>JANJXV010000147.1:1200000-1865000 GCA_024803745.1 Megascapheus bottae | reverse complement strand
GGGAAAAAATTGGAGATTGGAGAGGATTTTCTAAAAAGAATATATAGAAATAGTAGTTCAAAATGTAGAAAGAAGTTCAATATTAAGAGTTATGAGAAAAATTAAAATTACAATGAAATCATTACTTTAAATATGTTAATATAAATATAGTTTTAAACAAAAAGGTCCACATACACACACACAAACACACACACACACACACGCATACAGAAAAACAACTTTCAAAGTCTAACTATTACTGGGAAGGTAGTGAGAATAAGTAGAACTTTGGAATAGTTCTGCAAGGAATATAAAACGATCAAAAATTGCGTGGAGAGTGCTAAAAAAGTACTAAATATAGAATTACATAGAAATATGGTCCAACACTTCTATTTCTAGATTTGTACCTAACGGAAGAGAAAGCAGAGACTAGAACAAATATGAGGAGAATCCATTCACAACTATTAATAATAATCAAAAGATAGAAATATGCAAAACAATGCATTGAAAAGGAAGAACATTTTACTATATTTTACAGATGAATCTTGATTACAGTAAACTAAAAATACAGCAGTCATAAAGAAGAGCTAGTGTATGTATTCCCTTCCTGAGCTTCCAAGGATCAACAGACCCTTAGAGCCAAAAAGCACGATGGTTCCCGAGAATGGAGTAGAGAGGAACAGGAGCTGAATGTTTAATGATTATACATGGAAGATGAAAATTGCTCTAGATGGGTAGAATGAAGAGAGAACTGTACCCTAAACAATGGTTATGTAGCCACACAGGATGGGACACACCTATACTCCCTGATCTTGGGAAACTCAAGAAGGTTTTCTAGCCATCCTAGATGCATGGAAAGATGTATCATAAAAACTAATGTGGAGGGGCTGGGAGTTTGGCATAGTTGTAGAGTGCTTGTATGAAGACGAAGGTTCAATTCCGCAGTACCACATACACAGAAAAAACCAGAAGTAGTGCTGTGGCTCAAGTAGAAGATCACTAGGCTTGAGGACAGCTGAAGGACAGTGCTCAGACCGAGTTCCAGCCAAAGGGCTTGTTTAAAAAAAACCCAGAAAGCTGAGCAAGATGGGGTGGTGGCTCCCTTCTATAATCCTAGCTACTCAGGAGGCTGAGAGCTGAGGATCAATGTTTAAAGCCATCCTGGCACAAAAAGACCTCAGACTCTTATCTCCAATTTACCTTTAGAAAATGGGAAGTGGGGCTTGGTTCCAGGGTAAGGTGGTAGCCTGGAGCTGAAGAGCTCAGGGATAGTGCCCAGGCTGAGTTCAAGATCTATGACCCACCAAAAAAAAAAAAAAAAACAAAAACAAAAAATAATATGGAAAAATTTGGATTCTGTGAATTTTATCAGGCATATAAATGTCTTTTTTTGCCGTTGAAATAACAAATTGTTTGGAAACATTTTGAAAGTTTTTACCTAGAAATGCCCGGGGTTGGCTCAGAACTGCAGTTTTCAGATCAGTGAGTCCTACAAAAGGCCACGTTACTCCAATTAAAGCAACATGGTGCTCAACACAGAAATAGTCTCTAAGCATGAGCTTACCTAGAACTTGGTAAAAGCCAAAGTTACATCTGAATAAGGATTGCTGTTCTTCTCCATGGGCAGCTGGAAGTTACTTTGTTAGTCCTGATTTTCCTTTTTTCTCTTTCTTAAAACATTTAAGACAACTTCACTTTCAAATATTATTCAGAAACCCATTTCTAATGTTCTTTAAAACGTTTACACTTTTTAACTTAAGCACTTAACATTTTAGTCTTCATTTGCATTTGAAAAACCTTTAAGGGCTCAAGGCACTCCCTTTTCTCCAGGTCTCCTTGGGCTCAAGGAACGCCCTTTGCCTTCAGGCCTCCTTTTAGAAGAGGCATTTTTTTTTGCAGTTTAGATTACTGTCTAAAACTCGAACAACAGTTTAAACTCAAATAACAGTTTTTCCCTAACGCAAGAACTAGACATCAGTGCACCAAAAGTCTAAGTCTGGACTTAGTTTCCTCCCTTTTTTAAAATATACCCAATTGCATGGAGATAAACCTTTAAACATTTCTTTAAAATACTAATCACATTATCCACATTTTACCATCATATTTCTAGTATCAGTTTGCAAGAAAAGACAGACAGGCAAAGTTTCTGACGTTAATGAACAATTTTACATTTAAATCTAATACATATTTCCAAACTTTAACTTAAAGTAATAAATCCCAAATTCCCTAACACCTCTGTGCTAAACAGGATACAATGTTTACAATGTAAACAGCTGTATGCCTTGCAATAAAATGCAGATTTCAGGATCTAGAAAAATATTTACCAGTTTTTCTCTAAGACAGCACAATAATTCTTTGAGACATTGTAAAACATTCAAACCTAATATTTTTGTTGAAGTTTTAAGCTTAGATTTACCCAATTGTCTTTGTGTTTAAGTATAAATTTATCCATTATTTTATACAGCATGCTGACAATTTAACCTTGAACATGTTCACTCACTCATTCACACACATTCATACTCAAAGATCATAAAGCACGCAAAATTAATATCGGCCGTTCAATTTCCGGAAGTTTGTGTCAAGAGAGTTTTGCCAATTTTACTCTTACAGGTGAGAACCAGGTTCAAAACAAAACTTTTTGCAATGCAACTTAGCTGGAATTTATTTTTCCAGGGCTTGTTACAACTGCAGACATGGGGGAGCGGCCATGCTAGGCCCAGAAATGTTCAAAAAAATAACAAGGATGTGTGCTTGAGTACACACAGAAAAACCATACGGATCCATACTTAGAAATGGTACCAATTTTAAAGACAAAACTGGACAAGGAAAAATATGTAACACGAACAAGACAGAGAAACGGAGACTTTTAAATAATCAGACATTGACATATAACAAGAAAATTGGACTCAATCAGATACACTTAACACAAAAAAATATGAGCTCAAATGTATGTTTTCACCAAACAGCTATTTTTAGATTTAGACATGTCTTGCTGGTGGGACTCTCAGGTATGCCTTGTTATCGACAAGAAACTCAGAAGGGGAGGGGGGGTCAAGGCGTCCCTTGACCACCCAGGCCTCTGTTTTAGGCCCACAGTGCACCTTTTCAAACAAACAAAAATAAAATAAAATAAAATAAAATAAAACGCAGACATACAGGGGGGTCGGCCGACTTCTACTTACCTCTGGAGGCCTTTGCTTTTTCACCTGGGCATCTTTTACAAAAAAGGTTATTAAGAAGAGGGATGGTAAAGACAAAATAATGTCACATATTAAATTGTGTAGAGTCAATGAATATGTTAAAAGGTCCCTACATAATAGTAAAAGGAGGAGAAACACAGCTCATATGAATGTGTGGAACAACTGGATCAGTAGCAGTCCCAATTGACATGCACAAATAACTCAGGTCCTTCCCACATCACAGGATGCACCACTGGAGGGTTGGGGGTGTAGGCCCAGTGAGTCGCTGCTTGGATGGCCACTGTCACTCTCCACGATCCGAACGCAGCGTTCAGGCAGCCAGCGAGCATCATTTTCTCCTTGTGAAAAAACACATACATGCCCTCGACCCCAGGTTAGAACAGGATCGGGTCCATGCCAAGCACCAGTTAGGGGATCCTTCCACTTTACTAAGGCAAAAGCACGCTGCTCTCTTTTCTCCCAGAATCGCTGAGCAGCAGATAAATTATTTGAATCCAAATTCAAAAAATTTAAAACAAATAAAGCATGATTAAGTATATTCACAGGGGTAGCTGGATACGACTCTCCTTTCTGTATTTTAGCAATTTGATGTTTTAATAATCCATTAGCTCTCTCCACGATGCCTTGACCTTGAGGATTGTAAGGAATGCCTGTAATATGAGTGATATTATAAGAATGGCAGAAGGATTGAAATGCTTGGCCTACATAGCCAGGGCCATTATCTGTTTTTATTTGTGAGGGAATCCCCATCATAGCAAAGCATCGAATGCAGTGAGAAATACAATGTTTAGTGGCTTCCCCAGCAAGGGGGGTGGCCAAGATAAAATTAGAATAAGTATCTACAGTAACATGAACATATTTTAATCGGCCAAATGATGGAACATGCGTGACATCCATCTGCCAAATGTGATTAGAAAGCAGTCCTCGTGGATTTATACCTAAATGGGGGGCTGGTGAAAAAGGGACACAGTTGGAGCAAGTCTTAACTATTTGTCGTGCTGCTTCTCTAGATAATTTAAACTGTCGGCGCAGGGCTCGAATGTTTTGATGGTGGATGGCATGTGATTGATTAGCAAGTTCAACCTGAGTTAAGTAAACTCTGGTGGCGGAGTCAGTAACCGCATTGCCCTCACTTAAAGGGCCAGGAAGATTAGTGTGAGCTCAAACAAAGCCAAAAAAACAAGGGTGGTTGCGAGAACAAAGCAAAGTTTGTATTTGGAGAAATTGGGTCTGGATATTGGAGTTAGTAGTTCCAATAAAGGGAACAGTTTCTATGACTTGAAGAGCACGAATTACATATTGACTGTCTGAGTATAAGTTAAAGGGCTCGTCTTGTAACAGGACGAGTGCTTGTAAAACAGCCTCTAATTCCACCTCTTGGGCGGAGGAAAAACCTGTAACCCAAGATTGAGTTTTCCCATTAATGGTCAAAGCAGCCGTTCCATTAGAGGATCCATCTGTAAATACCAAAGCGGCAGAAGATAAAGGCGAGGCCTGTACTATGGAAGGAAATAGAAACGTATGACATGCTGCAAATTGGAGAAGTTAGTTATACGGGTAGTGATGCAAAATTTTTCCCGTATAATTGGCCCAAGCAATGGCCCAAGGATCGCAATGGGCGAATAGCCAATCTTGTTGTTGTAGATTATATGGGACACAGATAAAATGAGGTTCCTGACCTAAATATTTACGGGAATCCACTCGGCACATATGTATCAGATTAGCTACCAATTCGTAGTAGGGGGTCAGCACTTTGCCGGGTGTTGACGGTAGATAAAGCCATAAAAGTGGGCCATCCTGCCACAATACAGCAGTTGGGGAGTGAGAAGTAGCTAAAATGTAAACTCCCCATGGTTTAGAATAGTCACAATAGGTCACTTGTTGCTGGGAAATTGCCTTTTCTACAATTTGGATGGCCCTCCTGGCGTCAGGGTTTAATTCGCGCAAGGATGTAGGGTTGGTATCTCCTTTTAAGAGATCAAAGAGGGGTTTTAACTCTCCTGTGGAGAGCTTTAGATAAGGCCGAGGCCAATTTATATCTCCTAAGAATTGCTGAAAATCATGAAGAGTTCTTAAGTGTGAAGTTTTTAATTGTATTTTTTGGCTTTTAAAATAGTGTGGGCCTAATATATGGCCTAGATATGTAAAAGGGGGGTGTTCCTGAACCTTTTCAGCTGCTACTATAAGGCCAAAGAGGCTCAGATCTTGCTTTAGTTGTCCAAAGGCTTGCCGTACGACAATAGGGTCAGAACAAGCCAACAAGATGTCATCCATATAATGAACAATATAAACAGAAGAAAATTTTTCACGAGTGGAAGAAATGGCTCTAGCTACAAAACTTTGACATAAAGTTGGGCTATTTGCCATGCCCTATGGAAGCACAAGCCAGTGATATCGCTTCATGGGTTCTTTAAAATTAACAGAGGGGACGCTGAAGGCAAAGCGCTTACAGTCTTGAGGCGCCAGGGGTATAGTATAGAAACAATCCTTCAAATCTATAATAATCTTATAAGTATCCTTTGGGATTGCCATGGGTGAAGGCAAGCCAGGTTGTAGGGCCCCCATCAGTTCCATTGACGCGTTCACTTTCCTCAAATCCTGTAACAGCCTCCATTTACCTGACTTCTTCTTTATAACAAAAATTGGAGAATTCCATGGAGAGTTAGAAGGGGCCACATGTCCCAAGTCCAGCTGTTCCTGTACCAGCTGCTGTACTGCAATGATCTTTTCTAGTGAAAGAGGCCACTGTTCGACCCATACCGGTTCTTCAGAGAGCCAATTTATGGGATCAGCATGAGGGGCAGGACAAACTGCAGCCCCCGTTAAAGAATACCCTAATCCTTGTCTCGTAGGGTGAGACTGGGGTTGGAGTGGCTCTAGCTCCCCCTGTGCTGCTCGGCCTAGTCCCCTAAAGGGGGAGAGGCCTTGATCAAGTAACTGCTTAGTGACCGTAGCACTAGGACTAAACATATACACTCCTATTTTTTCCATGATATCACGACCCCATAAATTAATTGGCAGATGATCCAGGACAAATGGCTGAAAATGACCAGAGTGCCCTTCCTCATCTCTCCAAACAAGGATCGCACTGCTCTGCTGTGGGTCAGTTGCTTGCCCAACCCCCTGTAGGGAAGTCATAGAGGTTGTCAGGGGCCATTGGGCTGGCCAATGTTTTTTAGATATCACAGACACATCTGCTCCAGTGTCTAATATTCCTTTAAAGGGCTTTTCTTGTATAAATATAGTCATCTCAGGCCTCTCTTGTTTTATGCTTTGTACCCAATAGATACCAGAAGATCTAAATTCTCTCTGTCCACATGGGGAATTAGCAGTCTCCCCGGGAGGTAAAGGCACAAGTATTAGTTGTGCTAATTTTTGACCGGCTGGGATCGATACCACGTGTTTCTGGGCAGAGGCCATAACTTTGATTTCTCCAGTAAAATCCTGGTCAATTTTGCCAGGTGTAATCTGTATCCCTTTAAGGGCTGAGCTACTTCGCCCTAACAGCAATCCAGCCACTCCCGGGGGAAGGGGGCCGAAGACCCCCGTGGGGAGAACTTGTGTCCCCATCTCTGGGGTCAATACTGAGCAGGTGGAGGAACAGAGGTCCAATCCTGCACTGCCTGGGGTGGCATGGAGGAGGCTGGAGACCGATCTTGGGGGGTTTTGGCCGAGAAGAGGGAGGGACTGCCCCATGGTTTTGCGGGGCCAGGGGCTGGCCCCTTCTCCAGTTTCCCAAAAACGGGCAGCCATTGCGATTTGTTGCTGACTTGCAATCTTTAGCCCAGTGCTTCCCTTTACCACAGCGTGGACATGTGCCAGGTGATTTTTCTCTCTTTAACCTGGCTTGGTGTGGGCATTGCGTCACCCAATGTCCTATTTGTCCACAAGAAAAGCAACGCCCTGGGGGTCTAGCATCCCGAGAATGCCGCTGACCTCTGTATTTTAGAAATTCAGTAACAGTCTTTTCTTGAGGAGTGGCGGCTAAAGTAAGGCCTTGTACATAGGAGGGTCCAATATCAGCACACAGTGAAATAAAGTCCGTGATTCCTCCCTTATTCCTATGGGGTCTGATAGCCGCCTGGCAGGCGGCTTTGGCATTTTCATAGGCTATGTGTCTAACTATAATCTTCCTTGCATTCTCATCTTGTACTAGGCGGTCTGCAGTCTCCATTAATTGAGACAAAAATTCTAGATAAGGTTCATTCGGTCCCTGTTTAACTTCTACTAGATTTTTTGTACGATTGGAATTGCGTAACCTTTTCCAAGCCTCTCTTGCCGCAGCATTTATTTGCAAATAGGCCTCCTTTGCATAACCCAATTGATCTTCGGTGTTTTTATAGGTTCCCTCTCCTAACAACTGATCAACAGTGTAAGGCAGGTTCTTAGACCTATTTGTTTCAATTTTAGCCCGACACTGTGCAGTGAACTCTGTCTCCCATAATAAGTACTCTCCTGCACTAAGGCATGCTCTGGCAAGCCGCTTCCAGTCATTTGGGCATGCAATACCAGCACACGCGGCCTCCAATATTACTTGAGTAAAAGGGGCAGTTGGCCCATATTGGGAGCAGGCACTCTTTAAATCCTGTAACAGTTTAACAGGAACAGGTTGATGGTATACTTGTTCATCATGATCATCTAAACTAGGGAAGCATCGAGGCCCTGAAATATCTTCCCTCTCTCTAGCAGCCTGAGTCAGGTTTAATTGCGATGCACTGTGCCTGGTTGTAGTGCCTGTTAAAAGGGACTTGTTGCTAGGGCCTTTAGGCTTGCCTAAAGGTTGAAAAAGGGATTGAGGCCGTAAGGCTACAGCCGGTGGTGGTGGGTGTGAGGGGTAAGGTTTAGAATCAGACACCATAGTGGCCTGAGGATCATCTTTCTTTCCTACTTCTGGGGGGGCTCTCTGCTCCATCCCCATTTTCGATAGAAAATGTAGCATTTCTTCTAACTTCTTCTCCATCGTAGCCACCCGGCCCTCCATTGACTCATCATAACTTTCCTCCTTGAGATTCAAACCTGAATTCTGATACTCAATATCTACTGGTTGTTGTTCCCTTTTCAAGATCTCACTTAGACTCTCTTGGGCTGTGGCATATGGCTCAGCCTCAGGGTTTTCAGAAGGGTCCTTTAACTCATAAAGTTCCCTTAATTCAAGATTAAGTTCAGCATTCTCATGTTGAGGATCTATGCATTCACTTACAAAATTCCATACATCAATAGCCACTACTGGGGTCTTTTTGGGGCCATATACATTACAATATTCTTGAATTCTTTTTCCTATCCGCTGCCAGGTTTTTTGGAATCCCTCCTCTATAAACCTCGGGCATGCCTCCTCGACAAACTGTAGGAAGCTCTGAAGCACCCCTTTTTCCACCCACGTTCAGTGGGCTTCAAGTAGGCCTGTTAAGATCGGTACATATGACCTATGGCTATTAACTTGACCCATAATTTTTACTCCTGACTATACACTCTCTTAAGATCCTCTCTTAATAGTCCTACGATGTGTTACTCACCACAGGGAGGGGTCCTTCACCTTCGTCCCAGATTTTCAGGGTCCCTGTTCGGGCGCCAGTTGCCGGGGCCAACCGGCAGCAAACCAGGGTTCGCAGATTGGGATTCGTGAAATAGGGGGCAAGGACTAGGACAAAACAGAAGAGAGACAAACAGATGGGGTTCAGGAGGGCTACAGCCCAGATCAGGAGCCACAGCTTAAGAAGCCTGTAGCCCAAGACCCTAGCCCAGTTTATTTCCAGTTCTCAATCTTAAATACACTTCTTTAAACTAGGGAACTGCCAGGGGCTACATTCGTACAAACAGTATCAAGTCTGAAATAGGGTGAATGAGAAGCTATCAAGTCCCAAACAGGTTAAATGAGAAGCTATTGACACAGCCCAAAATCATGATAAGAGCTTACTTCCTTATGTACTCAATTGTGCGGGTCCAAGGTCACTGACCCCACAGTCACGGTCACTGACCCCACAGTCAGTCCCCAACACCTCTGAGCCTAGAGAATAATTAACCACCTACATATACAATATTGCTCAACAGCCATCAAGTGTAGATCCGTGCAATATAAGGGTTGAAAGACCAGCAGAGGTCCACAGATAGAAAAAAAGAATGAGAGAGTTCAGGGGAGGTACAAGAGGGTTAATGTAGGAGTGTAAGAATATTGTAGTCATGAAGAAAGGTATAGCATAAGGATAACTCACCTAAGTTGGTAAGTAGGTAGCACATTTGAGTACAAAATTTGGAAAGTATTAGAATAAAATTTATGTGTTGCTGCACGACTAGCTCTTAGCCCAACCAGTGGCCTCACACTGGACCATGGGATGGATCTGTTTTTCTTGTCTAGGTTGAGGGAAAGGGGTATTTCACATGATGCAGAAGCGAAGATTTCAGAAGCAAATGCTGTGAGTGAATTAGCTCGTAAAAAGAATTTTTATTTTCTTTTATCTTTCTGCCAGTCTTAGGGTTTGAATTCAGGGCCTGAGCACTGTCCTCGGGTTTTCTCAAGTCGAGCCCTCTGCCACTTGAGCCACAGTGCCACATCTAGATTTTTCTATCTATGTGATACTGAGCAATCACACCCAGATCTTCATGGATGCTAGGCAAGCACTCTACCACTATGCCAAACTCTCAACCCTGACATAGTAATTATAAAGTCATCATCATCATATAAAATATCCTTTCTCCTACAAAGAATGAACACTTATCTATGTGTGTAATGCTTTTTTTAAAATTTCACTAATTCTTCTGAGTTTTTCCCTCTTGCATTTTTTACACATGACAGCAAAGCTAATCATCAGGAAAAACTTGATTAGGATACAGAAAACTAATAATGTCCTAATAAATTGACGTCAAAAATATGTGCAAGATGCCCTGTGTGTTTGACCTCGTGGTAGAGTTCTTGGGTACCACGCAAAAAGACTCAGGTTTGATTCCTCATTACCACATACATAGAAAACGCTGCAAGTGGTGCTGTGGCTTGGTGGGACAGCTAAAGCCTAAAGAAAGCCCAAGAACAATGTTCACACTCTGAGGTCCAGTCCCAAGACTAGCAAAAACAAAAAAAAATTCGACAAGGGGCAAAATGCAGGCAGAGAAGGCACTGTGAAGCAAATGTTTTGTAAAGGATGAGGGCAATATTGACCCTTAAGTTTGGATCTTACCTAAGAAAGGCTCCTGGAGCCTGAGACCAGACTGGTAGTTGGGCCTAGTGGAAGACATTGGGACTGGACAAATAATGTGTGCTGTTTACTACATCCACATGTATATTGTGAGATTGGAGGAGAGATTCAGCCTCCAGTATGTCTTTGGTGAGGTCTTCGGTGAGCAAGGATCTTTGGTCATTGGGCCCGGAAAGGTGACCCTGCCTCCCTCACAATGGAACAGAATATGGAACCCTGGTAACCAAGCCACTGTAACTAACAACCAACTCAAGCCAGCTCACTTGGCCTGTGGCTCAGGAGGAAGAAAGATGTTGCTGTGCTGTTGCCAAAGGTCAGGAAACTCGAGTCTCAGGCATGGAAGTTGTGGATGTCTTACTCGAAGATGTACATGCTAGATCATTGCCAAGCCACAAATCCAGTATAACAGGTCTTTCTCTAAGAAGAAGGCCAAGAAAATCCAGGGCAACCAGATAAGGTATATTTCTAAGAAGAAAGGTATTTGACCCAATCATCCTCCCCACACACTACAACTTTCTTTTTTTTTAAATTTTTATTGTAATTAGTAAAAGGGTTACATGATATTTGCCGGATAGAAGGTGCATTAATTCACATACATTGATACCCATTCACATGTCTTGGTACCCATTAACCTCCAACCCCACACCCCCCACCAGTCATGGTTTTCCCCCCTTCCCTATCAAATTTCAAATATCCAAATAAAAATAAATTGAATATATCAGATAACAAAGTGAGATACTATACCAATATGGGAGAACCAAGGGACAGCAAAGGAGATGAGAGACAACATCTACATTAAGGACAACAATTATTCATTATATGGATTTTGTTCAGTATCCTGGAGGTCCTTTCAATTAGCTTCACATTATATGGCCTTATATATGGACTTTTGCTCTATTGCAAATCTCTGCTAGTAGAGCCCAAGGTTTCTACTGATTATGACGAATGAGGGAAACCACTGAGAATAAGTTCCTTTGAGTCTGGCTTACTTCACTTAATATGATTTGTTCTAAGTCTTTCCATTTCCTAACAAATGGGGCGATGTCATTCTTTCTGACAGCAGCATAGAATTCCTTTGTGTACAAATACCACAACTTGTTGATCCACTCATCAACTGAGGGACATCTGGGTTGGTTCCATATCTTTGCTATGGTGAATAGTGCTGCAATGAACATTGTTGTGCTAGTGGGTTTAGTATGCCCTTGTTTCTGGATTGTTGGGTAAATGCCAAGTGGTGGAATTGCTGGGTCATAGGGGAGTTCTATGTTTAGCCTTTTGAGGCACTGCCACACTGCTTTCCATAGTGGTTGAACGAGTTTGCACTCCCACCAACAGTGTAGTATTGATCCCTCCTGGCCAAATCCCCTCCAGCATCTGTTGTCATTCGTTTTCCTGATCCTAGCCATTCTGTCTGGAGTGAGGTGGAATCTTAGAGTTGTTTTGATTTGCATTTCTTTTATGACCAGATATGTTGAGCATTTTTTCATGTGTCTATAGGCCATTTTCTTTCTTCTTCAGAGAAGACTCTCTTTAAGTCTTTGGCCCATTTTTTAATGGGATGGGTGTTACTTTGGAGGTTAGTCTTGGAGGGATTCAATTTTTTGAGTTGTTGATATATTTTAGATATGAGGCCTTTGTCCGTTGTTTGGTTGGTGAAGATCTGCTCCCACTCTGTAGGCTTCCTGATTAGTTTACTAGCTATATCCGTACCCACACGAAAGCTCTGCAGTTTAATGCAGTCCCACTTATCCAGCCTTTCTCTGTTTTGTTGTGATTCTTGGTCCTTATTAAGAACGTTTCGACCTGTGCCAAGGAGGCCTAGTGTATCTCCTATTCCTTCCTGTAAACTTTTCAGTGTGTCAGCTTTTACCTCCAGGCCTTTGATCCATTTGGAGTTAATTCTAGTGCAAGGTGACAAAGAAGGATCCAACTTTAGTTTTCTGCAGGTGCTTAACCAGTTCTGCCAGCACAATTTGTTGAAGAGGCTATCTTTCTTCCATTCTATTTTTTTGGCTCCCTTGTCAAAGATTAGGTGGCCATAGGTCTGTGGTTTTATATGTGGGTCCGCAGTTCTATTCCATTGGACTTCAGGCCTGTTCTTGTGCCCGTACCAAGCTGTTTTGTGAATTATAGTTCTCTAATAGAGTCTAAAGTTTGGAATTGAAATTCCTCCAGCGCTGTTCTTTCTGCTACGAAGTGTTTTTGCTATACGGGATCTTTTTTATTCCATTATTGCCTCTTCTATTTCTTTAAAGAATGACATTGGGATGTTGATGGGTATTGCATTGAATTTGTAGATAGCCCTTGGCAAGATTGTCATTTTCACAATGTTGATTCTTCCAATCCAGGAGCATGGGAGATTTTTCCATTTCCTTAGTTCTGCTTTAATTTCCTCTTTTTAGGTTTTTAAAGTTTTCATCTAAACGGTCCTTTACATTCTTAGTTAAGCTAATTGCTAGGTACTTTATTTTCTTTGAGGCTATTGTGAAAGGAGTTTCTTTCCTGATTATTGCCTCTTTCCTCTCACTGTTGGCGTAAAGGAAGGCAGTTGATTTGTGAGGGTTGATCTTATGGCCTGCTACACTTCCAAACCTTTGAATCAGCTCAAGGAGCTTGGGAGTAGAGTCTATAGGATTCTTTAAATAAAGAATCATGTCTTCTGCAAAGAGGGATAGTTTTATTTCCTCTTTCCCTACTTGGATCCCCTTTATGCTTGCTTCTTGCCTTATTGCACTGCCTAGGAATTCTAGTACTATGTTAAAAAGGAGTGGAGAGAGTGGGATCCTGAATGCTACCCCTTAGCACTTTTATGCAAAGCTTAGGCCTGTGGCATTTTAAGCGCAATTCAACGCTCTGTTCTTTGCTGGTTAATTAGAGGTTAAAATCGTATGGAATGTATTGCATGGCTGATTTTGAACTGGAATCATCATGTCTCAGCTTATCTTGAGTAGCTAATATTACAGTACTTTTACAACCTGTATGCTCATACACTTCGCTTCTGATCCAAACACTTATTGTTCAATTTAACTAACAAGATGTGAAGAAAGATGATTGACTGTAATTTACTAGATGGGCTTCTAGTGAGTATATATTTCCACTTCCACTCTGAAGCCAGGGAAATGTTTCTGGTACATGTTTCAACTATCTCCCAAAGAGGAAATAATGTGTGAGTACGTTTGCTAGTATTTCAGATAGGAGATGGACTTTGGTGTTTGGAACCTGTTGGGCAGAGTGTATCAGCTGGGCTGTGATAACAGAGATGATGTTTCAGACAGGAATATTTTCATCCCAGACAGACTTAATCCAGATCCTTGGATTTCAGGCCTTGAGTAGATAGAATTACAAGTGTGAGCTGCCACCACCACCTGGTTCATTTTGGAAACCTTAATTGCTTCTCATTTGTTCCTTTCCTTTTTTGGAAGATTGATCTAAGCTGGCTGATTGTGCATCACAATGAAGTGATTTTCCTCAGGAATTGCAAATATTTACTTCATCAGCACGGAATGAATGAAGTTGATCTAAACCCAATAGTATTTTCCTTCTGATAAATAGGGAACTTACTTATATCATTTTTCCTTGCCTTTGCTTTCCCAAAGCAAGCAACAGGTTTCTTAAAAACTATACTTCATGAGAATATTATAATTAGAAACTATCTTCTGCACACTTCAGAATAGTCCTTGCATTTATAAACTTATATTACAATATTAGGTAGAAGAATGGTGACTGTTAGTTTCATAACTATTTCATATGTTTTACTCTTTAAGGCTCATTAACTCAAGAAGGGATTAAATACATTTAGATAATAGTAGAACATAGCTGCTGCTGATTTGTTGTGTATGCAGATGATACACAGATTTATTAGGATTACTCAAACGTTTTCTTCAAATTTTCAGTAGTAGACTGCTATGCTAACTGGAAGGTGATAGTAATGATGCTGAAATTCTATGAATCATCTATGAAGCAGAATTTCAGGGGATAGTATTTGCTAGGGACTTAATTTCTAAGACGCATATCAAGAATATTGAACTATAACACCAAATGATGGAGGACTCAGCGTCACATTTTGTTTGTTTTATGCAAGTCCTGGGACTTGAACCCAGGGCCTGGGAACTGTCCTTAAATGTTTTTTTTTGCTTCAGGTTAGTGTTCTACCACTTGATCCACAGCTCCACTTCCAGATTTTTGGTAATGAACTGTAAATCAGAATATCATGCAATTTGTTTGGGCTGGATTCAAACCTGATTCTGTGTAGATAGGATTCCAAGGGTGAGCGCACAGAGCCTTGCTAGTATCATTCATCATTCAAGTCATGGGACTGCAATTCTGCACCTGGGTCTTGTCACTGAGCTTTTCAGCTCAAGACTACTGCCCTATCCCTTGAGCCATAGGGCCACTTCTGGGTTTCTGGTGGTTAATTGGAGATAAGAGTCACATGGACTTCAGTGCCCATGCTGACTTTGAACTGCTATCCTTGGATCCCAGCCTCTTGAGTAGCTACATTTACAAGTGTGAGCCACCATACCCGGCTAAATTATTTTTTAAGTTAATTTTTTTTGTTAAGTCAATATATAGTTGGCATACGGTTACATAAGTAATGAACACATTTCTTAAGAAAACTGTTATCCCCTCCCTCCTTTTTCTCTGTTTTCCTACCCTCAGCCCCCTCTCCACCCAGATTGTTCAGTTCATTTCCGTTTAGTGTCTTCCAAGTATCACTGTTCAATTGGTTCACCCTTTTTCCTTTGTTTTTTTTTTACCATTTTATTATACCCTCTCCATTCCCCAAATCACATAAACCTATGTACAAGACACAGGGTACCCGAATTCAACACAGTGACTACAGAGAATAAAACTAAAGAGAAAAAGAAGAAAAGAGGTAAAAAGCAAAGAAAATGGAAGAACATCATACAGTACCTTAGAAGCAACAACACTGAAAAACAAAACAGAAAACCTTGGGCTGAAAATGTAGCTTGCCTAGCATGTATGAAACCCTGGATTCCATTCCTCAGCACCACATAAACAAAAACTGGAAGTGCCACTGTGACTCAGCTGGTAGATTTCTAACGTTCAGCACAGAGTGTCTCCAAGTGACAAAAATCTGTCACATTTAAGTCAGGCTTCAAAACTTTGCTAGAAACCAGTTACCTGATTTGGAAGAAAGTCCAATTTTCAAAAAATCACTAGCCAGGCGCTGGAGGGTCATAATTGTCATTCTACTAGCCAGGGAGAAGGTGATTCAAAGCCTTTGCAAGCAAAAAAACGAAAACAAAAAAAACTGTAAGATTCTTCTCTCCACTTATCCACCCAAAAACTAAGTGGAGTTGTGGCTAAAACTGGTACAGCATTAGCCTTGAGGAAAAAGAACTAAGAGACCTTGCCCAGGTCCAAAGTTCAAGCTCCCCACCAAGAAAGAAAAAAAAGGAGTCCAGATACCTTAGTTTCAAAAGTATATCTGGATATCTTAGTAGATTTTTCTGATCTTTCCTCATTCATCTCATGGAACCACATAATCTTGATCCTGATCTGACCAAGAGCCTGCATTGTGCTTAATAAATTCATTACACATATTCCAGTAGAATCTGGACAGCTAACAGCCACTTACCAATGCTTTATTCTATGTTTAGGCCAGTATGTCTTCATACCATCTACACAGTCAGCTATATCATCTTTCCAGAAGTATCATTGAGTGTAGAACACTCAGAACTAAAATATTTGCATAAAGATGTAATAAAGCCCCTTGATTCATTAAGAAAATTTCTGTACCACTTAGAGCAAGTACATTAGTGGTATTTACCTCTAGCCTCTTTTTTAAAAAAATTTATTAACATTGAATTTTACATCATATTTCAAATGTCATGTTTAACCAACAAGTATTCAAGAAGGGAATCGCTATACAATCACTGGCACATAAATTTTAGAATATAGTAAAAATTAAGCTGAGTCTTTGTATGTCATAGATACAGATTAATCTATAATAAAACAAATGTCTATAGAGTGTATAGTCTATCCTAGATTTTTATGTCTATGTAGTTATGTTTATATCTCCAAAATTATGTCCAGAACTTTGGGTATCAACTATTCAATCATCGCTCTACTACTGTTTGAAACTAATATCTATATATTAAGGATACCATGTACCTTTTATTCCTTGGTCCTGACTTATCTCACTCAACAGGATTCACTCTAATTTCATCCACTACCCCAAAAATGCCATTATTATTTTTTTCTGTGCAGATCTTCTTTTTATGTATTTATTTTTATTGCAATTTATAGAAGGGTTACATTATATTCACCAGATAGAAGGTGCATTACTTCTCAAACTTTGATACCCCATGTAACGATATGGTCCCCACTTCCCTTCCCCTACCCCCACTCATGTTTATTTCCCCCCTTCCCTATCCAATTTCAAATAACCAATTAGGCACATATGAAATATATTAGAAAACAAGGTGAAATATTGTAACAATATGATATAACCAAGGGATAGCAAAAGAGATAAGAGATCACATAGTTCATTAAGGACAACAATCACTCATTATATGAGTTTTGTTTCTTTATCTTGGAGGTCCTTACATTTAGTGTCATACTATTTGTCACGATGTCTCTAGATTTTGTTCTATTGTAAATTTCTGGTAGCAGAGCCCAAGGTTTCTACTGAATTTGACAAATGAGGGAGACTCTTGGGCCTATGTTCCTTTGAGTTTGGCTTACTTCACTTAATATGATTTTTTTCCTTTTCATCCACTTCCCCGAGAATGCCATTATTTTATCTTGTCGGTTGGCTATGTATCATTCCATTGTGTGTGTGTGTGTGTGTGTGTGTGTGTGTGTGTGTGTGTGTATCACATTTTTTGTAGTAGGGCATCTGGTTGTTTCCATCATCCAGCCTCATTTTCTACAGATATTTTTATAGCCTCTCTTTTATTTTCAGGGTAATGTATAGAGAGGTTACGATTACATTTACAGGTAGTGGACTGCATTACTTCTCACACATTTATTCCACTCCACATGTTTTTGTCCCCAGTTCCCTCTCCCCTCCCCTTCCCCATCATCTTGTTTCCCCCCTTCCCTTTCCTATTTGACATAAACAAATAAACATATATACAATATGCCAGGGAAAACATCAGATACAGTAACAATCTGACATTAACCAAACGGCAAAATAAGAGATGAGAAACAACATAGTAGATTAAGGACAAAAATCACACAAGATAAGAGCAACGATGACACAAGATATAGCTCTTGTTCCCATATCCTAGAGATCCTTTCATTTAGTCTCATCCTATATGACCTTATATACCTAGGTTTTTGAGTTATTGTAATCCTCTGCTAGGAGAGTCCTAGATGTGAACTAATTGTTACAAATGAGGGAAACCATTGAGCTTATGTTTCTTTGGGTCTGGCTTGCTTCACTTAATATGAATTTTTCCAAGTCTTTCCATTTCCTTACAAATGGGGCGATGTCTTTCCTTCTGATGGCAGCATAGCATTCCATTGTGTATAAGTACCACATCTTCTTGATTCAGTCATCTACTGAGTGGCATCTGGGTTGGTTTCATAGCTTTGCTATGGTAAATAGTGCTGCAATGAGCATCATTATGCTAGTGGCTTTAGTATGTCCTTTTTTCTGGACATTTGGGTAGATGCCAAGTAGTGGATTTGCTGGATCATAGGGGAGCACTATGTTCAGTCTTTTGAGGAACCACCACACTGCTTTCCCTAGTGGTTGAACGAGTTTACACTCACACCAACAGTGTAGGTGTGATCCCCCCTGGTCACTTCCCCACCAGTATCTCTTATTAATTTTTTTGATAATGACCATTCTGACTGGAGTCAGGTGGAATCTCAATGTTGTTTTGATTTTCATTTCCCTTATTGCTAGAGTTATGGAGCATTTCTTCATGTGTCTAAAGCCCATTTTAATTTTTTCTTCAGAGAATACTCTTTTAAGTCTTTAGCCCACCTTTTAATAGGATGGTTGTTTCTTTGAAGATTTGTTTGGGAGAGATTCATTTTTTTCAGCTATAGATATATTTTAGATAACTACATATATTTTTGTAGAAAAAAGAATGGAAGCCATCATGCTGGCTCACAACTTAATTTCAGCTACTTAGGAGGCTCAGGGCTTAGGATCACAGGTCAAAGCCAACCAGGGCCCTACAGTGTGTGAGATCAAACTCTGTGAACATACAATGACTGTAAGAGGAATCTCCCTGCCTGGGAATGTAGCCTAATGGTAGAGTGCTCACCTAGAATGCATGAAGACCTAGGTTCTATTCACCGGTACTGCATACTCAGAAAAAAGCTAGAAGTGGCGCTGTGTCTCAAGAGGCAGAACACTCACCTTGGGCAAGTGAGTCCAATGAAAATGTCTAGGCCCTGAGTCCAAGCCATAGGACTGGCAAAAAGAAAAAAAAAGAGCAATCTTACTTAAGTAACAAGGAATGTACCCTATATTTATACAGACTGAAAAATTCATTAAGAAATTAAAAAATATGTATAAAGTGCATAATTTCTTTTGTGTGTTGGCACTGGGTCTTCAACTGAGTGCTTCAGCTCTATCCCTGACCTTTTCTGCTCAAGGCTAGCACTGTACCAATGGAGCTCCAAATCAACTATCTTCAATTGAGATATAAGCGATGAATATTTCAGGGTGCTTCATGAAAAACATTTTTATAATTTGAAACTTTCAACAGTCTTATTTTAGTATGAATGTTGAGATGGGAAGAGACAGAAAAAGTGAAATGTTTCCTGATCCCCATAGAGAAGAGACTCAGCAGAACCACTGTGGTCTGCAGGCTTCTTTGTGAGTTTTGTTTGCTTGTTTGATTTTTGTCAATTGTGGGGCTTGAACTCTGGGCCTGGGCACTGTCCCTGAGCTCTTCAGCTCAAGGCTAGTGCTTTAATCTGTGAGCCACAGTGCCACTTCTGGTTTTTCTGGCAGTTAACTGGGTACTTTGGCTGGCTTTAAACTTTGATTCTCAGATCTTAGCCTCCTGAGTAGCTAAGATTATAGGTGTGAGGTACAATCACCAGGCTGCTGCTCTGTTACTATGCAGGTTCTGGATCATTCAACTTCTTACTTCAATTTTTTCTTCTCTTGCCTGATACTCTGCCATTTGAACGAAGCCCCAGTTCCTGGTCTTTGTTGGTTAATGAGAGATATTATGATTTTCTAATATTCAGAGCAACGATTATAAAACCCAGCATTTTACTTACTTGAATAAATTAAGAGACAGGACCTAGTGAGATGGAAAACAAATTTTTTTTTCAAGTTGCTATCCTGTTCTAATGCATAAGTCTGGCTATTTTGCTTACACACAAATATGTATTTTACCAGTTTCTACTCTATTTTTGCTTAGCTTAAAACCACCACTGCCATTTCATAGATTTTGTTGTTGTTGTTTGCGGTGCTTGAATTCTGTGCCTGGGCTGTTCCTCAGATCTTCAGTTCAATGCCAGTGCTCTACTACTTTTGATTTGGCCAGTCCTGGGCTTGAAATCAGGGACTGAGCACTGTCCTTATATTTTCTCAAGGCTAGGGCTCTACCACTTCAGCCTCAGCACCACTTCCAGCATTTTTGTATGTATGTATTATTGAGGAATTGAACCCAGGTCTTCGTGCATGCTAGGCAAGCACTCTGCCAATAGGCCAAACTCCCAGCCTAAAATTATTCATCATTACTATTAGCTTTCTTCTTTTTTTATTATTGATTCATCATGGTGCTTGGACTTTGGGCCTGGACACTGTCCCTGAGCTCTGCAGCTCAAGGCTAGCGCTCTTCCTCTAGAGCTCCATTTTTGGTTTGTGGTAGTTAATTGGTGATGTAAGTCTCACAAACCTATGTGTCCAGGCTGGCTTTGGGCTTTGAACCAAGATCCTCCAATCTCAGCCTCCATAGTAGCTAGAACTACACCCTTCAGCCAGCAGTGCTTGACTGTTTGATGTCTCTGTCTCTGTCTCTCTGTCTATGTCTGTCTCTGTCTGTCTGCCTCTCTGTCTGTCTCTCTCTCTGTCTCTGTGTCTCTCTCTCTGTCTCTCTGTCTCTCTGTCTGTCTCTGTCTCTGTCTCTCTCTCTCTCTCTCTCTCTCTCTCTCTCTCTCTCTCTCTCTCTCTCTCTGTCTCTCTCTCTCTTTCTCTCTCTCTCTCTCTGTTGGTTGTAAGACTTTAATTGTGCACCTGGGCAGTGTCCCTGGGCTCTTCAGCTCAAGGCTACAACCTTAAACACCTTGAGCCACAGTGTCACTTCTGGTTTTCTGGTTCTTAAGTGGAAGTAACTGTTTCATGGACTTTAGTGTCTGGTTTGAACTGTGATCCTCAGAACCCAACCTTCTGAGATCATTTCCAGCTTTTTTTTTTGGTGTAAATGGTACAGAGTAATTGAACACAGGGCTTTGTGCATACTAGGCAAGCAAACTACCACTAGTGTGCACTCCAGCCTTAGATAAGGGCTTTCTTTTTCTTTTTCTTTTTTTCACTCATGGGGCTTGAACTCTGGGCCTGGATGTTTACCTTAAGCTCTTCAGCTCAAGGCAAGAGCTCTACCACTTGAGGCACATTGTCATTTTGAATTTTCTATATTATTTGGAAATAAGATTCTCACAGATTTTTATGCCTGGGCTATCTTTGAACCTCGATCCTCCAGGGTAGCTAGGATTACCAGGGTGAGCCACCAGTCACGGGCATTAAATAATTATTTTTTGCATGTCCTATGGCTTCAACTCATGGCCAGAAAACTGTCCTAGGGCTTGCTCAAGGATAGCACTTTACTTCAGCCAGCCAACTCCCGGTCCAAATAGACCACTCTTGAAGCTAGAATTACAGAGATCTGCCATAATACTGGCATGTCGTTATCTAAGTATATAATTTTTCTTCTATTTTTGATGGCTTTTCCTTAGTGTACATATTTCCTACATATTTTATGGAAAACTACCTTCCCCCTGGGGCCATAAGTTAAGCCTAGTGGAAGAGTTCTTGCTGAGCATGAATGAAGACCCAAGTTCAATTCCTCAGCAGGACATAGATAAAAAAGATAAAGTGGTGCTGTGGCACATGTGATAGAACTTGCGCCTTAAGAATAAACAAAAACAAAAACAAGGATCGTGCTCAGGTCCTGAGTCTAAGCCCAGTACTGGCAAAAAAAAATTCTGCCCAAAGTAGACATTTAAACTTATTGTACTTTTCAAAAAATTTGTTGTCAAGGTGATATACAAAGAGATTGCTGTTACATATGTAATGAGTACATTTCTTGTAAACACTGTTACCCCCTCCCCCCTTTTCTCTTTCCCTTCCCCCAAGTCATAAATTTCATTTACAACAAATATATATATATTTTCATTCCTGAAAAAAAATAGTTTAAAATGTGTTCAAATAAATGATGTAGGTTGATATATTTATCAAAATGGATTTCTTGAACTCTAAAATAAACATTCAGGTAATTTTTCTCATAAAATTGTAGTAATGCTATAAAACTAATAAAAAAGGAATTTTAGTTATTAATTTCTTATGTTTTACCTTTAACATTATTACACTAAGCATACTGTTTATGGTATTAATACAGACAGCATGAAATATGATTATGTAAAAAAATTAAATGATTAAAATAGTAAGGTTGGGGGCCAGTAGTTTGGCTTGGTGGCACACACCCTGGACTGGCAAAAAAGAAGTAGGGTTAGATAAAACAGATTTATTTCGAAATGTGTGGAAAATGGTATGATTTTTTGTTTGGCTAGTCCTGGGGCTTGAACTGAGGGACCGGGAATTGTCCTTGGCCACATTTGTTCAAGGGTGGCACTCTGACACCTGAGCCACAGTGCCCCATCTGCTTTTTCTGTGTATGCAGTGCCGAGGAATTGAATCAAGGTCTTCTTGTATACTAGGCGAGCACTCTACAACTAGGCCACATTCAAAGCCAAAGTAGATTTTTGATGCTATTGTGGAGTTTTAATTTTCTTAAATATTTGTACAAAGCACAATGGATATATAAACAGACTTGAACTCACAGAACAGAGTCCCACATAATATTACAGTTACTCTGGCACTTCTCCCGATTGACAAAACACATTTCCAGGTATCTGCTCTGTCCTTAAGCTTTGGTAGCTGACTTGTCTTTCCATGGAGGCCTGGCCTGGATTCCTGATGATTCCATGCATTTCATACTTCCCTGTATATCCAGTAAGGTTGTCTTCTATGGGACCAGACCTGTCTGGTTTTTGGCCCATCCAGGACCTATGTGTCTCAGGTCTCACATTATAAGTGGAAAATAAAACACAGTATAATAAGCACTGAAGAACTGCACAGCATAATATTAACAATGAGAGTTTAATAGTTAGCAAAGTAAATACAATGAATACTTGACAAGAATCATGAGAGCAAGATAAAGAGATGTCATTTTAGGAAGGGGACAGGGAAGCTCTAAATCCAGACTGGCCTCCAAGTTGCCTTCAGACAGTAATTCTCCTTCAGAGTCCTCAGAAGGGTCTCCTTCCTCATGAGAAACAGAATGTCCTTCCTGAGTTAAGAGGGGGATGGATTCTGGTTTGTCGAATGGAGATTGAGTCCCTTTTAGCGAGATGGATGGGTCTGGATATTCTGTGAGGATGGATTCATTTTCCTCCAATGAATCCAGTATTGAGAGTACACTTGCTGCTTCCCATGGGGACATTTTCCATGAGCCCAGCATGTGCCCCTTCAGCTTGCACAATAAGTGGAGTGTTACTCTGACTCAGATGGACTGACTCTGGGACGAGTGTGAAAGGAAACGGAAGGAAATCTGGCTGCTCTTTTTCTTCCTCCATAGTATCTGCAGGTTCAACTGTGCCACACATGGGGTTCAGAGCAAAAGGTTTATCCACAGGACTCTAAACCTGTTTGGTAATTTCTACAGAAGGCCCATGGTTTCTGGAGTGCAGTGATGATTCTCAGTCTCCATCAGTCACCAGCTCCATTGGTGGGTTTTTCATCCAGAGTTCAGGATAAGCTCTTCCACGATGACCCAAACCTAAGAATGGAAATAGGTACAGAGTGGACAGAGTGGACTCTGCAAGTTGAAGTGTCACTCAACTTCCATGAGGATCTAATGGAGGAACCTGTAGAACTGGAGTTTGGACTGAAAACTGAGGAGGTGTAGGGTCTTTCTAATGAGTGCTTATTCCCGAGTCCTTTCAGAGGACAGACATTACCTGGCTGACACCACCCATAAAGGGCATTTTGCCAAGCTCTGTAGAAGTAAGGGCCAACCAATATCTAGACCACATGGGCTTCCTACTCACAGGCTCTGAGGCACCCACACCAGGACTTCTACTTTTTCTTGGTCTTACTGTTCGCACATTCCTCCAGCTGGTCAAAAAGTATGTGTTTAGAAGAGCAGGTCCAAAGCCGGCATGTGGAGCCTCATATAGAGCTTGAGTTGTGTCAGGGTGTGGCAGTTCTTGAACTCGTAGAAAACACTGGGGTAGAAGTCCATTCATATCGTATAGATGGAACACATGATGTTGTGGGCACATTCGGTACAAGGAAAGTGAGAGCCTTCTCTCTGCATCCTGAGCCTTCTACCAAAGCCCCTTTCTTGCAGGACTCTAATGCTGTGGCTGTCCTGCAGAGATGTGCACTTATGTGCTGGGAGGGGGGTAAGAGACACTCGAGAACAGGATGACTTTTACACCCCACTTCCAGAAGCTTCTGAGAGAGGCCTCCATGCATCTGTCCAAAGTAAACGCACCTTAAATTAACTAAGTAAATGCTCTAAATAAATCAATAAGTGAATGCTCTAAATAAAGAACTAAATGCTCATTCCTCTAATCTTAGCCACCCAGCAGGCTGAGCTCTGAAGATCACAGTGGAAAGCCAGTCTAGTCAGTAAAAGTCTAAAGGCACTTGTCTTCAATTAGGCAGCAAAGAGCCAGAACTTGACCTATGACTCAGATGGTACAGTGCTAATTTTTGAACACCAAAGGGATGGCATTTAGACCTGGGTTCAGGTTCAAGTGGCAGCACTGGACCATACACCAAAATGTAAATGCTTTCAGGTTCTAACAGGCAAAGCTATCACAATCCCTCCCTGATGGCTCAAAAGTGATTCAGCCCCCAGCTTTTCCTCTGACTCCAGTATTTCACAGGCCTCCGCCATTAGTACTGACACCTCATTTCTTACTGGGAAATGGGATTTCCTAGGATGTCACCTAGGTGAGGGCTGCAGTTGGGAGCCACTTACTCATGCCTGAAATCCAACTTCTCAGTAAGCACACTGTTGAGACTCCAGTAGCTTGTGAGGGAAATGAAATGGCATGGTGTCCCAGTCATAATAAAGTAGTTTGTGCACTTGTATCATGCTTAGCTCCCCTGTGAACACCCCAGTGAACCAAACAGGCTCAGAGAGGAGCCAAGTATTCCAAGACTTGGCCAGGAGGGGTGAGCAAACCTGGGTTTGGAGGGGGAACACTCACTTTTTCAAGAGAATTTCCAACAACTACTACATTGTCCTCCACTATTTGAAATTGTGCAGGAAGTTTCCAACATAAAAGAGATCACCTTTCTGGTAGGCAGGGATCAGCTTTGTCAGCAGCATCTCCAACAGGCCTTCCTCCATGATCCATAGGTTACAAGGCTCATTCAGAGTCTGAGCTGACTTACCATCACACTATGTTGGCAAAACAGTGGATAATTCAAACGTAGGAATGGGACCACACTTCACACTGAGGAATTGGAATAGAGTAGATTGGAAATGACACACTCTAATCTCAGTAGAGTCACTTGAAAGCACACAAGAAGGTTGTAGTGTGTGGGCAGGATGATGGGTTCAAATAGGTTTCCTCTCAATATACCTCATCTGAGTTGCCCTGGAGTTTCCTGGCTTTCTTCCTAGAGAAATGCCTGATATACTGGAATTTTGGCTTGGCACTGATCCAGCATCTACTTCTTCAAGTGAGACATCCATATCTCTCATGCCTGAGATCCGAGCCTCCTGACCTTTGGCAACAGCACAGCAACATCTTTCTGGTTCCTGAGCCACAGGCCAAGGGAGTTGGCTTGAGCTGGTTGTCACATACAGTGGCTTGGTTACCAGGGTTCCATATTCTGTTCCATTGTGAGGGAGGTAGGGTCACCTTTCAAGGCCCAATGACCAAAGCTCCTTGCTCACAGAAGACCTCCCCAAAGACATACTGGAGGCTGAATCTCCCTTCCCACCTCACATATGGATGTAGTAAACAGCACACCTTTTTGTTCAAATCCCAAGTCATTAACTAGGCGTAAGTGCTAGCCTGTTCTCAGGCTCAAGGAGCCTTTTTAGGTAAGATCCAAACTTAACTGTCACTATTGCCCTTACCCTTCACAAGAGATTTTGCTTCACAGTGCCTTCTCAGCTTGCATTTTGCCTCTTGCACATTTTTTTTGCTAGTCCTGGGACTTGACCTCAGAGCCTGACCATTGTTCTTAGGCTTTCTTTAGGCTATAGCTGTCCCACCAAGCCACAGCACCACTTCCAGCGTTTTCTATATATATGGTACTGCAGAATCAAACCGGAGTCTTTTTGTGTGGTAGCCCAGCACTCTACAAATAGATGAAACACCCAGGCCATCTTGCACATATTTTTCACTTCAATCTACTAGGATGTTGTTAGGTTTCTGTATCCTAATCTATTTTTCTTCCTGATGAATATCTGTGCTGTCATCTGTAAAAATGCAAGTGGGAAAATCCCAGAAGCATTGGTGACATAAAAAAAGTCTTACAGACATAGATAAGTGTTCATTCTTTGTAGGAGAAAGGATATTTTGATATGATGATGATAACTATTCATAAATACTTTATCGGGGTTTAGAGTTTGGCCCAGTGGTAGAGTGCTTGCCTAGCATCCATGAAGATCTAGGTTTGAGTCCTTAATATCACACAGATATAAAAATCCATACGGCAATGTGGCTCAAGTGGCAGAGGGCTAAACTTGGGAAAAGCCAAGAGAAGTGCTCAGGCCCTGAGTTCAAGCCCCAGAAATTGGCAGAAAAAACAAAAGAAAAGAAAAGAAAAGAAATGTGCTTTTTACAAGTTATTCACTCACAGCATTTGCCTCTGAATTCTTCGCTTCTGCATCTTGTGACTTATCCCTTTCCCTCAATGTAGACGAGAAAAACAGATTTTATTACTTGCTATCCTGTTGTCCAATCTTTGGATACTAATTCAAAACACAATATTGCCTGTGATATTGTGTGTGTGCATGTGTGTGTGTATCTGCCAATGTGTGCATGCACACATGTGTACAGGGTTTAGGGCTTACTCATAGGGCCTGTGTGATAACCCTCAGCATCTTTTCCTCAAAGGTATTGGTCTTTCACTTCTAGCTTTTTATAGCTAATTGGAGTTGAGAGATTCACTCAATTTCTTGCCCTGTGCATTGGAACCAAGTGCTGGGTTCTCATATTGTTAATTGTAGCTGTAGAGAAGCCTGAGGTCTGGGGATCCTCGTTAGAATCCACCCCCTGAAAGAAAGTCACTGATAGAAATCTTTATCTTCAGTTAAGCAAGAATAAATAAGGCAAAAGTGGAACTGTGGCTCAGTTCCTCTTGTACCAGCCATGAGAAAATTAGTAATTGGCAGCACCTGGTCCCTGAGAGAAATCCTTAGCACTGGTTCAAAAAAAGAAAGAAAATAATGAAAAAAATTAAAACTTGCTGAGGAATCCATAAGGATAAACGTGCCTGTGAATAATCTTGTCATTTCAGATTCCCTCAAGAGCTTATGTCTCTCTATATTTTATCAAGTTTTTTAAAAGATATTTACATATTTTCTATCTTTCTTAAACAGAGATATGGCTATGTATATATGTATAGTCATATGTATTGATCTGTCTCTCTATACTAATATATAAATGCATAAACATATGTATTTAGACAAACAGGAAACATACATAGATAGGTCTCAGGCATTTCCAGATTTTGTGCAAGTCTTCTGAGTGCAACTTACCATTGTATTGTTTGTCAAGATAGAGTCCCTCTAACTTTTGGCCAGCTTCTTGTCCTTTGATACTTTTTTCTGCCAGTCCTGGGTTTTGAACGCTAGGCCTGGATGCTGGCACTGAGCTTGAGCTTTTTCCATTCTGTAGTTTATTGAAGATAAGAGTCTCATGGAGTTTCTGTCCTGGGCTGGCTTTGAATTGTGATCCTCAGATCTCAAACTCCTGAGTAGCTAGGATGACAGTCTTGAGCTACCAGTACCTGGTTCCTTTGCCTCTTTTACCCTTTTTTTTTGGCCCCACCACAGCCATGGTATCTACCTTCCTATGTTCTCTCCACCTGCCCCCAGTCAGGGGTCTGACAGATGCTTTCCACCCACTTATTCATGTCCTCCTCTGTATTGGCTGACAGCTAAGACATGCACTCACTTGTCTGGATGCCAAACACAAAGCCATGTGATTGTTTCTCAGTCTGGAACATCCTATCAGATTTATAGCACCACAGAGGGTCAGGTTGATGCTCCTCCAGGGCTTCTTAAATTGTTCTCATGTTAATCCACAACACGTTTGTCATCACTTGTCCAGCTAATTCATGTACTAAAGCAGCATTCCCTACAAACTTAGATCCCAATACCATGAGGACACTCAAGGGTGCATTAGGAGTGTGACCTGCAGGTGGATGTGAGCCTGTCTGAGTTGGAGGGGATTTCTCCACCACAGGAAATGGAATACAAATTTAGAATCTGCTTTCATGAGGTGACAATCTCTGGCAGATGTTCTTATCAAATGTGGCACTGCCTACTTCCAGCTTAAAATATGGGTTGATGACCCAGCATAACAGAGAATGTATTCACCCCGGCCCAACACATAGGCTGGGACCCTGAACTTTCAGGTAGCATTTGGCTTTGAAGGTCATGAGATCTTAGTCTACAAATGATGAGCCCCCTCCCGTGAGGCATAGCAAACGGAGCCAAAGTGCAACCCAGTTAAGCACCAGATCAAGCTTCCCTTCTTCAGTAGGGTATGGTTTGAAAACTGTGTATAGCTTCTGTTTGAAGCCAGTCCGGAAAGGAAAGTCCATGAAACTCTCATTTCCAGTTAACTGCCAAGAAAAAGCCAAAGATAGAGATGAAGCTCAAGAGAGCTAGAGAGCCATCTGAAAAGAATGGTTACACCCTGCAACATCCTCATTATCTGATCTTGAAAACATCTCTGCGTGCATCCCAGCATGCAGCCAGCATCTGGGGGTGAAAGTGACCCCTGCGCCCATTGGCAATCTGCACTGTCTCTGACATCTGTAATGTGAACCTCATTCAGTTGGGTTTGTGAAGTGGTGTCAACCCTGCAGAAGGAACCAACTGTGCCCTAACTCCCTCTGTCCCCTGGGGCCCCTAGCATTCCCCCATCTGCACCCCTCCTGTGGCTTCTGATCCTAGGGAGCCCTCCTGCCCTGTCCAACACTCACATGAAGTGCATATTTCTTCTCCTGGGGCAACTTCTCCACAGAGAGTACATGACATGCCCACTATCCAGGCACGGGGAGATCCTGCCCAAGTAGCAAATCAGTGATAAGGACATAAAGTGATGAATAGAATTTTAGATCCTGATGGTAGACAGTCTGCAAAATCCAAGGGAGAATGGAATTGGAGGGGACCAGGGATCAGGATGTGGGCATGGAGCTTCCCTGCCAAGGGGGTGGGGGAAGTCACAGGCTGGGGGATGCACAGGATGATCCATGGGCCCTGTGCAGCTACTGGGTCACCCCCTTCTGCATCTCAGCCTTTGGCTTTGAGCTCTGTGATCGTCAAGATGTGCACAGTCTGTACTCTGGTTGGAAGAAGATAGGACCCTGGGAAGACAATTGTAGACCCTTTGTGAGTATAGGAAGGGGTAGGCTGGACACCCAGTCCAAGAGGAGCTAAAACTGGAGTCGAGGGGTGTGCAAGGAGTGGGTGTGAGGGTTGTGGGCAGTCACAGTCACAGCAGAAGTGGCTCTGTCTGTGGGGTGAGTGCCTCCCTGCAGGCACAGCACTGGACATATCAGAGATCCACATGAAAAGGAAAAGCTGGAAATGGCACTATGGTTCAAATGGTAGAGCATCAACCTTGAGCAAAAGAGCTCAGGGACAGTACCCAGGACCTGAGTTCAAGCCTCATGACTGTAAAAGAAAAAGAACCAGGACTATGAGAGGGAACCTGGTACTCTCTTGGTCTAATCAGACACAAGAAGAGGCCGGGATAGGCTGTGGAAAAACACAGAGAACATCTTCCCCCAGCTCATCCTGTCCTGCATTCAGGGACAGCCATGTAACTAGGGCTACGGTGAGATCATCTTCACCCCTGTGCTGCCATCTGAATTGTAGGCCTCTGTCCTGGCATGGGGTGTCCTGATGGCTGAGCAGGTGCCCTAACCCTAGATGGAGAGCAGCCACTGACTGTGGTAGCTAAGGAGAGATCTGTTCCATAGCTATCAGGCCACCCAGCATGGGAGCCATAACCACCCCTCACCCAGGTAGAGGCCAATGGTTATCCAGGTGCTACTAACATTGCCCCACCCCTAGCTCTGGGTACACGTGACATTCCCTCCACAAGGAGCAGGACTAAGTGAAGGTTCAGGAAGCTGCCTATGGGCTTCAGATGATGGCCAGGCTGGCACTACTGATGGCCTCACTCTGTCACCACCTTCCCCTGCCTCCATCATTCCTCCATCATGCCTCTCTACCTCCCACCCATTAACCTTGGAAACCAATGAACTGGGCTCTCATCATTCCTCTCATCTCTTCACCCACCTTGCCATGCGTCCATCCCTCTGTCACTTCCACCCCACACACATCCCACCACCAGCCATCCTGTAGCTTATGATGATCCCAGAGGAAGCTCTTGGTGAAGGGCTTGTGACCAGAAAACAGTTACTATCACCCGCTCCGGCCTGATCCACCACAGAATAAGAACAGCCAAGCAGGCACACACCGCAGCAGAGTTGCTCTGCTGCCACCCTGATTTCTTCATGGCCAGGACTTGGCTCTCCTCAGCCTCCCAGCTCAGTAACCAGAACATTGTGCTTTCACAGAGCCATGGCTTCCAGTCCCCATGGACACAATGACATCAAGGTGATGCCAACTTCCCCATCTCTATATACTTCTAACTATGGGATGGGAGCTCAGGTTCTCTTCTGTGACTCCATTCGCTAAGAGGCTCATGCAGATTTCTATCCTTTGCTCATCATGGTGACTCTTTGGTTAACAAGTCACTGCTGGGCTTCCAGTTCACCACATATAGAACCCATACTCCAACACTTTTCTTAGAAGGACTGATGACTTTTAAATATTCTCTAGTTTTAAATTTCTAGTTCCTTCTCTCTTTCATTTATATATTTCCCTTCCTCACATACTTCCCTTTTTTTACCTTCCTTCTTTCATTCCTGGCCTTGAACTCAAGACCTGGAGCTTTTTCTTAGCTTTTCTTTGCTCAAGGTAGCACTCTAGCTCTTGAGCCACAGCTCTACTTCAATCTTTGTTCTTGCTCTAAACTGGGAGTATGAGTCTCATGCATTTTTCCCTTTGCTGGGTTGGTTTTAAACCACAATACTAAGATCAGGATCCTGAATATTCCTCGGATTACAGGTATTATCTAATCAAAACAAATTCCTGATTTTTTTTTTAGACATAATTAGTTCTTTCAGGTGAGCCACCAGCCACTCATGCAAGAGCATTGCAGGATCCCAGCATTCATCTTGTCTCCAGTCTTATTCCATCCATCTCACAATGGTCATCTAAAACACCCTGCTGCATGCCTGAAGTCGCAAGGAAGGTTCTCAACGCCATGAGAGGCCCCCTTAAGCTCTGCCTCAGACATGCCCAGCCCCATCCCACTTCCACATGAGCATTTGTTTAGGAGAAATTTCCTGAGTACATCATCATCTTTTCCTCACCATTCAAATTTCATCTTTGGAGTCATTTCTCCCAGACAAAGAGGAACATGATCCATGGTTTGATAGCAGCTCCAGCTTCATAGTCCCAGCCACCAACACCCCCCCATTACCCTGCCAGACACCTTTATTCAAGAACAATGTTTTCACTACCCCTGACTCATCAAATGTTTTAACTTATACAGTGCATTAAAATAATTTTACTAAATGGAATAAACACATGGCATCAAGCTTCAGAATCTTTGCACCTGAACTTTTAGTGAATCACAGACACACCAGCATTTCTGTAGCCAACAGAAATCTTAGCTTTGAGATTTCAGCATTCCTGGTATCCAAGTTTGGATGTGCTAACACTGCCCTTAATGGGGCACTTCAATCACACAATCCCACAACAATCAATGTCATTTGACATTCACTGGTAGGTGGTGCTAGGAAAAAGACTGATGTGCCAACTCCATGCTGGCTTGACCTATGCCATCTTCAAACCTGGAGCAAGTGGGGCTCCTCTCTCCATGACACCTTTTGTGTACTACCCCAGGAGGACCTTTACCTTGAGACAAAATTATGAAGACTATCTCTACCAGCAAAGATTCCAGTGAGATGTGCCTACATGGATAAAGCTAAAATCTCACTAAAGTGAGGTTGTTGGCAGTGCTGGAGCCTGAACTCGGGACCTGGGCACTAAGCATTTGTACTCAAGACTAGCCCTTTACCACTTGAGCACAAACTCCATTCCCAGCTGTTTTTATTTTTGGTAGTAAGAATCTATCAGACTTTCCTGTTCTAGGTGACTTGGAACTTCCATACTCAGATCTCAGCCTCCTGACCAGCCTGGATTAAAAGTGTGCATCAGCCATGCGCCACACCTGAGGACTTCTGCCAGCATATTTTTTCCCAAAAATTGGAAGAGGAAGATGAGGGAGGGTTGGGCTCATCCTGCCCTGCATATGAAGGAGAGCATCCGCGAGTGAACTTCATTCCCTGTTGTAGGCTGCTGGAGGAAAAGGAAGCAAATAGGCACAGGCTGGCAGCAGATGCCACAGAACAACTTGTGACCAAGACTCCCAGAGCAGACCTCAGAATCGATGACAGAGTTGGATCTACCCAGTAACAGATGCAGTGGTGACACCTGAAACTGCGCGTTTGAGCCTTTGCTGCTAGTAAACAGGGCCACCTATGTCTCAATGAGAAAGGTGAGATTTTGGTGGAGAAGGTGAGATTAAACATTATGTATCATGCAAGAAGACAGACTATGAGGGGTCTTTTATTATTCCAAGTGAAATTTTGGATTTCCTCTTCTGTTTCTTTAAAGAATGACATGGGGATCTTGATGAATCTTGCACTGAATTTGTAGATAGTCCTTATCAAGATTGCCATTTTTACAATATTACTTCTTCCAAACCAGGAGCATAGGTTTTTGCATTTCCTCAGTTCTGCGTTAATTTCCTTCTCCAGGGTTTATAGTTCCATCAAAAAGGTGCTTTACATTCTAAGTTAATTCCTAGGTATTTATTTTCTTTGATAGCAAAATGAGTTGCTATCCTGATTCTTGCCTCATTCCTCTCATTTGTTGGCATATAGGAAGGCAGTTGACATTGAGGGTTAATTTTATACCCTGCTACCTTACCAAAGTTTTATATCAGCTCAAGCAGCTTCGGAGTAGAGTCTATAGGGTTCTTTAAATACAGAATCATGTCATCTGTAAGGAGAGAAAGTTTCAGTTCCTCTTTCCCTTTTCCTCCTCACTCCAGTTAGAATGGCCAAGATCCAGAAATCTAATAACGTATGCTGGAGGGGATGTGGCCAGGAGGGATCACTACTACACTGCTGGTGGGATTGCAAACTCGTTCAACCACTATGGAAAGCACTATGGCAGTATCCCAAAAAGACTAAACATAGAGCTCCCCTGTGATCCAGCAATTTCACTACTTGCCAATCGTCCAGATAGGATATACTAAATTCACTAGAACAATAACATTTATCACAGCAATATTTACTATAGCAAAGGTATGGAACCAACCCAGATGCCCGTCAGTTGATGAGTAGATCAAATATGGTATTTTTACACAATGGAATTCTGTGCTTCTGTCAGAAAGAATGACATAGACGAATTTGTAAGGAAATAGACTGTAAAGTTTAGAAATTAGTTTCTGTCTCCTTCTCTCCCTCCTTCTCTATCTCTGTAAAATTTAGAAGTTCCTGTTTCTCTCTCTCTCTCTTTTCTCCTTCTCTCTCTCTCTCTCTCTCTCTCTCTCTCTCTCTCTCTCTCTCTCTCTCTCTCTCTCCCTCTCTCTCTCTCTCTCTCTCTCTCTCTCTCTCTCTCTCCAATCCTTAGGCTTGAACTCAGGGCCTGAGCTACTTTTGCTCAAGGTTAGCACTCTACCATTTGAACCACAGTGCTATTCTGGCTTGCTCTTTTCACGTAGTATTGAGGAATCTAACCCAGGCCTTCATCCTTGATAGGTTAGCACTCTACCACTAAGCCACACAGTCAGCTTTTAGAGGTTTCTGACAAAGGTTTTCCTACATGCTATTATTTCTTCTGTGAGTGCTCTTAATGCTTCCTGAAGGTTGACTTTGTTTAGAAGACTTACCCTAATGCTCCCATATACAGAGATTCTATATATAGCTAAATGTTTTTCATTACTCAGAATTTCTCTATTGTGTATGTTCTGAAATGTACTGAAGACTGACTTCTGATTAAAAGTCATTGCACATTTGTTCTATTCATTAGTTTTCTTTTCTTCTATGGGAATCAGGTTTGTGATGAACACAGAAGTATGCCTTCCAGGTCAAACAATTTCCACATTTGTAATATTCATAAGGTTTTTCTCTCCTATGTGCATTTTATACTTAGTCATGCGTTCATGATGGATTTTTCATATTCTTATATTCATACGATTTTTATCCTGTGTCTGTGTGGTATCATGCAAACTCAACTATGAGTTCTTCAAAAAAATTTCCCTTTCATTTATTCATAGGATTCTATCCTGTGGGTGTTTAGTGATAAATCTTGACTTGTGCCTTCTGGGGAAAAGACTGAACATTTGCTACATTCATTAAGGGTTTTATCTTGTGTTGGTTCTGTGACACAACCTGAGTTTCCTTCCACAGACTAAAAAGTCATTCCTATTTATTATATTGCTAAGGCTTCTCATATGTGTGATGAATAGAATTTTAGATCCTGATGGTAGACAGTCTGCAAAATCCAAGGGAGAATGGAATTGGAGGGGACCAGGGATCAGGATGTGGGCATGGAGCTTCCCTGCCAAGGGGGTGGGGGAAGTCACAGGCTGGGGGATGCACAGGATGATCCATGGGCCCTGTGCAGCTACTGGGTCACCCCCTTCTGCATCTCAGCCTTTGGCTTTGAGCTCTGTGATCGTCAAGATGTGCACAGTCTGTACTCTGGTTGGAAGAAGATAGGACCCTGGGAAGACAATTGTAGACCCTTTGTGAGTATAGGAAGGGGTAGGCTGGACACCCAGTCCAAGAGGAGCGAAAACTGGAGTCGAGGGGTGTGCAAGGAGTGGGTGTGAGGGTTGTGGGCAGTCACAGTCACAGCAGAGGTGGCTCTGTCTGTGGGGTGAGTGCCTCCCTGCAGGCACAGCACTGGACATATCAGAGATCCACATGAAAAGGAAAAGCTGGACATGGCACTATGGTTCAAATGGTAGAGCATCAACCTTGAGCAAAAGAGCTCAGGGACAGTACCCAGGACCTGAGTTCAAGCCTCATGACTGTAAAAGAAAAAGAACCAGGACTATGAGAGGGAACCTGGTACTCTCTTGGTCTAATCAGACACAAGAAGAGGCCGGGATAGGCTGTGGAAAAACACAGAGAACATCTTCCCCCAGCTCATCCTGTCCTGCATGCAGGGACAGCCATGTAACTAGGGCTACGGTGAGATCATCTTCACCCCTGTGCTGCCATCTGAATTGTAGGCCTCTGTCCTGGCATGGGGTGTCCTGATGGCTGAGCAGGTGCCCTAACCCTAGATGGAGAGCAGCCACTGACTGTGGTAGCTAAGGAGAGATCTGTTCCATAGCTATCAGTCCACCCAGCATGGGAGCCATAACCACCCCTCACCCAGGTAGAGGCCAATGGTTCTCCAGGTGCTACTAACATTGCCCCACCCCTAGCTCTGGGTACACGTGACATTCCCTCCACAAGGAGCAGGACTAAGTGAAGGATCAGGAAGCTGCCTATGGGCTTCAGAAGATGGCCAGGCTGGCACTACAGATGGCCTCACTCTGTCACCACCTTCCCCTGCCTCCATCATTCCTCCATCATGCCTCTCTACCTCCCACCCATTAACCTTGGAAACCAATGAACTGGGCTCTCATCATTCCTCTCATCTCTTCACCCACCTTGCCATGCGTCCATCCCTCTGTCACTTCCACCCCACACACATCCCACCACCAGCCATCCTGTAGCTTATGATGATCCCAGAGGAAGCTCTTGGTGAAGGGCTTGTGACCACAAAACAGTTACTATCACCCGCTCCGGCCTGATCCACCACAGAATAAGAACAGCCAAGCAGGCACACACCGCAGCAGAGTTGCTCTGCTGCCACCCTGATTTCTTCATGGCCAGGACTTGGCTCTCCTCAGCCTCCCAGCTCAGTAACCAGAACATTGTGCTTTCACAGAGCCATGGCTTCCAGTCCCCATGGACACAATGACATCAAGGTGATGCCAACTTCCCCATCTCTATATACTTCTAACTATGGGATGGGAGCTGAGGTTCTCTTCTGTGACTCCATCCGCTAAGAGGCTCATGCAGATTTCTATCCTTTGCTCATCATGGTGACTCTTTGGTTAACAAGTCACTGCTGGGCTTCCAGTTCACCACATATAGAACCCATACTCCAACACTTTTCTTAGAAGGACTGATGACTTTTAAATATTCTCTAGTTTTAAATTTCTAGTTCCTTCTCTCTTTCATTTATATATTTCCCTTCCTCACATACTTCCCTTTTTTACCTTCCTTCTTTCATTCCTGGCCTTGAACTCAAGACCTGGAGCTTTTTCTTAGCTTTTCTTTGCTCAAGGTAGCACTCTAGCTCTTGAGCCACAGCTCTACTTCAATCTTTGTTCTTGCTCTAAACTGGGAGTATGAGTCTCATGCATTTTTCCCTTTGCTGGGTTGGTTTTAAACCTCAATACTAAGATCAGGATCCTGAATATGCCTCGGATTACAGGTATTATCTAATCAAAACAAATTCCTGATTTCTTTTTTAGACATAATTAGTTCTTTCAGGTGAGCCACCAGCCACTCATGCAAGAGCATTGCAGGATCCCAGCATTCATCTTGTCTCCAGTCTTATTCCATCCATCTCACAATGGTCATCTAAAACACCCTGCTGCATGCCTGAGGTCGCAAGGAAGGTTCTCAACGCCATGAGAGGCCCCCTTAATCTCTGCCTCAGACATGCCCAGCCCCATCCCACTTCCACATGAGCATTTGTTTAGGAGAAATTTCCTGAGTACATCATCATCTTTTCCTCACCATTCAAATTTCATCTTTGGAGTCATTTCTCCCAGACAAAGAGGAACATGATCCATGGTTTGATAGCAGCTCCAGCTTCATAGTCCCAGCCACCAACACCCCCCCATTACCCTGCCAGACACCTTTATTCAAGAACAATGTTTTCACTACCCCTGACTCATCAAATGTTTTAACTTATACAGTGCATTAAAATAATTTTACTAAATGGAATAAACACATGGCATCAAGCTTCAGAATCTTTGCACCTGAACTTTTAGTGAATCACAGACACACCAGCATTTCTGTAGCCAACAGAAATCTTAGCTTTGAGATTTCAGCATTCCTGGTATCCAAGTTTGGATGTGCTAACACTGCCCTTAATGGGGCACTTCAATCACACAATCCCACAACAATCAATGTCATTTGACATTCACTGGTAGGTGGTGCTAGGAAAAAGACTGATGTGCCAACTCCATGCTGGCTTGACCTATGCCATCTTCAAACCTGGAGCAAGTGGGGCTCCTCTCTCCATGACACCTTTTGTGTACTACCCCAGGAGGACCTTTACCTTGAGACAAAATTATGAAGACTATCTCTACCAGCAAAGATTCCAGTGAGATGTGCCTACATGGATAAAGCTAAAATCTCACTAAAGTGAGGTTGTTGGCAGTGCTGGAGCCTGAACTCGGGACCTGGGCACTAAGCATTTGTACTCAAGACTAGCCCTTTACCACTTGAGCACAAACTCCATTCCCAGCTGTTTTTATTTTTGGTAGTAAGAATCTATCAGACTTTCCTGTTCTAGGTGACTTGGAACTTCCATACTCAGATCTCAGCCTCCTGACCAGCCTGGATTAAAAGTGTGCATCAGCCATGCGCCACACCTGAGGACTTCTGCCAGCATATTTTTTCCCAAAAATTGGAAGAGGAAGATGAGGGAGGGTTGGGCTCATCCTGCCCTGCATATGAAGGAGAGCATCCGCGAGTGAACTTCATTCCCTGTTGTAGGCTGCTGGAGGAAAAGGAAGCAAATAGGCACAGGCTGGCAGCAGATGCCACAGAACAACTTGTGACCAAGACTCCCAGAGCAGACCTCAGAATCGATGACAGAGTTGGATCTACCCAGTAACAGATGCAGTGGTGACACCTGAAACTGCGCGTTTGAGCCTTTGCTGCTAGTAAACAGGGCCACCTATGTCTCAATGAGAAAGGTGAGATTTTGGTGGAGAAGGTGAGATTAAACATTATGTATCATGCAAGAAGACAGACTATGAGGGGTCTTTTATTATTCCAAGTGAAATTTTGGATTTCCTCTTCTGTTTCTTTAAAGAATGACATTGGGATCTTGATGAATCTTGCACTGAATTTGTAGATAGTCCTTATCAAGATTGCCATTTTTACAATATTACTTCTTCCAAACCAGGAGCATAGGTTTTTGCATTTCCTCAGTTCTGCGTTAATTTCCTTCTCCAGGGTTTATAGTTCCATCAAAAAGGTGCTTTACATTCTAAGTTAATTCCTAGGTATTTATTTTCTTTGATAGCAAAATGAGTTGCTATCCTGATTCTTGCCTCATTCCTCTCATTTGTTGGCATATAGGAAGGCAGTTGACATTGAGGGTTAATTTTATACCCTGCTACCTTACCAAAGTTTTATATCAGCTCAAGCAGCTTCGGAGTAGAGTCTACAGGGTTCTTTAAATACAGAATCATGTCATCTGTAAGGAGAGAAAGTTTCAGTTCCTCTTTCCCTTTTCCTCCTCACTCCAGTTAGAATGGCCAAGATCCAGAAATCTAATAACGTATGCTGGAGGGGATGTGGCCAGGAGGGATCACTACTACACTGCTGGTGGGATTGCAAACTCGTTCAACCACTATGGAAAGCACTATGGCAGTATCCTAAAAAGACTAAACATAGAGCTCCCCTGTGATCCAGCAATTTCACTACTTGCCAATCGTCCAGATAGGACATACTAAATTCACTAGAACAATAACATATCACAGCAATATTTACTATAGCAAAGGTATGGAACCAACCCAGATGCCCGTCAGTTGATGAGTAGATCAAATATGGTATTTTTACACAATGGAATTCTGTGCTTCTGTCAGAAAGAATGACATAGACGAATTTGTAAGGAAATAGACTGTAAAGTTTAGAAATTAGTTTCTGTCTCCTTCTCTCCCTCCTTCTCAATCTCTGTAAAATTTAGAAGTTCCTGTTTCTCTCTCTTTCTCTCTCTTTTCTCTCTTTCTCTCTCTCTTTCTCTCTCTCTCTCTCTCTCTCTCTCTCTCTCTCTCTCTCTCTCTCTCTCTCTCTCTCTCTCTCTCTCCAATCCTTAGGCTTGAACTCAGGGCCTGAGCTACTTTTGCTCAAGGTTAGCACTCTACCATTTGAACCACAGTGCTGCTTCTGGCTTGCTCTTTTCACGTAGTATTGAGGAATCTAACCCAGGCCTTCATCCTTGATAGGTTAGCACTCTACCACTAAGCCACACAGTCAGCTTTTAGAGGTTTCTGACAAAGGTTTTCCTACATGCTATTATTTCTTCTGTGAGTGCTCTTAAAGCTTGCTGAAGGTTGACTTTGTTTAGAAGACCTACCCTAATGCTCCCATATACAGAGATTCTATATATAGCTAAATGTTTTTCATTACTCAGAATTTCTCTATTGTGTATGTTCTGAAATGTACTGAAGACTGACTTCTGATTAAAAGTCATTGCACATTTGTTCTATTCATTAGTTTTCTTTTCTTCTATGGGAATCAGGTTTGTGATGAACACAGAAGTATGCCTTGCAGGTCAAACACTTTCCACATTTGTAATATTCATAAGGTTGTTCTCTCCTATGTGCATTTTATACTTAGTCATGCGTTCATGATGGATTTTTCATATTCTTATATTCATATGATTTTTATCTTTTGTCTGAGTGGTATCATGCAAACTCAACTATGAATTCTTCAAAAAAAATTTCCCTTTCATTTTATTCATAGGATTCTATCCTGTGGGTGTTTAGTGATAAATCTTGACTTGTGCCTTCTTGGGAAAAGACTGAACATTTGCTACATTCATTAAGGGTTTTATCTTGTGTTGGTTCTGTGACACAAGCTGAGTTTTCTTCCACAGACTAAAAAGTCTTTCCTATTTATTACATTGCTAAGGCTTCTCATATGTGTGAACTCTCTTACGCTTCCTGAAGGGTGAATACTGCACGAAAGACTTTCAACTTTGGTTATATTCCTAATGTTTCTTATATGTGTGAATTCTGTTATGCCTCCTGTAATGTGACTTCCATCTGAAGGTCTTACCACATTTGATGCACTCGTACACTTTCTCTCCTGTGTGTGTTCTCTGATGCAATTTGAGGGAAGACTTCCATTTGAAAGACCTTCCACATCGGTTATATTCATAAGGTTTTTCTCCTGTTTGAATTGTCTTATGCATGTTGAGGTTTGGCTTCTGTGTGAAGGACTTTCCACATATGTTACACTCATAAGGTGTTTCTCCTGAGTATATTCTCTGATGAACATGGAGTTTTACCTTCCATGTGAAAGACTTTCCGCATTCACTACATGCATAAGTTTTCTCTCCTGTGTGTGTTCTATTATGCCCATCAAGATATGACTTCCACTTGCAGGTCTTTCCACATTTGTTGCACACATAAGGTTTCTCTCCTGTGTGTGTTCTTTGATGCAATTTGAGGGAAGATTTCTCTCTGAAAGACTTTACACATTGGTTACATTCATAAGGTTTCACTCCTGTGTGTATTCTCTGATGAACACGAAGTTTTCCCTTCCCTTGGAAAGACTTTCCACATTCATTACACTTATAAGATTTCTCTCCTGTGTGTGTTATTTGATGAACTCGAAGGTGTATCTTCTGGGTGAAAGACTTTTCACATTTGTTACATTCATAAGGTTTCTCTTCTGTGTGTCTTCTCTGGTGCAGTGAGGTATGATTTCAGTCTAAAAGTCTTCCCACATTTATCCCATTAAAGATTTCTCTTCTGTGTGAGATCTCTGATGTGTGCTGAGAGCTGAATTCTGGGCAGAAATTTTATTACGTTCCTCATATTCATAAGGTTTGTCTTCTCTTGGAGATCGAGGTTGGAGCGTCAGGTCTGACTTCTCAGAAATTAATTTTCACACTTGATGTACGCATCACATATCTCAGGATATTTGCTCTGAGGTATTTAAGGCGTATTTCATTACTGAAAGTTTTCTCACATTCACTACATGTATGAGGAGTCTGTCCTGTGTACATTTTCAGATGTGTAGTGATGGTTGGTGTTAAGTACAATAGTTTTCATCACACAGTACATTTAGCAGTTTTCCTCCCTCCCTGAAGAATTTCTTGGGCAGGGAGAACAGAATTATGATACTGCAGATCTTTTGGACTGTCACAATCATGAATAAAATGCTCTGAATATCCGATGGATTTTTTAAGAACAGGAGACATACGAGATCTATATGCAGCATGCATCTCATCAGGCTTAGGAGACAGAAGCATGTTCTGACACTTAATGAACTCCTCAGTCCTCACCCCTACGTTGTTACCGTTATTACTAATCAGCTCTGGATTATGTGTAGAGCTCAAATTTAAAGTTGTTGCTAATCTCACGTTTTCCTCCACTTCGATACTACTTGCAACTGCTACTTCACAAAGACATTCATGTGGACTTTCCTGGCAGGTCTTGAACACATTTTCCATTACCTGGACATCTAAAATGAGTCATAGAAAAAAAGACACAAACATAAATGAGATACAAATATTCCTTACTGTTAAGGTAATGACTTTACTTTCCCATCCTAAGTGTTAGATATTTTAAAATATAAAAGTGGAAATTGATTTGTGAGAAATATATGCTTTTCTCCCTAACCTATTAAGAAAATGATATTTTACAATGACCAATAATGTTTTTCTGTGTTTTAGTTCTCTTTTTATATCACAGGAAATATTTATTGAAATTACCCAACTATGTATTGCTACAGTTTTAAGCTGAGTACATCCTATACTATACCTGCAGCTGTTTTTTTCAAATACTGTTTTGTTTATACATTGAGGAATAGCTGCCTTTCTTTAATTTTTGAGAAATAATCTAAATATTGTGCTGTTTTGCATCTTTTTAAAACTTTCTTTTCTTTTCTTTTCTTTTCTTTTTTTGTAGTTCATAGGCTTCGGCCCTGTCCCTGAACAATTCAGCAGAAGACTATAACCCCTATCCTTGAGCTACAGACCCAGTTCCTGTTTTCTAGAGTTAACTACAGATAAGAGTCTCAGGTCCTGAGTAGCAGATAGGATTACCTTACCCAGTTTCAATGCTGTTTGCTTATTAACCATTAAGTGAGGAACACGAATTTTTTCTAGATTCAGCGGCCACTAATTTGGTTTATATGTCTGTTTGCCTTTGATCCAAGCAAGAACGATTCTTGAGAGTAAGGACTTACACCTATATCCCTACAGTTACAACTTCTCACTAAAGTCTCAATTTAGGTATTTGTGGGAATTTTGAAATTTGTTTCTTTCCATTTGAAGTCTTATAAAAATTCCTTTTCTAACACTCCTGTCCCTCAGTACCATGGAAGACCAGAAAATCCCCAGCTCATTGTCTACTTAATTTTCTTATGTTGATTGAAACTTTGTTGTTTTTTTTTCCTTCCATTCCTGGGTTTGAACTTAGGACCTAACCACTGTCCTTGGGTTTTCTCAAGACCAGAACCCTATCAATGAAGTCATTACTTCTGGCTTTTTCTATGTATGTGGTAATAAGGAATCAAACCTGTGTCTTTGTGCATGCTAGGCAAGCACTCTACCACTAGGCTCAATTTCTGGTGGAAAGGTGTGGTTCTGAATACCAGTCTCTTCCTACCAGCATAAAGATATTATCCTTATCAGAGAATAATGCCCTGACTTATTCCTTGTTTGCTCAATCATTTATAGTCTTAGTTTTAAAGAAATGAAATATCATTCATTCTTTCTTTCTTTCTTTCTTTCTTTCTTCCTTTCCTTCCTTCCCTCTTTCTTCCCTCTTTCTTCCTTTCCTTCCTTTCCTCTTTCTTCCCTCTTTCTTCTTTCTTTCTTTCTTCCTTCCTTCCTTTCTTTCTTTCTTTCTTTCTTTCTTTCTTTCTTTCTTTCTTTCTTTCTTTCTTGTTTTGCGGTCATGGGACTTGATTTCTAGACCTGGCTGTTCTTCCTGAGCTCTTCAGCTCAAGGCTACTGCCCTACGTCTTTAGCCTCAACCCCACTTCTCATTTTCTATTGGTTCATTGGAAAGAAGAGTCTAAGGTGTTTTTGTGATAGGTCAGTCTTTGAACCTTGATCCTCAGATCTCAGCCTCCTAAGTAGCTAGGATTACAGGCATGAGCCACGGGCTCATGGCTTTCTCATTTTATTTTGTTTCACAGTGATTTCTACAGAGAAATCTAACTTTAACTCTACTGCCACATAGAATTCGTCATATCACTCTATGATTCTTGGTGCCGGGGATTTGGGCTAGCATGCACAAAGACCTGGTTCAGTTCCTTGGTACTACATACAAAGAAAAAGCCAGAAGTGGTGCTATGACTCAAGAAGTAGAGAGCTAGCCTTGAGAAATCCCAAGGACCATGCTCAGGCCCTGAGACCAGGCATAGGGTTGGGAAAAGAAAATGATTCTTGATTCATTCACAAAGAATTCCATAGGTTCCACACAGGACTTAGGGTAACTAAGAATATTATTGCTCAGTACATCACAACATGAACTTACCAATGGGGCTCAGGCTCCAACATCAATATGAAGATGCATTCACTCACCTGTGATATTCTTGTCAGAGGAATTTCCTATCCAGAGTTCTGCACAGTGCTCTAGCTTGTCAATTAATACAGGTTTGGGAACACAGGGCCCTGTAAATTAGAAACAGTAGAGAATTATTGCTTATGCTGTGTCATCATTGCTTTAAGTTCGCAGACATCCTACTCACAAGTTATCTATTAAATCTTTTTTCTCATTTCTCACTGGCTCCATGGTTGACTTTTCCCCAGCTCTGGATTCATTTTGTATGGCATAAACTTAGCTGTCTTGCTCAAGGCTAGAAAAATACCAGTTTGAGTCCCAGCTCCACTTACATGCATAGGTCTTCATGCATGCTAAGAAAGCACTCAACCACAAAGTCAAACTTTTGACACTCCACTAACATTTTTGAGGGGTTACTTGGAGTTATAGAGTTTCATGGCAATTTTTATGCCATTGCTGGCTTCAAATTAGAATTCTTAGATTTCTTCCTCCTGAATATTTTAAGATTACAGGCATGAAACATTGCACCTAGTGCCAGGTTTCCATTATAAACTCACTGTTTAGTGATTTGTAGATCCTATTTCCAATAATGATATATATTCTATTCTGGATAATTTATCCACTTACAATTACTGTGTAAGTTTGGAATGTCGTCTCCATTAGAGGAAACATAATTTAGAACTGTTGTCAAAGTATCCTGAAGGTATCCTGAAGAATGAGTACAAAATTACCTTAGGTTTTCTTTAGAAAATAATGATACTTCTCAGGGCCTGGAATCTTTCATTTAAATAGTATTGAAAGTTTGATAAACATTCACGTATCTGCAAAATAACAAGGCACTTGGCCTTGCAAGTGAATTTGACTTTTGCTCACCTAAGGACACCAGGTTGCTGTAGGTCTCCAGCATTACATCTCTGTACAGGGTCCTCTGAGCATTGTCCAGATGCTGCCACTCCTCCCAGTTGAAATCCACAGCTACATCAACAAATGACACCAGCTTCTGGAATGGCACATTTTCATCAAGTAATTAGCACTGAGTTATAAACACACCATGTCTGGAATTTTATTCTTTTTTTGTTGGAATTGTATTCCTTTACTTAAATGTTTAGACTTACATGAAATATTGACCTGAAAAGCTTGGGGATGGTGCCTAGGCCCAGAGTTCAAGTCCCAAGACCCCAAAAAAATAAAAAGGCAAGCCAGGTTTTGGTGGCTCACGCCAGTCATCCTAGCTACTCAGGAGACTGAGATCTGAGGACCATGGTTCAAAGCCAGCCTGGCATAAAATTCTATGAGACTCCTTTCCAATTACCCACCATAAAATGTTTAATGGCTTGTGGCATATCATGGTAGAGCAATTGTGGTATAGACAAAAATAAGTCGGGAGAGTAGATTTAGGTTATAAATGGAATTATTCCATTGAAAAAGAACTACGTTATATGATGACATATGCTGGTACTGTGAGAATATTGCAAAATCTTAGGGTATCAAGTAATAATACTGTGAAGTACACCCAGAATGTTAATGTTCTATGTCTGGCATAATAATCACTTGGGGAAGAAACTTTTTTTTCTTTTTTTTGGCTGGGGGATTTGTAAGGCTTGAACTCTGGGCCTGGGCACTGTTCCTGAGCTCTTCAACTCAAGGCTATCACCCTACCTATGAAGCCACAGTGCCATTTCCCATATTCTAGTGGTTAACTGTAGATGAGAGTCTCATAGACTTTCTAATGCCCAGGCTGGCTTTGAACCAAATCTTTAGATATCAGCCTGATATCTGAGTAGCTAGGATTACAGGTAGAAGTCACTGCACCTGGCAAGAAATTTATTTCTTGCTGTTTCGTTTTACTTTTTCAAAAAGACTGAGGATGACCTTTGTTCTGTATATAATGGGAAGAGGGGTAGGAAGCTGTGAGCAGAAGAACTGAGGGGCAATACTCAGGGTAGGACAATAGCCTTAAACTAAAGAGCTCACGGCCCAAGGTCCAAGCCCCATGACTTTCCCCACTACCCCACAAAAAAAGGGAAAAATATTGGAGATTGGAGAGGATTTTCTAAAAAGAATATATAGAAATAGTAGTTCAAAATATAGAAAGAAGTTCAATATTAACAGTCAAGAGAAAAATTAAAATTACAATGAAATCATTGCTTTAAATATGTTAATATAAATATAGTTTTAAACAAAAAGATCCACATACACACACACAAACACACACACACACACACAAGCATACAAAAAATAGCTTTCAAAGTCTAACTATTACTGGGAAGGTAGTGAGAAGAAGTAGAACTTTGGAATAGTTCTGCAAGGAATATAAAACAATCAAAAATTGCGTGGAGAGTGCTAAAAAAGTACTAAATATAGAATTACATAGAAATATGGTCCAACACTTCTATTTCTAGATTTGTACCTAACGGAAGAGAAAGCAGAGTCTAGAACAAATATGTGGAGAATCCATTCACAACTATTAATAATAATCCAAAGATAGAAATATGCAAAACAATGCATTGAAAAGGAAGAACATTTTACTATATTTTACAGATGAATCTTGATTACAGTAAACTAAAAATACAGCAGTCATAAAGGAAGAGCTAGGGTATGTTTTCCCTTCCAGAGCTTCCAAGGATCAACAAACCCTTAGAGCCAAAAAGCACGATGGTTCCAGAGAATGGAGTAGAGAGGAACAGGAGCTGAATGTTTAATGATTATACATGGAAGATGAAAATTGCTCTAGATGGGTAGAATGAAGAGAGAACTGTACCCTAAACAATGGTTATGTAGCCACACAGGATGGGACACACCTATACTCCCTGATCTTTGGAAACTCAAGAAGGATTTCTTGCCAACCTGGATGCATGGAAAGATCTATCATAAAAACTAATGTGGAGGGGCTGGGAGTTTGGCATAGTTGTAGAGTGCTTGTATGAAGACGAAGGTTCAATTCCGCAGTACCACATACACAGAAAAAACCAGAAGTAGTGCTGTGGCTCAAGTAGAAGATCACTAGGCTTGAGGAAAGCTGAAGGACAGTGCTCAGACCGAGTTCCAGCAAAAGGGCTTGTTTTAAAAAAAACCAGAAAGCTGAGCATGATGGGGTGGTGGCTCACTTCTATAATCCTAGCTACTCAGGAGGCTGAGATCTGAGGATCAAGGTTTAAAGCCATCCTGGCACAAAAAGACCTGAGACTCTTATCTCCAATTTACTTTTAGAAAATGGGAAGTGGGGCTTGGCTCCAGGGTAAGGTGGTAGCCTGGAGCTGAAGAGCTCAGGGATAGTGCGCAGGCTGAGTTCAAGATCTATGACCCACCAAAAAAAAATAATAATATGGAAAAATTTGGATTCTGTGAATTTTATCAGGCATATAAATCTTTTTTGCTGTTGAAATAACAAATTGTTTGGAAACATTTTAAAAGTTTTTACCTAGAAATGTACACTACAAATGGAAATAATAACAAACACAAAATAAGCAAAAGATACAAATTATCAAAATATGGGTATCCTGCTTCTGTATCTTTTCACTGACTCCTGTTCAAATGAGTCACATATTCTGAATCATTTCTCCCAGTCGATATATGCCACACATGTTGGCTTGTACTGAACTTCTTGGGAAATCAAAAGCAAATACTAAGCAAATGTGTGTTAGATTTTGTCTACAGAGATATTTCAAATATAAATCCCTACTCATTGAATTATTTAATATCAATGCCGGAATCTAATTACACTGGCAGAATCTTCAATCTTTTGAGAATCTTCAAAAGGGTGTGTAAATATTTAGGATCGTTATGTCTTCCTGGAGGAAAGATCCCTTTAGTAGTATGTAGTAACCTTCTTTGTCTTTTCTTACTAATTTTAGTTTGAAGTCTATTTTATCTGATATGAGGATGGCAACTCCAGCCTGTTTATGGGGGCAGTTAGCTTGATAGAGTTTATTCCAACCTCTCACTTTCAAAAGATGAATGTTTTTGGGTAAGAAGTGTCTCTTGAAGACAGCAGAACATGGCTCTTGCTTTTTGATCCAACTAGACAGCCTATGCCGTTTAATTGGAGAGTTAAGTCCATTGATATTGAGAGTTAGGATTGAGAGATATTTATTAGTTCCTACCATTTTTAAAAGCTTTTAGTAGGGCCCGTGTCTTGACAGTTCTTGTGGTCCTTAGATGGTATGCTGTTTAGGTGCCATTTCTTTCCCTATGTTGCATTTATTTTGGTTTTCTATGTATAGAGCATCTTTGAGAATTCTCTGTAGTGTTGGTTTTGTTTCAACATATTGTTGCAGCTTTTCCCTGGAATGGAACGTTTTTATTGTTCCCTCAGTTATGAATAAGAACTTAGCTGGCTACAGTATTCTTGGTTGGTAGTTATTTGATTTAAGGGCATGACATATATGCTTCCAGTCACTTCGTGCTAGTATGGTCTCTGCTGAGAAATCTTTGGTTATTCTGATTGGTTTGCCTTTATAGGTTACTGATCCCTTTTCCCTGGCTGCCTTTACGATCTTTTCTTTCGTTTCTATTGATCCAGTTCGCATCACAATTTGGTGGTGGGATGTTCTTTTCTGGTCAGGTCTGTTTGGGGTTCTAAAAGCTTCTCGTATCTGGATGGGCCTGCCCTTCTGGATATTTGGGAAATTCTCTGAGATGATTCCCTGAAGTATATTTCCAATACCATTGACCTCTTTCTCCACACCCTCCTCAATACCAACTAGCCTTAAATTAGGCTTCCTAATTGCATTTTGGACCTCTTGAAGCGCTCTCTCATATTTCCTAGATTTGGATTGACTCATTTTCTGTTCTTTCTATATAATAACTAAATTATCTTCAGCCCCAGAAATTCTCTCCTCTGCATTGTCTATCTTGCTATCAAAACTATCTACATTATTTTTCATCTCCCTTGCTTCTAATTGCTCATTTTTGATGCCTTGCATCTCCTGTTTTAGATCATGTATGGATTTCTTTATCTCCTTGATTTCCTTTTGAGTGGTTAGCTTTATTTTCTTTGGACATTTGTTGGAGTTTGGTAACGTTTTTATTTGTGGATTCTATGAATTCATCCATCTTTCTTTGAAAAACCTTTATTAACGCGTCCTTTATGGCTTCTTCTTTTTCACTTATCACCTTGTTTTTGCTTTCCTCTTGTTCAGGTATGGCTTCCTCCATTATCTCTTTCTTTATATTTTCACATTTTCCATTAATGATGTTTATCAATTGCATTTGTGTAGCACTTGGAAGTCTCTACTCTAGGTTTGCCAGTGACTGTTCCATTGTCTGTTTACATTGGGTGGGGGATGTTGTTTCTTGATTTGACATTTTTCTTGAGTTTCTTGTTCTGCCCATTTGAAAATGGGAGCAAGATTACTACTAAATACGATTATAGTTTTTCAGATATAACCAACCTAGACCTCTGTAGCTGGCAGACACTAGATGTTCACAGGTTTTGATTGGTATTATCACTCTTTATTTTGTGCACTTACAGACCAGTCTAATACAACCAATGATAAGCGATTTATACCCAAAACAATAAGCCTCTCAATCCAATCTCTATTTTCTTTATATCCCTCTGAGCCTAGAGAATAATTAACCACCTGCATATACAATATTGCTCAACAGCCATCAAGTGTAGATCCGTGCAGTATAAGGGTTGAAAGACGAGCAGAGGTCCAGAGATAGAAAAAAAGAATGAGAGAGGTCAGGGGAGGTTCAAGAGGATTAACGCAGGAGTGTAAGAATATTGTAGTAATGAAGAAAAGGTATGCATAAGGATAACTGACCTAAGCTGGTAAGTAAGTAGCATATTTGAGTACAAAGTTTGGAAAGTATTAGAATAAAACTTATGTATTGCTGCACGACTAGCTCTTAGCCCAACCAGTGGCCTCACAGTGAACCATGGGATGGATCTCTTTTTCTTGTGTACGTTGAGGGAAAGGGGTATTTCACAAGATGCAGAAGCGAAGATTTCAGAAGCAAATGGTGTGAGTGAATTAGCTCGTAAAAAGCATTTTTATTTTCTTTTATCTTTCTGCCAGTCTTGGGGCTTTAATTCAGGGCCTGAGCACTGTCCTCGGGTTTTCTCAAGTCTAGCCCTCTGCCACTTGAGCCACAGTGCCACATCTAGATTTTCTATCTATGTGATACTGAGCAATCAAACCCAGATCTTCATGGATGCTAGGCAAGCACTCTACCACTATGCAAACTCTCAACCCTGACATAGTAATTATAAAGTCATCATCATCATATCAAAATATCCTCTCTCTTACAAAGAATGAACACTTATCTATGTGTGTAATCCTTTTTTTTAATTTCACTAATTCTTCTGTGTTCTTCCCTCTGCATTTTTTACACATGACAGCAAAGCTAATCATCAGGAAAAAATTGATTAGGATACAGAAACCTAATAGTATCCTAGTATATCCTAGTAGATTGACGTCAAAAATATGTGCAAGATGCCCTGTGTGTTTGACCTAGTGGTAGAGTCCTTGGCTACCACGCAAAAAGAGTCTGGTTTGATTCCTCATTACCACATACATAGAAAACGCTCCAAGTGGTGCTGTGGCTCGGTGGGACAGCTAAAGCCTAAAGAAAGCCCAAGAACAATGTTCACACTCTGAGGTCAAGTCCCAAGACTAGCAAAAACAAAAAAAATTCGACAAGGGGCAAATTGAAGGCAGAGAAGGTACTGTGAAGCAAATGATTTGTAAAGGATGAGGGCAATATTGACCCTTAAGTTTGGATCTTACCTAAGAAAGGCTCCTTGAGCCTGAGACCAGACTGGTAGTTGGGCCTAGTGGAAGACATTGGGATTGGACAAATAAGGTGTGCTGTTTACTACATCCACCTGTATATTGTGAGACTGGAGGAGAGATTCAGCCTCCAGTATGTCTTTGGTGAGGTCTTCTGTGAGCAAGGACCTTTGGTCATTGGGCCCTGAAAGGTGACCCTGCCTCCCTCACAATGGAACAGATTATGGAACCCTGGTAACCAAGCCACTGTAACTAACAACCAGGTCAAGCCAGCTCACTTGGCCTGTGGCTCAGGAGGAAGAAAGATGTTGCTGTGCTGTTGCCAAAGGTCAGGAAACTCGAGTCTCAGGCATGGAAATTGTGGCTGTCTTACTCGAAGATGTACATGCTAGATCATTGCCCAGCCACAAATCTAGTATAACAGAACTTTCTCTAAGAAGAAGGCCAGGAAAATCCAGGGCAACCAGATGAGGTATATTTCTAAGAAGAAATGTATTTGACCCCATCATCCTCCCCACACACTACAACTTTCTTTTTTTAAAAATTCTTTTTATTGTAATTAGTAAAAGGGTTACATGATATTTGCCAGATAGAAAGTGCATCAATTCACATACATTGATTCCCTTTCACATGTCTTGGTACCCATTTCCCTCCAACCCCACACCCCCCACCCGTCTTGGTTTTCCCCCCTTCCCTTTCAAATTTCAAATATACAAATACAAATAAATTCAATATATCAGATAACAAAGTGAGATACCATACCAATATCGGATAACCGAGGGACAGCAAAGGAGGTGAGAGACAACATAGTACACTAAGGACAACAATCATTTATTATGTGGCTTTTGTTTCAATATCCTGGAGGTCCTTTCAATTAACTTCACATTATATGGCCTTATATATGGCCTTTTGCTCCATTGCAAATCTCTGCTAGTAGAGCCCAAGGTTTCTACTGATTATGATGAATGAGGGAAACCACTGAGCCTAAGTTCCTTTGAGTCTGGCTTACTTCACTTAATATGATTTGTTCTAAGTCTTTCCATTTCCTAACAAATGGGGCGATGTCATTCTTTCTGACAGCAGCATAGAATTCCATTGTGTACAAATACCACAACTTGTAGATCCACTCATCAACTGAGGGACATCTGGGTTTGTTCCATATCTTTGCTATGGTGAATAGTGCTGCAATGAACATTGTTGTGCTAGTGGGATTAGTATGCCCTTGCTTCTGGATTGTTGGGTAAATGCCAAGTAGTGGAATTGCTGGGTTATACGGGAGTTCTATATTTAGCCTTTTGAGGCACTGCCACACTGCTTTCCACAGTGGTTGAACGAGTTTGCACTCCCACCAACAGTGTAGTATTGATCCCTCCTGGCCACAACCCCTCCAGCATCTGTTGTCATTCGTTTTCCTGATCCTGGCCATTCTAACTGGAGTGAGGTTGAATCTTAGAGCTGTTTTGATTGGCATTTCTTTTATGACCAGAGATGTGGAGCATTTCTTCATGTGTCTATAGGTCATTTCTGTTTCTTCTTCAGAGAATACTCTCTTTAATTCTTTGGCCCATTTTTAATGGGATGGGTGTTACTTTGGAGGTTAGTTTTGGAGTGATTCAATTTTTTGAGTTGTTGATATATTTTAGATATGAGGCCTTTGTCCGTTGTTTGGTTGGTGAAGATCTTCTCCCACTCTGTAGGCTTCCTGGTTAGTTTACTAGCTATATCCGTTGCCATACAAAAGCTCTGCAGTTTAATGCAGTCCACTTATCCAGTCTTTCTCTGATTTGTTGTGACTCTTGGTCCTTATTAAGAAAGATTCGACCTGTGCCAAGGAGGCCTAGTGTATCTCCTATTCTTTCCTGTAAACTTTTCAGTGTGTCAGCTTTTACCTCCAGGTCTTTGATCCATTTGGAGTTAATTCTAGTGCAAGGTGACAAAGAAGGACCCATCTTTAGTTTTCTGCAGGTGCTTAACCAGTTCTGCCAGCACAACTTGTTGAAGAGGCTATCTTTCTTCCATTCTATTTTTCTGGCTCCCTTGTCAAAGATTAGGTGGCCCTAGGTCTGTGGTTTAATATCTGGGTCCGCAGTTCTATTCCATTGGACTTCAGGCCTGTTCTTGTGCCAGTACCAAGCTGTTTTGAGAATTATAGCTCTGTAATAGAGTCTAAAGTTTGGAATTGAAATTCCTCCAGCGCTGTTCTTTCTGCTAAGAAGTGCTTTTGCTATACGGGTCTTTTATTATTCCATATGAAATTTTGAATTGCCTCTTCTATTTCTTTAAAGAATGATATTGGGATGTTGATGGGTATTGCACTGAATTGGTAGATAGCCCTTGGCAAGATTGTCATTTTCACAAGGTTGATTCTTCCAATCCAGGAGTATGGGACGTATTTCCATTTCCTTAGTTCTGCTTTAATTTCCTTTTTTAGGGTTTTAACCTTTTCATCTAAACAGTCCTTTACATTCTTAGTTAAGCTAATTGCTAGGTACTTTATTTTCTTTGAGGCTATTGTGAAAGGAGTTTCTTTCCTGATTATTGCCTCGTTCCTCTCACTGTTGGCGTAAAGGAAGACAGTTGATTTGTGAGGGTTGATTTTATGGCCTCCTACCCTTCCAAAGCTTTGAATCAGCTCAAGAAGCTTGGGAGTAGAGTCTATACGATTCTTTAAATACAGAATCATATCATCTGCAAAGAGGGATAGTTTTATTTCCTCTTTCCCTACTTGGATCCCCTTTATGCTTGCTTCTTGCCTTATTGCACTGCCTAGGAATTCTAGTACTATGTTAAAAAGGAGTGGAGAGAGTGGGCATCCTTGTCTCGTTCCTGATTTTAGAGGGAATGGCTTTAGGTTTTCATCATTAAGTATAATTCTAGCAGTGGGTTTCTCATACACAGCCTTTATTACATAGAGAAATGTTCCATGGATTCCTAGTTTCTCCACATCTTTTAACATAAAGGGGTTTTGGATCTTGTCAAATGCCTTTTCCGCATCTATTGAGAAAATCATGTGATTTTTGTCATTGCTCCTGTTGAGGTGTCGAATTATATTAATTGATTTGTGTATGTTGAACCAGCTTTGCCTCCCTGTGATGAATCCAGTTTGATCATAGTGTATAATTTTTTTGATGAGTTGTTGTAGACGGTTGGCCAGTATTTTGTTGAGAAGTTTTGCATCGATGTTCATCAAAGAAATGGGTCTATAGTTCTCTTTCTTTGATGAATCTCTGTCTGGTTTGGGGATGAGGGATACACTGGCTTCACAGAATGACTTTGGTAAAGAACCTTCATTTTCAATTTCATTGAAGAGATTGAGGAGTATTGGTGTGAGCTCTGCTTTGAAGACCTTATACAATTCAGCTGTGAATCCATCTGGCCCTGGACTCTTTTTAGGTGAAAGTTGTCTAATTTCCATTTCTATTTCAGAGCGTGAAATAATCCTGTTGAGTTGGGTTAGCTCTTCTGGGTTCACTGTGGGTATGTTAATATTGTCTAGGAATTCATCCATTTCTTCTAGATTCTCAAATTGTTGGCGTAAAGGTTTGAAAAGTATTCGTCATGCTATTGTGGATCTTGGTAATTTCTGTCGTGATATTTCCATTTTCATCTGCGATTTTATTTATTTCGATATGCTCTCTTCTTTTTTTGGTAAGATTTGCTAAAGGGTTGTCAATTTTGTTAATTCTTTCAAAGAACCAACTCCTTGTTTGGTTGGTTCTTTCTACAGATTTTTTTTTATTCCAAATCATTTAATTCTGCTTTGATTTTAATAATTTGCTTTCACATAATGGGTTTAGGGTTGGTTTGTTGCTCTTTTTCGAGGAGGTTAAGGTGAGACATTAACTAGTTGGTTTGCCATTTTTCCAACTTGCTGTTGTAGGCACTCAGCGCTATAAATTTTCCTCTGAGTACTGCCTTTGTTGTGTCCCTAAGGAGTTGATATTTGTGTGCTCCTTATTGTTAAATTTCATAAACATTCACACATCTCCATTCTATGAGTTCACACACCTCCAATTTTACTTCACACACCTCCATTCTATGACTTCACACACCTTCATTCTTACTTCAGAAACATCCATTCTCAGACTTCACACACCTCCATTCTATGACTTCACAAACCTCCATTCTGTGACTTCACACACCTCCATTCAGAGTTCACACACCTCCATTCTGTGACTTCACACACCTCCATTCTGCCTTCACACACCTCCATTCTATGACTTCACACACATCCATTCTATGACTTCACACACCTCCATTCAGTGGCTTCACACACCTCCATTCTGATTTCACACACCTACATTCTGTGACTTCACACACCTCCATTCTTTGACTTCGCACACCTCCATTCTGTGACTTCACACACCTCGATCCTATGACTTCACACACCTCCATTCTATGAATTCACACACCTCCATTCTGTGATTTCACACACCTCCATTCTGTGACTTCACACACCTCCATTCTGTGACTTCACACACCTCCATTCTGAGTTCACACACATCCATTGTATGACTTCACAAACCCCCATTCTGAGTTCACAAACCTCCATCTATGACTTAACACACTTCTATTCTATGACGTCACACACCTCCATTCTATGACTTCACACACCTCCATTCTGTGACTTCACACACCTCCATTCTGAGTTCACACACCTCCATTCTATGACTTCACAAACCCCCATTCTGAGTTCACAGACCTCCATTCTATGATTTCACACACTTCCATTCTATGACTTCACACACCTCCATTCTATGACTTCACACACCTCATTTCTGAGTTGACACACCTCCACTCTGTGATTTCACACACCTCCAATCTGACTTCACACACCTCCATTCTATGACTTCACACACCTCCATTCGTTGACATCAAAAACCACCATTCTATGAATTCACACAGCTCCATTGTGACTTCACACACCTCCATTCTATGAGTTCACACACCTCCATTATATGACTTCACACACCTTCATTCTATGACTTCACACACGTCCATTCTGTGCCTTCACACACCTCCATTCCATGACTTCATACACCACCATTTTATGAGTTCACACACCACCATTCTATGAGTTCACACACCTCCATTTTGACTTCACACACCTCCATTCTATGACTTCACACACCTTAATTCTTACTTTAGAAACATCCATTCTATGACTTCACACACCCCCATTGTATGACTTCACAAACCTCCAATCTGTGACTTCACACACCTCCATTCTGGGTTCACACACCTCAATTCTGTGACTTCACACATGTCCATTCTCACTTCACACACCTCCATTCTATGACTTCACACACTTCCATTCTGTGACGTCACACACCTCCATTCTGTGACTTCACACACCTCCATTCTGAGTTCACACACCTCCATTCTATGACTTCACAAACCCCTATTCTGAGTTCACAGACCTCCATTCTATGATTTCACACACTTCCATTCTATGACTTCACACACCTCCATTCTGTGACTTCACACACCTCATTGCTGAGTTGACACACCTCCACTCTGTGATTTCACACACTTCCAATCTGACTTCACACACCTCCATTCTATGACTTCACACACCTTCATTCGTTGACATCAAAAACCACCATTCTATGACTTCACACAGCTCCATTGCGACTTCACACACCTCCATTCTATGAGTTCACACACCTCCATTTTATGACTTCACACACCTCCATTCTATGACTTCATACACGTCCATTCTGTGCCTTCACACACCTCCATTCCATGACTTCATACACCACCATTGTATGAGTTCACACACCACCATTCTATGAGTTCACACACCTCCATTTTGACTTCACACACATCCATTCTATGACTTCACACACCTTAATTCTTACTTTAGAAACATCCATTCTATGACTTAACACACCCCCATTGTATGACTTCACAAACCTCCAATCTGTGACTTCACACACCTCCATTCTGGGTTCACAGACCTCAATTCTGTGACTTCACACATGTCCATTCTCACTTCACACACCTCCATTCTATGACTTCACACACTTCCATTCTGTGACTTCACACACCTCCATTCTATGACTTCACACACCTCAATTCTATGACTTCACACACCTCCATTCTATGACTTCACACACCTCCATTCTATGACTTCACACACCTCCATTCGTTGACATCAAAAACCACCATTCTATGACTTCACACAACTCCATTTTGACTTCACACACCTCCATTCTATGAGCTCACACACCTCCATTCTATGACTTCACACACCTCCATTCTATGACTTCACACACCTCCATTCTGTGACTTCACACAACTCCACTCTATGACTTCAAACACCTTCATTCTTACTTCACAAACATCCATTCTGTGACTACACACACCTCCATTCTGTGACTTCACACACCTTCATTCTGACTGCACACACATCCATTCTGTGACTTCACACACCTCAATTCTGTGACTATACACACCTCCATTCTGACTTCACACACCTCCACTCTATGACTTCACACACCTCCGTTCTATGACTTCACACACCTCCATTTTGTGACTTCACACACCTAAATTCTATGACTTCACACACCTCCATTCTGAGTTCACACACCTCCATTCTGTGACTTCACACACCTCCATTCTGACTTCACACACTTCCAATCTTTGACTTCACACACCTCCATTCTGTGACTTCACACACCTCTATTGTTTCACTTCACACACCTCCATTCTTTGACTTCACACACCGCCATTCCATGACTTCACAAACCTCCATTCTATGAATTCACACACCTCCATTCTATGAGTTCACACACCTCCAATTTGACTTCACACCCCTCCATTCTATGACTTCACACACCATCATTCTTACTTCAGAAACATCCATTCTCTGACTTCACACACCTCCATTCTATGACTTCACAAACCACCATTCTGTGACTTTACACACCTCCATTCTGAGTTCACACACCTCCTTTCTATGACTTCACACACTTCCTTTCTATGACTTCACACACCTCCATTCTGTGGCTGAACACATCTACATTCTGACTTCACACACCTCCATTCTATGACTTCACAAACCTCCATTCTGAGTTCACAGACCTCCATTCTATGACTTCACACACCTCCATTCTATGACTTCACTCACCTCCATTATGACTTCACACACCTCCATTCTGACTTCACACACCTCCATTCTATGACTTCCCACACCTCCATTCGTTGACATAAAAAACCACCATTCTATGACTTCACACAACTCCATTTTGACTTCACACACCTACATTCTATGAGTTCACACACCTCCATTTTATGACTTCACACACCTCCATTCTACGACTTCACACACCTCAATTCTATGACTACACACCTCCATTCTATGACTTCACACACCTCCATTCTGTGACTTCACACACCTGCACTCTATTACTTCAAACACCTTCATTCTTACTTCACAAACATCCATTCTGTGACTTCACACACCTCCATTCTGTGACTTCACACACCTTCATTCTGACTTCACACACATCCATTCTGTGACTTCACACACCTCAATTCTGTGACTTCACACCTCCATTCTGACTTCACACACCTCCATTCTATGACTTCCCACACCTCCATTCGTTGACATAAAAAACCACCATTCTATGACTTCACACAACTCCATTTTGACTTCACACACCTCCATTCTATGAGTTCACACACCTCCATTTTATGACTTCAAACACCTCCATTCTACGACTTCACACACCTCAATTCTATGACTTCACACACCTCCATTCTATGGTTTCACACACCTCCATTCTATGACTTCACACACCTCCATTCTGTGACTTCACACACCACCTTTTTGACTTCACACACCTCCATTCTGTGACTTCACACACCTCCATTCTGTGACTTCACACACCTCCGTTTTGACTTCACACCGTTCCATTCTGTGACTTCACACACCTCCATTCTGTGACTTCACACACCTCTATTTTTTCACTTCACACACCTCCATTCTTTGACTTCACTTACCTCCATTCCATGACTTCACACACCTCCATTCTATGACTTCACACACCTCCATTCTGTGACTTCACACACCTCCATTCTATGACTTCACAAACCTCAATTCTGAGTTCACAGTCCTCCATTCTATGACTTCACACACCTCCATTCTATGACTTCACACACCTCCATTCTATGACTTCACACACCTCCATTCTGTGACTTCACACACCTCCATTCTATGATTTCACACACCTCAATTCTGTGACTTCACACACCTCCATTCTATGACTTCACACTCCTCCATTCTATGACTTCACACACCTGCAATTTTACTTCACACACCTTCATTCCATGAGTTCACACACCTGCATTGTGGCTTCACACACCTCCATTCTATGATTTCACACACCTCCATTCTGAGTTGATAAACCTCCATTCTGTGACTTCACACACCTCCATTCTGACTTCACACAGCTCCATTCTATGACTTCACACAACTCCATTTTGTGACGTCACACACCTCCATTCTATGACTTCACACACCTTCATTCTTATTTCACAAAAATCCATTCTATGACTTCACACACCTCCATTCTATGACTTCACACACCTCCATTTTTTGACTTCACACACCTCCATTCTAAGATTTCACACACCTCCATTGTGACTTCACACACCTCCATTCTATGAGTTCACACAACTCCATTCTGACTTCACACAGCTCCATTCTGTGACTTCACAAAACTCCATTCTATGATTCCACAAACCTCCATATTATGTCTTCACACACCTCCATTCTGTGACTTCACACACCTCCATTCTGTCTTCACACACCTTCATTGTATGACTTCACACACCTCAATTCTATGACTTCACACACCTCCATTCTATAACTTCACACACCTCCATTCTGTGACGTCACACACCTCCATTCTATGATTTCAAACACCTTCATTTTTACTTCACAAACATCCATTCTGTGACTTCACACACCTCCCTTCTGTAACTTCACACCTGCATTCTGACTTCACACACCTCTATTCTGTGAATTCACACACCTCAATTCTGTGACTTCACACACCTCCATTCTGACTTCACACACCTCCATTCTATGTTTTCACACACCTCCATTCTATGACTTCACACACCTCCATTCTGTGACTTCACACACCTCCATTCTATGACTTCACACACCTCCATTCTGTGACTTCACACACCTCCATTCTATGACTTTACACACCTCCATTCTATGACTTCACACACCTGCAATTTTACTTCACACACCTTCATTCCATGAGTTCACACACTTGCATTGTGGCTTCACACACCTCCATTCTATGATTTCACACACCTCCATTCTGACTTCACACACCTACATTCTGACTTCACACACCTCAATTCTGTGTCTTCACAGACCTCCATTCTGTGACTTCACACACCTCCATTTTGACTTCACACACTTCAATTCTGTGACTTCACACTCCTCTTGTTGTGAGCCAGAGTGGACTCAATTTGTACCTTGGCTTGCATCAGACGATGGCTTTATTGTCTTATTGCTTTCTGGCCCTATTCTATGTAAATGACCTGAGAATTACCATATGAATGTAACACCTGTGCCACACCCACTCCAGTGGAGTCTGTGCAGCATGGAGCAGAAAGAGCTTGAATGGCTGCCAGTCCTGAGGTTCGCACCAACGGTGATGAGGCCTCCTGGAGGTCCCTGGCAGAGACCGGGACATATGCGTGAAATGCTCATAATGCTGGGTGCTGGGATTCTTTTATCACTCTTTTCATTTCTGATAGTTGATGTTATGGCAGTAATATTCTGTGCCAACTACTGGCCTAAAGAATTGATTGAGCGACTAGATGTTCCAGGAACTAAAAGTGCATGCCCGGCTACTCTGGCGCAAACACATCCACAGTAGCCTTGATGACCTCAATGCACTCTACTAATAATAAGACAGAATTAGAAACTATACGGAAAATATGATCTTTGAATTAGTAATAAATGTTAGTTTACCTGAATATGCCTTTAATGCGTCTGCATTACTTGTGTAAATGTTACAAGTACCTAATGAATCACATGGGAAAGGATTAGAAGGGCTAGAGCACCGTGGTGTGCTCTAACTGAACAGCAACAATGGACTCTTAGGTTTAAGGTTTTACAATTCCTGAGACAGGGTAATAATTACTAACTTAGAAACAGAATCATAGGAAGAACTAGAAAACAGATGGTAAACAAAGCTAATAGTGATTAATGCCAAGGCGGATGACGCCTAACCATAATGTCTGACTTATTAACCATGGCTTCTTAGAATGAAGGGAGAAGTTTCTTTTCTACTCAGAAAAATGTACCCTGTAACCATTCTTAAACATGATTGTAATCTTTTGACCTTATGCCAACTGAAAGAAAATGCTCCTACTTTGACTGTATATAATCTCACACTCAACAAGTAAAACTTTGCAGCAGACTTCAAACCTCCCTTGCGTTTGTGTCTGTCTGTCATCGCCGAATCCATTCCTGACCTGTGAATCCAGACTTGGTCTCCCCGCACTCCCGCTGAGTCGGTCTGTGGCAAGTGGCGCCCGAACAGGGACCTGACTGGACAGGTAACACTTTATCCTTTCTTTTCTCTTTTTCCAAGGAGTGGATAGGCTCTCACCAAGGGAACTGCAGTCCCGCCAGTAAAACAAGGGAGACTGGTGAAGCGTGAGCAAGATTAATCATGGGGCGATCAGGAACTAAAGGACAGAAACTTTTTGTTTCCGTTCTCAAGCACATGTCAACAGAACGAGGTCTAAAAGTCTCGGGTGCTACAGGCAGAGAATTTTACACACTCTGCCAAGACCTCATTCGTCCTTTAAGGAAAACAGGTTCATTGCAAGAGTATATGAAAGCATGTGCTGACGCCTCACCCGCGGTAGTGCAAGGAATGGCCTACGCGGCAGCTAGGAAAGGTCAAACTTTTCAGTCATATGTCAAGCAGACATATGGGGGTGGAGGACCTAAGAAAGGGCCTCTACCTACTTGTTTTGAATGTGGAGAATCAGGACATATCAAAAAGGATTGCTCTAGCAAAAAACAGGAACATACAAAAAGAATCTTCCAGGAATATGTCCCCAATGCCAGAAAGGAAGGCATTGGAAAAATAAATGTAAATCAAAATTCTGCAAAGACGGAAGTAAAATAGAAGAAGTCAAGGAATCAAAAAACTAGAAAAGGGGCAGCCTCTCAGCCCCGATACAAGAGAGGAAAAGGAGGGCAAGGCCAACAGTCAGGCCCTTAACCCAGAGGCTCCAGAATTCACAATACATAATTTGCCTAGAGCCAGTCCAGGAAGTGCAGGGTTAGATGTAGCGGTGGTCAAGGATGTAATCCTGTCTGTGGAAGATGGGGTTCAACTCGTGCCTACTTCGGTTCAAGGAACTCTACCCTCAGGAATTACAGAATTGTTACTGGGACGAATTTCTAACTTTAAATTGGGGATTGAAGTGCTTCCTGGAGTAATTGATTCTGACTTTATTGGAGAAATTAAAATCATGGCTAAAAGTGTTAAAGGAACAGTAGTCCTAAGAAAAGGACAAAGAATAGCACAATTACTTTTACTTCCTTATTTAAAATTACCTAATCCAGAGTTGTCAAAGGAAAGAGGTCAGGGCTCTTTCAGGTCAACTGATACAGTAGCTTGGGTTACGGAAATAGGAAAGGATAGGCCTTTTCTGTCTGTAAAAATCAATGGAAAAACTTTTAAGGGTATTTTAGATACAGGAGCAGATAAGACTTGTATTGCAGGAAAAGGTTGGCCTTAAGCTTGGCCAGTAATAAAAACTTCCTCTTCATTACAGGGATTGGGAATGGCTTCTAATGTAGCAAAAAGTGCAGAACTCCTATGCTGGGAAGTGGATGGGAAAAAGGGAACCATCCATCCTTATGTCATTCCCTCATTGCCCTTCTCCTTATGGGGAAGAGACATAATGACAGAAATGAATGTTAAGCTATTTACAAATTCAGACATTGATGAACAATATTTTTCATAGGGGCCATTGAGACTACATTATTTGCAGATCAAATATCTTGGAAATCTGAAGAGCCTGTTTGGCTTAATCAATGGCCCCTTACCCTAGAAAAAATACAGGCCATAGAAGCTATTGTTCAAAAACAGTTAAACTCAGGACATTTGGAGGAGACTATTGGTCCCTGGAATACTCCTATCTTTGCCATAAAAAAGAAATCTGGTAAATGGAAATTATTACAAGATTTAAGAGCAGTAAATGCAACCATGCATGACATGGGCACATTGCAACCAGGGCTGCCAAATCCAGTAACAATTCCAAAAAATTGGAAAATTACAGTCATACAATAAAATTACATCCTGAGAATTGTAAGAAATTTGTATTCAGTGTACCATCAGTAAATTTCATAAGACCCTACAAAAGATATCAATGGAAAGTGTTACCTCAAGGAACGAAAAATAGTCCTACGTTATGTCAAAAATTTGTGGCCAATACTATTGAACCAGTAAGACAACAATTTCCTAATGTTTATCTAATTCATTATATGGATGATATTTTACTTGCAGCAAAAAACTTATGGGGAATTATAGGAGTCTTTAATTTTATTATTAGAATCATTGCAGAATAATGGGCTAGTTGTCACTCCTGACAAAATTCAATACCAGTTACCTATAAGATATCTAGGGCATGTTATTCATGAACAAAAAATAACATCACAAAAATTACAGATTTGCAGGGATTCTCTACTTACACTAAATGACTTACAAAAGGTTTTAGGAAATATCAATTGAATAAGACCTCAGCTAAAATTATCTACTGGAGAATTAAAGCCACTCTTTGAATTGTTACAGGGTGATTCTGCCCCTAATTCTCCTCGAACCCTTAATAAAGCAACTGCACTGTGGGCCTAAAACAGAGGCCTGGGTGGTCAAGGGACGCCTTGACCCCCCCTCCCCTTCTGAGTTTCTTGTCAATAACAAGGCATCCTTGAGAGTCCCACCAGTAAGACATGTCTAAATCTAAAAATAACTGTGTGGTGAAAACATTCATTTGAGCTCATGTTTTTTGTGTTAAGTGTATCTGAGTCCAATTTTCTTGTTATATGTCAATGTCTGATTATTTAAAAGTCTCCGTTTCTCTGTCTTGTTCGTGTTACATATTTTTTCTTGTCCAGTTTAGTCTTTAAAATTGGTACCATTTCTAAGTATGGATCCTTATGGTTTTTCTGTGCATACTCAAGCACACATCCTTGTTATTTATTTGAACATTTCTGGGCCTAGCATGGCCGCTCCCCCATGTCTGCAGTTGTAACAAGCCCTGGAAAAATAAATTCCAGCTAAGTTGCCTTGCAAAAAGTTTTGTTTTGAACCTGGTTCTCACCTGTAAGAGTAAAATTGGCAAAACTCTCTTGACACAAACTTCCGGAAAATGAACGGCCAATATTATTTTTGCGCGCTTTATGATCTTTGAGTATGAATGTGTGTGAATGAGTGAGTGAACATGTTCAAGGTTAAATTGTCAGCATACTGTATAAAACAATGGATAAATTTATACTTAAACACAAAGACAATTGGGTAAATATAAGCTTAAAACTTCAAGAAAAATATTAGGTTTGAATGTTTTACAATGTCTCAAAGATTACTACATTGGTTTAAAGAGAAATTAGTAAAAAAGTACTTTTCTAAAGACCCGGAAAAAAAAATCTGGTTTTGTAATACTTAGAGCTGTTTACATTGTAAACATTGTATCCTGTTTAACCCAGAGGTATTAGGGAATTTGGGATTTATTACCTTTAAAGTTTGGAGACATGTATTAGAGATTTAAATGTAAAATTGTTCATTAATGTCAGAAACTTTGCCTGTCTGTCTTTTCTTGCAGACTGACTGCAAGTCAGTCTGGAAGTCTGTTGATAACTTTTGGTGCACTGATGTTTGTAATTCTTGCATTAGGGAAAAACTGTCATTTGAGTTTAAACTGTTGATGGAGTTCTAGGCAGTAATAATCTAAACTGCAGAATAAAACAAAAAGCCTCTTCTAAAGGCAAAGGGAGTGACCTGGGCCCTAGGAGGCCTGGAGGCAAAGGGAATTCCTTTAGCCTTAAAGGTTTTTCAAATGCAAATAAAAATCAAAGTGTTAAAAGTTTAAGTTACAAAGTGTAAAAGTTAAAGAAAAGTAGAAATGGTTTCTGAACAAAATTTAAAAGTAAAGTTGTCCTAAAGTTTTGTTTCTAAAAAAGAAACAAGGAAAATTAGGACTATCAAAATGGTTACTTAATTGCTATTTCAACTTACTCTTGTAAATTACTTTATAGCAATCTCCAGCAGGCCCATGGAGAAGGTCAGAAACCCTTATTCAAATGTAATTTTGACTCTTACCAGGTTCCAGGTAAGATCATACTTAGACTATTTCTGAGTTGACCACCTTGTTACTTTAATTGGAGTAACATGGTCTTTTGTAGGACTCATTAATCTAATAGCCGCAACTTTGAGCCTGCCCGGGCAAAGCAAAGTCCCTGTTCAGGCTCCAGTTGCCAGGGCCAGCCAGCAGCAAACCAGGATTCGCAGATTGGGGTTCCTGAAATAGGGGGCAAGAACTAGGAAAAAATAGAAGAGAGACAGACACACCGGGTCAGGAATGTCTGCAGCCCAGGTAAAGACTGCCCCGTTTATTGTCAACTCCAACTTATATCCCTTCTTGAAACCAGGGAACTTCCAGCTGTTACAGTCATATGGTAAATCTCAGGTAATTTAAACAGAATAAGGCCATAAAACAATAAGACAAAGCCATGGTCTAATGCAAATCAAGGTACAATTTAATTCTACTCTGACTCCCAACAAAATGGCATTGGCTATTACAGAGCAAAGATTGAGTACTTCCTTTGTTAAACAAATAGACTATAGCCAACCATGGGACTTAATTATAATAAGCACTACTTACACCCCTACAGGACGTTTGTGGCAAAATGGAATTTTAGAGTGAATACATCTGCCCCATATACAAAATTATGTAATTTCTGGATTTGATTATCTATGTGCACAACTAATAATCAAAGGTAGGGTGAGGACAAAAGAATTATTTGGACAAGAGTTTTGTAAATTAATTTTGCCTTACACTAAACAACAATTTGTCTTTATATTATAAGAAAGTAATAATATAGGAATAGCATTATTAAACTTTAGAGGAATCATTGGATTCCACATGCCACAGAGTCCCATTTTAAGGTTTGTTCAAGAAACTCCTGTGATTTCTCCTCATTTATGGTCTTCTGTTCCCTTATCAAATACTATCACAGTATTTACAGATGGTTCCTCTAATGGAAAATCTGTGGTAGTAGAACCTAGTCATCCTCCTTTAATTAAATATCAAAATAACCTTTCTGCACAAAAGGCAGGAATCGTTACAGTCTTCATGGCCTTTCAACATTATCATGAGCCTTTAAATATATATACTAATTCTAAATATGTATCTGCTTGTTTTCCTACTTTAGAAACAACTGTAATTGCAGAAAAAACTAATATTTACAATATGTTATTAGAATTGCAAAATCTTATTAGACAAAGAAATCATAAATATTATACTGGGCATATTAGAGGTCATTCTAACCTTCCAGGACCATTAACTATGGGGAATACTCTTGCAGATCATTACACAAAAATATTTCTAGCCCTAGAACAAGCACAAAAGAGTCATAATATACATCATCAGAATGCCACGACTCTAAGACATATGTTCCAAATCACTAGAGAACAGGCCAGGGAAATAGTTAAACAATGTAGATCATGTCCTAATATTGGAAACATCCCTCAAATAGGGGTAAATCCCCGAAAATTAAAACCTTTAGCCGTCTGGCAAATGAATGTGACACATGTCCCAGAATGTGGTAAATTACAGTATGTGCATGTTGTAATAAATACCTATTCTCATATAATATATGCCTAGGCCAGAACTGGAGAAGCTGTAAAGGATGTTGTTCAACACCTTACTGCTAGTTTCGCATATATGGGAAAGCCATTTAAAATAAAAACTAATAATGCTCCAGCTTATACTTCAAAATCTTTTTTGCAATTTATAAATAATTGGGGCATAGGTCATATCACTGGAATTCCTTACAACCCTCAAGGACAAACTATAGTTGAACGTACTCATCAAACACTAAAGGCACAAATATCTAAAATAAAAAATACTAATTCATATTATTCTCCTCATCATATTCTAAGTCATGTTTTATTTGTACTTAATTTCTTAAATCTTAATGATGATGGTCTTTCTACTGCACATAGACATTAGATGCAAGAAAAGGACCCAAAACACCCTCACGTCGTTTGGAAAAATTTATTATCTGGACAGTGGAAGGGCCCAGATATTCTAATCACCTCTGGGCGAGGTTATGCTTGTGTTTTTCCGCAGGATGCCGAGACTCCCATCTGGGTTCCAGACAGGCTCATCCGGCCCGCAGTGGCTAAAAATGTCCCGAAAACAAAAACGAAAGCAGAAGCAACTCTTCCGCCGAACGCCTGCAGCGATGGCCCGTCTCTCACTCCAACCGCAGCAGAGCACACCTTGCCCTCCAAAAAATCTTCATCATCTTCTACATGAAGCGGAAACATTACTACAAACAACCCATCAGCCAAAGACTGCATTAACTCTCCTTTTAGCATTATTATCTCTCCTTGCTGTGAACTCCCCGGTGACCTCAGCACAAAGTTACTGGGCTTATATTCCAAAGCCTCCGCCTTTACATCCAGTAGACTGGGAAAACTCAGAATATATTAAGGTTATGACTAATGTTTCTGACATCTTGGAGGAATCTCCAACCTTTCATTTTGGCCATAATACCTCCTCTTATGTCAATTATGAGGGGAGGTCTAATACTTTACCTATTTGTTTTACTTTAAAAGGCATAGCTCCATATGGGCGTCTCATTTATTAAGTGTCTGGAAAAATACAAATCTTACCTATGATATGGTTACCTTACAGCAGCAAATTACAGCCATGAGTCAACAGCACTTGGAGTCCTGGGACATTTCTACTCTCTCCACAACTTTATCTTCTACATTAAAAGACTTGAATCACTTGGATTGGATTCAATATTTTATTTTTCTTGGTATAGGTATTACTGTCCTAATCATCATTTTATTAATATTTCCCATTATCTTCAGAATTATTTTAACTTCCCTGCACACCATTGAACGTGACTTCTACGCATATCACTTAAAAAATAAAAAACGGGGAACTGCCACACCCACTCCAGTGGAGTCTGTGCAGCATGGAGCAGAAAGAGCTTGAATGGCTGCCAGTCCTGAGGTTCGCACCAACGGTGATCAGGCCTCCTGGAGGTCCCTGGCAGAGACCGGGACATATGCGTGAAATGCTCATAATGCTGGGTGCTGGGATTCTTTTATCACTCTTTTCATTTTTGATAGTTGATGTTATGGCAGTAATATTCTGTGCCAACTACTGGCCTAAAAAATTGATTGAGCGACTAGATGTTCCAGGAACTAAAAGTGCATGCCCGGCTACTCTGGCGCAAACACATCCACAGCAGCCTTGATGACCTCAATGCACTCTACTAATAATAAGACAGAATTAGAAACTATACGGAAAACATGATCTTTGAATTAGTAATAAATGTTAGTTTACCTGAATATGCCTTTAATGCGTCCGCATTACTTGTGTAAATGTTACAAGTACCTAATGAATCACATGGGAAAGGATTAGAAGGGCTAGAGCACCGTGGTGTGCTCTAACTGAACAGCAACAATGGACTCTTAGGTTTAAGGTTTTACAATTCCTGGCACAGGGTAATAATTACTAACTTAGAAACAGAATCATAGGAAGAACTAGAAAACAGATGGTAAACAAAGCTAATAATGATTAATGCCAAGGCGGATGACGCCTAACCATAATGTCTGACTTATTAACCATGGCTTCTTAGAATGAAGGGAGAAGTTTCTTTTCTACTCAGAAAAATGTACCCTGTAACCATTCTTAAACATGATTGTAATCTTTTGACCTTATGCCAACTGAAAGAAAATGCTCCTACTTTGACTGTATATAATCTCACACTCAACAAGTAAAACTTTGCAGCAGACTTCAAACCTCCCTTGCATTTGTGTCTGTCTGTCATCGCCGAATCCATTCCTGACCTGTGAATCCAGACTTGGTCTCCCCGCACTCCCGCTGAGTCGGTCTGCTGCACACCTGGAGGTTCCTGGGTCAGGAGGAGGGAAGAAAGGGGAGTGGAAAATAAACAGGCAGTCTCGGCAGTCTTTACTTGGACTGCGGACATCCCGGACCCGCTGTGTCTGTCTCTCTTCTCTTTCTTGCTAGTCCTTGCCCCCGATTTCAGGAACCCCAATCTGCGAACCCTGGTTTGCCGCCGGTTGGCCCCGGCAACCTCCATTCTGTGAGTTCACACACCTCCATTCTTTGACTTCACACACCTCCATTCTTGGACTTCACACACGTCCATTCCATGACTTCACACACCTCAATTCTATGAGTTCACACACCTCCATTCTATGAGTTCACACACCTCCATTTTGACTTCACACACCTCCATTCTATGACTTCACACACCTTCATTCTTACTTTAGAAACATCCATTCTATGACTTCACACACCTCCATTGTATGACTTCACAAACCTCCATTCGGTGACTTCACACACCTCCATTCTGGGTTCACACACCTCAATTCTGTGACTTCACACATGTCCATTCTGACTTCACACACCTCAATTCTATGACTTCAAACACCTCCATTTTGAGTACACAAACCTCCATTCTGTGACTTCACACACCTCCATTCTCTGAATTCACACACCTCCATTCTATGACCTCACACACCTCCATTCTATGACTTCACACACCTCCATTCTATGAATTCACACACCTCCATTCTGTGACTTCACACACCTCCATTCTATGACTTCACACACCTCCATTCTGTGACTTCACCCACCTCCATTCTGAGTTCACATACCTCCATTCTGTGATTCACACACCTTCATTCTGTGACTTCACACACCTCCATTCTGACTTCACACAGCTCCATTGTGTGACTACACAAAACTCCATTCTATGATTTCACACACCTCCATTCTATGACTTCACACACCTCCATTGTGACTTCACACACCTTGATTCTATGATTTCACATACCTCCATTCTGACTTCACACACCTCCATTCTATGACTTCACACACCTCCATTCTGACTTCACACAGCTCCATTGTGTGACTTCACAAAAATCCATTCTATGATTTCACACACCTCCATACTATGACTTCACACACATCCATCTATGACTTCACACACCTGCATTCTGAGTTCACACACCTCCATTCTGTGACTTCGCACACCTCCATTCTGACTTCACTCACCTCCATTGTATGACTTCACACACCTCCATTCTGTGACTTCTCACACCTCCATTCTATGACTTCACACACTTCAATTGTGACGTCACACACCTCCATTCTATGAATTCACAAATCTCCATTCTATGACTTCACACACCTCCATTCTGAATTTACACACCTCCATTCTATGACTTCACAGACCTCGAATCTGTGTCTTCAGTCACCTCCACTGTATGACTTCACACTCCTCCATTCTATGACTTCCCACACCTCCTTTCTATGACTTCACCCACCTCCCTTCTATGACCGCACACCTCCATTCGAGACTTCACACACCTCCATTGTGTGACTTCACACACCTCCATTCTGTGACTTCACACACCTCCATTCTTTGACTTCACACACCCCTATTCTATGACTTCACAAACCTTCATTCTTACTTCACAAACATCCACTCTATGACTTCACACACCTCCATTCTATGATTTCACACACCTCCATTCTGTGACTCACACACCTCCATTCTGTGTTCACACACCTCAATTCTGTGACTTCACACACCTCCATTCTGACTTCACACACCTCCATTCTATGACTTCACACACCTCCATTCTATGACTTAACACACATCCATTCTGTGACTTCACACACCTCCATTCTGAGTTGACACACCTCCATTCTGTGACTTCACACACCTCCATTCTGACTTCACACAGCTCCATTCTATGACTTCACACAACTCCATTCTGTGATGTCACACACCTCCATTCTATGACTTCACACACCTTCATTCTTATTTCACAAAAATCCATTCTATGACTTCACACACCTCCATTCTATGACTTCACACACCTCCATTTTTTGACTTCACACACCTCCATTCTAAGATTTCACACACCTCCATTGTGACTTCACATACCTCCATTCTATGAGTTCACACAACTCCATTCTGACTTCACACAGCTCCATTCTGTGACTTCACAAAACACCATTCTATGATTCCACAAACCTCCATACTATGTCTTCACACACCTCCATCTATGACTTCACACACCTCCATTCTGAGTTCACACACCTCCATTTTGACTTCACACACTTCAATTCTGTGACTTCACACACCTCCTGTTGTGAGCCAGAGTGGAATCAATCTGTACCTTGGCTTGCATCAGACGATGGCTTTATTGTCTTATTGCTTTCTGGCCCTATTCTATGTAAATGACCTGAGAATTACCATATGAATGTAACACCTGGAGGTTCCTGGGTCAGGAGGAGGGAAGAAGGGGGAGTGGAAAATAAACAGGCAGTCTCGGCAGTCTTTACCTGGACTGCGGACATCCCGGACCCGTTGTGTCTCTCTTCTCTTTCTTGCTAGTCCTTGCCCCCGATTTCAGGAACCCCAATCTGCGAACCCTGGTTTGCCGCCGGTTGGCCCCGGCAACCTCCATTCTGTGAGTTCACACACCTCCATTCTTTGACTTCACACACCTCCATTCTTGGACTTCACACACCTCCATTCCATGACTTCACACACCTCAATTCTATGAGTTCACACACCTCCATTCTATGAGTTCACACACCTCCATTTTGACTTCACACACCTCCATTCTATGACTTCACACACCTTCATTCTTACTTTAGAAACATCCATTCTATGACTTCACACACCTCCATTGTATGACTTCACAAACCTCCATTCTGTGACTTCACACACCTCCATTCTGGGTTCACACACCTCAATTCTGTGACTTCACACATGTCCATTCTGACTTCACACACCTCCATTCTATGACTTCACACACTTCCATTCTATGACTTCACACACCTCCATTCTTTGACTTCAAACACCTCCATTTTGAGTACACAAACCTCCATTCTGTGACTTCACACACCTCCATTCTATGAATTCACACACCTCCATTCCATGAATTCACACACCTCCATTCTGTGACTTCAAACACCTCCATTTTGAGTACACAAACCTCCATTCTATGACTTCACACACCTCCATTCTATGACTTCAAAAACCTCCATTCCATGAATTCACACACCTCCATTCTGTGACTTCACACACCTCCATTCTATGACTTCACACACCTCCATTCTGTGACTACACCCAACTCAATTCTGAGTTCACTTACCTCCATTCTGTGATTCACACACCTTCATTCTGTGACTTCACACACCTCCACTCTGACTTCACACAGCTCCATTGTGTGACTTCACAAAACTCCATTCTATGATTTCACACACCTCCATTCTATGACTTCACACACCTCCATTGTGACTTCACACACCTTGATTCTATGATTTCACATACCTCCATTCTGACTTCACACACCTCCATTCTATGACTGAACACACCTGCAATTTTACTTCACACACCTTCATTCCATGAGTTCAAACACCTGCATTGTGGCTTCACACACCTCCATTCTATGATTTCACACACCTCCATTCTGAGTTGACACACCTCCATTCTGTGACTTCACACACCTCCATTCTGACTTCACACAGCTCCATTCTATGACTTCACACAACTCCATTCTGTGACGTCACACACCTCCATTCTATGACTTCACACACCTTCATTCTTATTTCACAAAAATCCATTATATGACTTCACACACCTCCATTCTATGACTTCACACACCTCCATTTTTTGAGTTCACACACCTCCATTCTAAGATTTCACACACCTCCATTGTGACTTCACACACCTCCATTCTATGAGTTCACACAACTCCATTCTGACTTCACACAGCTCCATTCTGTGACTTCACAAAACTCCATTCTATGATTCCAAACACCTCCATATTACGTCTTCACACACACCCATCTATGACTTCACACACCTCCATTCTGAGTTCACACACCTCCATTCTGTGACTTCACACACCTCCATTCTGTGACTTCACACACCTCCATTCTGACTTCACACACCTTCATTGTATGACTTCACACAACTCAATTCTATGACTTCACACACCTCCATTCTGTAACTTCACACACCTCCATTCTGTGACGTCACACACCTCCATTCTATGATTTCAAACACCTTCATTCTTACTTCACAAACATCCATTCTGTGACTTCACACACCTCCATTCTGTAACTTCACAACTGCATTCTGACTTCACACACCTCTATTCTGTGAATTCACACACCTCAATTCTGTGACTTCACACACCTCCATTTTGACTTCACACGCCTCCATTCTATGTTTTCACACACTTCCATTCTATGACTTCACACACCTCCATTCTGTGACTTCACACACCTCCATTCTGTGACTTCACACACCTCCATTCTGTGACTTCACACACCTCCATTCTATGACTTCACACACCTCCATTCTATGACTTCACACACCTGCAATTTTACTTCACACACCTTCATTCCATGAGTTCACACACCTGCATTGTGGCTTCACACACCTCCACTCTATGATTTCACACACCTCCATTCTGACTTCACACACCTCCATTCTGACTTCACACACCTCAATTCTGTGTCTTCACAGACCTCCATTCTGTGACTTCACACACCTCCATTTTGACTTCACACACTTCAATTCTGTGACTTCACACACCTCCTGTTGTGAGCCAGAGTGGAATCAATCTGTACCTTGGCTTGCATCAGACGATGGCTTTATTGTCTTATTGCTTTCTGGCCCTATTCTATGTAAATGACCTGAGAATTACGATATGAATGTAACACCTGGAGGTTCCTGGGTCAGGAAGAGGGAAGAAGGGGAAGTGGAAAATAAACAGGCAGTCTCGGCAGTCTTTACGTGGACTGCGGACATCCCGGACCCGCTGTGTCTGTCTCTCTTCTCTTTCTTGCTAGTCCTTGCCCCCGATTTCAGGAACCCCAATCTGCCAACCCTGGTTTGCCGCCGGTTGGCCCCGGCAACCTCCATTCTGTGAGTTCACACACCTCCATTCTTTGACTTCACACACCTCCATTCTTGGACTTCACACACCTCCATTCCATGACTTCACACACCTCAATTCTATGAGTTCACACACCTCCATTCTATGAGTTCACACACCTCCATTTTGACTTCACACATCCCTTCTATGACTTCACACACCTTCATTCTTACTTTAGAAACATCCATTCTATGACTTCACAAACCTCCATTGTATGACTTCACAAACCTCCATTCTGTGACTTCACACACCTCCATTCTGGGTTCACACACCTCAATTCTGTGACTTCACACATGTCCATTCTGACTTCACACACCTCCATTCTATGACTTCACACACTTCCATTCTATGACTTCACACACCTCCATTCTTTGACTTCAAACACCTCCATTTTGAGTACACAAACCTCCATTCTGTGACTTCACACACCTCCATTCTATGAATTCACACACCTCCATTCTATGACTTCACACACCTCCATTCTATGACTTCACACACCTCCATTCTATGAATTCACACACCTCCATTCTGTGACTTCACCCAACCCAATTCTGAGTTCACATACCTCCATTCTGTGATTCACACACCTTCATTCTGTGACTTCACACACCTCCATTCTGACTTCACACAGCTCCATTGTGTGACTTCACAAAACTCCATTCTATGATTTCACACACCTCCATTCTGTGACTTCACACACCTCCATTGTGACTTCACACACCTTGATTCTATGATTTCACATACCTCCATTCTGACTTCACACACCTCCATTCTATGACTTCACACACCTGCAATTTTACTTCACACACCTTCATTCCATGAGTTCACACATCTGCATTGTGGCTTCACACACCTCCATTCTATGATTTCACACACCTCCATTCTGAGTTGACACACCTCCATTCTGTGACTTCACACACCTCCATTCTGACTTCACACAGCTCCATTCTATGATTTCACACAACTCCATTCTGTGATGTGACATACCTCCATTCTATGACTTCACACACCTTCATTCTTATTTCACAAAAATCCATTCTATGACTTCACACACCTCCATTCTATGACTTCACACACCTCCATTTTTTGACTTCACACACCTCCATTCTAAGATTTCACACACCTCCATTGTGACTTCACACACCTCCATTCTATGAGTTCACACAACTCCATTCTGACTTCACACAGCTCCATTCTGTGACTTCACTAAACTCCATCTATGATTCCACACACCTCCATATTATGTCTTCACACACCTCCATCTATGACTTCACACACCTCCATTCTGAGTTCACACACCTCCATTCTGTGACTTCACACACCTCCATTCTGACTTCACACACCTTCATTGTATGACTTCACACACCTCAATTCTATGACTTCACACACCTCCATTCTATAACTTCACACACCTCCATTCTGTGACGTCACACACCTCCATTCTATGATTTCAAACACCTTCATTCTTACTTCACAAACATCCATTCTGTGACTTCACACACCTCCCTTCTGTAACTTCACACCTGCATTCTGACTTCACACACCTCTATTCTGTGAATTCACACACCTCAATTCTGTGACTTCACACACCTCCATTCTGACTTCACACACCTCCATTCTATGTTTTCACACACCTCCATTCTATGACTTCACACACCTCCATTCTGTGACTTCACACACCTCCATTCTATGACTTCACACACCTCCATTCTGTGACTTCACACACCTCCATTCTGAGTTGACACACCTCCATTCTGTGACTTCACACACCTCCATTCTGACTTCACACAGCTCCATTCTATGACTTCACACAACTCCATTCTGTGATGTCACACACCTCCATTCTATGACTTCACACACCTTCATTCTTATTTCACAAAAATCCATTCTATGACTTCACACACCTCCATTCTATGACTTCACACACCTCCATTTTTTGACTTCACACACCTCCATTCTAAGATTTCACACACCTCCATTGTGACTTCACATACCTCCATTCTATGAGTTCACACAACTCCATTCTGACTTCACACAGCTCCATTCTGTGACTTCACAAAACACCATTCTATGATTCCACAAACCTCCATACTATGTCTTCACACACCTCCATCTATGACTTCACACACCTCCATTCTGAGTTCACACACCTCCATTTTGACTTCACACACTTCAATTCTGTGACTTCACACACCTCCTGTTGTGAGCCAGAGTGGAATCAATCTGTACCTTGGCTTGCATCAGACGATGGCTTTATTGTCTTATTGCTTTCTGGCCCTATTCTATGTAAATGACCTGAGAATTACCATATGAATGTAACACCTGGAGGTTCCTGGGTCAGGAGGAGGGAAGAAGGGGGAGTGGAAAATAAACACGCAGTCTCGGCAGTCTTTACCTGGACTGCGGACATCCCGGACCAGTTGTGTCTCTCTTCTCTTTCTTGCTAGTCCTTGCCCCCGATTTCAGGAACCCCAATCTGCCAACCCTGGTTTGCCGCCGGTTGGCCCCGGCAACCTCCATTCTGTGAGTTCACACACCTCCATTCTTTGACTTCACACAACTCCATTCTTGGACTTCACACACCTCCATTCCATGACTTCACACACCTCAATTCTATGAGTTCACACACCTCCATTCTATGAGTTCACACACCTCCATTTTGACTTCACACACCTCCATTCTATGACTTCACACACCTTCATTCTTACTTTAGAAACATCCATTCTATGACTTCACACACCTCCATTGTATGACTTCACAAACCTCCATTCTGTGACTTCATACACCTCCATTCTGGGTTCACACACATCAATTCTGTGACTTCACACATGTCCATTCTGACTTCACACACCTCCATTCTATGACTTCACACACTTCCATTGTATGACTTCACACACCTCCATTCTTTGACTTCAAACACCTCCATTTTGAGTACACAAACCTCCATTCTGTGACTTCACACACCTCCATTCTATGAATTCACACACCTCCATTCTGTGACTTCACACACCTCCATTCTGTGACTTCAAACACCTCCATTTTGAGTACACAAACCTCCATTCTATGACTTCACACACCTCCATTCTATGACTTCACAAACCTCCATTCCATGAATTCACACACCTCCATTCTGTGACTTCACACACCTCCATTCTATGACTTCACACACCTCCATTCTGTGACTACACCCAACTCAATTCTGAGTTCACTTACCTCCATTCTGTGATTCACACACCTTCATTCTGTGACTTCACACACCTCCATTCTGACTTCACACAGCTCCATTGTGTGACTTCACAAAACTCCATTCTATGATTTCACACACCTCCATTCTATGACTTCACACACCTCCATTGTGACTTCACACACCTTGATTCTATGATTTCACATACCTCCATTCTGACTTCACACACCTCCATTCTATGACTTCACACACCTGCAATTTTACTTCACACACCTTCATTCCATGAGTTCAAACACCTGCATTGTGGCTTCACACACCTCCATTCTATGATTTCACACACCTCCATTCTGAGTTGACACACCTCCATTCTGTGACTTCACACACCTCCATTCTGACTTCACACAGCTCCATTCTATGACTTCACACAACTCCATTCTGTGACGTCACACACCTCCATTCTATGACTTCACACACCTTCATTCTTATTTCACAAAAATCCATTCTATGACTTCACACACCTCCATTCTATGACTTCACACACCTCCATTTTTTGACTTCACACACCTCCATTCTAAGATTTCACACACCTCCATTGTGACTTCACACACCTCCATTCTATGAGTTCACACAACTCCATTCTGACTTCACACATCTCCATTCTGTGACTTCACAAAACTCCATTCTATGATTCCACACACCTCCATATTATGTCTTCACACACATCCATCTATGACTTCACACACCTCCATTCTGAGTTCACACACCTCCATTCTGTGACTTCACACACCTCCATTCTGTGACTTCACACACCTCCATTCTGACTTCACACACCTTCATTGTATGACTTCACACAACTCAATTCTATGACTTCACACACCTCCATTCTATAACTTCACACACCTCCATTCTGTGACGTCACCCACCTCCATTCTATGATTTCAAACACCTTCATTCTTACTTCACAAACATCCATTCTGTGACTTCACACACCTCCATTCTGTAACTTCACAACTGCATTCTGACTTCACACACCTCTATTCTGTGAATTCACACACCTCAATTCTGTGACTTCACACACCTCCATTTTGACTTCACACGCCTCCATTCTATGTTTTCACACACTTCCATTCTATGACTTCATACACCTCCATTCTGTGACTTCACACACCTCCATTCTGTGACTTCACACACCTCCATTCTGTGACTTCACACACCTCCATTCTATGACTTCACACACCTCCATTCTATGACTTCACACACCTGCAATTTTACTTCACACACCTTCATTCCATGAGTTCACACACCTGCATTGTGGCTTCACACACCTCCACTCTATGATTTCACACACCTCCATTCTGACTTCACACACCTCCATTCTGACTTCACACACCTCAATTCTGTGTCTTCACAGACCTCCATTCTGTGACTTCACACACCTCCATTTTGACTTCACACACTTCAATTCTGTGACTTCACACACCTCCTATTGTGAGCCAGAGTGGAATCAATCTGTACCTTGGCTTGCATCAGAGGATGGCTTTATTGTCTTATTGCTTTCTGGCCCTATTCTATGTAAATGACCTGAGAATTACCATATGAATGTAACACCTGGAGGTTCCTGGGTCAGGAGGAGGGAAGAAGGGGAAGTGGAAAATAAACAGGCAGTCTCGGCAGTCTTTACGTGGACTGCGGACATCCCGGACCCGCTGTGTCTGTCTCTCTTCTCTTTCTTGCTAGTCCTTGCCCCCGATTTCAGGAACCCCAATCTGCCAACCCTGGTTTGCCGCCGGTTGGCCCCGGCAACCTCCATTCTGTGAGTTCACACACCTCCATTCTTTGACTTCACACACCTCCATTCTTGGACTTCACACACCTCCATTCCATGACTTCACACACCTCAATTCTATGAGTTCACACACCTCCATTCTATGAGTTCACACACCTCCATTTTGACTTCACACATCCCTTCTATGACTTCACACACCTTCATTCTTACTTTAGAAACATCCATTCTATGACTTCACAAACCTCCATTGTATGACTTCACAAACCTCCATTCTGTGACTTCACACACCTCCATTCTTCGTTCACACACCTCAATTCTGTGACTTCACACATGTCCATTTTGACTTCACACACCTCCATTCTATGACTTCACACACTTCCATTCTATGACTTCACACACCTCCATTCTTTGACTTCAAACACCTCCATTTTGAGTACACAAACCTCCATTCTGTGACTTCACACACCTCCATTCTATGAATTCACACACCTCCATTCTATGACTTCACACACCTCCATTCTATGACTTCACACACCTCCATTCTATGAATTCACACACCTCCATTCTGTGACTTCACCCAACCCAATTCTGAGTTCACATACCTCCATTCTGTGATTCACACACCTTCATTCTGTGACTTCACACACCTCCATTCTGACTTCACACAGCTCCATTGTGTGACTTCACAAAACTCCATTCTATGATTTCACACACCTCCATTCTGTGACTTCACACACCTCCATTGTGACTTCACACACCTTGATTCTATGATTTCACATACCTCCATTCTGACTTCACACACCTCCATTCTATGACTTCACACACCTGCAATTTTACTTCACACACCTTCATTCCATGAGTTCACACATCTGCATTGTGGCTTCACACACCTCCATTCTATGATTTCACACACCTCCATTCTGAGTTGACACACCTCCATTCTGTGACTTCACACACCTCCATTCTGACTTCACACAGCTCCATTCTATGATTTCACACAACTCCATTCTGTGATGTGACATACCTCCATTCTATGACTTCACACACCTTCATTCTTATTTCACAAAAATCCATTCTATGACTTCACACACCTCCATTCTATGACTTCACACACCTCCATTTTTTGACTTCACACACCTCCATTCTAAGATTTCACACACCTCCATTGTGACTTCACACACCTCCATTCTATGAGTTCACACAACTCCATTCTGACTTCACACAGCTCCATTCTGTGACTTCACTAAACTCCATCTATGATTCCACACACCTCCATATTATGTCTTCACACACCTCCATCTATGACTTCACACACCTCCATTCTGAGTTCACACACCTCCATTCTGTGACTTCACACACCTCCATTCTGACTTCACACACCTTCATTGTATGACTTCACACACCTCAATTCTATGACTTCACACACCTCCATTCTATAACTTCACACACCTCCATTCTGTGACGTCACACACCTCCATTCTATGATTTCAAACACCTTCATTCTTACTTCACAAACATCCATTCTGTGACTTCACACACCTCCCTTCTGTAACTTCACACCTGCATTCTGACTTCACACACCTCTATTCTGTGAATTCACACACCTCAATTCTGTGACTTCACACACCTCCATTCTGACTTCACACACCTCCATTCTATGTTTTCACACACCTCCATTCTATGACTTCACACACCTCCATTCTGTGACTTCACACACCTCCATTCTATGACTTCACACACCTCCATTCTGTGACTTCACACACCTCCATTCTATGACTTCATACACCTCCATTCTATGACTTCACACACCTGCAATTTTACTTCACACACCTTCATTCCATGATTCACACACCTGCATTATTGCTTCACACACCTCCATTCTATGATTTCACACACCTCCATTCTGACTTCACACACCTCCATTCTGACTTCACACACCTCAATTCTGTGTCTTCTCAGACCTCCATTTTGTGACTTCACACACCTCCATTTTGACTTCACACACTTCAATTCTGTGACTTCACACACCTCTTGTTGTTAGCCAGAGTGGAATCAATCTGTACCTTGGGTTGCCTCAGACGATGGCTTTATTATCTTATTGCTTTCTGGCCCTATTCTATGTAAATGACCTGAGAATTACCATATTAATGTAACACCTAGAGGTTCCTGGGTCAGGAGGAGGGAAGAAGGGGGAGTGGAAAATAAACAGGCAGTCTCGGCAGTCTTTACTTGGACTGCGGATATCCCGGACCCGCTGTGTCTGTCTCTCTTCTCTTTCTTGCTAGTCCTTGCCCCCGATTTCAGGAACCCCAATCTGCGAACCCTGGTTTGCCGCCGGTTGGCCCAGCAACCTCCATTCTGTGAGTTCACACACCTCCATTCTTTGACTTCACACACCTCCATTCTTGGACTTCACACACCTCCATTCCATGACTTCACACACCTCAATTCTATGAGTACACACACCTCCATTCTATGAGTTCACACACCTCCATTTTGACTTCACACACCTCCATTCTATGACTTCACACACCTTCATTCTTACTTTAGAAACATCCATTCTATGACTTCACACACCTCCATTGTATGACTTCACAAACCTCCATTCTGTGACTTCACACACCTCCATTCTATGAATTCACACACCTCCAATCTATGACTTCACACACCTCCATTCTATGACTTCACACACCTCCATTCTATGAATTCACACACCTCCATTCTGTGACTTCACACACCTCCATTCTATGACTTCACACACCTCCATTCTGTGACTTCACCCACCTCCATTCTGAGCTCACATACCTCCATTCTGTGATTCACACACCTTCATTCTTTGACTTCACACACCTCCATTCTGACTTCACACAGCACCATTGTGACTTCACACACCTTGATGCTATGATTTCACATACCTCCATTCTGACTTCACACACCACCATTCTATGACTTCACACACCTCCATCTATGACTTCACACACCTCCATTCTGAATTCACACACCTCCATTCTCTGACTTCACACACCTCCATTCTGACTTTAGAAACATCCATTCTATGACTTCACACACCTCCATTGTATGACTTCACAAACCTCCATTCTGTGACTTCACACACCTCCATTCTGGGTTCACACACCTCAATTCTGTGACTTCACACATGTCCATTCTGACTTCACACACCTCCATTCTATGACTTCACACACTTCCATTCTATGACTTCACACACCTCCATTCTTTGACTTCAAACACCTCCATTTTGAGTACACAAACCTCCATTCTGTGACTTCACACACCTCCATTCTTTGAATTCACCCACCTCCATTCCATGAATTCACACACCTCCATTCTGTGACTTCAAACACCTCCATTTTGAGTACACAAACCTCCATTCTATGACTTCACACACCTCCATTCTATGACTTCACACACCTTCATTCTTACTTTAGAAACATCCATTCTATGACTTCACAAACCTCCATTGTATGACTTCACAAACCTCCATTCTGTGACTTCACACACCTCCATTCTTCGTTCACACACCTCAATTCTGTGACTTCACACATGTCCATTCTGACTCCACACACCTCCATTCTATGACTTCACACACTTCCATTCTATGACTTCACACACCTCCATTCTTTGACTTCAAACACCTCCATTTTGAGTACACAAACCTCCATTCTGTGACTTCACACACCTCCATTCTATGAATTCACACACCTCCATTCTATGACTTCACACACCTCCATTCTATGACTTCACACACCTCCATTCTATGAATTCACACACCTCCATTCTGTGACTTCACCCAACCCAATTCTGAGTTCACATACCTCCATTCTGTGATTCACACACCTTCATTCTGTGACTTCACACACCTCCATTCTGACTTCACACAGCTCCATTGTGTGACTTCACAAAACTCCATTCTATGATTTCACACACCTCCATTCTGTGACTTCACACACCTCCATTGTGACTTCACACACCTTGATTCTATGATTTCACATACCTCCATTCTGACTTCACACACCTCCATTCTATGACTTCACACACCTGCAATTTTACTTCACACACCTTCATTCCATGAGTTCACACATCTGCATTGTGGCTTCACACACCTCCATTCTATGATTTCACACACCTCCATTCTGAGTTGACACACCTCCATTCTGTGACTTCACACACCTCCATTCTGACTTCACACAGCTCCATTCTATGATTTCACACAACTCCATTCTGTGATGTGACATACCTCCATTCTATGACTTCACACACCTTCATTCTTATTTCACAAAAATCCATTCTATGACTTCACACACCTCCATTCTATGACTTCACACACCTCCATTTTTTGACTTCACACACCTCCATTCTAAGATTTCACACACCTCCATTGTGACTTCACACACCTCCATTCTATGAGTTCACACAACTCCATTCTGACTTCACACAGCTCCATTCTGTGACTTCACTAAACTCCATCTATGATTCCACACACCTCCATATTATGTCTTCACACACCTCCATCTATGACTTCACACACCTCCATTCTGAGTTCACACACCTCCATTCTGTGACTTCACACACCTCCATTCTGACTTCACACACCTTCATTGTATGACTTCACACACCTCAATTCTATGACTTCACACACCTCCATTCTATAACTTCACACACCTCCATTCTGTGACGTCACACACCTCCATTCTATGATTTCAAACACCTTAATTCTTACTTCACAAACATCCATTCTGTGACTTCACACACCTCCCTTCTGTAACTTCACACCTGCATTCTGACTTCAAACACCTCTATTCTGTGAATTCACACACCTCAATTCTGTGACTTCACACACCTCCATTCTGACTTCACACACCTCCATTCTATGTTTTCACACACCTCCATTCTATGACTTCACACACCTCCATTCTGTGACTTCACACACCTCCATTCTATGACTTCACACACCTCCATTCTGTGACTTCACACACCTCCATTCTATGACTTCATACACCTCCATTCTATGACTTCACACACCTGCAATTTTACTTCACACACCTTCATTCCATGAGTTCACACACCTGCATTATTGCTGCACACACCTCCATTCTATGATTTCACACACCTCCATTCTGACTTCACACACCTCCATTCTGACTTCACACACCTCAATTCTGTGTCTTCTCAGACCTCCATTCTGTGACTTCACACACCTCCATTTTGACTTCACACACTTCAATTCTGTGACTTCACACACCTCTTGTTGTGAGCCAGAGTGGAATCAATCTGTACCTTGGGTTGCATCAGACGATGGCTTTATTATCTTATTGCTTTCTGGCCCTATTCTATGTAAATGACCTGAGAATTACCATATGAATGTAACACCTGGAGGTTCCTGGGTCAGGAGGAGGGAAGAAGGGGGAGTGGAAAATAAACAGGCAGTCTCGGCAGTCTTTACTTGGACTGCGGATATCCCGGACCCGCTGTGTCTGTCTCTCTTCTCTTTCTTGCTAGTCCTTGCCCCCGATTTCAGGAACCCCAATCTGCGAACCCTGGTTTGCCGCCAGTTGGCCCCAGCAACCTCCATTCTGTGAGTTCACACACCTCCATTCTTTGACTTCACACACCTCCATTCTTGGACTTCACACACCTCCATTCCATGACTTCACACACCTCAATTCTATGAGTACACACACCTCCATTCTATGAGTTCACACACCTCCATTTTGACTTCACACACCTCCATTCTATGACTTCACACACCTTCATTCTTACTTTAGAAACATCCATTCTATGACTTCACACACCTCCATTGTATGACTTCACAAACCTCCATTCTGTGACTTCACACACCTCCATTCTATGAATTCACACACCTCCAATCTATGACTTCACACACCTCCATTCTATGACTTCACATACCTCCATTCTGTGAATTCACACACCTCCATTCTGTGACTTCACACACCTCCATTCTATGACTTCACACACCTCAATTCTGTGACTTCACCCACCTCCATTCTGAGCTCACATACCTCCATTCTGTGATTCACACACCTTCATTCTGTGACTTCACACACCTCCATTCTGACTTCACACAGCTCCATTGTGTGACTAAACAAAACTCCATTCTATGATTTCACACACCTCCATTCTATGACTTCACACACCTCCATTGTGACTTCACACACCTTGATGCTATGATTTCACATACCTCCATTCTGACTTCACACACCACCATTCTATGACTTCACACACCTCCATTCTGACTTCACACAGCTCCATTCTGTGACTTCACAAAAATCCATTCTATGATTTCACACACCTCCATACTATGACTTCACACACCTCCATCTATGACTTCACACATCTCCATTCTGAGTTCACACACCTCCATTCTCTGACTTCACACACCTCCATTCTGACTTCACTCACCTCCATTGTATGACTTCACACACCTCCATTCTGTGACTTCTCACTCCTCCATTCTATGACTTCACGCACTTCAATTGTGACATCACACACCTCCATTCTATGAATTCACAGACCTCGAATCTGTGTCTTCAGTCACCTCCATTGTATGACTTCACGCTCCTCCATTCTATGACTTCCCACACCTCCTTTCTATGACTTCACCCACCTCCCTTCTATGACCGCACACCTCCATTCGAGACTTCACACACCTCCATTGTGTGACTTCACACACCTCCATTCTGTGACATCACACACCTCCATTCTTTGACTTCACACACCTCTATTCTTTGACTTCACACACCTTCATTCTTACTTCACAAACATCCATTCTATGACTTCACACACCTCCATTCTATGATTTCACACACCTCCATTCTGTGACTCACACACCTGCATTCTGTGTTCACACACCTCAATTCTGTGACTTCACACACCTCCATTCTGACTTCACACACCTCCATTCTATGACTTCACACACCTCCATTCTTTGACTTCAAACACATCCATTCTGTGACTTCACACATCTCCATTCTGAGTTGACACACCTCCATTCTGTGACTTCACACACCTCCATTCTGACTTCACACAGCTCCATTCTATGACTTCACACAACTCCATTCTGTGACGTCACACACCTCCATTCTATGACTTCACACACCCTCATTCTTATTTCACAAAAATCCATTCTATGACTTCACACACCTCCATTCTATGACTTCACACACCTCCATTTTTTGATTTCACACACCTCCATTCTAAGATTTCACACACCTCCATTGTGACTTCACACACCAACATTCTATGAGTTCACACAACTCCATTCTGACTTCACACAGCTCCATTCTGTGACTTCACAAAACTCCATTCTATGATTCCACACACCTCCATATTATGTCTTCACACAGCTCCATCTATGACTTCACACACCTCCATTCTGAGTTCACACACCTCCATTCTGTGACTTCACACACCTCCATTTTGACTTCACACACTTCAATTCTGTGACTTCACACACCTCCTGTTGTGAGCCAGAGTGGAATCAATCTGTACCTTGGCTTGCATCAGACGATGGCTTTATTGTCTTATTGCTTTCTGGCCCTATTCTATGTAAATGACCTGAGAATTACCATATGAATGTAACACCTGGAGGTTCCTGGGTCAGGAGGAGGGAAGAAGGGGGAGTGGAAAATAAACAGGCAGTCTCGGCAGTCTTTACGTGGACTGCGGACATCCCGGACCCGCTGTGTCTGTCTCTCTTCTCTTTCTTGCTAGTCCTTGCCCCCGATTTCAGGAACCCCAATCTGCGAACCCTGGTTTGCCGCCGGTTGGCCCCGGCAACCTCCATTCTGTGAGTTCACACACCTCCATTCTTTGACTTCACACACCTCCATTCTTGGACTTCACGCACCTCCACTCCATGACTTCACACACCTCAATTCTATGAGTTCACACACCTCCATTCTATGAGTTCACACACCTCCATTTTGACTTCACACACCTCCATTCTATGACTTCACACACCTTCATTCTTACTTTAGAAACATCCATTCTATGACTTCACACACCTCCATTGTATGACTTCACAAACCTCCATTCTGTGACTTCACACACCTCCATTCTGGGTTCACACACCTCAATTCTGTGACTTCACACATGTCCATTCTGACTTCACACACCTCCATTCTATGACTTCACACACTTCCATTCTATGACTTCACAGACCTCCATTCTTTGACTTCAAACACCTCCATTTTGAGTACACAAACCTCCATTATGTGACTTCACACACCTCCATTCTATGAATTCACACACCTCCATTCCATGAATTCACACACCTCCATTCTGTGACTTCAAACACCTCCATTTTGAGTACACAAACCTCCATTCTATGACTTCACACACCTCCATTCTATGACTTCACACACCTTCATTCTTACTTTAGAAACATCCATTCTATGACTTCACACACCTCCATTGTATGACTTCAAAAACCTCCATTCTGTGACTTCACACACCTCTATTCTGGGTTCACACACCTCAATTCTGTGACTTCACACATGTCCATTCTGACTTCACACACCTCCATTCTATGACTTCACACACTTCCATTCTATGACTTCACACACCTCCATTCTTTGACTTCAAACACCTCCATTTTGAGTACACAAACCTCCATTCTGTGACTTCACACACCTCCATTCTATGAATTCACACACCTCCATTCTATGACTTCACACACCTCCATTCTTTGAGTTCACACACCTCCATTCTTGGACTTCACAAACCTCCATTCCATGACTTCCCACACCTCAATTCTATGAGTACACACACCTCCATTCTATGAGTTCACACACCTCCATTTTGACTTCACACACCTCCATTCTATGACTTCACACACCTTCATTCTTACTTTAGAAACATCCATTCTATGACTTCACACACCTCCATTGTATGACTTCACAAACCTCCATTCTGTGACTTCACACACCTCCATTCTATGAATTCACACACCTCCAATCTATGACTTCACACACCTCCATTCTATGACTTCACATACCTCCATTCTGTGAATTCACACACCTCCATTCTGTGACTTCACACACCTCCATTCTATGACTTCACACACCTCAATTCTGTGACTTCACCCACCTCCATTCTGAGCTCACATACCTCCATTCTGTGATTCACACACCTTCATTCTGTGACTTCACACACCTCCATTCTGACTTCACACAGCTCCATTGTGTGACTAAACAAAACTCCATTCTATGATTTCACACACCTCCATTCTATGACTTCACACACCTCCATTGTGACTTCACACACCTTGATGCTATGATTTCACATACCTCCATTCTGACTTCACACACCACCATTCTATGACTTCACACACCTCCATTCTGACTTCACACAGCTCCATTGTGTGACTTCACAAAAATCCATTCTATGATTTCACACACCTCCATACTATGACTTCACACACCTCCATCTATGACTTCACACACCTCCATTCTGAGTTCACACACCTCCATTCTCTGACTTCACACACCTCCATTCTGACTTCACTCACCTCCATTGTATGACTTCACACACCTCCATTCTGTGACTTCTCACTCCTCCATTCTATGACTTCACGCACTTCAATTGTGACATCACACACCTCCATTCTATGAATTCACAGACCTCGAATCTGTGTCTTCAGTCACCTCCATTGTATGACTTCACGCTCCTCCATTCTATGACTTCCCACACCTCCTTTCTATGACTTCACCCACCTCCCTTCTATGACCGCACACCTCCATTCGAGACTTCACACACCTCCATTGTGTGACTTCACACACCTCCATTCTGTGACATCACACACCTCCATTCTTTGACTTCACACACCTCTATTCTTTGACTTCACACACCTTCATTCTTACTTCACAAACATCCATTCTATGACTTCACACACCTCCATTCTATGATTTCACACACCTCCATTCTGTGACTCACACACCTGCATTCTGTGTTCACACACCTCAATTCTGTGACTTCACACACCTCCATTCTGACTTCACACACCTCCATTCTATGACTTCACACACCTCCATTCTTTGACTTCAAACACATCCATTCTGTGACTTCACACATCTCCATTCTGAGTTGACACACCTCCATTCTGTGACTTCACACACCTCCATTCTGACTTCACACAGCTCCATTCTATGACTTCACACAACTCCATTCTGTGACGTCACACACCTCCATTCTATGACTTCACACACCCTCATTCTTATTTCACAAAAATCCATTCTATGACTTCACACACCTCCATTCTATGACTTCACACACCTCCATTTTTTGATTTCACACACCTCCATTCTAAGATTTCACACACCTCCATTGTGACTTCACACACCAACATTCTATGAGTTCACACAACTCCATTGTGACTTCACACAGCTCCATTCTGTGACTTCACAAAACTCCATTCTATGATTCCACACACCTCCATACTATGTCTTCACACAGCTCCATCTATGACTTCACACACCTCCATTCTGAGTTCACACACCTCCATTCTGTGACTTCACACACCTCCATTTTGACTTCACACACTTCAATTCTGTGACTTCACACACCTCCTGTTGTGAGCCAGAGTGGAATCAATCTGTACCTTGGCTTGCATCAGAAGATGGCTTTATTGTCTTATTGCTTTCTGGCCCTATTCTATGTAAATGACCTGAGAATTACCATATGAATGTAACACCTGGAGGTTCCTGGGTCAGGAGGAGGGAAGAAGGGGGAGTGGAAAATAAACAGGCAGTCTCGGCAGTCTTTACGTGGACTGCGGACATCCCGGACCCGCTGTGTCTGTCTCTCTTCTCTTTCTTGCTAGTCCTTGCCCCCGATTTCAGGAACCCCAATCTGCGAACCCTGGTTTGCCGCCGGTTGGCCCCGGCAACCTCCATTCTGTGAGTTCACACACCTCCATTCTTTGACTTCACACACCTCCATTCTTGGACTTCACGCACCTCCACTCCATGACTTCACACACCTCAATTCTATGAGTTCACACACCTCCATTCTATGAGTTCACACACCTCCATTTTGACTTCACACACCTCCATTCTATGACTTCACACACCTTCATTCTTACTTTAGAAACATCCATTCTATGACTTCACACACCTCCATTGTATGACTTCACAAACCTCCATTCTGTGACTTCACACACCTCCATTCTGGGTTCACACACCTCAATTCTGTGACTTCACACATGTCCATTCTGACTTCACACACCTCCATTCTATGACTTCACACACTTCCATTCTATGACTTCACAGACCTCCATTCTTTGACTTCAAACACCTCCATTTTGAGTACACAAACCTCCATTATGTGACTTCACACACCTCCATTCTATGAATTCACACACCTCCATTCCATGAATTCACACACCTCCATTCTGTGACTTCAAACACCTCCATTTTGAGTACACAAACCTCCATTCTATGACTTCACACACCTCCATTCTATGACTTCACACACCTTCATTCTTACTTTAGAAACATCCATTCTATGACTTCACACACCTCCATTGTATGACTTCACAAACCTCCATTCTGTGACTTCACACACCTCTATTCTGGGTTCACACACCTCAATTCTGTGACTTCACACATGTCCATTCTGACTTCACACACCTCCATTCTATGACTTCACACACTTCCATTCTATGACTTCACACACCTCCATTCTTTGACTTCAAACACCTCCATTTTGAGTACACAAACCTCCATTCTGTGACTTCACACACCTCCATTCTATGAATTCACACACCTCCATTCTATGACTTCACACACCTCCATTCTATGACTTCACACACCTCCATTCTATGAATTCACACACCTCAATTCTATGACTTCACAAACCTCAATTCTATGAGTTCACACACCTCCATTCTATGAGTTCACACACCTCCAATTTGACTTCACACATCTCCATTCTATGACTTCACACACCTTCATTCTTACTTCAGAAACATCCATTCTCTGACTTCACACACCTCCATTCTATGACTTCACAAACCTCCATTTTGTGACTTCACACACCTCCATTCTGAGTTCACACACCTCCTTTCTATGACTTCACACACTTCCATTCTATGACTTCAGACACCTCCATTCTGTGGCTGCACACACCTACATTCTGAGTTCACACACCTCCATTCTGTGACTTCACACACCTCCATTCTGTGACTTCACACACCTCCATTCTGTGACTTCACACACCTCGATCCTATGACTTCACACACCTCCATTCAATGAATTAACACACCTCCATTCTGTGATTTCACAAACCTCCATTCTATGACTTCACACACCTCCATTCTGTGACTTCACACACCTCCATTCTGAGTTCACACACCTCCATTCTATGACTTCACAAACCTCCATTCTGAGTTCACAGACCTCCATTCTATGACTTCACACACCTCCATTCTATGACTTCACAAACCTCCATTCTGACTTGACACACCTCCATTCTGACTTCACACACCTTAATTCTGTGACTTCACACACCTCCATTCTATGATTTCACACACTTTCATTCTATGACTTCACACACCTCCATTCTGTGGCTTCACACACCTATATTCTGAGCTCACACACCTCCATTCTGTGACTTCACACACCTCGATTCTGTGATTTCACACACCTCCAATCTGACTTCACACACCTCCATTCTATGACTTCACACACATCCATTCGTTGACATCAAAAAACACAATTCTATGACTTCACACAATTCCATTTTTACTTCACACACCTCCATTCTATGAGTTCACACACCTCCATTTTATGACTTCACACACCTCCATTCTATGACTTCACACACCTCAATTCTATGACTTCTCACGCCTCCATTCTATGACTTCACACACCTCCATTCTGTGACTTCACACACCTCCACTCTATGACTTCAAGCACCTTCATTCTTACTTCACAAACATCCATTCTGTGACTTCACACACCTCCATTCTGTGACTTCACACACCTTCATTCTGACTTCACACACCTCCATTCTGTGACTTCACACACCTCCATTCTATGACTTCACACACCTCCATTCTGTGACTTCACACACCACATTTTTGACTTCACACACCTCCATTCTGTGACTTCACACACCTCCATTCTGTGACTTCACACACCTCCGTTTTGACTTTACACACTTCCATTCTGTGACTTCACACACCTCCATTCTGTGCCTTCACACACCTCTATTGTTTCACTTCACACACCTCTATCTTTGACTTCACACACCTCCATTCCATGACTTCACACACCTCCGTTCTATGAGTTCACACACCTCCATTCTATGAGTTCACACACCTCCAATTTGACTTCACACACCTCCATTCTATGAGTTCAAACACCTTCATTCTTACTTCAGAGACATCCATTCTCTGACTTCACACACATCCATTCTATGACTTCACAATCCTCCATTCTGTGAGTTCACACACCTCCATTCTGGGACTTCACACACCTCCATTCTGTGGCTTCACACACCTCCATTCTGACTTCACACACCTCCATTCTGTGACTTCACACACCTCCATTCTGTGACTTCACACACCTCCATTCTGTGACTTCACACACCTCGATCCTATGACTTCACACACCCCCATTCTATGAATTCACACACCTCCATTCTGTGATTTCACACACCTCCATTCTATGACTTCACACACCTCCATTCTGTGACTTCACACACCTCCATTCTGAGTTCACACACCTCAATTCTATGACTTCACAAACCCCCATTCTGAGTTCACAGACCTCCATTCTATGACTTCACACACTTCCATTCTATGACTTCACACACCTCCATTCTGACTTCACACACCTCCATTCTGACTTCACACACCTCAATTCTTTGACTTCACACACCTCCATTCTATGATTTCACACACCTCCATTCTATGACTTCACACACCTCCATTCTATGACTTCACACACCTCATTTCTGAGTTGACACACCTCCATTCTGTGGTTTCACACACCTCCAATCTGACTTCACACACCTCCATTCTATGACTTCACACACCTCCATTCGTTGACATCAAAAACAACCATTCTATGACTTCACACAACTCCATTGTGACTTCACACACCTCCATTCTATGAATTCACACACGTCCATTTTATGACTTCACACACCTCCATTCTATGACTTCACACACCTCCATTCTGTGACTTCACACACATCCATTCTATGACTTCACAAACCTCCATTCTGAGTTCACAGTCCTCCATTCTATGACTTCACACACCTCCATTCTATGACTTCACACACCTCCATTCTATGACTTCACACACCTCCATTCCGTGACTTCACACACCTCCATTCTATGACTTCACACACCTCCATTCTGTGACTTCACACACCTCCATTCTATGACTTCACACACCTCCATTCTATGACTTCACACACCTGCAATTTTACTTCACACACCTTCATTCCATGAGTTCACACACCTGCGTTGTGGCTTCACACACCTCCATTCTATGATTTCACACACCTCCATTCTGACTTCACACACCTCCATTCTGACTTCACACACCTCCATTCTGTGACTTCACACACCTCCATTTTGACTTCACACACTTCAATTCTGTGACTTCACACACCTCCTGTTGTGAGCCAGAGTGGAATCAATCTGTACCTTGGCTTGCATCAGACGATGGCTTTATTGTCTTATTGCTTTCTGGCCCTATTCTATGTAAATGACCTGAGAATTACCATATGAATGTAACACCTGGAGGTTCCTGGGTCAGGAGGAGGGAAGAAGGGGTTGTGGAAAATAAACAGGCAGTCTCGGCAGTCTTTACGAGGACTGCGGACATCCCGGACCCGCTGTGTCTGTCTCTCTTCTCTTTCTTGCTAGTCCTTGCCCCCGATTTCAGGAACCCCAATCTGCGAACCCTGGTTTGCCGCCGGTTGGCCCCGGCAACCTCCACTCTGTGAGTTCACATACCTCCATTCTTTGACTTCACACACCTCCATTCTGACTTCACACACCTCCATTCCATGACTTCACACACCTCCATTCTATGAGTTCACACACCTCCATTCTATGAGTTCACACACCTTCATTTTGACTTCACACACCTCCATTCTATGACTTCACACACCTTCATTCTTACTTCACAAACATCCATTCTATGACTTCACACACCTCCATTATATGACTTCATAAACCTCCCTTCTGTGACTTCACACACCTCCATTCTGAGTTCACACACCTCCATTCTGTCACTTCACACACCCCCATTTTGACTTCACACATCTCCATTCTATGACTTCACACACTTCTATTCTATGACTTCACATACCTCCATTCTGTGACTTCACACACCTCCATTGTGAGTTCACACACCTCCATTCTGTGACTTCACACACCTCCATTATGTGACTTCACACACCTCCATTCTATGACTTCACACACCTCCATTCTATGACTTTACACACCTCCATTCTATGAATTCACACACCTCCATTCTGTGACTTCACACACCTACATTCTATGACTTCATACACCTTCATTCTTACTTCACAAACATCCATTCTATGACTTCACACACCTCCATTATATGACTTCATAAACCTCCCTTCTGTGACTTCACACACCTCCATTCTGAGTTCACACAACTCCATTCTGTGACTTCACACACCTCCATTTTGACGTCACACACCTCCAATCTCTGACTTCACACACTTCAATTCTATGACTTCACACACCTCCATTCTGTGACTTCACACACCTCCATTTTGAGTTCACACACCTCCATTCTGTGACTTCACACACCTCCATTCTGTGATTTCACACACCTCCATTCTATGACTTCACACACCTCCATTCTATGACTTCACAAACCTCCATTCTATGAATTCACACACCTCCATTCTGTGACTTCACACACCTACATTGTATGACTTCACACACCTCCATTCTTTGACTTCACCTACCTCCATTCTGAGTTCACACCCCTCCATTCTGTGACTTCACACACCTTCATTCTGTGACTTCACACACCTCCATTCTATGACTTCACACACCTCCATTCTGTGACTTCACACAGCTCCATTCTGTGATTTCACACACCACCATTCTATGACTTCACACACCTCCAGTGTGATCTCACACACCACGATTCTATGATTTCACACACTTCCATTTTGACTTCACACACCTCCATTCTATGCCTTCACTCACTGCCATTCTGACTTCACACAGCTTCATTCTGAGACTTCACAAACCTCCATTCTATGATTTCACACACCTCCATACTATGACTTCACACACGTCCATCTATGACTTCACACACCTCCATTCTGACTTCACACACCTCCATTGTATGACTTCACACACCTCCATTCTGTGCCTTCACACACCTCCATTCTATGACTTCACACACTTCCATTGTGACGTCACACCTCCATTCTATGAGTTAACACATCTCCATTCTATGACTTCACACACCTCCATTCTGACTTCACACACCTCCATTCTATGACTTCATAGACCTCGAATGTGACTTCACTCACCTCCACTCTATGACTTCACACTCCTCCATTCTATGACTTCCCACACCTCCTTTCTATGACTTCACCCAACTCCATTCAGCGACTTCCCACCTCCATTCTGACTTCACACACCTCCATTCTGTGACTTTACATACCTCCATTCTATGACTTCACACACCTCCATTCTATGACTTCACACACCTCCATTCTTTGACTTCACACACCACTATTCTATGACTTCACACACCTTCATTCTTACTTCACAAACATCCATTCTATGACTTCACACACCTCCATTCTACGACTTCACACACCTCCATTATGTGACTTTACAAACCTCCATTCTGTGTTCACACACCTCAATTCTGTGACTTCACACACCTCCAATCTGACTTCACACACCTCCATTCTATGACTTCACACACCTCCATTCTATGACTTCACACACCTCCATTCTGTGACTTAACACACCTCCATTCTGAGACTTCACACAGCTCCATTCTATGACTTCACACAACTCCATTCTGTGACGTCACACACCTCAATTCTTTGACTTCACACACCTTCATTCTTACTTCACAAACATCCATTCTATGACTTCACACACATACATTCTATCATTTCACACACCTCCATTTTGTGACTTCACACACCTCCATTCTATGATTTCACACACCTCCATTGTGACTTCACACACCTCCATTCTATGAGTTCACACACCTCCATTCTGACTTCACACACCTCCATTCTATGACTTCACACACCTCCATTCTGACTTCACACAGTCCATTCTGTGAGTTCACAAAACTCCTTTCTATAATTTCACACACCTCCATACTATGACTTCCCACACCTCCATCTATGACTTCACACACCTCCATTCTGAGTTCACATACCTCCATTCTGTGAATTCACACACCTCCATTTGTGACTTCCCACACCACCTTTTTGACTTCACCTACCTCCATTCTGAGTTCACACCCCTCCATTCTGTGACTTCACACACCTTCATTCTGTGACTTCACACACCTCCATTCTATGACTTCACACACCTCCATTCTATGACTTCACACAGCTCCATTCTGTGATTTCACACACTTCCATTCTATGACTTCACACACCTCCAGTGTGATCCCACACACCACGATTCTATGATTTCACACACTTCCATTTTGACTTCACACACCTCCATTCTATGCCTTCACTCACTGCCATTCTGACTTCACACAGCTTCATTCTGAGACTTCACAAACCTCCATTCTATGAGTTCACACACCTCCATACTATGACTTCACACACGTCCATCTATGACTTCACACACCTCCATTCTGACTTCACACACCTCCATTGTATGACTTCACACACCTCCATTCTGTGCCTTCACACACCTCCATTCTATGACTTCACACACTTCCATTGTGACGTCACACACCTCCATTCTATGAGTTAACACATCTCCATTCTATGACTTCACACACCTCCATTCTGACTTCACACACCTCCATTCTATGACTTTATAGACCTCGAATGTGACTTCACTCACCTCCACTCTATGACTTCACACTCCTCCATTCTATGACTTCCCACACCTCCTTTCTATGACTTCACCCAACTCCATTCAGCGACTTCCCACCTCCATTCTGACTTCACACACCTCCATTCTGTGACTTTACATACCTCCATTCTATGACTTCACACACCTCCATTCTATGACTTCACACACCTCCATTCTTTGACTTCACACACCACTATTCTATGACTTCACACACCTTCATTCTTACTTCACAAACATCCATTCTATGACTTCACACACCTCCATTCTACGACTTCACACACCTCCATTATGTGACTTTACAAACCTCCATTCTGTGTTCACACACCTCAATTCTGTGACTTCACACACCTCCAATCTGACTTCACACACCTCCATTCTATGACTTCACACACCTCCATTCTATGACTTCACACACCTCCATTCTGTGACTTCACACACCTCCATTCTGTGACTTCACACAGCTCCATTCTATGACTTCACACAACTCCATTCTGTGACGTCACACACCTCAATTCTTTGACTTCACACACCTTCATTCTTACTTCACAAACATCCATTCTATGACTTCACACACATACATTCTATCATTTCACACACCTCCATTTTGTGACTTCACACACCTCCATTCTATGATTTCACACACCTCCATTGTGACTTCACACACCTCCATTCTATGAGTTCACACACCTCCATTCTGACTTCAAACACCTCCCTTCTATGACTTCACACACCTCCATTCTGACTTCACACAGTCCATTCTGTGAGTTCACAAAACTCCTTTCTATAATTTCACACACCTCCATACTATGACTTCCCACACCTCCATCTATGACTTCACACACCTCCATTCTGAGTTCACATACCTCCATTCTGTGACTTCACACACCTCCATTTGTGACTTCCCACACCACCTTTTTGACTTCACATTCCTCCGTTTTGACTTCACACACTTCCAATCTGTGACTTCACACACCTCCATTCTGTGACTTCACACACCTCTATTGTTTGACTTCACACACCTCCATTCTTTGAGTTCACACACCTCCATTCCATGACTTCACACCTCCAATCTATGAGTTCACACACCTACATTCTATGAGTTCACACACCTTAATTTTGACTTCACACACCTCCATTCTATGACTTCACACACATTCAGTCTTACTTTAGAAACATCCATTCTATGACTTCACACACCTCCATTATATGACTTCATAAACCTACCTTCTGTGACTTCACACACCTCCATTCTGTGACTTCACACACCTCCATTTTGACTTCACACACCTCCATTCTATGACTTCACACACTTCAATTCTATGACTTCACACACCTCCATTCTGTGTCTTCACACACCTCCATTGTGAGTTCACACACATCCATTCTGTGTCTTCAAACACCTCCAATCTGTGACTTCACACACCTCCATTCTATGACTTCACCCATCTCCATCCTATGACTTCACACACCTCCATTCTATGATTTCACACACCTCCATTCTGTGACTTCACACACCTACATTCTATGACTTCACACACCTCCATTCTTTGACTTCACCTACTTCCATTCTGAGTTCACACACCTCCATTCTGTGACTTCACACACCTTCATTCTGTGACTTCACACACCTCCATTCTATGACTTCACACACCTCCATTCTATGACTTCACACACATCAATTCTGTGACTTCACACACCTCCATTCTGACTTCACACACCTCCATTCTATGACTTCACACACCTCCATTCTATGACTTCACTCACCTCCATTCTGAATTCACACACCTCCATTCTGTGACTTCACACAGCTCCATTCTATGACTTCACACAACTCCATTCTGTGACGTCACACACCTCAATTCTTTGACTTCACACACCTTCATTCTTACTTCACAAACATCCATTCTATGACTTCACACACATACATTCTATCATTTCACACACCTCCATTTTGTGACTTCACACACCTCCATTCTGTGATTTCACACACCTCCATTGTGACTTCACAAACCTCCATTCTATGAGTTCACACACCTCCATTCTGACTTCAGACACCTCCATTCTATGACTTCACTCACCTCCATTCTGAATTCACACCCCTCCATTCTGTGAGTTCTCACACCTCCATTCTGACTTCACACACCTCCATTCTATGATTTCACTCACCTCCATTCTGAATTCACACACCTCCATTCTGTGACTTCTCACACCTCCATTCTGACTTCACACACCTCCATTCCATGACTTCACACACCTCCATTCTATGAGTTCACACACCTCCATTCTATGAGTTCACACACCTTCATTTTGACTTCACACACCTCCATTCTATGACTTCACACACCTTCATTCTTACTTCACAAACATCCATTCTATGACTTCACACACCTCCACTATATGACTTCATAAACCTCCCTTCTGTGACTTCACACACCTCCATTCTGAGTTCACACACCTCCATTCTGTGACTTCACACACCTCCATTTTGACTTCACACACCTCCATTCTATGACTTCACACACTTCAATTCTATGACTTCACACACCTCCATTCTGTGACTTCACACACCTCCATTGTGAGTTCACACACTTCCATTCTGTGACTTCACACACCTCCATTCTGTGTCTTCACACACCTCCATTCTATGACTTCACACACCTGCATTCTATGACTTCACACACCTCCATTCTATGAATTCACACCCCTCCATTCTGTGACTTCACACACCTACATTCTATGACTTCACACACCTCCATTCTTTGACTTCACCTACCTCCATTCTGAGTTCACACCCCTCCATTCTGTGACTTCACACACCTTCATTCTGTGACTTCACACACCTCCATTCTAGGACTTCACACACCTTCATTCTATGACTTCACACACCTCCATTCTGTGATTTCACACACCTCCATTCTATGACTTCACACACCTCCATTGTGACCTCACACACCACGATTCTATGATTTCACACACTTCCATTTTGACTTCACACACCTCCATTCTATGCCTTCACTCACTGCCATTCTGACTTCACACAGCTTCATTCTGAGCCTTCACAAACCTCCATTCTATGATTTCACACACCTCCATACTATGACTTCACACACGTCCATCTATGACTTCACACACCTCCATTGTACGACTTCACACACCTCCATTCTGTGACTTCACACACCTCCATTCTATTACTTCACACACTTCCATTGTGACTTCACACACCTCCATTCTATGAGTTAACACATCTCCATTCTATGACTTCACACACCTCCATTCTGTGACTTCTCACACCTCCATTGACTTCTCACACCTCCATTCTGATTTCACACACCTCCATTCCATGACTTCACACACCTCCATTCTATGAGTTCACACACCTCCATTCTATGAGTTCACACACCTTAATTTTTACTTCACTCACATCCATTCTGTGACTTCACACACATTCAGTCTTACTTTAGAAACATCCATTCTATGACTTCACACACCTCCATTGTATGTCTTCACAAACCTCCATTCTGTGACTTCACACACCTCCATTCTGCGATTTCACACACCTCCATTCTATGAATTCACACACCTCCATTCTATGACTTCACTCACCTCCATTCTGAATTCACACACCTCCATTCTGTGACTTCACACAGCTCCATTCTATGACTTCACACAACTCCATTCTGTGACGTCTCACACCTCAATTCTTTGACTTCACACACCTTCATTCTTACTTCACAAACATCCATTCTATGACTTCACACACATACATTCTATCATTTCACACACCTCCATTCTGACTTCACACAGCTCCATTCTGTGACTTCGCAAAATTCCATTCTATGATTTCACACACCTCCATTCTATGACTTCACACACATCCATTCTATGACTTCACACACCTCCATTCTTTGCCTTCACACACCTCTATTCTATGACTTCACACACCTTCATTCTTTCTTCACAAACATCCATTCTATGACTTCACACACATCCATTCTATGACTGCACACACATCCATTATGTGACTTCACAAACCTCCATTCTGTGTTCACACACCTCAATTCTGTGACTTCACACACCTCCATTCTGACTTCACACACCTCCATTCTGTGACTTCACACACCTCCATTCTATGACTTCACACACCTGCATTCTGTGACTTCACCCACCTCCATTCTATGACTTCACACACCTCCATTGTGATTTCACACACCTCCGTTCTATGAGTTCACACACCTCCATTCTGATTTCAAACACCTCAATTCTATGACTTCACACACCTCCATTCTGACTTCACACACCTCCATTCTGTGACTTCAAACACCTCCATTCTATGATTTCAGACACCTCCATTGTATGATTTCACACACCTCCATTCTATGACTTCACACACCTCCATTCTATGACTTCACTCACCTCCATTCTGAATTCACACACCTCCATTCTGTGACTTCACACAGCTCCATTCTATGACTTCACACAACTCCATTCTATGACTTCACACACATACATTCTATCATTTCACACACCTCCATTTTGTGACTTCACACACCTCCATTCTGTGATTTCACACACCTCCATTGTGACTTCACACACCTCCATTCTATGACATCACAGACCTCGAATGTGACTTCACTCACCTCCATTCTATGACTTCACTCACCTCCATTCTGAATTCACACCCCTCCATTCTGTGACTTCTCACACCTCCATTCTGACTTCACACACCTCCATTCTATGACTTCACTCACCTCCATTCTGAATTCACACACCTCCATTCTGTGACTTCTCACACCTCCATTCTGACTTCACACACCTCCATTCCATGACTTCACACACCTCCATTCTATGAGTTCACACACCTCCATTCTATGACTTCACACACCTTCATTTTGACTTCACACACCTCCATTCTATGACTTCACACCCCTTCATTCTTACTTCACAAACATCCATTCTATGACTTCACACACCTCCACTATATGACTTCATAAACCTCCCTTCTGTGACTTCACACACCTCCATTCTGAGTTCACACACCTCCATTCTGTGACTTCACACACCTCTATTGTGAGTTCAAACACCTACATTCTGTGACTTCACACACCTCCATTCTGTGATTTCACACACCTCCATTCTATGAATTCACACACCTCCATTCTATGACTTCACACACCTCAATTCTGTGACTTCACACACATCCATTCTATGACTTCACACACCTCCATTTTGACTTCACACACTTCTATTCTATGACTTCACACACCTCCATTCTGACTTCACACAGCTCCATTCTGTGACTTCGCAAAACTCCATTCTATGATTTCACACACCTCCATTCTATGACTTCACACACATCCATTCTATGACTTCACACACCTCCATTCTTTGCCTTCACACACCTCTATTCTATGACTTCACACACCTTCATTCTTTCTTCACAAACATCCATTCTATGACTTCACACACATCCATTCTATGACTACACACACATCCATTATGTGACTTCACAAACCTCCATTCTGTGTTCACACACCTCAATTCTGTGACTTCACACACCTCCATTCTGACTTCACACACCTCCATTCTATGACTTCACACACCTCCATTCTATGACTTCACACACTTGCATTCTGTGACTTCACCCACCTCCATTCTATGACTTCACACACCTCCATTGTGATTTCACACACCTCCGTTCTATGAGTTCACACACCTCCATTCTGATTTCAAACACCTCCATTCTATGACTTCACAAACCTCCATTCTGACTTCACGCAGTCCATTCTGTGAGTTCACAAAACTCCTTTCTATAATTTCACACACCTCTATACTATGACTTCCCACACCTCCATCTATGACTTCACACACCTCCATTCTGAGTTCACATACCTCCATTCTGTGACTTCACCCATCTCCATTTGTGACTTCCCACACCACCTTTTTGACTTCACACTCCTCCGTTTTGACTTCACACACTTCCAATCTGTGACTTCACACACCTCCATTCTGTGACTTCACACACCTCTATTGTTTGACTTCACACACCTCCATTCTTTGAGTTCACACACCTCCATTCCATGACTTCACACCTCCAATCTATGAGTTCACACACCTACATTCTATGAGTTCACACACCTTAATTTTGACTTCACACACCGGCATTCTATGACTTCACACACATTCAGTTTTACTTTAGAAACATCCATTCTATGACTTCACACACCTCCATTATATGACTTCATAAACCTCCCTTCTGTGACTTCACACACCTCCATTCTGTGACTTCACACACCTCCATTGTGAGTTCACACACATCCATTCTGTGACTTCAAACACCTCCAATCTGTGACTTCACACACCTCCATTCTATGACTTCACACACCTCCATTCTATGACTTCACACACCTCCATTCTATGAATTCACACACCTCCATTCTGTGACTTCACACACCTACATTCTATGACTTCACACACCTCCATTCTTTGACTTCACCTACCTCCATTCTGAGTTCACACCCCTCCATTCTGTGACTTCACACACCTTCATTCTGTGACTTCACACACCTCCATTCTATGACTTCACACACCTCCATTCTATGACTTCACACACCTCCATTCTGTGATTTCACACACCTCCATTCTATGACTTCACACACCTCCATTGTGACCTCACACACCACGATTCTATGATTTCACACACTTCCATTTTGATTTCACACACCTCCATTCTATGCCTTCACTCACTGCCATTCTGACTTCACACAGCTTCATTCTGAGACTTCACAAACCTCCATTCTATGATTTCACACACCTCCATACTGTGACTTCACACGTCCATCTATGACTTCAAACACCTCCATTCTGACTTCACACACCTCCATTCTATGACTTCACACACATCCATTCTATGACTTCACACACCTCCATTCTTTGCCTTCACACACCTCTATTCTATGACTTCACACACCTTCATTCTTTCTTCACAAACATCCATTCTATGACTTCACACACATCCATTCTATGACTACACACACATCCATTATGTGACTTCACAAACCTCCATTCTGTGTTCACACACCTCAATTCTGTGACTTCACACACCTCCATTCTGACTTCACACACCTCCATTCTATGACTTCACACACCTCCATTCTATGACTTCACACACTTGCATTCTGTGACTTCACCCACCTCCATTCTATGACTTCACACACCTCCATTGTGATTTCACACACCTCCGTTCTATGAGTTCACACACCTCCATTCTGATTTCAAACACCTCCATTCTATGACTTCACAAACCTCCATTCTGACTTCACGCAGTCCATTCTGTGAGTTCACAAAACTCCTTTCTATAATTTCACACACCTCTATACTATGACTTCCCACACCTCCATCTATGACTTCACACACCTCCATTCTGAGTTCACATACCTCCATTCTGTGACTTCACCCATCTCCATTTGTGACTTCCCACACCACCTTTTTGACTTCACACTCCTCCGTTTTGACTTCACACACTTCCAATCTGTGACTTCACACACCTCCATTCTGTGACTTCACACACCTCTATTGTTTGACTTCACACACCTCCATTCTTTGAGTTCACACACCTCCATTCCATGACTTCACACCTCCAATCTATGAGTTCACACACCTACATTCTATGAGTTCACACACCTTAATTTTGACTTCACACACCGGCATTCTATGACTTCACACACATTCAGTTTTACTTTAGAAACATCCATTCTATGACTTCACACACCTCCATTATATGACTTCATAAACCTCCCTTCTGTGACTTCACACACCTCCATTCTGTGACTTCACACACCTCCATTGTGAGTTCACACACATCCATTCTGTGACTTCAAACACCTCCAATCTGTGACTTCACACACCTCCATTCTATGACTTCACACACCTCCATTCTATGACTTCACACACCTCCATTCTATGAATTCACACACCTCCATTCTGTGACTTCACACACCTACATTCTATGACTTCACACACCTCCATTCTTTGACTTCACCTACCTCCATTCTGAGTTCACACCCCTCCATTCTGTGACTTCACACACCTTCATTCTGTGACTTCACACACCTCCATTCTATGACTTCACACACCTCCATTCTATGACTTCACACACCTCCATTCTGTGATTTCACACACCTCCATTCTATGACTTCACACACCTCCATTGTGACCTCACACACCACGATTCTATGATTTCACACACTTCCATTTTGATTTCACACACCTCCATTCTATGCCTTCACTCACTGCCATTCTGACTTCACACAGCTTCATTCTGAGACTTCACAAACCTCCATTCTATGATTTCACACTCCTCCATACTGTGACTTCACACGTCCATCTATGACTTCAAACACCTCCATTCTGACTTCACACACCTCCATTGAATGACTTCACACACCTCCATTCTGTGCCTTCACACACCTCCATTCTATGACTTCACACACTTCCATTGTGACGTCACACACCTCCATTCTAGGAGTTAACACATCTCCATTCTATGACTTCACACACCTCCATTCTGACTTCACACACCTCCATTCTATGACTTCACAGACCTCGAATGTGACTTCACTCCCCTCCACTCTATGACTTCACACACCTCCATTCTATGACTTCCCACACCTCCTTTCTATGACTTCACCCAACTCCATTCAGCGACTTCACACCTCCGTTCTGACTTCACACACATCCATTCTGTGACTTCACACACCTCCATTCAATGTCTTCACACACCTCCATTCTATGACTTCACACACCTCCATTCTTTGACTTCACATACCACTATTCTATGACTTCACACACCTTCATTCTTACTTCACAAACATCCATTCTATGACTTCACACACCTCCATTCTACGACTTCACACACCTCCATTATGTGACTTCACAAACCTCCATTCTGTGTTCACACACCTCAATTCTGTGACTTCACACACCACCAATCTGACTTCACACACCTCCATTCTATGACTTCACACACCTCCATTCTATGACTTCACACACCTCCATTCTGTGACTTCACACACCTCCATTCTGTGACTTCACACAGCTCCATTCTATGACTTCACACACCTCCATTCTGTGACGTCACACACCTCAATTCTTTGACTTCACACACCTTCATTCTTACTTCACAAACATCCATTCTATGACTTCACACACATACATTCTATCATTTCACACACCTCCATTTTGTGACTTCACACACCTCCATTCTATGATTTCACACACCTCCATTGTGACTTCACACACCTCCATTCTATGAGTTCACACACCTCCATTCTGACTTCACACACCTCCATTCTATGACTTCACACACCTCCATTCTGACATCACACAGTCCATTCTGTGAGTTCACAAAACTCCTTTCTATAATTTCACACACCTCCATACTATGACTTCCCACACCTCCATCTATGACTTCCCACACCTCCATTCTGAGTTCATATACCTCCATTCTGTGACTTCACACACCTCAATTTGGACTTCCCACACCACCTTTTTGACTTCGCACTCCTCCGTTTTGACTTCACACACTTCCAATCTGTGACTTCACACACCTCCATTCTGTGACTTCACACACCTCTATTGTTTGACTTCACACACCTCCATTCTTTGACTTCACACACCTCCATTCCATGACTTCACACCTCCAATCTATGAGTTCACACACCTCCATTCTATGAGTTCACACACCTTAATTTTTACTTCACACACATCCATTCTATGACTTCACACACATTCAGTCTTACTTTAGAAACATCCATTCTATGACTTCACACACCTCCATTGTATGTCTTCACAAACCTCCATTCTGTGACTTCACACACCTCCATTCTGCGATTTCACACACCTCCATTCTATGAATTCACATACCTCCATTCTATGACTTCACACACCTCAATTCTGTGACTTCACACACATCCATTCTATGACTTCACACACCTCCATTCTATGACTTCACACACTTCCATTCTATGACTTCACACACCTCCATTCTGTGACTTCACACACCTCTATTGTGAGTTCACACACCTCCATTCTATGAATTCACACACCTCCATTCTATGACTTCACACACCTCAATTCTGTGACTTCACACACATCCATTCTATGACTTCACACACCTCCATTTTGACTTCACACACTTCTATTCTATGACTTCACACACCTCCATTCTGACTTCACACAGCTCCATTCTGTGACTTCGCAAAACTCCATTCTATGATTTCACACACCTCCATTCTATGACTTCACACACATCCATTCTATGACTTCACACACCTCCATTCTTTGCCTTCACACACCTCTATTCTATGACTTCACACACCTTCATTCTTTCTTCACAAACATCCATTCTATGACTTCACACACATCCATTCTATGACTGCACACACATCCATTATGTGACTTCACAAACCTCCATTCTGTGTTCACACACCTCAATTCTGTGACTTCACACACCTCCATTCTGACTTCACACACCTCCATTCTATGACTTCACACACCTCTATTCTATGACTTCACACACCTGCATTCTGTGACTTCACCCACCTCCATTCTATGACTTCACACACCTCCATTGTGATTTCACACACCTCCGTTCTATGAGTTCACACACCTCCATTCTGATTTCAAACACCTCCATTCTATGACTTCACACACCTCCATTCTGACTTCACACAGTCCATTCTGTGAGTTCACAAAACTCCTTTCTATAATTTCACACACCTCCATACTATGACTTCCCACACCTCCATCTATGAGTTCACACACCTCCATTCTGAGTTCACATACCTCCATTCTGTGACTTCACCCACCTCCATTTGTGACTTCCCACACCACCTTTTTGACTTCACACTCCTCCGTTTTGACTTCACACACTTCCAATCTGTGACTTCACACACCTCCATTCTGTGACTTCACATACCTCTATTGTTTGACTTCACACACCTCCATTCTTTGAGTTCACACACCTCCATTCCATGACTTCACACCTCCAATCTATGAGTTCACACACCTCCATTCTATGAGTTCACACACCTTAATTTTGACTTCACACACCGCCATTCTATGACTTCACACACATTCAGTCTTACTTTAGAAACATCCATTCTATGACTTCACACACCTCCATTATATGACTTCATAAACCTCCCTTCTGTGACTTCACACACCTCCATTCTGTGACTTCACACACCTCCATTGTGAGTTCACACACATCCATTCTGTGACTTCAAACACCTCCAATCTGTGACTTCACACACCTCCATTCTATGACTTCACACACCTCCATTCTATGACTTCACACACCTCCATTCTATGAATTCACACACCTCCATTCTGTGACTTCACACACCTACATTCTATGACTTCACACACCTCCATTCTTTGACTTCACCTACCTCCATTCTGAGTTCACACCCCTCCATTCTGTGACTTCACACACCTTCATTCTGTGACTTCACACACCTCCATTCTATGACTTCACACACCTCCATTCTATGACTTCACACACCTCCATTCTGTGATTTCACACACCTCCATTCTATGACTTCACACACCTCCATTGTGACCTCACACACCACGATTCTATGATTTCACACACTTCCATTTTGATTTCACAGACCTCCATTCTATGCCTTCACTCACTGCCATTCTGACTTCACACAGCTTCATTCTGAGACTTCACAAACCTCCATTCTATGATTTCACACACCTCCATACTATGACTTCACACACGTCCATCTATGACTTCAAACACCTCCATTCTGACTTCACACACCTCCATTGAATGACTTCACACACCTCCATTCTGTGCCTTCACACACCTCCATTCTATGACTTCACACACTTCCATTGTGACGTCACACACCTCCATTCTAGGAGTTAACACATCTCCATTCTATGACTTCACACACCTCCATTCTGACTTCACACACCTCCATTCTATGACTTCACAGACCTCGAATGTGACTTCACTCCCCTCCACTCTATGACTTCACACACCTCCATTCTATGACTTCCCACACCTCCTTTCTATGACTTCACCCAACTCCATTCAGCGACTTCACACCTCCGTTCTGACTTCACACACATCCATTCTGTGACTTCACACACCTCCATTCAATGTCTTCACACACCTCCGTTCTATGACTTCACAGACCTCCATTCTTTGACTTCACATACCACTATTCTATGACTTCACACACCTTCATTCTTACTTCACAAACATCCATTCTATGAATTCACACACCTCCATTCTACGACTTCACACACCTCCATTATGTGACTTCAAAAACCTCCATTCTGTGTTCACACACCTCAATTCTGTGACTTCACACACCACCAATCTGACTTCACACACCTCCATTCTATGACTTCACACACCTCCATTCTATGACTTCACACACTTCCATTCTATGACTTCACACACCTCCATTCTGTGACTTCACACACCTCTATTGTGAGTTCAAACACCTCCATTCTGTGACTTCACACACCTCCATTCTGTGATTTCACACACCTCCATTCTATGAATTCACACACCTCCATTCTGTGATTTCACACACCTCAATTCTATGACTTCACACACCTCCAGTGTGATCTCACACACCACGATTCTATGATTTCACACACTTCCATTTTGACTTCACACACCTCCATTCTATGCCTTCACTCACTGCCATTCTGACTTCACACAGCTTCATTCTGAGACTTCACAAACCTCCATTCTATGATTTCACACACCTCCATACTATGACTTCACACACGTCCATCTATGACTTCACACACCTCCATTCTGACTTCACACACCTCCATTGTATGACTTCACACACCTCCATTCTGTGCCTTCACACACCTCCATTCTATGACTTCACACACCTCCAGTGTGACCTCACACACCACGATTCTATGATTTCACACACTTCCATTTTGATTTCACACACCTCCATTCTATGCCTTCACTCACTGCCATTCTGACTTCACACAGCTTCATTCTGAGACTTCACAAACCTCCATTCTATGATTTCACACACATCCATACTATGACTACACACGTCCATCTATGACTTCAAACACCTCCATTCTGACTTCACACACCTCCATTGAATGACTTCAAACACCTCCATTCTGTGACTTCACACACCTCCATTCTATGACTTCACACACTTCCATTGTGACGTCACACACCTCCATTCTAGGAGTTAACACATCTCCATTCTATGACTTCACACACCTCCATTCTGACTTCACACACCTCCATTCTATGACTTCACAGACCTCGAATGTGACTTCACTCCCCTCCACTCTATGACTTCACACACCTCCATTCTATGACTTCCCACACCTCCTTTCTATGACTTCACCCAACTCCATTCAGCGACTTCACACCTCCGTTTTGACTTCACACACATCCATTCTGTGACTTCACACACCTCCATTCAATGTCTTCACACACCTCCATTCTATGACTTCACACACCTCCATTCTTTGACTTCACATACCACTATTCTATGACTTCACACACCTTCATTCTTACTTCACAAACATCCATTCTATGACTTCACACACCTCCATTCTACGACTTCACACACCTCCATTATGTGACTTCACAAACCTCCATTCTGTGTTCACACACCTCAATTCTGTGACTTCACACACCTCCAATCTGACTTCACACACTTCCATTCTATGACTTCACACACCTCCAATCTATGACTTCACACACCTCCATTCTGTGACTTCACACACCTCCATTCTGTGACTTCACACAGCTCCATTCTATGACTTCACACACCTCCATTCTGTGACGTCACACACCTCAATTCTTTGACTTCACACACCTTCATTCTTACTTCACAAACATCCATTCTATGACTTCACACACATACATTCTATCATTTCACACACCTCCATTTTGTGACTTCACACACCTCCATTCTATGATTTCACACACCTCCATTGTGACTTCACACACCTCCATTCTATGAGTTCACACACCTCCATTCTGACTTCACACACCTCCATTCTATGACTTCACACACCTCCATTCTGACTTCACACAGTCCATTCTGTGAGTTCACAAAACTCCTTTCTATAATTTCACACACCTCCATACTATGACTTCCCACACCTCCATCTATGACTTCACACACCTCCATTCTGAGTTCACATACCTCCATTCTGTGATTTCACACACCTCAATTTGTGACTTCCCACACCACCTTTTTGACTTCGCACTCCTCCGTTTTGACTTCACACACTTCCAATCTGTGACTTCACACACCTCCATTCTGTGACTTCACACACCTCTATTGTTTGACTTCACACACCTCCATTCTTTGACTTCACACACCTCCATTCCATGACTTCACACCTCCAATCTATGAGTTCGCACACCTCCATTCTATGAGTTCACACACCTTAATTTTTACTTCACTCACATCCATTCTATGACTTCACACACATTCAGTCTTACTTTAGAAACATCCATTCTATGACTTCACACACCTCCATTGTATGTCTTCACAAACCTCCATTCTGTGACTTCACACACCTCCATTCTGCGATTTCACACACCTCCATTCTATGAATTCACATACCTCCATTCTATGACTTCACACACCTCAGTTCTGTGACTTCACACACATCCATTCTATGACTTCACACACCTCCATTCTATGACTTCACACACTTCCATTCTATGACTTCACACACCTCCATTCTGTGACTTCACACACCTCTATTGTGAGTTCAAACACCTCCATTCTGTGACTTCACACACCTCCATTCTGTGATTTCACACACCTCCATTCTATGAATTCACACACCTCCATTCTATGACTTCACACACCTCAATTCTGTGACTTCACACACATCCATTCTATGAATTCCCACACCTCCATTTTGACTTCACACACTTCTATTCTATGACTTCACACACCTCCATTCTGACTTCACACAGCTCCATTCTGTGACTTCGCAAAACTCCATTCTATGATTTCACACACCTCCATTCTATGACTTCACACACATCCATTCTATGACTTCACACACCTAAATTCTTTGCCTTCACACACCTCTATTCTATGACTTCACACACCTTCATTCTTTCTTCACAAACATCCATTCTATGACTTCACACACATCCATTCTATGACTGCACACACATCCATTATGTGACTTCACAAACCTCCATTCTGTGTTCACACACCTCAATTCTGTGACTTCACACACCTCCATTCTGACTTCACACACCTCCATTCTATGACTTCACACACCTCCATTCTATGACTTCACACACCTGCATTCTGTGACTTCACCCACCTCCATTCTATGACTTCACACACCTCCATTGTGATTTCACACACCTCCGTTCTATGAGTTCACACACCTCCATTCTGATTTCAAACACCTCAATTCTATGACTTCACACACCTCCATTCTGACTTCACACACCTCCATTCTGTGACTTCAAACACCTCCATTCTATGATTTCAGACACCTCCATTGTATGATTTCACACACCTCCATTCTATGACTTCACAAACCTCCATTCTATGACTTCACTCACCTCCATTCTGAATTCACACACCTCCATTCTGTGACTTCACACAGCTCCATTCTATGACTTCACACAGCCCTATTCTGTGACGTCACACACCTCAATTCTTTGACTTCACACACCTTCATTCTTACTTCACAAACATCCATTCTATGACTTCACACACATACATTCTATCATTTCACACACCTCCATTCTGACTTCACACAGCTCCATTCTGTGACTTCGCAAAACTCCATTCTATGATTTCACACACCTCCATTCTATGACTTCACACACATCCATTCTATGACTTCACACACCTCCATTCTTTGCCTTCACACACCTCTATTCTATGACTTCACACACCTTCATTCTTTCTTCACAAACATCCATTCTATGACTTCACACACATCCATTCTATGACTGCACACACATCCATTATGTGACTTCACAAACCTCCATTCTGTGTTCACACACCTCAATTCTGTGACTTCACACACCTCCATTCTGACTTCACACACCTCCATTCTATGACTTCACACACCTCCATTCTATGACTTCACACACCTGCATTCTGTGACTTCACCCACCTCCATTCTATGACTTCACACACCTCCATTGTGATTTCACACACCTCCGTTCTATGAGTTCACACACCTCCATTCTGATTTCAAACACCTCAATTCTATGACTTCACACACCTCCATTCTGACTTCACACACCTCCATTCTGTGACTTCAAACACCTCCATTCTATGATTTCAGACACCTCCATTGTATGATTTCACACACCTCCATTCTATGACTTCACACACCTCCATTCTATGACTTCACTCACCTCCATTCTGAATTCACACACCTCCATTCTGTGACTTCACACAGCTCCATTCTATGACTTCACACAACTCCATTCTGTGACGTCACACAGCTCAATTCTTTGACTTCACACACCTTCATTCTTACTTCACAAACATCCATTCTATGACTTCACATACATACATTCTATCATTTCACACACCTCCATTTTGTGACTTCACACACCTCCATTCTGTGATTTCACACACCTCCATTGTGACTTCACACACCTCCATTCTATGAGTTCACACACCTCCATTCTGACTTCAGACACCTCCATTCTATGACTTCACTCACCTCCATTCTGAATTTACACCCCTCCATTTTGTGACTTCTCACACCTCCATTCTGACTTCACACACCTCCATTCTATGACTTCACTCACCTCCATTCTGAATTCAAACACCTCCATTCTGTGACTGCTCACACCTCCATTCTGACTTCACACACCTCCATTCCATGACTTCACACACCCCCATTCTATGAGTTCACACACCTCCATTCTATGACTTCACACACCTTCATTTTGACTTCACACACCTCCATTCTATGACTTCACACACCTTCATTCTTACTTCACAAACATCCACTCTATGACTTCACACACCTCCACTATATGACTTCATAAACCTCCCTTCTGTGACTTCACACACCTCCATTCTGAGTTCACACACCTCCATTCTGTGACTTCACACACCTCCATTTTGACTTCACACACCTCCATTCTATGACTTCACACACTTCCATTCTATGACTTCACACACCTCCATTCTGTGACTTCACACACCTCCATTGTGAGTTCACACACTTCCATTCTGTGACTTCACACACCTCCATTCTGTGTCTTCACACACCTCCATTCTATGACTTCACACACCTGCATTCTATGACTTCACACACCTCCATTCTATGAATTCAAACCCCTCCATTCTGTGACTTCACACACCTACATTCTATGACTTCACACACCTCCATTCTTTGACTTCACCTACCTCCATTCTGAGTTCACACCCCTCCATTCTGTGACTTCACACACCTTCATTCTGTGACTTCACACACCTCCATTCTAGGATTTCACACAGCTTCATTCTATGACTTCACACACCTCCATTCTGTGATTTCACACACCTCCATTCTATGACTTCACACACCTCCATTGTGACCTCACACACCACGATTCTATGATTTCACACACTTCCATTTTGACTTCACACACCTCCATTCTATGCCTTCACTCACTGCCATTCTAACTTCACACAGCTTCATTCTGAGCCTTCACAAACCTCCATTCTATGATTTCACACACCTCCATACTATGACTTCACACACGTCCATCTATGACTTCACACACCTCCATTGTACGACTTCACACACCTCCATTCTGTGACTTCACAAACCTCCATTCTATTACTTCACACACTTCCATTGTGACTTCACACACCTCCATTCTATGAGTTAACACATCTCCATTCTATGACTTCACACACCTCCATTCTGACTTCACACACCTCCATTCTATGACTTCATAGACCTCGAATGTGACTTCACTCACCTCCACTCTATGACTTCACATTCCTCCATTCTATGACTTCACACACCTCCATTCTATGACTTCACTCACCTCCATTCTGAATTCACACACCTCCAATCTGTGACTTCTCACACCTCCATACTGATTTCACACACCTACATTCCATGACTTCACACACCTCCATTCTATGAGTTCACACACCTCCATATTATGAGTTCACACACCTTCATTTTGACTTCACACACCTCCATTCTATGACTTCACACACCTTCATTCTTACTTCACAAACATCCATTCTATGACTTCACACACCTCCATTATATGACTTCATAAACCTCCCTTCTGTGACATCACACACCTCAATTCTGAGTTCACACACCTCCATTCTGTGACTTCACACACCTCCATTTGTGACTTCACACACCAACTTTTTGACTTCACACACCTTCGTTTTGACTTCAGACACTTCCAATCTGTGACTTCACACACCTCCATTCTGTGACTTCACACACCTCTATTGTTTGAATTCACACACCTCCATTCTTTGACTTCACACACCTCCATTCTATGAGTTCACACACCTTAATTTTGACTTCACACACCTCCATTCTATGACTTCACACACATTCACTCTTACTTTAGATACATCCATTCTATGACTTCACACACCTCCATTGTATGTCTTCACAAACCTCCATTCTGTGATTTCACACACCTCAATTCTGTGACTTCACACGTCCATTCTGACTTCACACACCTCCATTCTATGACTTCACACACTTCCATTCTATGACTTCACACACCTCCATTCTGTGACTTCACACACCTCTATTGTGAGTTCAAACACCTCCATTCTGTGACTTCACACACCTCCATTCTGTGATTTCACACACCTCCATTCTATGAATTCACACACCTCCATTCTGTGACTTCACCCACCTCAATTCTATGACTTCACACACCTCCATTCTATGACTTCAAACACCTCCATTATGTGACTTCACAAACCTTCATTCTGTGTTCAACACCTCAATTCTGTGACTTCACACACCTCCAATCTGACTTCACACACCTCCATTCTATGACTTCACACACCTCCATTCTATGACTTCACACACCTCCATTCTGTGACTTCACACACCTCCATTCTGGACTTCACACACCTTCATTCTTACTTCACAAACATCCATTCTATGACTTCACACACATACATTCTATCATTTCACACACCTCCATTTTGTGACTTCACACACCTCCATTCTATGATTTCACACACCTCCATTGTGACTTCACACACCTCCATTCTATGAGTTCACACACCTCCATTCTGACTTCACACACCTCCATTCTATGACTTCACACACCTCCATTGTGACTTCACACTGTCCATTCTGTGAGTTCACAAAACTCCTTTCTATAATTTCACACACCTCCATACTATGACTTCCCACACCTCCATCTATGACTTCACACACCTCCATTCTGAGTTCACATACCTCCATTCTGTGACTTCACACACCTCCATTCTTTGACTTCACACACCTCCATTCTATGAGTTCACACACCTTAATTTTGACTTCACACACCTCCATTCTATGACTTCACACACATTCACTCTTACTTTAGAAACATCCATTCTATGACTTCACACACCTCCATTGTATGTCTTCACAAACCTCCATTCTGTGACTTCACACACCTCAATTCTGTGACTTCACACGTCCATTCTGACTTCACACACTTCCAATCTATGACTTCACACACTTCCATTCTATGACTTCACACACCTCCATTCTGTGACTTCACACACCTCCGTTCTGTGATTTCACACACCTCCATTCTATGAATTCACACACCTCCATTCTATGACTTCACACACCTCAATTCTGTGACTTCACACACATCCACTCTATGACTTCACACACCTCAATTCTATGACTTCACACACTTCCATTCTATGACTTCACACACCTCCATTCTGTGACTTCACACACCTCTATTGTGAGTTCAAACACCTCCATTCTGTGACTTCACACACCTCCATTCTGTGATTTCACACACCTCCACTCTATGAATTCACACACCTCCATTCTATGACTTCACACACCTCCATTTTGACTTCACACACTTCTATTCTATGACTTCACACACCTCCATTCTGACTTCACACAGCTCCATTCTGTGACTTCACAAAACTCCATTTTATGATTTCACACACCTCCATACTATGACTTCACACACCTACATCTATGACTTCACACACCTCCTTCTATGACTTCACACACCTCCATTCTGAGTTCACACACCTCCATTCTGTGACTTCACAGACCTCCATTCTATGACTTCACACACTTCCATTGTGACGTCACACACCTCCATTCTATGAGTTCACATATCTCCATTCTATGACTTCACACACCTCCATTCTTAATTCACACACCTCCATTCTATGACTTTACAGACCTCGAATCTTTGACTTCACTCACCTCCACTCTACGAGTTCACACTCCTCCATTCTATGACTTCCCACACCTCCTTTCTGTGACTTCACACACCTCCATTCTATGACTTCACACACCTCCATTCTGAATTGACACATCTCCATCCTGTGACTTTACACACCTCCATTCTGCGATTTCACAATTCCATTCTGACTTCACACACCTCTATTCTGTGACTTCACACACCTCCATTCTGAATTGACACATCTCCATCCTGTGACTTTACACACCTCGATTCTGACTTCACAACGCTCCATTCTATGACTTCACACAACTCCATACTGTGACGTCACACACCTCCATTCTATGACTTCACACACCTTCATTCTTACTTCAAAAACATCCATTCTATGACTTCACACACCTCCATTCTATGACTTCACACACCTCCATTTTGTGACTTCACACACCTCCATTCTATGATTTCACACACCTCCATTGTGACTTCACACACGTCCATAATATGAGTTCACACACCTCCATTCTGAGTTCACACACCTCCATTCTATGACTTCACACTCCTCCATTCTGGCTTCACACAGCTCCATTCTGTGACTCAACAAAAATCCATTCTATGATTTCACACACCTCCATACTATGACTTCACACACCTCCATCTATGACTTCCCACACCTCCATTCTGAGTTCACACACCTCCATTCTGTGACTTCACACACCTCCATTCTGACTTCACACACCTCCATTCTATGACTTCACACACCTCCATTCTATGACTTCACACACCTGCATTCTGTGACTTCGCACACCTCCATTCTATGAGTTCACACACTTCCTTTGTGATTTCACACACCTCCGTTCTATGAGTTCACACACCTCCATTCTGATTTCAAACACCTCAATTCTATGACTTCACACACCTCCATTCTGACTTCACACACCTCCATTCTGTGACTTCAAACACCTCCATTCTATGCTTTCAGACACCTCCATTGTATGATTTCACACACCTCCATTCTATGACTTCACACACCTCCATTCTATGACTTCACTCACCTCCATTCTGAATTCACACACCTCCATTCTGTGACTTCTCACACCTCCATTCTGACTTCACACACCTCCATTCTATGACTTCACTCACCTCCATTCTGAATTCACACACCTCCATTCTGTGACTTCTCACACCTCCATTCTGACTTCACACACCTCCATTCCATGACTTCACACACCTCCATTCTATGAGTTCACACACCTCCATTCTATGAGTTCACACACCTTCATTTTGACTTCACACACCTCCATTCTATGACTTCATAACCCTTCATTCTTACTTCACAAACATCCATTCTATGACTTCACACACCTCCATTATATGACTTCATAAACCTCCCTTCTGTGACTTCACACACCTCCAATCTGAGTTCACACACCTCCATTCTGTGACTTCACACACCTCCATTTTGACTTCACACACCTGCAGTCTATGACTTCACACACTTCAATTCTATGACTTCACACACCTCCATTCTGTGACTTCACACACATCCATTGTGAGTTCACACACCTCCATTCTGTGACTTCACACACCTCCATTCTGTGACTTCACACACCTCCATTCTATGACCTCACACACCTCCATTCTGTGACTTCACACACCTCCATTCTATGAATTCACACACCTGCATTCTGTGACTTCACACACCTACATTCTATGACTTCACACACCTCCATTCTTTGACTTCACCTACCTCCATTCTGAGTTCACACCCCTCCATTCTGTGACTTCACACACCTTCATTCTGTGACTTCACACACCTACATTCTATGACTTCACACACCTCCATTCTATGACTTCACACAGCTCCATTCTGTGATTTCACACACCTCCATTCTATGACTTCACACACCTCCAGTGTGACCTCACACACCACGATTCTATGATTTCACACACTTCCATTTTGACTTCACACACCTCCAATCTATGCCTTCACTCACTGCCATTCTGACTTCACACAGCTTCATTCTGAGACTTCACAAACCTCCATTCTATGATTTCACACACCTCCATACTATGACTTCACACACGTCCATCTATGACTTCACACACCTCCATTCTGACTTCACACACCTCCATTGTATGACTTCACACACCTCCATTCTGTGCCTTCACACACCTCCATTCTATGACTTCACACACTTCCATTGTGACGTCACCCACTTCCATTCTATGAGTTAACACATCTCAATTCTATGACTTCACACACCTCCATTCTGACTTCACACACCTCCATTCTGTGACTTCACACACCTCCATTCTGTGACTTCACAGAACTCCATTCGGACTTCACTCACCTCCATTGTATGACTTCACACACCTCCATTCTGTGACTTCACACGCCTCCATTCTATGACTTCACACACTTCCATTGTGACGTCACACACCTCCATTCTATGAGTTCACATATCTCCATTCTATGACTTCACACACCTCCATTCTTAATTCACACACCTCCATTCTATGACTTCACAGACCTCGTATCTTTGACTTCACTCACCTCCACTCTACGACTTCACACTCCTCCATTCTATGACTTCCCACACCTCCTTTCTATGACTTCAACCACCTCCATTCTGCGATTTCACACCTCCATTCTGACTTCACACACCTCTATTCTGTGACTTCACACACCTCCATTCTGAATTGACACATCTCCATCCTGTGACTTTACACACCTCCATTCTGACTTCACAACGCTCCATTCTATGACTTCACACAACTCCATACTGTGACGTCACACACCTCCATTCTATGACTTCACACACCTTCATTCTTACTTCAAAAACATCCATTCTATGACTTCACACACCTCCATTCTATGACTTCACACACCTCCATTTTGTGACTTCACACACCTCCATTCTATGATTTCACACACCTCCATTGTGACTTCACACACGTCCATAATATGAGTTCACACACCTCCATTCTGAGTTCACACACCTCCATTCTATGACTTCACACTCCTCCATTCTGGCTTCACACAGCTCCATTCTGTGACTCAACAAAAATCCATTCTATGATTTCACACACCTCCATACTATGACTTCACACACCTCCATCTATGACTTCACACACCTCCATTCTGAGTTCACACACCTCCATTCTTGACTTCACACACCTCCATTCTGACTTCACACACCTCCATTCTATGACTTCACACACCTCCATTCTATGACTTCACACACCTGCATTCTGTGACTTCGCACACCTCCATTCTATGAGTTCACACACTTCCTTTGTGATTTCACACACCTACGTTCTATGAGTTCACACACCTCCATTCTGATTTCAAACACCTCAATTCTATGACTTCACACACCTCCATTCTGACTTCACACACCTCCATTCTGTGACTTCAAACACCTCCATTCTATGATTTCAGACACCTCCATTGTATGATTTCACACACCTCCATTCTATGACTTCACACACCTCCATTCTATGACTTCACTCACCTCCATTCTGAATTCACACACCTCCATTCTGTGACTTCTCACACCTCCATTCTGACTTCACACACCTCCATTCTATGACTTCACTCACCTCCATTCTGAATTCACACACCTCCATTCTGTGACTTCTCACACCTCCATTCTGACTTCACACACCTCCATTCCATGACTTCACACACCTCCATTCTATGAGTTCACACACCTCCATTCTATGAGTTCACACACCTTCATTTTGACTTCACACACCTCCATTCTATGACTTCATAACCCTTCATTCTTACTTCACAAACATCCATTCTATGACTTCACACACCTCCATTATATGACTTCATAAACCTCCCTTCTGTGACTTCACACACCTCCAATCTGAGTTCACACACCTCCATTCTGTGACTTCACACACCTCCATTTTGACTTCACACACCTCCAGTCTATGACTTCACACACTTCAATTCTATGACTTCACACACCTCCATTCTGTGACTTCACACACCTCCATTGTGAGTTCACACACCTCCATTCTGTGACTTCACACACCTCCATTCTGTGACTTCACACACCTCCATTCTATGACTTCACACACCTCCATTCTATGACTTCACACACCTCCATTCTATGAATTCACACCCCTCCATTCTGTGACTTCACACACCTACATTCTATGACTTCACACACCTCCATCCTTTGACTTCACCTACCTCCATTCTGAGTTCACACCCCTCCATTCTGTGACTTCACACACCTTCATTCTGTGACTTCACACACCTACATTCTATGACTTCACACTCCTCCATTCTATGACTTCCCACACCTCCTTTCTGTGACTTCACACACCTCCATTCTATGACTTCACACACCTCCATTCTGAATTGACACATCTCCATCCTGTGACTTTACACACCTCCATTCTGCGATTTCACACTTCCATTCTGACTTCACACACCTCTATTCTGTGACTTCACACACCTCCATTCTGAATTGACACATCTCCATCCTGTGACTTTACACATCTCCATTCTGACTTCACAACGCTCCATTCTATGACTTCACACAACTCCATACTGTGACGTCACACACCTCCATTCTATGACTTCACACACCTTCATTCTTACTTCAAAAACATCCATTCTATGACTTCACACACCTCCATTCTATGACTTCACACACCTCCATTTTGTGACTTCACACACCTCCATTCTATGATTTCACACACCTCCATTGTGACTTCACACACGTCCATAATATGAGTTCACACACCTCCATTCTGAGTTCACACACCTCCATTCTATGACTTCACACTCCTCCATTCTGGCTTCACACAGCTCCATTCTGTGACTCAACAAAAATCCATTCTATGATTTCACACACCTCCATACTATGACTTCACACACCTCCATCTATGACTTCACACACCTCCATTCTGAGTTCACACACCTCCATTCTGTGACTTCACACACCTCCATTCTGACTTCACACACCTCCATTCTATGACTTCACACACCTCCATTCTATGACTTCACACACCTGCATTCTGTGACTTCGCACACCTCCATTCTATGAGTTCACACACTTCCTATGTGATTTCACACACCTCCGTTCTATGAGTTCACACACCTCCATTCTGATTTCAAACACCTCAATTCTATGACTTCACACACCTCCATTCTGACTTCACACACCTCCATTCTGTGACTTCAAACACCTCCATTCTATGCTTTCAGACACCTCCATTGTATGATTTCACACACCTCCATTCTATGACTTCACACACCTCCATTCTATGACTTCACTCACCTCCATTCTGAATTCACACACCTCCATTCTGTGACTTCTCACACCTCCATTCTGACTTCACACACCTCCATTCTATGACTTCACTCACCTCCATTCTGAATTCACACACCTCCATTCTGTGACTTCTCACACCTCCATTCTGACTTCACACACCTCCATTCCATGACTTCACACACCTCCATTCTATGAGTTCACACACCTCCATTCTATGAGTTCACACACCTTCATTTTGACTTCACACACCTCCATTCTATGACTTCATAACCCTTCATTCTTACTTCACAAACATCCATTCTATGACTTCACACACCTCCATTATATGACTTCATAAACCTCCCTTCTGTGACTTCACACACCTCCAATCTGAGTTCACACACCTCCATTCTGTGACTTCACACACCTCCATTTTGACTTCACACACCTCCAGTCTATGACTTCACACACTTCAATTCTATGACTTCACACACCTCCATTCTGTGACTTCACACACATCCATTGTGAGTTCACACACCTCCATTCTGTGACTTCACACACCTCCATTCTGTGACTTCACACACCTCCATTCAATGACCTCACACACCTCCATTCTATGACTTCACACACCTCCATTCTATGAATTCACACACCTGCATTCTGTGACTTCACACACCTACATTCTATGACTTCACACACCTCCATTCTTTGACTTCACCTACCTCCATTCTGAGTTCACACCCCTCCATTCTGTGACTTCACACACCTTCATTCTGTGACTTCACACACCTACATTCTATGACTTCACACACCTCCATTCTATGACTTCACACAGCTCCATTCTGTGATTTCACACACCTCCATTCTATGACTTCACACACCTCCAGTGTGACCTCACACACCACGATTCTATGATTTCACACACTTCCATTTTGACTTCACACACCTCCAATCTATGCCTTCACTCACTGCCATTCTGACTTCACACAGCTTCATTCTGAGACTTCACAAACCTCCATTCTATGATTTCACACACCTCCATACTATGACTTCACACACGTCCATCTATGACTTCACACACCTCCATTCTGACTTCACACACCTCCATTGTATGACTTCACACACCTCCATTCTGTGCCTTCACACACCTCCATTCTATGACTTCACACACTTCCATTGTGACGTCACCCACTTCCATTCTATGAGTTAACACATCTCAATTCTATGACTTCACACACCTCCATTCTGAGTTCACATACCTCCATTCTGTGACTTCACACACCTCCATTCTGTGACTTCACAGAACTCCATTCGGACTTCACTCACCTCCATTGTATGACTTCACACACCTCCATTCTGTGACTTCACACACCTCCATTCTATGACTTCACACACTTCCATTGTGACGTCACACACCTCCATTCTATGAGTTCACATATCTCCATTCTATGACTTCACACACCTCCATTCTTAATTCACACACCTCCATTCTATGACTTCACAGACCTCGTATCTTTGACTTCACTCACCTCCACTCTACGACTTCACACTCCTCCATTCTATGACTTCCCACACCTCCTTTCTATGACTTCAACCACCTCCATTCTGCGATTTCACACCTCCATTCTGACTTCACACACCTCTATTCTGTGACTTCACACACCTCCATTCTGAATTGACACATCTCCATCCTGTGACTTTACACACCTCCATTCTGACTTCACAACGCTCCATTCTATGACTTCACACAACTCCATACTGTGACGTCACACACCTCCATTCTATGACTTCACACACCTTCATTCTTACTTCAAAAACATCCATTCTATGACTTCACACACCTCCATTCTATGACTTCACACACCTCCATTTTGTGACTTCACACACCTCCATTCTATGATTTCACACACCTCCATTGTGACTTCACACACGTCCATAATATGAGTTCACACACCTCCATTCTGAGTTCACACACCTCCATTCTATGACTTCACACTCCTCCATTCTGGCTTCACACAGCTCCATTCTGTGACTCAACAAAAATCCATTCTATGATTTCACACACCTCCATACTATGACTTCACACACCTCCATCTATGACTTCACACACCTCCATTCTGAGTTCACACACCTCCATTCTTGACTTCACACACCTCCATTCTGACTTCACACACCTCCATTCTATGACTTCACACACCTCCATTCTATGACTTCACACACCTGCATTCTGTGACTTCGCACACCTCCATTCTATGAGTTCACACACTTCCTTTGTGATTTCACACACCTCCGTTCTATGAGTTCACACACCTCCATTCTGATTTCAAACACCTCAATTCTATGACTTCACACACCTCCATTCTGACTTCACACACCTCCATTCTGTGACTTCAAACACCTCCATTCTATGATTTCAGACACCTCCATTGTATGATTTCACACACCTCCATTCTATGACTTCACACACCTCCATTCTATGACTTCACTCACCTCCATTCTGAATTCACACACCTCCATTCTGTGACTTCTCACACCTCCATTCTGACTTCACACACCTCCATTCTATGACTTCACTCACCTCCATTCTGAATTCACACACCTCCATTCTGTGACTTCTCACACCTCCATTCTGACTTCACACACCTCCATTCCATGACTTCACACACCTCCATTCTATGAGTTCACACACCTCCATTCTATGAGTTCACACACCTTCATTTTGACTTCACACACCTCCATTCTATGACTTCATAACCCTTCATTCTTACTTCACAAACATCCATTCTATGACTTCACACACCTCCATTATATGACTTCATAAACCTCCCTTCTGTGACTTCACACACCTCCATTCTGAGTTCACACACCTCCATTCTGTGACTTCACACACCTCCATTTTGACTTCACACACCTCCAGTCTATGACTTCACACACTTCAATTCTATGACTTCACACACCTCCATTCTGTGACTTCACACACCTCCATTGTGAGTTCACACACCTCCATTCTGTGACTTCACACACCTCCATTCTGTGACTTCACACACCTCCATTCTATGACTTCACACACCTCCATTCTATGACTTCACACACCTCCATTCTATGAATTCACACCCCTCCATTCTGTGACTTCACACACCTACATTCTATGACTTCACACACCTCCATCCTTTGACTTCACCTACCTCCATTCTGAGTTCACACCCCTCCATTCTGTGACTTCACACACCTTCATTCTGTGACTTCACACACCTACATTCTATGACTTCACACACCTCCATTCTATGACTTCACACAGCTCCATTCTGTGATTTCACACACCTCCATTCTATGACTTCACACACCTCCAGTGTGACCTCACACACCACGATTCTATGATTTCACACACTTCCATTTTGACTTCACACACCTCCAATCTATGCCTTCACTCACTGCCATTCTGACTTCACACAGCTTCATTCTGAGACTTCACAAACCTCCATTCTATGATTTCACACACCTCCATACTATGACTTCACACACGTCCATCTATGACTTCACACACCTCCATTCTGACTTCACACACCTCCATTGTATGACTTCACACACCTCCATTCTGTGCCTTCACACACCTCCATTCTATGACTTCACACACTTCCATTGTGACGTCACCCACTTCCATTCTATGAGTTAACACATCTCCATTCTATGACTTCACACACCTCCATTCTGACTTCACACACCTCCATTCTGTGACTTCACACACCTCCATTCTGGACTTCACACACCTTCATTCTTACTTCACAAACATCCATTCTATGACTTCACACACATACATTCTATCATTTCACACACCTCCATTTTGTGACTTCACACACCTCCATTCTATGATTTCACACACCTCCATTGTGACTTCACACACCTCCATTCTATGAGTTCACACACCTGCATTCTGACTTCACACACCTCCATTCTATGACTTCACACACCTCCATTGTGACTTCACACTGTCCATTCTGTGAGTTCACAAAACTCCTTTCTATAATTTCACACACCTCCATACTATGACTTCCCACACCTCCATCTATGACTTCACCACCTCCATTCTGAGTTCACATACCTCCATTCTGTGACTTCACACACCTCCATTCTTTGACTTCACACACCTCCATTCTATGAGTTCACACACCTTAATTTTGACTTCACACACCTCCATTCTATGACTTCACACACATTCACTCTGACTTTAGAAACATCCATTCTATGACTTCACACACCTCTATTGTATGTCTTCACAAACCTCCATTCTGTGACTTCACACACCTCAATTCTGTGACTTCACACGTCCATTCTGACTTCACACACCTCCATTCTATGACTTCACACACTTCCATTCTATGACTTCCCACACCTCCATTCTGTGACTTCACACACCTCTATTGTGAGTTCAAACACCTCCATTCTGTGACTTCACACACCTCCATTCTGTGATTTCACACACCTCCATTCTATGAATTCACACACCTCCATTCTATGACTTCACACACCTCAATTCTGTGACTTCACACACATCCATTCTATGACTTCACACACCTCAATTCTATGACTTCACACACTTCCATTCAATGACTTCACACACCTCCATTCTGTGACTTCACACACCTCTATTGTGAGTTCAAACACCTCCATTCTGTGACTTCACACACCTCCATTCTGTGATTTCACACACCTCCAATCTATGAATTCACACAACTCCATTCTATGACTTCACACACCTCAATTCTGTGACTTCACACACATCCATTCTATGACTTCACACACCTCCATTTTGATTTCACACACTTCTATTCTATGACTTCACACACCTCCATTCTGACTTCACACAGCTCCATTCTGTGACTTCACAAAACTCCATTTTATGATTTCACACACCTCCATACTATGACTTCACACACCTACATCTATGACTTCACACACCTCCTTCTATGACTTCACACACCTCCATTCTGAGTTCACACCCCTCCATTCTGTGACTTCACACACCTTCATTCTGTGACTTCACACACCTACATTCTATGACTTCACACACCTCCATTCTATGACTTCACACAGCTCCATTCTGTGATTTCACACACCTCCATTCTATGACTTCACACACCTCCAGTGTGACCTCACACACCACGATTCTATGATTTCACACACTTCCATTTTGACTTCACACACCTCCAATCTATGCCTTCACTCACTGCCATTCTGACTTCACACAGCTTCATTCTGAGACTTCACAAACCTCCATTCTATGATTTCACACACCTCCATACTATGACTTCACACACGTCCATCTATGACTTCACACACCTCCATTCTGACTTCACACACCTCCATTGTATGACTTCACACACCTCCATTCTGTGCCTTCACACACCTCCATTCTATGACTTCACACACTTCCATTGTGACGTCACCCACTTCCATTCTATCAGTTAACACATCTCCATTCTATGACTTAACACACCTCCATTCTGACTTCACACACCTCCATTCTGTGACTTCACACACCTCCATTCTGGACTTCACACACCTTCATTCTTACTTCACAAACATCCATTCTATGACTTCACACACATACATTCTATCATTTCACACACCTCCATTTTGTGACTTCACACACCTCCATTCTATGATTTCACACACCTCCATTGTGACTTCACACACCTCCATTCTATGAGTTCACACACCTCCATTCTGACTTCACACACCTCCATTCTGTGACTTCACACACCTCCATTGTGACTTCACACTGTCCATTCTGTGAGTTCACAAAACTCCTTTCTATAATTTCACACACCTCCATACTATGACTTCCCACACCTCCATCTATGACTTCACACACCTCCATTCTGAATTCACATACCTCCATTCTGTGACTTCACACACCTCCATTCTTTGACTTCACACACCTCCATTCTATGAGTTCACACACCTTAATTTTGACTTCACACACCTCCATTCTATGACTTCACACACATTCACTCTTACTTTAGAAACATCCATTCTATGACTTCACACTCCTCCATTGTATGTCTTCACAAACCTCCATTCTGTGACTTCACACACCTCAATTCTGTGACTTCACACGTCCATTCTGACTTCACACACCTCCATTCTATGACTTCACACACTTCCATTCTATGACTTCCCACACCTCCATTCTGTGACTTCACACACCTCTATTGTGAGTTCAAACACCTCCATTCTGTGACTTCACACACCTCCATTCTGTGATTTCACACACCTCCATTCTATGAATTCACACACCTCCATTCTATGACTTCACACACCTCAATTCTGTGACTTCACACACATCCATTCTATGACTTCACACACCTCAATTCTATGACTTCACACACTTCCATTCTATGACTTCACACACCTCCATTCTGTGACTTCACACACCTCTATTGTGAGTTCAAACACCTCCATTCTGTGACTTCACACACCTCCATTCTGTGATTTCACACGCCTCCACTCTATGAATTCACACACCTCCATTCTATGACTTCACACACCTCAATTCTGTGACTTCACACACATCCATTCTATGACTTCACACACCTCCATTTTGATTTCACACACTTCTATTCTATGACTTCACACACCTCCATTCTGACTTCACACAGCTCCATTCTGTGACTTCACAAAACTCCATTTTATGATTTCACACACCTCCATACTATGACTTCACACACCTACATCTATGACTTCACACACCTCCTTCTATGACTTCACACACCTCCATTCTGATTTCACACACCTCCATTCTGTGACTTCACAGAACTCCATTCGGACTTCACTCACCTCCATTGTATGACTTCACACACCTCCATTCTGTGACTTCACACACCTCCATTCTATGACTTCACACACTTCCATTGTGACGTCACACACCTCCATTCTATGAGTTCACATATCTCCATTCTATGACTTCACACACCTCCATTCTTAATTCACACACCTCCATTCTATGACTTCACAGACCTCGTATCTTTGACTTCACTCACCTCCACTCTACGACTTCACACTCCTCCATTCTATGACTTCCCACACCTCCTTTCTATGACTTCAACCACCTCCATTCTGCGATTTCACACCTCCATTCTGACTTCACACACCTCTATTCTGTGACTTCACACACCTCCATTCTGAATTGACACACCTCCATCCTGTGACTTTACACACCTGCATTCTGACTTCACAACGCTCCATTCTATGACTTCACACAACTGCATACTGTGACGTCACACACCTCCATTCTATGACTTCACACACCTTCATTCTTACTTCAAAAACATCCATTCTATGACTTCACACACCTCCATTCTATGACTTCACACACCTCCATTTTGTGACTTCACACACCTCCATTCTATGATTTCACACACCTCCATTGTGACTTCACACACGTCCATAATATGAGTTCACACACCTCCATTCTGAGTTCACACACCTCCATTCTATGACTTCACACTCCTCCATTCTGGCTTCACACAGCTCCATTCTGTGACTCAACAAAAATCCATTCTATGATTTCACACACCTCCATACTATGACTTCACACACCTCCATCTATGACTTCACACACCTCCATTCTGAGTTCACACACCTCCATTCTGTGACTTCACACACCTCCATTTTGACTTCACACACCTCCATTCTATGACTTCACACACCTCCATTCTATGACTTCACACACCTGCATTCTGTGACTTCGCACACCTCCATTCTATGAGTTCACACACTTCCTTTGTGATTTCACACACCTCCGTTCTATGAGTTCACACACCTCCATTCTGATTTCAAACACCTCAATTCTATGACTTCACACACCTCCATTCTGACTTCACACACCTCCATTCTGTGACTTCAAACACCTCCATTCTATGATTTCAGACACCTCCATTGTATGATTTCACACACCTCCGTTCTATGACTTCACACACCTCCATTCTATGACTTCACTCACCTCCATTCTGAATTCACACACCTCCATTCTGTGACTTCTCACACCTCCATTCTGACTTCACACACCTCCATTCTATGACTTCACTCACCTCCATTCTGAATTCACACACCTCCATTCTGTGACTTCTCACACCTCCATTCTGACTTCACACACCTCCATTCCATGACTTCACACACCTCCATTCTATGAGTTCACACACCTCCATTCTATGAGTTCACACACCTTCATTTTGACTTCACACACCTCCATTCTATGACTTCATAACCCTTCATTCTTACTTCACAAACATCCATTCTATGACTTCACACACCTCCATTATATGACTTCATAAACCTCCCTTCTGTGACTTCACACACCTCCATTCTGAGTTCACACACCTCCATTCTGTGACTTCACACACCTCCATTTTGACTTCACACACCTCCAGTCTATGACTTCACACACTTCAATTCTATGACTTCACACACCTCCATTCTGTGACTTCACACACCTCCATTGTGAGTTCACACACCTCCATTCTGTGACTTCACACACCTCCATTCTGTGACTTCACACACCTCCATTCTATGACTTCACACACCTCCATTCTATGACTTCACACACCTCCATTCTATGAATTCACACACCTCCATTCTGTGACTTCACACACCTCCATTCTATGAATTCACACACCTCCATTCTGTGACTTCACACACCTCCATTCTGAGTTCACACCCCTCCATTCTGTGACTTCACACACCTTCATTCTGTGACTTCAGACACCTCCATTCTATGACTTCACACACCTCCATTGTATGCCTTCACAAACCTCCATTCTGTGACTTCACACACCTCAATTCTGTGACTTCACACGTCTATTCTGACTTCACACACCTCCATACTATGACTTCCCACACCTCCATTCTGAGTTCACATACCTCCATTCTGTGACTTCACACACCTCCATTTGTGACTTCCCACACCACCTTTTTGACTTCACACTCCTCCGTTTTGACTTCACACACTTCCAATCTGTGACTTCACACACCTCCATTCTGTGACTTCGCACACCTCTATTGTTTAAATTCACGCACCTCCATTCTTTGACTTCACACACCTCCATTCCATGACTTCACACCTCCAATCTATGAGTTCACACACCTCCATTCTATGAGTTCACACACCTTAATTTTGACTTCACACACCTCCATTCTATGACTTCACACACATTCAGTGTTACTTTAGAAACATCCATTCTATGACTTCACACACCTCCATTGTATGTCTTCACAAACCTCCATTCTGTGACTTCACACACCTCAATTCTGTGACTTCACACGTCCATTCTGACTTCACACACCTCCATTCTATGACTTCACACACTTCCATTCTATGACTTCACACACCTCCATTCTGTGACTTCACACACCTCTATTGTGAGTTCAAACACCTCCATTCTGTGACTTCACACACCTCCATTCTGTGTTTTCACACACCTCCAGTCTATGAATTCACACACGTCCATTCTATGACTTCACACACCTCAATTCTGTGACTTCACACACATCCATTGTATGACTTCACACACCTCCATTCTATGACTTCACACACTTCCATTCTATGACTTCACACACCTCCATTCTGTGACTTCACACACCTCTATTGTGAGTTCAAACACCTCCATTCTGTGACTTCACACACCTCCATTCTGTGTTTTCACACACCTCCAGTCTATGAATTCACACACGTCCATTCTATGACTTCACACACCTCAATTCTGTGACTTCACACACATCCATTGTATGACTTCACACAACTCCATTCTGTGACTTCACACACCTCTATTGTGAGTTCAAACACCTCCATTCTGTGACTTCACACACCTCCATTCTGTGATTTCACACACTTCCTTTCTATGAATTCACACACGTCCATTCTATGACTTCACACACCTCAATTCTGTGACTTCACACACATCCATTCTATGACTTCACACACCTCCATTTTGACTTCACACACTTCTATTCTATGACTTCACACACCTCCATTCTGACTTCACACAGCTCCATTCTGTGACTTCACAAAACTCCATTCTATGATTTCACACACCTCCATTCTATGACTTCACACACCTCCATTCTTTGCCTTCACACACCTCTATTCTATGACTTCACACACCTTCATTCTTTCTTCACAAACATCCATTCTATGACTTCACGCACATCCATTCTATGACTTCACACACATCCATTATGTGACTTCACAAACCTCCATTCTGTGTTCACACACGGCAATTCTGTGAATTCACACACCTCCGTTCTATGAGTTCACACACCTCCATTCTGATTTCAAACACCTCAATTCTATGACTTCACACGCCTCCATTCTATGACTTCACACACCTCCATTCTGTGACTTCAAACACCTCCATTCTATGATTTCAGACACCTCCATTGTATGATTTCACACACCTCCATTCTATGACTTCACACACCTCCATTCTATGACTTCTCACACCTCCATTGACTTCACACACCTCCATTCTATGACTTCACTCACCTCCATTCTGAATACACACACCTCCATTCTGTGACTTCTCACACCTCCATTCTGATTTCACACACCTCCATTCCATGACTTCACACACCTCCATTCTATGAGTTCACACAACTCCATTCTATGAGTTCACACACCTTCATTTTGACTTCACACACCTCCATTCTATGACTTCACACACCTTCATTCTTACTTCACAAACATCCATTCTATGACTTCACACACCTCCATTATATGACTTCATAAACCTCCCTTCTGTGACATCACACACCTCCATTCTGAGTTCACACACCTCCATTCTGTGACTTCACACACCTACATTTTGACTTCACACACCTCCATTCTATGACTTCACACACTTCAATTCTATGACTTCACACACCTCCATTCTGTGACTTCACACACCTCCATTGTGAGTTCACACACCTCCATTCTGTGACTTCACACACCTCCATTCTGTGACTTCACACACCTCCATTCTATGACTTCACACACCTCCATTCTATGACTTCACACACCTCCATTCTATGAATTCACACACCTCCATTCTGTGACTTCACACACCTACATTCTATGACTTCACACACCTCCATTCTTTGACTTCACCTACCTCCATTCTGAGTTCACACCCCTCCATTCTGTGACTTCACACACCTTCATTCTGTGACTTCACACACCTCCATTTTGACTTCACACACTTCTATTCTATGACTTCACACACCTCCATTCTGACTTCACACAGCTCCATTCCGTGACTTCACAAAAATTCATTCTATGATTTCACACACCTCCATTCTATGACTTCACACACATACATTCTATGACTTCACACACCCCCATTCTGTGATTTCACACACCTCCATTCTATGACTTCACACTCCTCCATTGTGACCTCACACACCACGATTCTATGATTTCACACACTTCCATTTTGACTTCACACTCCTCCAGTCTATGCCTTCACCCACTGCCATTCTGACTTCACACAGCTTCATTCTGAGACTTCACAAACCTCCATTCTATGATTTCACACACCTCCATACTATGACTTCACACACGTCCATCTATGACTTCACACACCTCCAATGTATGACTTCACACACCTCCATTCTGTGACTTCACACACCTCCATTCTATGACTTCACACACTTCCATTGTGACGTCACACACCTCCATTCTATGAGTTAACACATCTCCATTCTATGACTTCACACACCTCAATTCTGTCTTCACACACCTCCATTCTATGACTTCATAGACCTCGAATGTTACTTCACTCACCTCCACTCTATGACTTCACACTCCTCCATTCTATGACTTCCCACACCTCCTTTCTATGACTTCACCCAACTCATTCAGCGACTTCACACCTTCTTTCTGATTTCACACACCTCCATTCTGTTACTTCACACACCTCCATTCTATGACTTCACACACCTCCATTCTATGACTTCACAGACCTCCATTATGTGACTTCACAAACCTCCATTCTGTGTTCACACACCTCAATTCTGTGACTTCACACACCTCCAATCTGACTTCACACACCTCCATTCTATGACTTAACACACCTCCATTCTATGACTTCACACACCTCCATTCTGTGACTTCACACACCTCCATTCTGTGACTTCACACAGCTCCATTCTATGCCTTCACACAACTCCATTCTGTGACGTCACACACCTCCATTCTGTGATTTCACACGCCTCCCTTCCGTGACTTCACCCACCTCCAATCTATGACTTCACACACCTACATTTTATGGCGTCACACACCTCCATTTTGACTTCACACACCTCCATTATGTGACTCCACACACCTCCCTTCTGTGACTTCACACACCTCCATTCTATGACTTCACACACTTCCATTCTATGACGTCACACACCGCCATACCGTGACTTCACACACCTGCATTGTGAGTTCACAAACCTCCATTCTGTGACATCACACACCTCCATTCTGCGATTTCACACAACTCCATTCTGAGATGTCACACCTCCATTCTATGACTTCACACAACTCCATTCTGTGACTTCACACATCTCCATTCTTAGTTCACACACCTCCATTCTGTGACTTCACACACCTACATTCTGTGACTTCACACACCTCCATTCTATGACTTCACACACCTCAATTCTGTGACTTCACAAACCTCCATTATATGATTTCACACACCTCCATCTATGACTTCACACACCTCCATTTTATGACGTCACACACCTCCATTTTGACTTCTCACACGTCCATTATGTGACTTCACACACCTCCCTTCTGTGACTTCACACACCTCCATTCTATGACTTCACATACCTTCATACGATGACTTCACACACCTCCATTCTGTGACTTCACACACCTCCATTCTGAGTTCACAAACCGCCATTCTGTGACTTCACAATCCTCTATTCTATGATTTCACACACCTCCATTCTAGGACTTCTCACACCTCCATTTTTTGGACGTCACACACCTCCATTTTGACTTCACACACTTCCATTCTGTGACTTCACACACCTCCATTCTATGACTTCACACTCTTCCATTGGGACGTCACACACCTCCATTCTATGAGTTCACAGACCTACATTCTATGACGTCACACACCTTCATTCGACTTCACAAACCTCCATTCTATGACTTCACAGACCTCGAATCTGTGACTTCACTCACCTCCAATCTATGACTTCACACTCCTCCATTCTATGACTTCCCACACCTCCTTTCTATGACTTCACACCTCCATTCTGACTTCACACAACTCCATTATGTGACTTCACACACCTCCATTATAGGACGTCACACAACTCCGTTCTATGGCTTTACACACCTCCATTCTATGACTTCACACACCTCCATTCTGTGACTTCACACACCTCCATTCTATGACTTCACACACCTTCATTCTTACTTCACAAACATATATTCTATGACTTCACACACCTCCATTCTATGACTTCACACACCTCCATTCTGTGACTTCACCCACCTCCATTCTGTGACTTCCCACACCTCCATTCTCCGACTTCACACCCCTCCAATTTGACTTCACATACCTCCATTCTATGACTTGACACACCTCCATACTGTGACTTCACAAACCTCCATTCTATGATTTCAAACACCTCCAATCTATGACTTCACACACCTACATTTTATGACGTCACACACCTCCATTTTCACTTCACACACCTCCATTATGTGACTCCACACACCTCCCTTCTGTGACTTCACACACCTCCATTCTATGACTTCACACACCATCATTGTATGACTTCACACACCTCCATTCTATGACTTCACACACTTCCATTCCATGATTTCACATACCTCCATGCTATGACTTCACACACCTCCATTCTGTGACTTCACACACCTCCGTTCTATGATTTCACACACCTCCATTCTGTGACTTCACAAACCTTCATTCTATGATTTCACACACCTCCATTCTATGACTTCACACACCTCCATTCTTTGACTTCACACACCTCCATTCTGTGACTTCACACACCTCCATTCTATGACTTCACACAGCTCCATTCTGTGACATCACACACCTCCATTCTCCGACTTCACACACCTCCATTCTATGACTTCACACATCCATTTTGACTCACACAACTCCAATATATAACTTCAAACACCTCAATTCTGTGACTTCACACACCTCCATTCTATGAATTCATACCCGTCCATTCTGTGACTTCACACACTTCCATTCTTTGACTTCACACACCTCCATTCTGTGACTTCACACACCTCCATTCTATGACTTCACACACCTCCATTCTGTGACTTCACAAACCTTCATTCTATGATTTCACACACCTCCATTCTATGACTTCACACACCTCCATTCTTTGACTTCACACACCTCCATTCTGTGACTTCACACACCTCCATTCTGTGACTTCACACAGCTCCATTCTGTGACATCACACCCCTCCATTCTCCGACTTCACACACCTCCATTCTATGACTTCACACATCCATTTTGACTTCACACAACTCCAATATATAACTTCAAACACCACAATTCTGTGACTTCACACACCTCCATTTTATGAATTCATACCCGTCCATTCTGTGACTTCACACACTTCCATTCTTTGACTTCACACACCTCCATTCTGTGACTTCACCCACCTCCATTCTGTGACTTCCCACACCTCCATTCTCAAACTTCACACCCCTCCAATTTGACATCACCTACCTCCATTCTATGACTTCACACACCTCCATTCTGTGACTTCACAAACCTCCATTCTATGAATTCACACACCTCCAATCTATGACTTCACACACCTACATTTTATGACGTCACACACCTCCATTTTGACTTCACACACCTCCATTATGTGACTCCACACACCTCCCTTCTGTGAATTCACACACCTCCATTCTATGACTTCACACACCTTCATTGTATGACTTCACACACCTCCATTCTATGACTTCACACACTTCCATTCTATGATTTCACATACCTCCATGCTATGACTTCACACACCTCCATTCTTTGACTTCACACACCTCCATTCTATGACTTCACACACCTCCATTCTGTGACTTCACACACCTCCATTCTATGATTTCACACACCTCCATTCTATGACTTCACACACCTCCATTTTAGGACATCACACTCCTCCATTTTGTCTTCACACACCTCCATTCTGTGACTTCACACACCTCCATTCTATGACTTCACACACCTCCATTCTTTGACTTCACACACCTCCATTCTATGACTTCACACACCTCCATTCTGTGACTTCACACACCTCCATTCTATGATTTCACACACCTCCATTCTATGACTTCACACACCTCCATTTTAGGACATCACACTCCTCCATTTTGTCTTCACACACCTCCATTCTGTGACTTCACACACCTCCATTCTATGACTTCACACACCTCCATTCTGACTTCACACACCTCCATTCTATGACTTCACAGACCTCGAATCTGTGACTTCACTCACCTCCACTCTATGACTTCACACTCCTCCATTCTCTGACTTCCCACACCTCCTTTCTATGACTTCACCCACCTCTATTCTATGACTTCACACCTCCATTCTGACTTCACACACCTCCATTCTGTGACTTCACACACCTCCATTATATGATATCACACACCTCCATTCTATGACTTCACACACCTCCATTCTATGACTTCACACACTTCCATTGTGACGTCACACAACTCCATTCTATGAGTTCACACACCTCCATTCTGACTTCACACACCTCCATTCTATGACTTCACACACCTCCATTCTGACTTCACACACCTCTATTCTATGACTTCGCACACCTCCATTCTGATATCAAACACCTCCATTCTATGACTTCACAGACCTTGAATCTGTGACTTCACTCGCCTGCATTCTATGACTTTACATTCCTCCATTCTATGACTTCCCACACCTGTTTCTATGACTTCACACACCTTCATTTTTACTTCAGAAACATCCATTCTATGACTTCACAAACCACCATTCTATGACTTCACAAACCTCCATTCTGTGACTTCACACATCTCCATTCTGAGTTCACACAACTCCATTCGGTGACTTCACACATCTCCATTCTGACTTCACACACCTCCATTCTATGACTTCACACACTTCCATTCTATGACTTCACACACCTCTATTCTGTGACTTCACAAACCTTCATTCTGAGTTCACACACCTCCATTCTGTGACTTCACACACCTCCATTCTGTGACTTCACACACCTCCATTGTGTGACTTCACACAATTCCATTCTATGACTTCATAAACCTCCCTTTTATAATTTCACACACCTCCATTCTGTGACTTCACACACCTCCATTCTATGACCTCACACACCCTCATTCTATCATTTCACACACCTCCATTCTATGATTTCACACATCCATTTTGACTTCACACACCTCTAATATATGACTTCAAACACCTCAATTCTGTGACTTCACACACCTCCATTCTATGACTTCGTACCGTCCATTCTGTGACTTCAAACACCTCCATTCTATGACTTCACACACTTCCATTCTATGACTTCACACACCTCCATTTTATAACTTTACACACCTCCATTCTATAACTTCACACACCTCCATTCTGAGTTTACACACCTCCATTCTATGACTTCACACACCTCCATTCTTTGACGTCATACCTTTATTCTATGACTTCATACAACTTCATTCTTACTTTACAAACATCCATTCTATAACTTCACACACCTCAATTCTATGACTTCAAACAGCTCCATTCTGTGACTTCACATACCTCCATTCTATGACTTCACACACCTCCATTCTGTGACTTCACACACCTCCATTTTATGACTTCACACAGTTCCATTGTGACGTCACTCACCTCCATTCTATGAGTTCACACACCTCCGTTCTGACTTCAAACACCTACATTCTATGACTTCACACACCTCCATTCTGTTTTCACACAGCTCCATTCTGTGACTTCACAAAACTCCATTCTATGATTTCACACACCTCCATACTATGACTTCACACAACTCCATCTATGACTTCACACACCTGCATTCTGACATCACACACCTCCATCCTATGACTTCACAGACCTCAAATCTGTGACTTCACTCACCTGCACTCTATGACTTCACACTCCTAATTCTATGACTTTCCACACCTCCTTTCTATGACTTCACCACCTCCAATCTATGACTACACACCTCCATTCTGACTTCACACACCTTCATTCTGTGAATTCACACACCTCCATTCTATGTGTTCACATACGTCCATTCTATGACTTCACACCTTCTTTCTTACTTCAGAAACATCCATTCTATGACTTCACACAACCCCATTCTATGACTTCACAAACCTCCATTCTGTGACTTCACACACCTCCATTCTGTGTTCACACACCTCCATTCTGTGACTTCACACACCTCCATTCTGTGACTTCACACACCTCCATTCTGTGACTTTACACACTTCCATTCTATGACTTCACATACCTCCATTCTATGACTTCACACAGCTCCATTGTGTGACTACACAAAACTCCATTCTATGACCTCACACACCCTCATTCTATGGTTTCACACACCTCCATTCTATGAATTCACACATCCATTTTGACTTTACACACCTCCAATATATGACTTCAAACACCTCAATTCTGTGACTTCACATACCTCCATTCTATGAATTCACACATCCATTTTGACTTCACACACCTTATATATATGAATTCAAACACCTCAATTCTGTGACTTCACACACCTCCATTCTATGAGTTCATACCATCCATTCTGTGACTTCACACACCTCCATTCTATGACTTCACATACCTCCATTCTATGACTTCACACACTTCCATTCTGTGACTTCCCACACCTCCAATCTGTGACTTCACACACCTCCATTCTATGACTTCACACACCTCCATTCTATAACATCACACACCTCCATTCTGACTTCACACACCTCCATTCTATGACTTCATACACCTCCATTCTATGACTTCACACACCTCCATTCTGACTTCACACACCTCCATTCTATGACTTTGCACACCTCTATTCTGACTTCACACACCTCCATTCTGTGACTTCACACACCTCCCTTCGATGACTTCACACACCTACATTGTTTGACTTCACACACAACCATTTTGACTTCACACCTCCATTCTGTGACTCCACATACTTACATTTGTGACTTCTCACACCACCTTTTTGACTTCACACATCTCCATTCTGTGACTTCACACACCTCCATTCTGTGACTTCACACACCTCCATTCTGTGATTTCACACACCTCCCTTCCGTGACTTCACCCACCTCCATTCTATGACTTCACACACCTCCATTCTATGCCTATACACACTTCCATTCTATGACTTCACACACCTCCATTCTATGACTTCACACACCTCCATTCTATGACTTCCCACACCTGCATTCTGACTTCACACACCTCCATTTATGACTTCACACATCTTCTTTCTGTAACTTCCCACACTTCCAATGTTTGACTTCAAAAACCTCCATTCCATGACTTCACACACCTCCATTCTATAAGTTCACACACCTCCATTCTATGACTTCACACACCTCCATTTTGACTTCACACACCTACATTCTGTGACTTCACACACCTCCATTTGTGACTTCACACACCACCATTTTGATTTCACATACCACCATTCTGTGACTTCACACACCTCCATTCTTCGACTTCACACACCTCCGTTTTGACTTCACACACCTCCGTTTTGACTTCACACACTTCCATTCTGTGACTTCACACACCTCTATTCTGTGTTCACACACCTTCATTTTGTGACTTCACAAACCTCTATTCTATGATTTCACACACCTCCATTTTAGGACGTCACACACCTCAATTTTGACTTCACACACTTTCATTCTGTGACTTCACACACCTCCATTCTATGATTTCACATACCTTCATGCGATGACTTCACACACCTCCATTCTGTGACTTCCCACACCTCCATTCTGAGTTCACACACCTCCATTCTGTGACTTCCCAAACCTCTATTCTATGATTTCCCACACCTCCATTCTATGACTTCACACACCTCCATTTTAGGACGTCACACACCTCCATTTTAACTTCACACACCTCCATTATGTGACTCCACACACCTCGCTTCTGTGACTTCACACACCTCCATTCTATGACTTCACACACTTCCATTCTATGACTTCACACACCGCCATTCCGTGACTTCACACACCTGCATTGTGAGTTCACACACCTCCATTCTGTGACCTCACACACCTCCATTCTGCGATTTCACACACCTCCATTCTAAGAAGTCACACCTCCATTCTATGAATTCACACACCTCCATTCTGTGATTTCACACACCTCAATTCTATGACTTCACACAACTCCATTCTGTGACTTCACACATCTCCATTCTGAGTTCACACACCTCCATTCTGTGACTTCACACACCTCCAATCTGTGACTTCACACACCTCCATTCTATGACTTCACACACCTCAATTCTGTGACTTCACCTACCTCCATTCTATGACTTCACAAACCTCCATTCTGTGACTTCACACACCTCCATTCTTTGACTTCACAAACCTCCATTCTATGATTTCACACACCTCCAATCTATGACTTCACACACCTCCATTTTATGACGTCACACACCTCCATTTTGACTTCTCACACCTCCATTATGTGACTTCACACACCTCTCTTCTCTGACTTCACACACCTCCATTCTATGACTTCACACACATTCATTGTATCACTTCGCACACCTCCATTCTATGACTTCACACACTTCCATTCTATGGTTTCACATACCTTCATACGATGACTTCACACACCTCCATTCTGTGCCTTCACACACCTCCATTCTGAGTTCACACACCTCCATTCTATGACTTCTCACACCTCCATTTTAGGACGTCACACACCTCCATTTTGACTTCACACACTTCCATTCTGTGACTTCACACACCTCCATTGTATGACTTCACACACTTCCATTGGGACGTCACACACCTCCATTCTATGAGTTCACACACCTACATTCTATGACTTCACACACCTTCATTCGACTTCTCACACCTCCATTCTATGACTTCACAGACCTCGAATCTGTGACTTCACTCACCTCCAATCTATGACTTCACACTCCTCCATTCTATGACATCCCACATCTCCTTTCTATGACTTCACACCTCCATTCTGACTTCACACACCTCCATTATGTGACTTCACACACCTCCATTATATGACGTCAAACAACTCCGTTCTATGACTTCACACACCTCCATTCTATGACTTCACACACCTCCATTCTGTGACTTCACACACCTCCATTCTATGACTTCACACACCTTCATTCTTACTTCACAAACATATATTCTATGACTTCACACACCTCCATTCTATGACTTCACACACCTCCATTCTGTGACTTCACACACCTCCATTCTGTGACTTCACACACCTCCATTCTGTGACTTCACACAGCTCCATTCTGTGACTTCACACACCTCCATTCTCCAACTTCACACACCTCCATTCTATGACTTCACACATCCATTTTGACTTCACACACCTCCAATATATAACTTCAAACACCTCAATTCTGTGACTTCACACACCTCCATTCTATGAAATCATACCCGTCCATTCTGTGACTTCACCCACCTCCATTCTGTGACTTCCCACACCTCCATTTTCCGACTTCACACCCCTCCAATTTGACTTCACATACCTCCATTCTATGACTTCACACACCTCCATTCTGTGACTTCACAAACCTCCATTCTATGATTTCACACACCTCCAATCTATGACTTCACACACCTACATTTTATGACATCACACACCTCCATTTTGACTTCACACACCTCCATTATGTGACTCCACACACCTCCCTTCTGTGACTTTACACACCTCCATTCTATGACTTCACACACTTCCATTCTCTGACGTCACACACCGCCATTCCGTGACTTCACACACCTGCATTGTGAGTTCACACACCTCCATTCTCTGACCTCACACACCTCCATTCTCCGACTTCACACACCTCCATTCTATGACTTCACACATCCATTTTGACTTCACACAACTCCAATATATAACTTCAAACACCTCAATTCTGTGACTTCACACACCTCCATTCTATGAATTCATACCCGTCCATTCTGTGACTTCACACACCTCCATTCTTTGACTTCACACACCTCCATTCTGTGACTTCACCCACCTCCATTCTGTGACTTCCCACACCTCCATTCTCCGACTTCACACCCCTCCAATTTGACTTCACAAAACTCCATTCTATGACTTCACACACCTCCATTCTGTGACTTCACAAACCTCCATTCTATGATTTCACACACCTCCAATCTATCACTTCACACACCTACATTTTATGACATCACACACCTCCATTTTGACTTCACACACCTCCATTCTGTGACTTCACAAACCTTCATTCTATGATTTCACACACCTCCATTCTATGACTTCACACACCTCCATTCTTTGACTTCACACACCTACATTCTGTGACTTCACACACCTCCATTCTGTGACTTCACACAGCTCCATTCTGTGACTTCACGCACCTCCATTCTCCGACTTCACACACCTCCATTCTTTGACTTCACACATCCATTTTGACTTCACACAACTCCAATATATAACTTCAAACACCTCAATTCCGTGACTTCACACAACTCCATTCTATGAATTCATACCCGTCCATTCTCTGACTTCACACACCTCCATTCTTTGACTTCACACACCCCCATTCTGTGACTTCACCCACCTCCATTCTGTGACTTCCCACACCTCCATTCTCCGACTTCACACCCCTCCAATTTGACTTCACATACCTCCATTCTATGACTTCACACACCTCCATTCTGTGACTTCACAAACCTCCATTCTATGATTTCACACACCTCCAATCTATCACTTCACACACCTACATTTTATGACATCACACACCTCCATTTTGACTTCACACACCTCCATTATGTGACTCCACACACCTCCCTTCTATGACTTCACACACCTCCATTTTACGACTTCAGACACCTTCATTGTATGACTTCACACACCTCCATTCTATGACTTCACACACTTCCAATCTATGATTTCACATACCTCCATGCTTTGATTTCACACACCTCCATTCTGTGACTTCACACACCTCCAGTCTATGACTTCACACACCTCCATTCTGTGACTTCACAAACCTTCATTCTAAGATTTCACACACCTCCATTCTATGACTTCACACACCTCCATTTTGACTTCACACAACTCCAATATATAACTTCAAACACCTCAATTCCGTGACTTCACACACCTCAATTCTGTGACTTCACAAACCTTCATTATGAATTCACACACCTCCATTCTATGACTTCACGCACCTCCATTTTAGGACATTACACACCTCCATTTTGACTTCACACACCTCCATTCTGTGACTTCACACACTTCCATACTATGAATTCACACATTTCCATTGTGACGTCACACACCTCTATTCTATGAGTTCACACACCTCCATTCTATGACTTCACACACCTCCATTCTGACTTCACACACCTCCTTCTATGACTTCACAGACCTCGAATCTGTGACTTCACTCATCTCCACTCTATGACTTCACAGTCCTCCATTCTCTGACTTCCCACACCTCCTTTCTATGACTTCACCCACCTCTATTCTATAACTTCACACCTCCATTCTGACTTCACACACCTCCATTCTGTGATTTCACACACCTCCATTATGTGATATCACAAACCACCATTCTATGACTTCACACACTTCCATTCTATGAGTTCACACACCTCCATTCTGACTTCACACACCTCCATTCTATGACTTCACACACCTCCATTCTGACTTCACACACCTCTATTCTATGACTTTGCACACCTCCATTCTGATATCAAACACCTCCATTCTATGACTTCACAGACCTCGAATCTGTGACTTCACTCGCCTGCATTCTATGACTTTACATTCCTCCATTCTATGACTTCCCACACCTGTTTCTATGACTTCACACACCTTCATTTTTACTTCAGAAACATCCATTCTATGACTTCACACACCTCCATTCTATGACTTCACAAACCTCCATTCTGTGACTTCACACATCTCCATTCTGAGTTCACACAACTCCATTCGGTGACTTCACACATCTCCATTCTAACTTCACACACCTCCAGTCTATGACTTCACACACTTCCATTCTATGACTTCACACACCTCTATTCTGTGACTTCACAAATCTCCATTCTGAGTTCACACACCTCCATTCTGTGACTTCACACACCTCCATTCTCTGACTTCACACACCTCCATTGTGTGACTGCACACACTTCCATTCTATGACTTCATAAACCTCCCTTTTATAATTTCACACACCTCCATTCTGTGACTTCACACACCTCCATTCTATGACCACACACACCCTCATTCTATGATTTCACACACCTCCATTCTATGATTTCACACATCCATTTTGACTTCACACACCTCTAATATATGACTTCAAACACCTCAATTCTGTGACTTCAAACACCTCCATTCTATGACTTCACACACTTCCATTCTATGACTTCACACACCTCCATTTTATAACTTCACACACCTCCATTCTATGACTTCACACACCTCCATTCTCAGTTTACACACCTCCATTCTATGACTTCACACACCTCCATTTTTTGACGTCACACCTTTATTCTATGACTTCATACAACTTCATTCTTACTTTACAAACATCCATTCTATAACTTCACACACCTCCATTCTATGACTTCAAAAAGCTCCATTGTGTGATTCTCACACCTCCATTCTGTGACTTCACACACCTCTCTTCTGTGACTTCACACACCTCCATTCTATGACTTCACACACCTTCATTGTATGACTTCGCACACCTCCATTCTATGACTTCACACACTTCCATTCTCTGACGTCACACACCGCCATTCCGTGACTTCACACACCTGCATTGTGAGTTCACACACCTCCATTCTGTGACCTCACACACCTCCATTCTCCGACTTCACACACCTCCATTCTATGACTTCACACATCCATTTTGACTTCACACAACTCCAATATATAACTTCAAACACCTCAATTCTGTGACTTCACACACCTCCATTCTATGAATTCATACCCGTCCATTCTGTGACTTCACACACCTCCATTCTTTGACTTCACACACCTCCATTCTGTGACTTCACCCACCTCCATTCTGTGACTTCCCACACCTCCATTCTCCGACTTCACACCCCTCCAATTTGACTTCACAAAACTCCATTCTATGACTTCACACACCTCCATTCTGTGACTTCACAAACCTCCATTCTATGATTTCACACACCTCCAATCTATCACTTCACACACCTACATTTTATGACATCACACACCTCCATTTTGACTTCACACACCTCCATTCTGTGACTTCACAAACCTTCATTCTATGATTTCACACACCTCCATTCTATGACTTCACACACCTCCATTCTTTGACTTCACACACCTACATTCTGTGACTTCACACACCTCCATTCTGTGACTTCACACACCTCCATTCTGTGACTTCACGCACCTCCATTCTCCGACTTCACACACCTCCATTCTTTGACTTCACACATCCATTTTGACTTCACACAACTCCAATATATAACTTCAAACACCTCAATTCCGTGACTTCACACAACTCCATTCTATGAATTCATACCCGTCCATTCTCTGACTTCACACACCTCCATTCTTTGACTTCACACACCCCCATTCTGTGACTTCACCCACCTCCATTCTGTGACTTCCCACACCTCAATTCTCCGACTTCACACCCCTCCAATTTGACTTCACATACCTCCATTCTATGACTTCACACACCTCCATTCTGTGACTTCACAAACCTCCATTCTATGATTTCACACACCTCCAATCTATCACTTCACACACCTACATTTTATGACATCACACACCTCCATTTTGACTTCACACACCTCCATTATGTGACTCCACACACCTCCCTTCTATGACTTCACACACCTCCATTTTACGACTTCAGACACCTTCATTGTATGACTTCACACACCTCCATTCTATGACTTCACACACTTCCAATCTATGATTTCACATACCTCCATGCTTTGATTTCACACACCTCCATTCTGTGACTTCACACACCTCCAGTCTATGACTTCACACACCTCCATTCTGTGACTTCACAAACCTTCATTCTAAGATTTCACACACCTCCATTCTATGACTTCACACACCTCCATTTTGACTTCACACAACTCCAATATATAACTTCAAACACCTCAATTCCGTGACTTCACACACCTCAATTCTGTGACTTCACAAACCTTCATTATGAATTCACACACCTCCATTCTATGACTTCACGCACCTCCATTTTAGGACATTACACACCTCCATTTTGACTTCACACACCTCCATTCTGTGACTTCACACACTTCCATACTATGAATTCACACATTTCCATTGTGACGTCACACACCTCTATTCTATGAGTTCACACACCTCCATTCTATGACTTCACACACCTCCATTCTGACTTCACACACCTCCTTCTATGACTTCACAGACCTCGAATCTGTGACTTCACTCATCTCCACTCTATGACTTCACAGTCCTCCATTCTCTGACTTCCCACACCTCCTTTCTATGACTTCACCCACCTCTATTCTATAACTTCACACCTCCATTCTGACTTCACACACCTCCATTCTGTGATTTCACACACCTCCATTATATGATATCACACACCTCCATTCTATGACTTCACACACTTCCATTCTATGAGTTCACACACCTCCATTCTGACTTCACACACCTCCATTCTATGACTTCACACACCTCCATTCTGACTTCACACACCTCTATTCTATGACTTTGCACACCTCCATTCTGATATCAAACACCTCCATTCTATGACTTCACAGACCTCGAATCTGTGACTTCACTCGCCTGCATTCTATGACTTTACATTCCTCCATTCTATGACTTCCCACACCTGTTTCTATGACTTCACACACCTTCATTTTTACTTCAGAAACATCCATTCTATGACTTCACACACCTCCATTCTATGACTTCACAAACCTCCATTCTGTGACTTCACACATCTCCATTCTGAGTTCACACAACTCCATTCGGTGACTTCACACATCTCCATTCTAACTTCACACACCTCCAGTCTATGACTTCACACACTTCCATTCTATGACTTCACACACCTCTATTCTGTGACTTCACAAATCTCCATTCTGAGTTCACACACCTCCATTCTGTGACTTCACACACCTCCATTCTCTGACTTCACACACCTCCATTGTGTGACTGCACACACTTCCATTCTATGACTTCATAAACCTCCCTTTTATAATTTCACACACCTCCATTCTGTGACTTCACACACCTCCATTCTATGACCACACACACCCTCATTCTATGATTTCACACACCTCCATTCTATGATTTCACACATCCATTTTGACTTCACACACCTCTAATATATGACTTCAAACACCTCAATTCTGTGACTTCAAACACCTCCATTCTATGACTTCACACACTTCCATTCTATGACTTCACACACCTCCATTTTATAACTTCACACACCTCCATTCTATGACTTCACACACCTCCATTCTCAGTTTACACACCTCCATTCTATGACTTCACACACCTCCATTTTTTGACGTCACACCTTTATTCTATGACTTCATACAACTTCATTCTTACTTTACAAACATCCATTCTATAACTTCACACACCTCCATTCTATGACTTCAAAAAGCTCCATTGTGTGATTCTCACACCTCCATTCTGTGACTTCACACACCTCTCTTCTGTGACTTCACACACCTCCATTCTATGACTTCACACACCTTCATTGTATGACTTCGCACACCTCCATTCTATGACTTCACACACTTCCATTCTCTGACGTCACACACCGCCATTCCGTGACTTCACACACCTGCATTGTGAGTTCACACACCTCCATTCTGTGACCTCACACACCTCCATTCTCCGACTTCACACACCTCCATTCTATGACTTCACACATCCATTTTGACTTCACACAACTCCAATATATAACTTCAAACACCTCAATTCTGTGACTTCACACACCTCCATTCTATGAATTCATACCCGTCCATTCTGTGACTTCACACACCTCCATTCTTTGACTTCACACACCTCCATTCTGTGACTTCACCCACCTCCATTCTGTGACTTCCCACACCTCCATTCTCCGACTTCACACCCCTCCAATTTGACTTCACAAAACTCCATTCTATGACTTCACACACCTCCATTCTGTGACTTCACAAACCTCCATTCTATGATTTCACACACCTCCAATCTATCACTTCACACACCTACATTTTATGACATCACACACCTCCATTTTGACTTCACACACCTCCATTCTGTGACTTCACAAACCTTCATTCTATGATTTCACACACCTCCATTCTATGACTTCACACACCTCCATTCTTTGACTTCACACACCTACATTCTGTGACTTCACACACCTCCATTCTGTGACTTCACACAGCTCCATTCTGTGACTTCACGCACCTCCATTCTCCGACTTCACACACCTCCATTCTTTGACTTCACACATCCATTTTGACTTCACACAACTCCAATATATAACTTCAAACACCTCAATTCCGTGACTTCACACAACTCCATTCTATGAATTCATACCCGTCCATTCTCTGACTTCACACACCTCCATTCTTTGACTTCACACACCCTCATTCTGTGACTTCACCCACCTCCATTCTGTGACTTCCCACACCTCCATTCTCCGACTTCACACCCCTCCAATTTGACTTCACATACATCCATTCTATGACTTCACACACCTCCATTCTGTGACTTCACAAACCTCCATTCTATGATTTCACACACCTCCAATCTATCACTTCACACACCTACATTTTATGACATCACACACCTCCATTTTGACTTCACACACCTCCATTATGTGACTCCACACACCTCCCTTCTATGACTTCACACACCTCCATTTTACGACTTCAGACACCTTCATTGTATGACTTCACACACCTCCATTCTATGACTTCACACACTTCCAATCTATGATTTCACATACCTCCATGCTTTGATTTCACACACCTCCATTCTGTGACTTCACACACCTCCAGTCTATGACTTCACACACCTCCATTCTGTGACTTCACAAACCTTCATTCTAAGATTTCACACACCTCCATTCTATGACTTCACACACCTCCATTTTGACTTCACACAACTCCAATATATAACTTCAAACACCTCAATTCCGTGACTTCACACACCTCAATTCTGTGACTTCACAAACCTTCATTATGAATTCACACACCTCCATTCTATGACTTCACGCACCTCCATTTTAGGACATTACACACCTCCATTTTGACTTCACACACCTCCATTCTGTGACTTCACACACTTCCATACTATGAATTCACACATTTCCATTGTGACGTCACACACCTCTATTCTATGAGTTCACACACCTCCATTCTATGACTTCACACACCTCCATTCTGACTTCACACACCTCCTTCTATGACTTCACAGACCTCGAATCTGTGACTTCACTCATCTCCACTCTATGACTTCACAGTCCTCCATTCTCTGACTTCCCACACCTCCTTTCTATGACTTCACCCACCTCTATTCTATAACTTCACACCTCCATTCTGACTTCACACACCTCCATTCTGTAATTTCACACACCTCCATTATGTGATATCACAAACCTCCATTCTATGACTTCACACACTTCCATTCTATGAGTTCACACACCTCCATTCTGACTTCACACACCTCCATTCTATGACTTCACACACCTCCATTCTGACTTCACACACCTCTATTCTATGACTTTGCACACCTCCATTCTGATATCAAACACCTCCATTCTATGACTTCACAGACCTCGAATCTGTGACTTCACTCGCCTGCATTCTATGACTTTACATTCCTCCATTCTATGACTTCCCACACCTGTTTCTATGACTTCACACACCTTCATTTTTACTTCAGAAACATCCATTCTATGACTTCACACACCTCCATTCTATGACTTCACAAACCTCCATTCTGTGACTTCACACATCTCCATTCTGAGTTCACACAACTCCATTCGGTGACTTCACACATCTCCATTCTAACTTCACACACCTCCAGTCTATGACTTCACACACTTCCATTCTATGACTTCACACACCTCTATTCTGTGACTTCACAAATCTCCATTCTGAGTTCACACACCTCCATTCTGTGACTTCACACACCTCCATTCTCTGACTTCACACACCTCCATTGTGTGACTGCACACACTTCCATTCTATGACTTCATAAACCTCCCTTTTACAATTTCACACACCTCCATTCTGTGACTTCACACACCTCCATTCTATGACCACACACACCCTCATTCTATGATTTCACACACCTCCATTCTATGATTTCACACATCCATTTTGACTTCACACACCTCTAATATATGACTTCAAACACCTCAATTCTGTGACTTCAAACACCTCCATTCTATGACTTCACACACTTCCATTCTATGACTTCACACACCTCCATTTTATAACTTCACACACCTCCATTCTATGACTTCACACACCTCCATTCTCAGTTTACACACCTCCATTCTATGACTTCACACACCTCCATTTTTTGACGTCACACCTTTATTCTATGACTTCATACAACTTCATTCTTACTTTACAAACATCCATTCTATAACTTCACACACCTCCATTCTATGACTTCAAAAAGCTCCATTGTGTGATTCTCACACCTCCATTCTGTGACTTCACACACCTCTCTTCTGTGACTTCACACACCTCCATTCTATGACTTCACACACCTTCATTGTATGACTTCGCACACCTCCATTCTATGACTTCACACACTTCCATTCTCTGACGTCACACACCGCCATTCCGTGACTTCACACACCTGCATTGTGAGTTCACACACCTCCATTCTGTGACCTCACACACCTCCATTCTCCGACTTCACACACCTCCATTCTATGACTTCACACATCCATTTTGACTTCACACAACTCCAATATATAACTTCAAACACCTCAATTCTGTGACTTCACACACCTCCATTCTATGAATTCATACCCGTCCATTCTGTGACTTCACACACCTCCATTCTTTGACTTCACACACCTCCATTCTGTGACTTCACCCACCTCCATTCTGTGACTTCCCACACCTCCATTCTCCGACTTCACACCCCTCCAATTTGACTTCACAAAACTCCATTCTATGACTTCACACACCTCCATTCTGTGACTTCACAAACCTCCATTCTATGATTTCACACACCTCCAATCTATCACTTCACACACCTACATTTTATGACATCACACACCTCCATTTTGACTTCACACACCTCCATTCTGTGACTTCACAAACCTTCATTCTATGATTTCACACACCTCCATTCTATGACTTCACACACCTCCATTCTTTGACTTCACACACCTACATTCTGTGACTTCACACACCTCCATTCTGTGACTTCACACAGCTCCATTCTGTGACTTCACGCACCTCCATTCTCCGACTTCACACACCTCCATTCTTTGACTTCACACATCCATTTTGACTTCACACACTCCAATATATAACTTCAAACACCTCAATTCCGTGACTTCACACAACTCCATTCTATGAATTCATACCCGTCCATTCTCTGACTTCACACACCTCCATTCTTTGACTTCACACACCCCCATTCTGTGACTTCACCCACCTCCATTCTGTGACTTCCCACACCTCAATTCTCCGACTTCACACCCCTCCAATTTGACTTCACATACCTCCATTCTATGACTTCACACACCTCCATTCTGTGACTTCACAAACCTCCATTCTATGATTTCACACACCTCCAATCTATCACTTCACACACCTACATTTTATGACATCACACACCTCCATTTTGACTTCACACACCTCCATTATGTGACTCCACACACCTCCCTTCTATGACTTCACACACCTCCATTTTACGACTTCAGACACCTTCATTGTATGACTTCACACACCTCCATTCTATGACTTCACACACTTCCAATCTATGATTTCACATACCTCCATGCTTTGATTTCACACACCTCCATTCTGTGACTTCACACACCTCCAGTCTATGACTTCACACACCTCCATTCTGTGACTTCACAAACCTTCATTCTAAGATTTCACACACCTCCATTCTATGACTTCACACACCTCCATTTTGACTTCACACAACTCCAATATATAACTTCAAACACCTCAATTCCGTGACTTCACACACCTCAATTCTGTGACTTCACAAACCTTCATTATGAATTCACACACCTCCATTCTATGACTTCACGCACCTCCATTTTAGGACATTACACACCTCCATTTTGACTTCAGACACCTCCATTCTGTGACTTCACACACTTCCATACTATGAATTCACACATTTCCATTGTGACGTCACACACCTCTATTCTATGAGTTCACACACCTCCATTCTATGACTTCACACACCTCCATTCTGACTTCACACACCTCCTTCTATGACTTCACAGACCTCGAATCTGTGACTTCACTCATCTCCACTCTATGACTTCACAGTCCTCCATTCTCTGACTTCCCACACCTCCTTTCTATGACTTCACCCACCTCTATTCTATAACTTCACACCTCCATTCTGACTTCACACACCTCCATTCTGTGATTTCACACACCTCCATTATATGATATCACACACCTCCATTCTATGACTTCACACACTTCCATTCTATGAGTTCACACACCTCCATTCTGACTTCACACACCTCCATTCTATGACTTCACACACCTCCATTCTGACTTCACACACCTCTATTCTATGACTTTGCACACCTCCATTCTGATATCAAACACCTCCATTCTATGACTTCACAGACCTCGAATCTGTGACTTCACTCGCCTGCATTCTATGACTTTACATTCCTCCATTCTATGACTTCCCACACCTGTTTCTATGACTTCACACACCTTCATTTTTACTTCAGAAACATCCATTCTATGACTTCACACACCTCCATTCTATGACTTCACAAACCTCCATTCTGTGACTTCACACATCTCCATTCTGAGTTCACACAACTCCATTCGGTGACTTCACACATCTCCATTCTAACTTCACACACCTCCAGTCTATGACTTCACACACTTCCATTCTATGACTTCACACACCTCTATTCTGTGACTTCACAAATCTCCATTCTGAGTTCACACACCTCCATTCTGTGACTTCACACACCTCCATTCTCTGACTTCACACACCTCCATTGTGTGACTGCACACACTTCCATTCTATGACTTCATAAACCTCCCTTTTATAATTTCACACACCTCCATTCTGTGACTTCACACACCTCCATTCTATGACCACACACACCCTCATTCTATGATTTCACACACCTCCATTCTATGATTTCACACATCCATTTTGACTTCACACACCTCTAATATATGACTTCAAACACCTCAATTCTGTGACTTCAAACACCTCCATTCTATGACTTCACACACTTCCATTCTATGACTTCACACACCTCCATTTTATAACTTCACACACCTCCATTCTATGACTTCACACACCTCCATTCTCAGTTTACACACCTCCATTCTATGACTTCACACACCTCCATTTTTTGACGTCACACCTTTATTCTATGACTTCATACAACTTCATTCTTACTTTACAAACATCCATTCTATAACTTCACACACCTCCATTCTATGACTTCAAAAAGCTCCATTGTGTGATTCTCACACCTCCATTCTGTGACTTCACACACCTCTCTTCTGTGACTTCACACACCTCCATTCTATGACTTCACAAACCTTCATTGTATGACTTCGCACACCTCCATTCTATGACTTCACACACTTCCATTCTATTATTTCACATACCTTCATACGATGACTTCACACACCTCCATTCTGTGCCTTCACACACCTACATTCTGAGTTCACACACCTCCATTCTGTGACTTCACAAACCTTTATTCTATGATTTCACACACCTCCATTCTATGACTTCTCACACCTCCATTTTAGGACGTCACGCACCTCCATTTTGACTTCACACACTTCCTTTCTGTGACTTCACACACCTCCATTCTATGACTTCACACACTTCCATTGGCACGTCACACACCTCCATTCTAAGAGTTCACACATCTACATTCTATGACTTCATACACCTTCATTCGACTTCACACACCTCCATTCTATGACTTCACAGACCTCGAATCTGTGAGTTCACTCACCTCCAATCTATGACTTCACACTCCTCCATTCTATGACTTCCAACACCTCCTTTCTATGACTTCACACCTCTATTCTGACTTCACACTCCTCCATTATGTGACTTCACACACCTCCATTATATGACGTCACACAACTCCGTTGTATGACTTCACACACCTCCATTCTATGACTTCACACACCTCTATTCTGTGACTTCACACACCTCCATTCTATGACTTCACACACCTTCATTCTTACTTCACAAACATACATTCTATGACTTCACACACCTCCATTCTATGACGTCACACAACTCCGTTGTATGACTTCTCACACCTCCATTATGTGACTTCACACACCTCTCTTCTGTGACTTCACACACTTCCATTCTATGATTTCACATACCTTCATACGATGACTTCACACACCTCCATTCTGTGACTTCACAAACCTCCATTCTGAGTTCTCACACCGCCATTCTGTGACTTCACAAACCTCTATTCTATGATTTCACACACCTCCATTCTATGACTTCTCACAACTCCATTTTAGGACGTCACACACATCCATTTTGACTTCACACACTTCCTTTCTGTGACTTCACACACCTCCATTCTATGACTTCACACACTTCCATTGGCACGTCACACACCTCCATTCTATGAGTTCACACACCTACATTCTATGACTTCACACACCTTCATTCGACTTCACACACCTCCATTCTATGACTTCACAGACCTCGAATCTGTGACTTCACTCACCTCCAATCTATGACTTCACACTCCTCCATTCTATGACTTCCAAGACCTCCTTTCTATGACTTCACACCTCCATTCTGACTTCACACTCCTCCATTATGTGACTTCACACACCTCCATTATATGACGTCACAGAACTCCGTTCTATGATTTCACACACCTCCATTCTATGACTTCACACACCTCTATTCTGTGACTTCACACACCTCCATTCTATGACTTCACACACCTCCATTCTTTGACTTCACACACCTCCATTCTGTGACTTCACACACCTCCATTCTGTGACTTCACACACCTCCATTCTGTGACTTCACACAGCTCCATTCTGTGACTTCACACACCTCCATTCTCCGACTTCAAACACCTCCATTCTATGACTTCACACATCCATTTTGACTTCACACACCTCCAATATATAACTTCAAACACCTCAATTCTGTGCCTTCACACACCTCCATTCTATGAAATCATACCCGTCCATTCTGTGACTTCACACACCTCCATTCTTTGACTTCAGACACCTCCATTCTGTGACTTCACCCACCTCCATTCTGTGACTTCCCACACCTCCATTCTCCGACTTCACACCCCTCCAATTTGACTTCACATACCTCCATTCTATGACTTCACACATCTCCATTCTGTGACTTCACAAACCTCCATTCTATGATTTCACACACCTCCAATCTATGACTTCACACACCTACATTTTATGACGTCACACACCTCCATTTTGACTTCACACACCTCCATTATGTGACTCCACACACCTCCATTCTGTGACTTCACACACCTCCATTCTATGATTTCACACACTTCCATTCTATGACTTCACCCACCGCCATTCCGTGACTTCACACACCTGCATTGTGAGTTCACACACCTCCATTCTGTGACCTCACACACCTCCATTGTGCGATTTCACACACCTCCATTCTGAGATGTCACACCTCCATTCTATGAATTCACACACCTCCATTCTGTGATTTCACACACCTCAATTCTATGACTTCACACAACTCCATTCTGTGACTTCACACATCTCCATTCTGAGTTCACACACCTCCATTCTGTGACTTCACACACCTCCATTCTGTGACTTCACACACCTCCATTCCATGACGTCACACACCTCCATTCTGTGACTTCACAAACCTCCATTCTATGATTTCACACACCTCCAATCTATGACTTCACACACCTCCATTTTATGACGTCACACACCTCCATTTTGACTTCTCACACCTCCATTATGTGACTTCACACACCTCTCTTCTGTGACTTCACACACTTCCATTCTATGATTTTACATACCTTCAAACGATGACTTCACACACCTCCATTCTGTGACTTCACACACCTCCATTCTGAGTTCTCACACCGCCATTCTGTGACTTCACAAACCTCTATTCTATGATTTCACACACCTCCATTCTATGACTTCTCACACCTCCTTTTTTGGACGTCACACACTTCCATTTTGGCTTCACACACTTCCATTCTGTGACTTCACACACCTCCATTCTATGACTTCACACACTTCCATTGGGACGTCACACACCTCCATTCTATGAGTTCACACACCTACATTCTATGACTTCACACACCTTCATTCGACTTCACACACCTCCATTCTATGACTTCACAGATCTCGAATCTGTGACTTCACTCACCTCCAATCTATGACTTCACACTCCTCCATTCTATGACTTCCCACACCTCCTTTCTATGACTTCACACCTCCATTCTGACTTCACACACCTCCATTATGTGACTTCACACACCTCCATTATGTGACTTCACACACCTCCATTATATGATGTCACACAACTCCGTTCTATGACTTCACACACCTCCATTCTATGACTTCACACACCTCCATTCTGTGACTTCACACACCTCCATTCTATGACTTCACACACTTTCATTCTTACTTCACAAACATATATTCTATGACATCACACACCTCCATTCTATGACTTCACACACCTCCATTCTTTGACTTCACACACCTACATTCTGTGATTTCACACACCTCCATTCTGTGACATCACACAGCTCCATTCTGTGACTACACACACCTCCATTCTCCGACTTCACACACCTCCATTCTATGACTTCACACATCCATTTTGACTTCACACAACTCCAATATATAACTTCAAACACCTCAATTCTGTGACTTCACACACCTCCATTCTATGAATTCATACCCGTCCATTCTGTGACTTCACACACCTCCATTCTTTGACTTCAAACACCTCCATTCTGTGACTTCACCCACCTCCATTCTGTGACTTCCCACACCTCCATTCTCCGACTTCACACCCCTCCAATTTGACTTCACATACCTCCATTCTATGACCTCACACACCTCCATTCTGTGACTTCACAAACCTCCATTCTATGATTTCACACACCTCCAATCTATGACTTCACACACCTACATTTTATGACGTCACACACCTCCATTTTGACTTCACACACCTCCATTATGTGACTCCACATACCTCCCTTCTGTGACTTCACACACCTCCATTCTATGACTTCACACACCTTCATTGTATGATTTCACACACCTCCATTCTATGACTTCACACACTTCCATTCTATGATTTCACATACCTCCATGCTATGACTTCACACACCTCCATTCTGTGACTTCACACACCCCCATTCTGTGACTTCACACACCTCAATTCTGTTACTTCACAAACCTTCATTCTATGATTTCACACACCTCCATTTTATGACTTCACACACCCCCATTTTAGGACATCACACACCTCCATTTGGACTTCACACACCTCCATTCTGTGACTTCACACACCTCCATACTATGAATTCACACACTTCCATTGTGACGTCACGCACCTCTATTCTATGAGTTCACACACCTCCATTCTATGACTTCACACACCTCCATTCTGACTTCACACACCTCCATTCTATGACTTCACAGACCTCGAATCTGTGACTTCACTCACCTCCACTCTATGCCTTCACACTCCTCCATTCTCTGACTTCCCACACCTCCTTTCTATGACTTCACCCACCTCTATTCTATGACTTCACACCTCCATTCTGTCTTCACACACCTCCATTCTGTGACATCACACACCTCCATTATATGATATCAGACACCTCCATTCTATGACTTCATACACCTCCATTCTATGACTTCACACACCTCCATTCTGTGACTTCACACACTTCAATTCTATGACTTCACACACCTCCATTCTTTGATTTCCCACACCTCCATTCTGAGTTTACACACCTCCATTCTATGATTTCACACTCCTCCATTCTTTGAGGTCACACACCTCCATTCTATGACTTCACACAACTTCATTCTTACTTTACAAACATCCATTCTATAACTTCACACACCTCCATTCTATGACTTCAAATACCTACATTCTGTGACTTCACAAATCTCCATTCTATGACTTCACACACCTCCATTCTGTGACTTCTCACACCTCCATTCTATGACTTCACACACCTCCATTCTGAATTCACACAGCTCCATTCTTTGACTTCACACACCTCCATTCTGAATTCACACAGCTCCATTCTCTGACTTCTCAAAACTCCATTCTATGATTTCACACACCTCCATACTATGACTTCACACAACTCCATCTATGACTTCACATACCTGCATTCTGACATCACACACCTACATTCTATGACTTCACAGACCTCGAATCTGTGACTTAACTCACCTACATTCTATGACTTCACACTCCTCCATTCTATGACTTCACAGACTTCCTTTCTATGACTTCACACACCTCCATTCTTTGACTTCACCCACCTCCATTCCATGACTTCCCACACATCCATTCTATGACTTCACACACCTCCATTCTATGAGTTCACACACCTCCATTCTTTGACTTCACACACCTCCATTTTGACTTCACACACCTACATTCTGTGACTTCACACACCTCCATTTGTGACTTCACACACAACAATTATGATTTCACACACCTCCATTCTGTGACTTCACACACCTCCATTCTTTGACTTCACACACCTCCGTTTTGACTTCACCCACTTCAATTCTGGGACTTCACAGACCTCCATTCTGTGACTTCACACACCACCATTGTTTGACTTCACACACCTCCATTCTTTGACTTCACACATCTCCATTCCACGACTTCACACAACTCCATTCTATGTGTTCAGAAACATCCATTCTATGAGTTCACACACCACAATTGTGTCTTCACACACCTCCATTCTATGACTTCACACACCTTCATTCTTTATTCAGAAACATCCATTCTATGACTTCACACACCTCCATTCTATGACTTCAAAAACCTCTATTCTGTGACTTCACACACCTCCATTCTGAGTTCACACACCTCCATTCATTGACTTCACACACCTCCATTCTGACTTCACGCACCTCCATTCTATGTCTTTACACACTTCCATTCTATGACTTCACACACCTCCATTCTGTAACTTCACACACCTCCATTCTGTGCCTTCACACACCTTAATTCTATGACTTCACACACCTCCATTCTATGACTTCACACACCTCTATTCTATGATTTCACACATCCTTTTTGACTTCACACACATAAAATATATAACTTCAAACACCTCAATTCTGTGCCTTCACACACCTCCATTCTATGAAATCATACCCGTCCATTCTGTGACTTCACACACCTCCATTCTTTGACTTCAGACACCTCCATTCTGTGACTTCACCCACCTCCATTCTGTGACTTCCCACACCTCCATTCTCCGACTTCACACCCCTCCAATTTGACTTCACATACCTCCATTCTATGACTTCACACACCTCCATTCTGTGACTTCACAAACCTCCATTCTATGATTTCACACACCTCCAATCTATGACTTCACACACCTACATTATATGACGTCACACACCTCCATTTTGACTTCACACACCTCCATTATGTGACTCCACACACCTCCATTCTGTGACTTCACACACCTCCATTCTATGATTTCACACACTTCCATTCTATGACTTCACCCACCGCCATTCCGTGACTTCACACACCTGCATTGTGAGTTCACACACCTCCATTCTGTGACCTCACACACCTCCATTGTGCGATTTCACACACCTCCGTTCTGAGATGTCACACCTCCATTCTATGAATTCACACACCTCCATTCTGTGATTTCACACACCTCAATTCTATGACTTCACACAACTCCATTCTGTGACTTCACACATCTCCATTCTGAGTTCACACACCTCCATTCTGTGACTTCACACACCTCCATTCTGTGACTTCACACACCTCCATTCCATGACGTCACACACCTCCATTCTGTGACTTCACAAACCTCCATTCTATGATTTCACACACCTCCAATCTATGACTTCACACACCTCCATTTTATGACGTCACACACCTCCATTTTGACTTCTCACACCTCCATTATGTGACTTCACACACCTCTCTTCTGTGACTTCACACACTTCCATTCTATGATTTTACATACCTTCAAACGATGACTTCACACACCTCCATTCTGTGACTTCACACACCTCCATTCTGAGTTCTCACACCGCCATTCTGTGACTTCACAAACCTCTATTCTATGCTTTCACACACCTCCATTCTATGACTTCTCACACCTCCTTTTTAGGACGTCACACACCTCCATTTTGGCTTCACACACTTCCATTCTGTGACTTCACACACCTCCATTCTATGACTTCACACACTTCCATTGGGACGTCACACACCTCCATTCTATGAGTTCACACACCTACATTCTATGACTTCACACACCTTCATTCGACTTCACACACCTCCATTCTATGACTTCACAGACCTCGAATCTGTGACTTCACTCACCTCCAATCTATGACTTCACACTCCTCCATTCTATGACTTCCCACACCTCCTTTCTATGACTTCACACCTCCATTCTGACTTCACACACCTCCATTATGTGACTTCACACACCTCCATTATGTGACTTCACACACCTCCATTATATGACGTCACACAACTCCGTTCTATGACTTCACACACCTCCATTCTATGACTTCACACACCTCCATTCTGTGACTTCACACACCTCCATTCTATGACTTCACACACTTTCATTCTTACTTCACAAACATATATTCTATGACTTCACACACCTCCATTCTATGACTTCACACACCTCCATTCTTTGACTTCACACACCTACATTCTGTGATTTCACACACCTCCATTCTGTGACATCACACAGCTCCATTCTGTGACTACACACACCTCCATTCTCCGACTTCACACACCTCCATTCTATGATTTCACACATCCATTTTGACTTCACACAACTCCAATATATAACTTCAAACACCTCAATTCTGTGACTTCACACACCTCCATTCTATGAATTCATACCCGTCCATTCTGTGACTTCACACACCTCCATTCTTTGACTTCAAACACCTCCATTCTGTGACTTCACCCACCTCCATTCTGTGACTTCCCACACCTCCATTCTCCGACTTCACACCCCTCCAATTTGACTTCACATACCTCCATTCTATGACCTCACACACCTCCATTCTGTGACTTCACAAACCTCCATTCTATGATTTCACACACCTCCAATCTATGACTTCACACACCTACATTTTATGACGTCACACACCTCCATTTTGACTTCACACACCTCCATTATGTGACTCCACATACCTCCCTTCTGTGACTTCACACACCTCCATTCTATGACTTCACACACCTTCATTGTATGATTTCACACACCTCCATTCTATGACTTCACACACTTCCATTCTATGATTTCACATACCTCCATGCTATGACTTCACACACCTCCATTCTGTGACTTCACACACCCCCATTCTGTGACTTCACACACCTCAATTCTGTGACTTCACAAACCTTCATTCTATGATTTCACACACCTCCATTTTATGACTTCACACACCCCCATTTTAGGACATCACACACCTCCATTTGGACTTCACACACCTCCATTCTGTGACTTCACACACCTCCATACTATGAATTCACACACTTCCATTGTGACGTCACGCACCTCTATTCTATGAGTTCACACACCTTCATTCTATGACTTCACACACCTCCATTCTGACTTCACACACCTCCATTCTATGACTTCACAGACCTCGAATCTGTGACTTCACTCACCTCCACTCTATGCCTTCACACTCCTCCATTCTCTGACTTCCCACACCTCCTTTCTATGACTTCACCCACCTCTATTCTATGACTTCACACCTCCATTCTGTCTTCACACACCTCCATTCTTTGACATCACACACCTCCATTATATGATATCAGACACCTCCATTCTATGACTTCATACACCTCCATTCTATGACTTCACACACCTCCATTCTGTGACTTCACACACCTCAATTCTATGACTTCACACACCTCCATTCTTTGATTTCCCACACCTCCATTCTGAGTTTACACACCTCCATTCTATGATTTCACACTCCTCCATTCTTTGAGGTCACACACCTCCATTCTATGACTTCACACAACTTCATTCTTACTTTACAAACATCCATTCTATAACTTCACACACCTCCATTCTATGACTTCAAATACCTACATTCTGTGACTTCACAAATCTCCATTCTATGACTTCACACACCTCCATTCTGTGACTTCTCACACCTCCATTCTATGACTTCACACACCTCCATTCTGAATTCACACAGCTCCATTCTTTGACTTCACACACCTCCATTCTGAATTCACACAGCTCCATTCTCTGACTTCTCAAAACTCCATTCTATGATTTCACACACCTCCATACTATGACTTCACACAACTCCATCTATGACTTCACATACCTGCATTCTGACATCACACACCTACATTCTATGACTTCACAGACCTCGAATCTGTGACTTAACTCACCTACATTCTATGACTTCACACTCCTCCATTCTATGACTTCACAGACTTCCTTTCTATGACTTCACACACCTCCATTCTTTGACTTCACCCACCTCCATTCCATGACTTCCCACACATCCATTCTATGACTTCACACACCTCCATTCTATGAGTTCACACACCTCCATTCTTTGACTTCACACACCTCCATTTTGACTTCACACACCTACATTCTGTGACTTCACACACCTCCATTTGTGACTTCACACACAACAATTATGATTTCATACACCTCCATTCTGTGACTTCACACACCTCCATTCTTTGACTTCACACACCTCCGTTTTGACTTCACACACTTCAATTCTGGGACTTCACAGACCTCCATTCTGTGACTTCACACACCACCATTGTTTGACTTCACACACCTCCATTCTTTGACTTCACACATCTCCATTCCACGACTTCACACAACTCCATTCTATGTGTTCAGAAACATCCATTCTATGAGTTCACACACCACAATTGTGTCTTCACACACCTCCATTCTATGACTTCACACACCTTCATTCTTTATTCAGAAACATCCATTCTATGACTTCACACACCTCCATTCTATGACTTCAAAAACCTCTATTCTGTGACTTCACACACCTCCATTCTGAGTTCACACACCTCCATTCATTGACTTCACACACCTCCATTCTGACTTCACGCACCTCCATTCTATGTCTTTACACACTTCCATTCTATGACTTCACACACCTCCATTCTGTGACTTCACACACCTCCATTCTGTGCCTTCACACACCTTAATTCTATGACTTCACACACCTCCATTCTATGACTTCACACACCTCTATTCTATGATTTCACACATCCTTTTTGACTTCACACACATAAAATATATGACTTGAAACACCTCAATTCTATGACTTCACACACCTCCTTCTATGACTTCATACCCGTCCATTCTGTGAATTCACACCCCTCCATTCTATGACTTCACACACCTCCATTCTGACTTCACCCACCTCCATTCTGTGACTTCACACACCTCTATTCTCCTACTTCACACCCCTCCAATTTGACTTCACATACCTCCATTCTATGACTTCACGAACCTCCATTCCGTGACGTCACCCAACTCCATTCTGTGACTTCACAAACCTCCATTCTATAATTTCACACACCTCCATTCTATGACTTCACACACCTCCAGTTTACGACGTCACACACCTCCATTTTGACTTCACACACCTCCATTATGTGACTTCACACACCTCCCTTCTGTGTCTTCACACACCTCCATTCTATGACTTCACACACCTTCATTCTGTGACTTCACACACCTGCATTGTGAGTTCACACACCTCCATTCTGTGACCTCACACACCTCCATTGTGCGATTTCACACACCTCCATTCTGAGATGTCACACCTCCATTCTATGAATTCACACACCTCCATTCTGTGATTTCACACACCTCAATTCTATGACTTCACACAACTCCATTCTGTGACTTCAAACATCTCCGTTCTGAGTTCACACACCTACATTCTGTGACTTCACACACCTCCATTCTGTGACTTCACACACCTCCATTCCATGACTTCACACACCTCCATTCTGTTACTTCACAAACCTCCATTCTATGATTTCACACACCTCCAATCTATGACTTCACACACCTCCATTTTATGACGTCACACACCTCCATTTTGACTTCTCACACCTCCATTATGTGACTTCACACACCTCTCTTCTGTGACTTCACACACTTCCATTCTATGATTTCACATATCTTCATACGATGACTTCACACACCTCCATTCTGTGACTTCACAAACCTCCATTCTGAGTTCTCACACCGCCATTCTGTGACTTCACAAACCTCTATTCTATGATTTCACACACCTCCATTCTATGACTTCTCACAACTCCATTTTAGGACGTCACACACATCCATTTTGACTTCACACACTTCCTTTCTGTGACTTCACACACCTCCATTCTATGACTTCACACACTTCCATTGGCACGTCACACACCTCCATTCTATGAGTTCACACACCTACATTCTATGACTTCACACACCTTCATTCGACTTCACACACCTCCATTCTATGACTTCACAGACCTCGAATCTGTGACTTCACTCACCTCCAATCTATGACTTCACACTCCTCCATTCTATGACTTCCAACACCTCCTTTCTATGACTTCACACCTCCATTCTGACTTCACACTCCTCCATTATGTGACTTCACACACCTCCATTATATGACGTCACACAATTCCGTTCTATGACTTCACACACCTCCATTCTATGACTTCACACACCTCCATTCTGTGACTTCACACACCTCCATTCCATGACGTCACACACCTCCATTCTGTGACTTCACAAACCTCCATTCTATGATTTCACACACCTCCAATCTATGACTTCACACACCTCCATTTTATGACGTCACACACCTCCATTTTGACTTCTCACACCTCCATTATGTGACTTCACACACCTCTCTTCTGTGACTTCACACACTTCCATTCTATGATTTTACATACCTTCAAACGATGACTTCAAACACCTCCATTCTGTGACTTCACACACCTCCATTCTGAGTTCTCACACCGCCATTCTGTGACTTCACAAACCTCTATTCTATGATTTCACACACCTCCATTCTATGACTTCTCACACCTCCTTTTTAGGACGTCACACACGTCCATTTTGGCTTCACACACTTCCATTCTGTGACTTCACACACCTCCATTCTATGACTTCACACACTTCCATTGGGACGTCACACACCTCCATTCTATGAGTTCACACACCTACATTCTATGACTTCACACACCTTCATTCGACTTCACACACCTCCATTCTATGACTTCACAGACCTCGAATCTGTGACTTCACTCACCTCCAATCTATGACTTCACACTCCTCCATTCTATGACTTCCCACACCTCCTTTCTATGACTTCAAACCTCCATTCTTACTTCACACACCTCCATTATGTGACTTCACACACCTCCATTATGTGACTTCACACACCTCCATTATATGACGTCACACAACTCCGTTCTATGACTTCACACACCTCCATTCTATGACTTCACACACCTCCATTCTGTGACTTCACACACCTGCATTGTGAGTTCACACACCTCCATTTTGACTTCACACACCTCCATTATGTGACTTCACACACCTCCCTTCTGTGTCTTCACATACCTCCATTCTATGACTTCACACACCTTCATTCTGTGACTTCACACACCTGCATTGTGAGTTCACACACCTCCATTCTGTGACCTCACACACCTCCATTGTGCGATTTCACACACCTCCATTCTGAGATGTCACACCTCCATTCTATGAATTCACACACCTCCATTCTGTGATATCACACACCTCAATTCTATGACTTCACACAACTCCATTCTGTGACTTCAAACATCTCCGTTCTGAGTTCACACACCTACATTCTGTGACTTCACACACCTCCATTCTGTGACTTCACACACCTCCATTCCATGACTTCACACACCTCCATTCTGTTACTTCACAAACCTCCATTCTATGATTTCACACACCTCCAATCTATGACTTCACACACCTCCATTTTATGACGTCACACACCTCCATTTTGACTTCTCACACCTCCATTATGTGACTTCACACACCTCTCTTCTGTGACTTCACACACTTCCATTCTATGATTTCACATACCTTCATACGATGACTTCACACACCTCCATTCTGTGACTTCACAAACCTCCATTCTGAGTTCTCACACCGCCATTCTGTGACTTCACAAACCTCTATTCTATGATTTCACACACCTCCATTCTATGACTTCTCACAACTCCATTTTAGGACGTCACACACATCCATTTTGACTTCACACACTTCCTTTCTGTGACTTCACACACCTCCATTCTATGACTTCACACACTTCCATTGGCACGTCACACACCTCCATTCTATGAGTTCACACACCTACATTCTATGACTTCACACACCTTCATTCGACTTCACACACCTCCATTCTATGACTTCACAGACCTCGAATCTGTGACTTCACTCACCTCCAATCTATGACTTCACACTCCTCCATTCTATGACTTCCAACACCTCCTTTCTATGACTTCACACCTCCATTCTGACTTCACACTCCTCCATTATGTGACTTCACACACCTCCATTATGTGACGTCACACAATTCCGTTCTATGACTTCACACACCTCCATTCTATGACTTCACACACCTCCATTCTGTGACTTCACACACCTCCATTCCATGACGTCACACACCTCCATTCTGTGACTTCACAAACCTCCATTCTATGATTTCACACACCTCCAATCTATGACTTCACACACCTCCATTTTATGACGTCACACACCTCCATTTTGACTTCTCACACCTCCATTATGTGACTTCACACACCTCTCTTCTGTGACTTCACACACTTCCATTCTATGATTTTACATACCTTCAAACGATGACTTCAAACACCTCCATTCTGTGACTTCACACACCTCCATTCTGAGTTCTCACACCGCCATTCTGTGACTTCACAAGCCTCTATTCTATGATTTCACACACCTCCATTCTATGACTTCTCACACCTCCTTTTTAGGACGTCACACACCTCCATTTTGGCTTCACACACTTCCATTCTGTGACTTCACACACCTCCATTCTATGACTTCACACACTTCCATTGGGACGTCACACACCTCCATTCTATGAGTTCACACACCTACATTCTATGACTTCACACACCTTCATTCGACTTCACACACCTCCATTCTATGACTTCACAGACCTCGAATCTGTGACTTCACTCACCTCCAATCTATGACTTCACACTCCTCCATTCTATGACTTCCCACACCTCCTTTCTATGACTTCACACCTCCATTCTGACTTCACACACCTCCATTATGTGACTTCACACACCTCCATTATGTGACTTCACACACCTCCATTATATGACGTCACACAACTCCGTTCTATGACTTCACACACCTCCATTCTATGACTTCACACACCTCCATTCTGTGACTTCACACACCTCCATTCTATGACTTCACACACCTTCATTCTTACTTCACAAACATATATTCTATGACTTCACACACCTCCATTCTATGACTTCACACACCTCCATTCTTTGACTTCACACACCTACATTCTGTGATTTCACACACCTCCATTCTGTGACATCACACAGCTCCATTCTGTGACTACACACACCTCCATTCTCCGACTTCACACACCTCCATTCTATGACTTCACACATCCATTTTGACTTCACACAACTCCAATATAAAACTTCAAACACCTCAATTCTGTGACTTCACACACCTCCATTCTATGAATTCATACCCGTCCATTCTGTGACTTCACACACCTCCATTCTTTGACTTCAAACACCTCCATTCTGTGACTTCACCCACCTCCATTCTGTGACTTCCCACACCTCCATTCTCCGACTTCACACCCCTCCAATTTGACTTCACATACCTCCATTCTATGACCTCACACACCTCCATTCTGTGACTTCACAAACCTCCATTCTATGATTTCACACACCTCCAATCTATGACTTCACACACCTACATTTTATGACGTCACACACCTCCATTTTGACTTCACACACCTCCATTATGTGACTCCACATACCTCCCTTCTGTGACTTCACACACCTCCATTCTATGACTTCACACACCTTCATTGTATGATTTCACACACCTCCATTCTATGACTTCACACACTTCCATTCTATGATTTCACATACCTCCATGCTATGACTTCACACACCTCCATTCTGTGACTTCACACACCCCCATTCTGTGACTTCACACACCTCAATTCTGTGACTTCACAAACCTTCATTCTATGATTTCACACACCTCCATTTTATGACTTCACACACCCCCATTTTAGGACATCACACACCTCCATTTGGACTTCACACACCTCCATTCTGTGACTTCACACACCTCCATACTATGAATTCACACACTTCCATTGTGACGTCACGCACCTCTATTCTATGAGTTCACACACCTCCATTCTATGACTTCACACACCTCCATTCTGACTTCACACACCTCCATTCTATGACTTCACAGACCTCGAATCTGTGACTTCACTCACCTCCACTCTATGCCTTCACACTCCTCCATTCTCTGACTTCCCACACCTCCTTTCTATGACTTCACCCACCTCTATTCTATGACTTCACACCTCCATTCTGTCTTCACACACCTCCATTCTGTGACATCACACACCTCCATTATATGATATCACACACCTCCATTCTATGACTTCATACACCTCCATTCTATGACTTCACACAACTTCATTCTTACTTTACAAACATCCATTCTATAACTTCACTCACCTCCATTCTATGACTTCAAATACCTCCATTCTGTGACTTCACAAATCTCCATTCTATGACTTCACACACCTCCATTCTGTGACTTCTCACACCTCCATTCTATGACTTCACACACCTCCATTCTGAATTCACACAGCTCCATTCTTTGACTTCACACACCTCCATTCTGAATTCACACAGCTCCATTCTCTGACTTCTCAAAACTCCATTCTATGATTTCACACACCTCCATACTATGACTTCACACAACTCCATCTATGACTTCACATACCTGCATTCTGACATCACACACCTACATTCTATGACTTCACAGACCTCGAATCTGTGACTTAACTCACCTACATTCTATGACTTCACACTCCTCCATTCTATGACTTCACAGACTTCCTTTCTATGACTTCACACACCTCCATTCTTTGACTTCACCCACCTCCATTCCATGACTTCCCACACATCCATTCTATGACTTCACACACCTCCATTCTATGAGTTCACACACCTCCATTCTTTGACTTCACACACCTCCATTTTGACTTCACACACCTACATTCTGTGACTTCACACACCTCCATTTGTGACTTCACACACAACAATTATGATTTCACACACCTCCATTCTGTGACATCACACACCTCCATTCTTTGACTTCACACACCTCCGTTTTGACTTCACACACTTCAATTCTGGGACTTCACAGACCTCCATTCTGTGACTTCACACACCACCATTGTTTGACTTCACACACCTCCATTCTTTGACTTCACACATCTCCATTCCACGACTTCACACAACTCCATTCTATGTGTTCAGAAACATCCATTCTATGAGTTCACACACCACAATTTTGTCTTCACACACCTCCATTCTATGACTTCACACACCTTCATTCTTTATTCAGAAACATCCATTCTATGACTTCACACACCTCCATTCTATGACTTCAAAAACCTCTATTCTGTGACTTCACACACCTCCATTCTGAGTTCACACACCTCCATTCATTGACTTCACACACCTCCATTCTGACTTCACGCACCTCCATTCTATGTCTTTACACACTTCCATTCTATGACTTCACACAACTCCATTCTGTGACTTCACACACCTCCATTCTGTGCCTTCACACACCTTAATTCTATGACTTCACACACCTCCATTCTATGACTTCACACACCTCTATTCTATGATTTCACACATCCATTTTGACTTCACACACATAAAATATATGACTTGAAACACCTCAATTCTATGACTTCACACACCTCCTTCTATGACTTCATACCCGTCCATTCTGTGAATTCACACCCCTCCATTCTATGACTTCACACACCTCCATTCTGACTTCACCCACCTCCATTCTGTGACTTCATACACCTCTATTCTCCTACTTCACACCCCTCCAATTTGACTTCACATACCTCCATTCTATGACTTCACGAACCTCCATTCCGTGACGTCACCCAACTCCATTCTGTGACTTCACAAACCTCCATTCTATAATTTCACACACCTCCATTCTATGACTTCACACACCTCCAGTTTACGACGTCACACACCTCCATTTTGACTTCACACACCTCCATTATGTGACTTCACACACCTCCCTTCTGTGTCTTCACACACCTCCATTCTATGACTTCACACACCTTCATTCTGTGACTTCACACACCTGCATTGTGAGTTCACACACCTCCATTCTGTGACCTCACACACCTCCATTGTGCGATTTCACACACCTCCATTCTGAGATGTCACACCTCCATTCTATGAATTCACACAACTCCATTCTGTGATTTCACACACCTCAATTCTATGACTTCACACAACTCCATTCTGTGACTTCAAACATCTCCATTCTGAGTTCACACACCTCCATTCTGTGACTTCACACACCTCCATTCTGTGACTTCACACACCTCCATTCCATGACTTCACACACCTCCATTCTGTTACTTCACAAACCTCCATTCTATGATTTCACACACCTCCAATCTATGACTTCACACACCTCCATTTTATGACGTCACACACCTCCATTTTGACTTCTCACACCTCCATTATGTGACTTCACACACCTCTCTTCTGTGACTTCACACACTTCCATTCTATGATTTTACATACCTTCAAACGATGACTTCACACACCTCCATTCTGTGACTTCACACACCTCCATTCTGAGTTCTCACACCGCCATTCTGTGACTTCACAAACCTCTATTCTATGATTTCACACACCTCCATTCTATGACTTCTCACACCTCCTTTTTAGGACGTCACACACCTCCATTTTGGCTTCACACACTTCCATTCTATGACTTCACACACCTCCATTCTATGACTTCACAAACTTCCATTGGGACGTCACACACCTCCATTCTATTAGTTCACACACCTACATTCTATGACTTCACACACCTTCATTCGACTTCACACACCTCAATTCTATGACTTCACAGACCTCGAATCTGTGACTTCACTCACCTCCAATCTATGACTTCACACTCCTCCATTCTATGACTTCCCACACCTCCTTTCTATGACTTCACACCTCCATTCTGACTTCACACACCTCCATTATGTGACTTCACACACCTCCATTATGTGACTTCACACACCTCCATTATATGACGTCACACAACTCCGTTCTATGACTTCACACACCTCCATTCTATGACTTCACACACCTCCATTCTGTGACTTCACACACCTCCATTCTATGACTTCACACACCTTCATTCTTACTTCACAAACATATATTCTATGACTTCACACACCTCCATTCTATGACTTCACACACCTCCATTCTTTGACTTCACACACCTACATTCTGTGATTTCACACACCTCCATTCTGTGACATCACACAGCTCCATTCTGTGACTACACACACCTCCATCCTCCGACTTCACACACCTCCATTCTATGACTTCACACATCCATTTTGACTTCACACAATTCCAATATATAACTTCAAACACCTCAATTCTGTGACTTCACACACCTCCATTCTATGAATTCATACCCGTCCATTCTGTGACTTCACACACCTCCATTCTTTGACTTCAAACACCTCCATTCTGTGACTTCACCCACCTCCATTCTGTGACTTCCCACACCTCCATTCTCCGACTTCACACCCCTCCAATTTGACTTCACATACCTCCATTCTATGACCTCACACACCTCCATTCTGTGACTTCACAAACCTCCATTCTATGATTTCACACACCTCCAATCTATGACTTCACACACCTACATTTTATGACGTCACACACCTCCATTTTGACTTCACACACCTCCATTATGTGACTCCACATACCTCCCTTCTGTGACTTCACACACCTCCATTCTATGACTTCACACACCTTCATTGTATGATTTCACACACCTCCATTCTATGACTTCACACACTTCCATTCTATGATTTCACATACCTCCATGCTATGACTTCACACACCTCCATTCTGTGACTTCACACACCCCCATTCTGTGACTTCACACACCTCAATTCTGTGACTTCACAAACCTTCATTCTATGATTTCACACACCTCCATTTTATGACTTCACACACCCCCATTTTAGGACATCACACACCTCCATTTGGACTTCACACACCTCCATTCTGTGACTTCACACACCTCCATACTATGAATTCACACACTTCCATTGTGACGTCACACACCTCAATTCTATGACTTCACACAACTCCATTCTGTGACTTCAAACATCTCCATTCTGAGTTCACACACCTCCATTCTGTGACTTCACACACCTCCATTCTGTGACTTCACACACCTCCATTCCATGACTTCACACACCTCCATTCTGTTACTTCACAAAACTCCATTCTATGATTTCACACACCTCCAATCTATGACTTCACACACCTCCATTTTATGACGTCACACCTCCATTTTGACTTCTCACACCTCCATTATGTGACTTCACACACCTCTCTTCTGTTACTTCACACACTTCCATTCTATGATTTCACATACCTTCATACGATGACTTCACACACCTCCATTCTGTGACTTCACAAACCTCCATTCTATGACTTCTCACAACTCCATTTTAGGACGTCACACACATCCATTTTGACTTCACACACTTCCTTTCTGTGACTTCACACACCTACATTCTATGACTTCACACACTTCCATTGGCACGTCACACACCTCCATTCTATGAGTTCACACACCTCCATTCTATGACTTCACACACCTTCATTCGACTTCACACACCTCCATTCTATGACTTCACAGACCTCGAATCTGTGACTTCACTCACCTCCAATCTATGACTTCACACTCCTCCTTTCTATGACTTCCAACACCTCCTTTCTATGACTTCACACCTCCATTCTGACTTCACACTCCTCCATTATGTGATTTCACACACCTCCATTATATGACGTCACACAACTCCGTTCTATGACTTCACACACCTCCATTCTATGACTTCACACACCTCTATTCTGTGACTTCACACACCTCCATTCTATGACTTCACACACCTTCATTCTTACTTCACAAACATACATTCTATGACTTCACACACCTCCATTCTTTGACTTCACACACCTCCATTCTGTGACTTCACACACCTCCATTCTGTGACTTCACACACATCCATTCTGTGACTTCACACAGCTCCATTCTGTGACTTCACACACCTCCATTCTCCGACTTCAAACACCTCCATTCTATGACTTCACACATCCATTTTGACTTCACACACCTCCAATATATAACTTCAAACACCTCAATTCTGTGACTTCACACACCTCCATTCTATGAAATCATACCCGTCCATTCTGTGACTTCACACACCTCCATTCTTTGACTTCACACACCTCCATTCTGTGACTTCACCCACCTCCATTCTGTGACTTCCCACACCTCCATTCTCCGACTTCACACCCCTCCAATTTGACTTCACATACCTCCATTCTATGACTTCACACACCTCCATTCTGTGACTTCACAAACCTCCATTCTATGATTTCACACACCTCCAATCTATGACTTCACACACCTACATTATATGACGTCACCACTTCCATTTTGACTTCACACACCTCCATTATGTGACTCCACACACCTCCATTCTGTGACTTCACACACCTCCATTCTATGATTTCACACACTTCCATTTTATGACTTCACCCACCGCCATTCCGTGACTTCACACACCTGCATTGTGAGTTCACATACCTCCATTCTGTGACCTCACACACCTCCATTGTGCGATTTCACACACCTCCATTCTGAGATGTCACACCTCCATTCTATGAATTCACACACCTCCATTCTGTGATTTCACACACCTCAATTCTATGACTTCACACAACTCCATTCTGTGACTTCACACATCTCCATTCTGAGTTCACACACCTCTATTCTGTGACTTCACACACCTCCATTCTGTGACTTCACACACCTCCATTCCATGATGTCACACACCTCCATTCTGTGACTTCACAAACCTCCATTCTATGATTTCACACACCTCCAATCTATGACTTCACACACCTCCATTTTATGACGTCACACACCTCCATTTTGACTTCTCACACCTCCATTATGTGACTTCACACACCCCCATTCTGTGACTTCACACACCTCCATTCTGTGACTTCACAAACCTTCATTCTATGATTTCACACACCTCCATTTTATGACTTCACACACCCCCATTTTAGGACATCACACACCTCCATTTGGACTTCACACACCTCCATTCTGTGACTTCACACACCTCCATACTATGAATTCACACACTTCCATTGTGACGTCACGCACCTCTATTCTATGAGTTCACACACCTCCATTCTATGACTTCACACACCTCCATTCTGACTTCACACACCTCCATTCTATGACTTCACAGACCTCGAATCTGTGACTTCACTCACCTCCACTCTATGCCTTCACACTCCTCCATTCTCTGACTTCCCACACCTCCTTTCTATGACTTCACCCACCTCTATTCTATGACTTCACACCTCCATTCTGTCTTCACACACCTCCATTCTGTGACATCACACACCTCCATTATATGATATCACACACCTCCATTCTATGACTTCATACACCTCCATTCTATGACTTCACACAACTTCATTCTTACTTTACAAACATCCATTCTATAACTTCACTCACCTCCATTCTATGACTTCAAATACCTCCATTCTGTGACTTCACAAATCTCCATTCTATGACTTCACACACCTCCATTCTGTGACTTCTCACACCTCCATTCTATGACTTCACACACCTCCATTCTGAATTCACACAGCTCCATTCTTTGACTTCACACACCTCCATTCTGAATTCACACAGCTCCATTCTCTGACTTCTCAAAACTCCATTCTATGATTTCACACACCTCCATACTATGACTTCACACAACTCCATCTATGACTTCACATACCTGCATTCTGACATCACACACCTACATTCTATGACTTCACAGACCTCGAATCTGTGACTTAACTCACCTACATTCTATGACTTCACACTCCTCCATTCTATGACTTCACAGACTTCCTTTCTATGACTTCACACACCTCCATTCTTTGACTTCACCCACCTCCATTCCATGACTTCCCACACATCCATTCTATGACTTCACACACCTCCATTCTATGAGTTCACACACCTCCATTCTTTGACTTCACACACCTCCATTTTGACTTCACACACCTACATTCTGTGACTTCACACACCTCCATTTGTGACTTCACACACAACAATTATGATTTCACACACCTCCATTCTGTGACATCACACACCTCCATTCTTTGACTTCACACACCTCCGTTTTGACTTCACACACTTCAATTCTGGGACTTCACAGACCTCCATTCTGTGACTTCACACACCACCATTGTTTGACTTCACACACCTCCATTCTTTGACTTCACACATCTCCATTCCACGACTTCACACAACTCCATTCTATGTGTTCAGAAACATCCATTCTATGAGTTCACACACCACAATTTTGTCTTCACACACCTCCATTCTATGACTTCACACACCTTCATTCTTTATTCAGAAACATCCATTCTATGACTTCACACACCTCCATTCTATGACTTCAAAAACCTCTATTCTGTGACTTCACACACCTCCATTCTGAGTTCACACACCTCCATTCATTGACTTCACACACCTCCATTCTGACTTCACGCACCTCCATTCTATGTCTTTACACACTTCCATTCTATGACTTCACACAACTCCATTCTGTGACTTCACACACCTCCATTCTGTGCCTTCACACACCTTAATTCTATGACTTCACACACCTCCATTCTATGACTTCACACACCTCTATTCTATGATTTCACACATCCATTTTGACTTCACACACATAAAATATATGACTTGAAACACCTCAATTCTATGACTTCACACACCTCCTTCTATGACTTCATACCCGTCCATTCTGTGAATTCACACCCCTCCATTCTATGACTTCACACACCTCCATTCTGACTTCACCCACCTCCATTCTGTGACTTCATACACCTCTATTCTCCTACTTCACACCCCTCCAATTTGACTTCACATACCTCCATTCTATGACTTCACGAACCTCCATTCCGTGACGTCACCCAACTCCATTCTGTGACTTCACAAACCTCCATTCTATAATTTCACACACCTCCATTCTATGACTTCACACACCTCCAGTTTACGACGTCACACACCTCCATTTTGACTTCACACACCTCCATTATGTGACTTCACACACCTCCCTTCTGTGTCTTCACACACCTCCATTCTATGACTTCACACACCTTCATTCTGTGACTTCACACACCTGCATTGTGAGTTCACACACCTCCATTCTGTGACCTCACACACCTCCATTGTGCGATTTCACACACCTCCATTCTGAGATGTCACACCTCCATTCTATGAATTCACACACCTCCATTCTGTGATTTCACACACCTCAATTCTATGACTTCACACAACTCCATTCTGTGACTTCAAACATCTCCATTCTGAGTTCACACACCTCCATTCTGTGACTTCACACACCTCCATTCTGTGACTTCACACACCTCCATTCCATGACTTCACACACCTCCATTCTGTTACTTCACAAACCTCCATTCTATGATTTCACACACCTCCAATCTATGACTTCACACACCTCCATTTTATGACGTCACACACCTCCATTTTGACTTCTCACACCTCCATTATGTGACTTCACACACCTCTCTTCTGTGACTTCACACACTTCCATTCTATGATTTTACATACCTTCAAACGATGACTTCACACACCTCCATTCTGTGACTTCACACACCTCCATTCTGAGTTCTCACACCGCCATTCTGTGACTTCACAAACCTCTATTCTATGATTTCACACACCTCCATTCTATGACTTCTCACACCTCCTTTTTAGGACGTCACACACCTCCATTTTGGCTTCACACACTTCCATTCTGTGACTTCACACACCTCCATTCTATGACTTCACAAACTTCCATTGGGACGTCACACACCTCCATTCTATTAGTTCACACACCTACATTCTATGACTTCACACACCTTCATTCGACTTCACACACCTCAATTCTATGACTTCACAGACCTCGAATCTGTGACTTCACTCACCTCCAATCTATGACTTCACACTCCTCCATTCTATGACTTCCCACACCTCCTTTCTATGACTTCACACCTCCATTCTGACTTCACACACCTCCATTATGTGACTTCACACACCTCCATTATGTGACTTCACACACCTCCATTATATGACGTCACACAACTCCGTTCTATGACTTCACACACCTCCATTCTATGACTTCACACACCTCCATTCTGTGACTTCACACACCTCCATTCTATGACTTCACACACCTTCATTCTTACTTCACAAACATATATTCTATGACTTCACACACCTCCATTCTATGACTTCACACACCTCCATTCTTTGACTTCACACACCTACATTCTGTGATTTCACACACCTCCATTCTGTGACATCACACAGCTCCATTCTGTGACTACACACACCTCCATTCTCCGACTTCACACACCTCCATTCTATGACTTCACACATCCATTTTGACTTCACACAACTCCAATATATAACTTCAAACACCTCAATTCTGTGACTTCACACACCTCCATTCTATGAATTCATACCCGTCCATTCTGTGACTTCACACACCTCCATTCTTTGACTTCAAACACCTCCATTCTGTGACTTCACCCACCTCCATTCTGTGACTTCCCACACCTCCATTCTCCGACTTCACACCCCTCCAATTTGACTTCACATACCTCCATTCTATGACCTCACACACCTCCATTCTGTGACTTCACAAACCTCCATTCTATGATTTCACACACCTCCAATCTATGACTTCACACACCTACATTTTATGACGTCACACACCTCCATTTTGACTTCACACACCTCCATTATGTGACTCCACATACCTCCCTTCTGTGACTTCACACACCTCCATTCTATGACTTCACACACCTTCATTGTATGATTTCACACACCTCCATTCTATGACTTCACACACTTCCATTCTATGATTTCACATACCTCCATGCTATGACTTCACACACCTCCATTCTGTGACTTCACACACCCCCATTCTGTGACTTCACACACCTCAATTCTGTGACTTCACAAACCTTCATTCTATGATTTCACACACCTCCATTTTATGACTTCACACACCCCCATTTTAGGACATCACACACCTCCATTTGGACTTCACACACCTCCATTCTGTGACTTCACACACCTCCATACTATGAATTCACACACTTCCATTGTGACGTCACACACCTCAATTCTATGACTTCACACAACTCCATTCTGTGACTTCAAACATCTCCATTCTGAGTTCACACACCTCCATTCTGTGACTTCACACACCTCCATTCTGTGACTTCACACACCTCCATTCCATGACTTCACACACCTCCATTCTGTTACTTCACAAACCTCCATTCTATGATTTCACACACCTCCAATCTATGACTTCACACACCTCCATTTTATGACGTCACACCTCCATTTTGACTTCTCACACCTCCATTATGTGACTTCACACACCTCTCTTCTGTGACTTCACACACTTCCATTCTATGATTTCACATACCTTCATACGATGACTTCACACACCTCCATTCTGTGACTTCACAAACCTCCATTCTATGACTTCTCACAACTCCATTTTAGGACGTCACACACATCCATTTTGACTTCACACACTTCCTTTCTGTGACTTCACACACCTCCATTCTATGACTTCACACACTTCCATTGGCACGTCACACACCTCCATTCTATGAGTTCACACACCTCCATTCTATGACTTCACACACCTTCATTCGACTTCACACACCTCCATTCTATGACTTCACAGACCTCGAATCTGTGACTTCACTCACCTCCAATCTATGACTTCACACTCCTCCTTTCTATGACTTCCAACACCTCCTTTCTATGACTTCACACCTCCATTCTGACTTCACACTCCTCCATTATGTGACTTCACACACCTCCATTATATGACGTCACACAACTCCGTTCTATGACTTCACACACCTCCATTCTATGACTTCACACACCTCTATTCTGTGACTTCACACACCTCCATTCTATGACTTCACACACCTTCATTCTTACTTCACAAACATACATTCTATGACTTCACACACCTCCATTCTTTGACTTCACACACCTCCATTCTGTGACTTCACACACCTCCATTCTGTGACTTCACACACATCCATTCTGTGACTTCACACAGCTCCATTCTGTGACTTCACACACCTCCATTCTCCGACTTCAAACACCTCCATTCTATGACTTCACACATCCATTTTGACTTCACACACCTCCAATATATAACTTCAAACACCTCAATTCTGTGACTTCACACACCTCCATTCTATGAAATCATACCCGTCCATTCTGTGACTTCACACACCTCCATTCTTTGACTTCACACACCTCCATTCTGTGACTTCACCCACCTCCATTCTGTGACTTCCCACACCTCCATTCTCCGACTTCACACCCCTCCAATTTGACTTCACATACCTCCATTCTATGACTTCACACACCTCCATTCTGTGACTTCACAAACCTCCATTCTATGATTTCACACACCTCCAATCTATGACTTCACACACCTACATTATATGACGTCACCACTTCCATTTTGACTTCACACACCTCCATTATGTGACTCCACACACCTCCATTCTGTGACTTCACACACCTCCATTCTATGATTTCACACACTTCCATTTTATGACTTCACCCACCGCCATTCCGTGACTTCACACACCTGCATTGTGAGTTCACATACCTCCATTCTGTGACCTCACACACCTCCATTGTGCGATTTCACACACCTCCATTCTGAGATGTCACACCTCCATTCTATGAATTCACACACCTCCATTCTGTGATTTCACACACCTCAATTCTATGACTTCACACAACTCCATTCTGTGACTTCACACATCTCCATTCTGAGTTCACACACCTCTATTCTGTGACTTCACACACCTCCATTCTGTGACTTCACACACCTCCATTCCATGATGTCACACACCTCCATTCTGTGACTTCACAAACCTCCATTCTATGATTTCACACACCTCCAATCTATGACTTCACACACCTCCATTTTATGACGTCACACACCTCCATTTTGACTTCTCACACCTCCATTATGTGACTTCACACACCTCTCTTCTGTGACTTCACACACTTCCATTCTATGATTTTACATACCTTCAAACGATGACTTCACACACCTCCATTCTGTGACTTCACACACCTCCATTCTGAGTTCTCACACCGCCATTCTGTGACTTCACAAACCTCTATTCTATGATTTCACACACCTCCATTCTATGACTTCTCACAACTCCTTTTTAGGACGTCACACACCTCCATTTTGGCTTCACACACTTCCATTCTGTGACTTCACACACCTCCATTCTATGACTTCACACACTTCCATTGGGACGTCACACACCTCCATTCTATGAGTTCACACACCTACATTCTATGACTTCACACACCTTCATTCGACTTCACACACCTCAATTCTATGACTTCACAGACCTCGAATCTGTGACTTCACTCACCTCCAATCTATGACTTCACACTCCTCCATTCTATGACTTCCCACACCTCCTTTCTATGACTTCACACCTCCATTCTGACTTCACACACCTCCATTATGTGACTTCCCACACCTCCATTATGTGACTTCACACACCTCCATTATATGACGTCACACAACTCCGTTCTATGACTTCACACACCTCCATTCTATGACTTCACACACCTCCATTCTGTGACTTCACACACCTCCATTCTATGATTTCACACACCTTCATTCTTACTTCACAAACATATATTCTATGACTTCACACACCTCCATTCTATGACTTCACACACCTCCATTCTTTGACTTCACACACCTACATTCTGTGATTTCACACACCTCCATTCTGTGACATCACACAGCTCCATTCTGTGACTACACACACCTCCATTCTCCGACTTCACACACCTCCATTCTATGACTTCACACATCCATTTTGACTTCACACAACTCCAATATATAACTTCAAACACCTCAATTCTGTGACTTCACACACCTCCATTCTATGAATTCATACCCGTCCATTCTGTGACTTCACACACCTCCATTCTTTGACTTCAAACACCTCCATTCTGTGACTTCACCCACCTCCATTCTGTGACTTCCAACACCTCCTTTCTATGACTTCACACCTCCATTCTGACTTCACACTCCTCCATTATGTGACTTCACACACCTCCATTATATGACGTCACACAACTCCGTTCTATGACTTCACACACCTCCATTCTATGACTTCACACACCTCTATTCTGTGACTTCACACACCTCCATTCTATGACTTCACACACCTTCATTCTTACTTCACAAACATACATTCTATGACTTCACACACCTCCATTCTTTGACTTCACACACCTCCATTCTGTGACTTCACACACCTCCATTCTGTGACTTCACACACATCCATTCTGTGACTTCACACAGCTCCATTCTGTGACTTCACACACCTCCATTCTCCGACTTCAAACACCTCCATTCTATGACTTCACACATCCATTTTGACTTCACACACCTCCAATATATAACTTCAAACACCTCAATTCTGTGACTTCACACACCTCCATTCTATGAAATCATACCCGTCCATTCTGTGACTTCACACACCTCCATTCTTTGACTTCACACACCTCCATTCTGTGACTTCACCCACCTCCATTCTGTGACTTCCCACACCTCCATTCTCCGACTTCACACCCCTCCAATTTGACTTCACATACCTCCATTCTATGACTTCACACACCTCCATTCTGTGACTTCACAAACCTCCATTCTATGATTTCACACACCTCCAATCTATGACTTCACACACCTACATTATATGACGTCACCACTTCCATTTTGACTTCACACACCTCCATTATGTGACTCCACACACCTCCATTCTGTGACTTCACACACCTCCATTCTATGATTTCACACACTTCCATTTTATGACTTCACCCACCGCCATTCCGTGACTTCACACACCTGCATTGTGAGTTCACATACCTCCATTCTGTGACCTCACACACCTCCATTGTGCGATTTCACACACCTCCATTCTGAGATGTCACACCTCCATTCTATGAATTCACACACCTCCATTCTGTGATTTCACACACCTCAATTCTATGACTTCACACAACTCCATTCTGTGACTTCACACATCTCCATTCTGAGTTCACACACCTCTATTCTGTGACTTCACACACCTCCATTCTGTGACTTCACACACCTCCATTCCATGATGTCACACACCTCCATTCTGTGACTTCACAAACCTCCATTCTATGATTTCACACACCTCCAATCTATGACTTCACACACCTCCATTTTATGACGTCACACACCTCCATTTTGACTTCTCACACCTCCATTATGTGACTTCACACACCTCTCTTCTGTGACTTCACACACTTCCATTCTATGATTTTACATACCTTCAAACGATGACTTCACACACCTCCATTCTGTGACTTCACACACCTCCATTCTGAGTTCTCACACCGCCATTCTGTGACTTCACAAACCTCTATTCTATGATTTCACACACCTCCATTCTATGACTTCTCACAACTCCTTTTTAGGACGTCACACACCTCCATTTTGGCTTCACACACTTCCATTCTGTGACTTCACACACCTCCATTCTATGACTTCACACACTTCCATTGGGACGTCACACACCTCCATTCTATGAGTTCACACACCTACATTCTATGACTTCACACACCTTCATTCGACTTCACACACCTCAATTCTATGACTTCACAGACCTTGAATCTGTGACTTCACTCACCTCCAATCTATGACTTCACACTCCTCCATTCTATGACTTCCCACACCTCCTTTCTATGACTTCACACCTCCATTCTGACTTCACACACCTCCATTATGTGACTTCCCACACCTCCATTATGTGACTTCACACACCTCCATTATATGACGTCACACAACTCCGTTCTATGACTTCACACACCTCCATTCTATGACTTCACACACCTCCATTCTGTGACTTCACACACCTCCATTCTATGATTTCACACACCTTCATTCTTACTTCACAAACATATATTCTATGACTTCACACACCTCCATTCTATGACTTCACACACCTCCATTCTTTGACTTCACACACCTACATTCTGTGATTTCACACACCTCCATTCTGTGACATCACACAGCTCCATTCTGTGACTACACACACCTCCATTCTCCGACTTCACACACCTCCATTCTATGACTTCACACATCCATTTTGACTTCACACAACTCCAATATATAACTTCAAACACCTCAATTCTGTGACTTCACACACCTCCATTCTATGAATTCATACCCGTCCATTCTGTGACTTCACACACCTCCATTCTTTGACTTCAAACACCTCCATTCTGTGACTTCACCCACCTCCATTCTGTGACTTCCCACACCTCCATTCTCCGACTTCACACCCCTCCAATTTGACTTCACATACCTCCATTCTATGACCTCACACACCTCCATTCTGTGACTTCACAAACCTCCATTCTATGATTTCACACACCTCCAATCTATGACTTCACACACCTACATTTTATGACGTCACACACCTCCATTTTGACTTCACACACCTCCATTATGTGACTCCACATACCTCCCTTCTGTGACTTCACACACAACCATTCTATGACTTCACACACCTTCATTGTATGATTTCACACACCTCCATTCTATGACTTCACACACTTCCATTCTATGATTTCACATACCTCCATGCTATGACTTCACACACCTCCATTCTGTGACTTCACACACCCCCATTCTGTGACTTCACACACCTCAATTCTGTGACTTCACAAACCTTCATTCTATGATTTCACACACCTCCATTTTATGACTTCACACACCCCCATTTTAGGACATCACACACCTCTATTTGGACTTCACACACCTCCATTCTGTGACTTCACACACCTCCATACTATGAATTCACACACTTCCATTGTGACGTCACGCACCTCTATTCTATGAGTTCACACACCTCCATTCTATGACTTCACACACCTCCATTCTGACTTCACACACCTCCATTCTATGACTTCACAGACCTCGAATCTGTGACTTCACTCACCTCCACTCTATGCCTTCACACTCCTCCATTCTCTGACTTCCCACACCTCCTTTCTATGACTTCACCCACCTCTATTCTATGACTTCACACCTCCATTCTGTCTTCACACACCTCCATTCTGTGACATCACACACCTCCATTATATGATATCACACACCTCCATTCTATGACTTCATACACCTCCATTCTATGACTTCACACACCTCCATTCTGTGACTTCACACACCTCAATTCTATGACTTCACACACCTCCATTCTTTGATTTCCCACACCTCCATTCTGAGTTTACACACCTCCATTCTATGATTTCACACTCCTCCATTCTTTGAGGTCACACACCTCCATTTTATGACTTCACACAACTTCATTCTTACTTTACAAACATCCATTCTATAACTTCACACACCTCCATTCTATGACTTCAAATACCTCCATTCTGTGACTTCACAAATCTCCATTCTATGACTTCACACACCTCCATTCTGTGACTTCACAAACCTCAATTCTATGACTTCCCACACATCCATTCTATGACTTCACACACCTCCATTCTATGAGTTCACACACCTCCATTCTTTGACTTCACACACCTCCATTTTGACTTCACACACCTACATTGTGTGACTTCACACACCTCCATTTGTGACTTCACACACAACAATTATGATTTCACACACCTCCATTCTGTGACTTCACACACCTCCATTCTTTGACTTCACACACCTCCGTTTTGACTTCACACACTTCAATTCTGGGACTTCACAGACCTCCATTCTGTGACTTCACACACCACCATTGTTTGACTTCACACACCTCCATTTTTTGACTTCACACATCTCCATTCCACGACTTCACACAACTCCATTCTATGTGTTCAGAAACATCCATTCTATGAGTTCACACACCACAATTTTGTCTTCACACACCTCCATTCTATGACTTCACACACCTTCATTCTTTATTCAGAAACATCCATTCTATGACTTCACACACCTCCATTCTATGACTTCAAAAACCTCTATTCTGTGACTTCACACACCTCCATTCTGAGTTCACACACCTCCATTCATTGTCTTCACACACCTCCATTCTGACATCACGCACCTCCATTCTATATCTTTACACACTTCCATTCTATGACTTCACACACCTCCATTCTGTGACTTCACACACCTCCATTCTGTGCCTTCACACACCTTAATTCTATGACTTCACACACCTCCATTCTATGACTTCACACACCTCTATTCTATGATTTCACACATCCTTTTTGACTTCACACACATAAAATATATGACTTGAAACACCTCAATTCTATGACTTCACACACCTCCTTCTATGACTTCATACCCGTCCATTCTGTGAATTCACACCCCTCCATTCTATGACTTCACACACCTCCATTCTGACTTCACCCACCTCCATTCTGTGACTTCACACACCTCTATTCTCCTACTTCACACCCCTCCAATTTGACTTCACATACCTCCATTCTATGACTTCACGAACCTCCATTCCGTGACGTCACCCAACTCCATTCTGTGACTTCACAAACCTCCATTCTATAATTTCACACACCTCCATTCTATGACTTCACACACCTCCAGTTTACGACGTCACACACCTCCATTTTGACTTCACACACCTCCATTATGTGACTTCACACACCTCCCTTCTGTGTCTTCATACACCTCCATTCTATGACTTCACACACCTTCATTCTGTGACTTCACACACCTCAATTCTATTACTTCACACACTTCCACTCTATGATTTCACATACCTCCATGCTGTAACTTCTCACACCTCCATTCTGTGACTTCACACACCTCCATTCTGAGTTCACACACCTGCATTCTGTGACTTCACAAACCTCCATTCTATGCTTTCACACAGCTCCATTCTATGACTTCACACAGCTCCATTTTATGACGTCACACACCTTCATTTTGACTTGTCACACCTCCATTCCGTGACTTCACACACCTCCATTCTATGACTTCACACACATCCTTTGTGACGTCACACACCTCCATTCTCTGAGTTCACACACCTCCATTCTATGACTTCACACACCTCCATCCTGTGACTTCACACACCTCCATTCTATGACTTCACACACCTTCATTCTTACTTCACAAACATACATTCTATGACTTCACACACCTCCATTCTATGATTTCACACACCTACATTCTTTGACTTCACACACCTCCATTCTGTGTTCACACACCTCAATGTGACTTCACACACCTCCATTCTGACTTCACGCACCTCCATTCTATGTCTTTACACACTTCCATTCTATGACTTCACACACCTCCATTCTGTGACTTCACACACCTCCAATCTGTGCCTTCACACACCTTAATTCTATGACTTCACACACCTCCATTCTATGACTTCACACACCTCTATTCTATGATTTCACACATCCATTTTGACTTCACACACATAAAATATATGACTTGAAACACCTCAATTTTATGACTTCACACACCTCCTTCTATGACTTCATACCCGTCCATTCTGTGAATTCACACCCCTCCATTCTATGACTTCACACACCTCCATTCTGACTTCACCCACCTCCATTCTGTGACTTCACACACCTCTATTCTCCTACTTCACACCCCTCCAATTTGACTTCACATACCTCCATTCTATGACTTCACGAACCTCCATTCCGTGACGTCACCCAACTCCATTCTGTGACTTCACAAACCTCCATTATATAATTTCACACACCTCCATTCTATGACTTCACACACCTCCAGTTTACGACGTCACACACCTCCATTTTGACTTCACACACCTCCATTATGTGACTTCACACACCTCCCTTCTGTGTCTTCACACACCTCCATTCTATGACTTCACACACCTTCATTCTGTGACTTCACACACCTCAATTCTATGACTTCACACACTTCCACTCTATGATTTCACATACCTCCATGCTGTAACTTCTCACACCTCCATTCTGTGACTTCACACACCTGCATTCTGAGTTCACACACCTGCATTCTGTGACTTCACAAACCTCCCTTCTATGATTTCACACAGCTCCATTCTATGACTTCACACAGCTCCATTTTATGACGTCACACACCTCCATTTTGACTTCTCACACCTCCATTCCGTGACTTCACACACCTCCATTCTATGACTTCACACACATCCTTTGTGACGTCACACACCTCCATTCTATGAGTTCACACACCTCCATTCTATGACTTCACACACCTCCATTCTGTGACTTCACACACCTCCATTCTATGACTTCACACACCTTCATTCTTACTTCACAAACATACATTCTATGACTTCACACACCTCCATTCTATGATTTCACACACCTACATTCTTTGCCTTCACACACCTCCATTCTGTGTTCACACACCTCAATTCTGTGACTTCACACACCTCCATTCTGACTTCACACACCTCCATTCTATGACTTCACACACCGCCATTCTTTGACTTCACACACCTAAATTTTGAGTTGACACACCTCCATCATTTGACTTCACCCACCTCCATTCTGACCTCACACAGCTCCATTCTATGACTTCACACACCTCCATTCTTTGACGTCACACACCTCCATTCGATGACTTCACACACCTTCATTCTTACTTTACAAACATCCATTCTATAACTTCACACACCTCCATTCTATGACTTTACACACCTCCATTGTGTGACTTCACATACCTGCATTCTATGACTTCACACACCTCCATTCTGTGACTTCACACACCTCCATTCTATGACTTCACACACATCCATTCTGACGTCACACACCTCCATTCTATGAGTTCACACACCTGCATTCTGACTTCACCCACCTCCATTCTATGACTTCACACACCTCCATTCTGACTTCACACACCTCTCTTCTATGAATTCGCACACCTCCATTCTGACATCACACACCTCCATTCTATGACTTCACAGAACTCGAATCTGTGACTTCACTCACCTGCACTCTATGACTTTACACTCCTCCATTCTATGACTTCACACAACTCTTTCTATGACTTCACACACCTTCATTTTTACTTCAGAAACATCCAATCTGTGACTTCACACACCTCCACTCTATGACTTCACAAACCTCCCTTCTGTGACTTCACACACCTCCATTCTGAGTTCACACAATTCCATTCGTTGACTTCACACATCTCCATTCTGACTTCACACACCTCCATTCTATGACTTCACACACTTCCATTCTATGACTTCACACACCCTATTCTGTGACTTCAAACACTTCCTTTGTGTGACTTCACACACTTCCATTCTATGACTTCATAAACCTCCCTTTTATAATTTCACACACCTCCATTCTATGACCTCACACACCCTCATTCTTTTATTTCACACACGTACATTCTATGATTTCACACATCCATTTCGACTTCACACACCTCTAATATATGACTTCAAACACCTCAATTCTGTGACTTCACACACCTGCATTCTATGACTTCATATCGTCCATTCTGTGACTTCAAACACCTCCATTCTATGACTTCACACAATTCCATTCTATGACTTCACACACCTCCATTTTATAACTTCACACACCTGCATTTTAGACTTCACACACCTCCATTCTGAGTTTACACACTTCCATTCTATGACTTCACATACCTCCATTCTTTGACGTCACACATTTATTCTATGACTTCACACACTTCCATTCTATGACTTGATACACCTCCATTCTGTGAGTTTACATACCTCCATTCTGAGTTCACACACCTCCACTCTGTGACTTCACACACCTCCATTCTGTGACTTCCCACACCTCCATAATGTTACTTCACACACCTCCATTCTATGACTTAACACACCTCTATTCTTCCGTCACACACCTCCATTCTATGACTTCACACACCTCCATTCTGACTTCACACACCTCCATTCTATGACTTCGCACACCTCTATTCTAACTTCACACACCTCCATTCTCTGACTTCACACACCTCCCTTCGATGACTTCACACACCTACATTCTTTGACTTCACACACAACCATTTTGACTTCACACCTCCATTCTGTGAGTTCACACACTTACATTTGTGACTTCTCACACCACCTTTTTGTCTTCACACATCTCTATTCTATGACTTCACACACCTCCAATCTGTGACTTCACACACCTCCATTCTGTGACTTCACACACCTCCATTCTGTGATTTCACACACCTCCATTCCGTGACTTCACCCACCTCCATTCTATGACTTCACACACCTCCATTCTATGACATCACACACCTCCATTCTATGACTTCACACACTTCCACTCTATGACTTCACACACCACCATTCTATGACTTCAAACACCTCCATTCTATGACTTCCCACACATGCATTCTAACTTCACACACCTCCATCTATGACTTCACACACCTTCATTCTGACATCACACACCTCCATTCTATGACTTCACAGACCTCGAATCTGTGACTTCACTCACCTGCACTCTATGACTTCACACTCCTCCATTCTATGACTTTCCACACCTCTTTTCTATGACTTCACCACCTCCAATCTATGACTACACACCTCCATTCTAACTTCACACACCTTCATTCTGTGTTCGCACACTTCCATTCTGTGACTTCACACTCCTCCATTCTGTGACTTCACACACCTCCATTCTGTGACTTCACACACTTCCATTTTATGACTTCACACACCTCCATTCTATGACTTCACACACCTCCATTCTGTGGCTTCACACACCTCCATTATATGACCTCAAACACCCTCATACTATGGTTTCACACACCTCCATTCTGTGAATTCACACATCCATTTTGACTTCACACACCTCCAATATATGACTTCAAACACCTCAATTCTGTGACTTCACACACCTCCATTCTATGAGTTCATACCATCCATTCTGTGACTTCACACACCTCCATTCTATAACTTCATACACCTCCGTTCTGTGACTTTACATACCTCCATTCTGAGTTCACACACCTCCATTCTGTGACTTCACACACCTCCATTCTGTGACTTCCCACACCTCCAATCTGTGACTTCACACACCTCCATTCTATGACTTCGCACACCTCTATTCTGACTTCACACACCTCCATTCTGTGACTTCACACACCTACATTCTTTTACTTCACACACAACCTTTTTGACTTCAAACCTCCATTCTGTGACTTCACACAGTTACATTTGTGACTTCTCACACCACCTTGTTGACTTCACACATCTCCTTTCTGTGACTTCACACACCTCCATTCTGTGACATCACACACCTCCATTCTGTGACTTCACACACCTCCATTCTGTGATTTCACACACCTCCCTTCCGTGACTTCACCCACCTCCATTCTATGACTTCACACACCTCCATTCTATGACATCACACCCCTCCATTCTATGACTTCACACACTTCCACTCTATGACTTCACAAACCACCATTCTATGACTTCACACACCTCCATTCTATGACTTCCTACACATGCATTCTGACTTCACACACCTTCATTGTATGTCTTCACACATCTTCTTTCTGTAACTTCCCACACTTCCAATGTTTGACTTCACAAACCACCATTCCATGACTTTACACACCTCCATTCTATGAGTTCACACACCTCCATTCTTTGACTTCACAAACCTCCAAGATATGACTTCAAACACCTCAATTCTGTGACTTCACACACCACCATTGTTTGACTTCACACACCTCCATTCTTTGACTTCACACACCTCCATTCTATGACTTCACACACTTCCATTCTATGACTTCATACACCCCCATTCTGTGACTTTACACACCTCCATTTTGACTTCACACACTTCCATTCTGTGACTTCACACACCTCCATTCTGTGACTTCACACACCACCATTGTTTGACTTCACACACCTCCATTCTTTGACTTCACACACCTCCATTCTTTTAGTTCACAAACATCCATTCTATGAGTTCAACACCAAAATTTTGTCTTCACACACCTCCATTCTATGACTTCACACACCTTCATTCTTAATTCAGAAACATCCATTCTATGACTTCACACACCTCCATTCTATGACTTCGCAACCCTCCATTCTGTGACTTCACACACCTCTATTCGGAGTTCACACACCTCCATTCGGTGACTTCACACACCTCCATTCTGACTTCACACACCTACATTCTATGACTTCACACACTTCCATTCTATGACTTCACACACCTCCATTCTGTGACTTCACACATCTCCATTCTGTGACTTGACACACCTCCATTCTATGACTTCACGCACCAACATTCTATGACTTAACACACCACCATTCTATGATTTCACACATCCATTTTGACTTCACACACCTAAAATATATGACTTCATACCCGTCCATTCTGTGACTTCACATACCTCCATTCTATGACTTCACACACCTCCTTTCTGTGACTTCACCCACCTCCATTCTGTGACTTCACATACCTCCATTCTATGACATCACAAACCTCCATTCTGTGACTTCTCAAACCTCCATTCTACGATTTCTCAAACCTCAATTCTATGACTTCACACACCTCCAGTTTATGACGTCACACACCTCTATTTTGACTTCACACACCTCCATTATGTGACTTCACACACATCCCTTCTGTGACTTCACACACCTCCATACTATGACTTCACACACCTTCATTCTGTGACTTCACACAACTCCATTCTATGACTTCACACACTTCCATTCTATGATTTCACATACCTCCATGCTATGACTTCACACACCTCCATTCTGTGACTTCACACACCTCCATTCTGAGTTTACACACCTCCACTCTGTGACTTCACAAACCTCCATTCTATGATTTTACACACCTCCATTCTATGACTTCACACACCTCCATTTTATGACGTCACACACCTCCATTTTGGCTTCTCACACCTCCATTCTGTGACTTCACTCACCTCCATTCTATGACTTCACACACTTCCTTTGTTACGTCACACACCTCCATTCTATGTGTTCACACACCTCCATTGTATGACTTCACACACCTCCATTCTTACTTCACACACCTCCATTCTGTGACTTCACTCACCTCCATTCTATGACTTCACACACTTCCATTGTGACGTCACACACCTCCATTCTCTGAGTTCACACACCTCCATTCTGACTTCACACACCTCCATTCTATTACTTCACACACCTCCATTCTGAATTCACACAGCTCCATTCTGTGACTTCACAAAACTCCATTCTATGGTTTCACACACCTCCATACTATGACTTCACACAACTCCATCTATGACTTCACACACCTCTATTCTGACATCACACACCTCTATTCTATGACTTTGCACACCTCCATTCTGACATCACACACCTCCATTCTATGACTTCACAGACCTCGAATCTGTGACTTCACTCACCTGCACTCTATGACTTCACATTCCTCCATTGTATGACTTACCACACCTCCTTTCTATGACGTCACCCACCTCCAATCTATGACTACGCACCTCCATTCTGACTTCACAAACCTCCATTCTCTCACTTCACACACATCCATTCTATGACTTCACACACCTTCATTTTTCCTTCAGAAACATCCATTCTATGACTTCAAACACCTCCATTCTATGACTTCACACACTTCCATTCTATGACTTCACACACCTCCATTTTATAACTTCACATACCTTCATTCTGTGACTTCACACAACTCCATTCTATGACCTCACACACCCTCATTCTATGATTTCACAGACCTCCATTCTATGAATTCAAACATCCATTTTTACTTCACACACCTCTAATATATGACTTCAAACACCTCAATTCTGTGATTTCACACACCTCCATTCTATGACTTCACACACTTCCACTCTATGATTTCACATACCTCCATGCTATGACTTCACACACCTCCATTATGTGAGTTCACACACCGCCATTCTGAGTTCACACACCTCCATTCTGTGACTTCACAAACCTCCATTTTATGAGGTCACACATCTCCATTTTGACTTCTCACACCTCCATTCTGTGACTTCACACACCTCCATTCTATGACTTCACACACCTCCATTTTATGAGGTCACACATCTCCATTTTGACTTCTCACACCTCCATTCTGTGACTTCACACACCTCCATTCTATGACTTCACACACTTCCATTGTGACATCACACACCTCCATTTTATGAGTTCACAAACCTCCAATCTATGACTTCACACACCTCCATTCTGACTTCACACACCTCCATTCTATGACTTCACAGACCTCGAATATGTGACTTCACTCACCTCCACTCTATGACTTCACACTCCTCCATTCTATGACTTCCCACACCTCCTTTCTATGACTTCACCCACCTCCATTTTATGACTTCACACACCTCCATTCTGTGACTTCACACACCTCCATTCTATGACCTCACACACCCTCATTCTATGATGTCACACAACTCCATTCTATGACTTCACACATCCATTTTGACTTCACACCTCCAATATATGACTTCAAACACCTCAATTCTGTGACTTCACACACCGCGATCTATGACCTCATACCCTTCATTCTGTGACTCCACACACCTCCATTCTATGACTTCACACACTTCCATTCTATGACTTCACACACCTCCATTCATTGACTTCACACACCTCCATTTTGACTTCACACTCCTCCATTCTGTGATGTCACACACCTCCATTCTGTGACTTCACACATCTCCATTGTATGACTTTACACAATTCCATTCTATGACTTCACACACCTCCATTCTGTGACATCACACACCTCCATTCTATAACTTCACACACTTCCATTCTATGAATTCACACACCTCCATTCTATGACTTCACACACCTCCATTCTATGACTTCCCACACCTGCATTCTGACTTCACACACCTCCATTCTATGACTTCACACATCTTCTTTCTGTAACTTCCACACTTCCAATATTTCACTTCACAAACCTCCATTCCATGACTTCACACACCTCCATTCTATGAGTTCACACACCTCCATTCTTTGACTTCACACACCTCCATTTTGACTTCACACACCTACATTCTGTGACTTCACACACCTCCATTTGTGACTTCACACACCACCATTTTGATTTCACACACCTCCATTCTGTGACTTCACACACCTCCATTCTTTGAGTTCACACACCTCCGTTTTGACTTCACACACTTCCATTCTGTGACTTCACACACCTCCATTCTGTGACTTCACACACCACCATTGTTTGACTTCACACACCTCCATTCTTTGACTTCACACTCCTCCATTCCACGACTTCACACACCTCCATTCTGTTAGTTCACACACATACAATCTATGAGTTCACACACCACAATTTTTCTTCACACACCTCCATTCTATGACTTCGCAAACCTCCATTCTGTGACTTCACACACCTCCATTCGGAGTTCACACACCTGCATTCGGTGACTTCACACACCTCCACTCTGACTTCACATACCTCAATTCTATGACTTCACACACTTCCATTCTGTGACTTCACACACCTCCATTCTGTGACTTCACACACCTCCATTCTGTGACTTCACACACCTCCATTCTGACTTCACACAGCTCCATTCTATGACTTCACACACCTCCATTCTTACTTTACAAACATCCATTCTATAACTTCACACACCTCCATTCTATGACTTTACACACCTCCATTCTGTGACTTCACATACCTCCATTCTATGAGTTCACAAACCTCCATTCTGTGACTTCACACACCTCCATTCTATGTCTTCACACACTTCCATTGTGACGTCACACACCTCGATTCTATGAGTTCACACACCTCCATTCTTATTTCACACACCTCCATTCTATTACTTCACACACCTCCATTCTATGAGTTCACACACCTCCATTCTTTGACTTCACACACCTCCATTTTGACTTCACACACCTACATTCTGTGACTTCACACACCTCCATTTGTGACTTCACACACCACCATTTTGATTTCACACACCTCCATTCTGTGACTTCACACACCTCCATTCTTTGAGTTCACACACCTCCGTTTTGACTTCACACACTTCCATTCTGTGACTTCACACACCTCCATTCTGTGACTTCACACACCACCATTGTTTGACTTCACACACCTCCATTCTTTGACTTCACACTCCTCCATTCCACGACTTCACACACCTCCATTCTGTTAGTTCACACACATACAATCTATGAGTTCACACACCACAATTTTTCTTCACACACCTCCATTCTATGACTTCGCAAACCTCCATTCTGTGACTTCACACACCTCCATTCGGAGTTCACACACCTGCATTCGGTGACTTCACACACCTCCACTCTGACTTCACATACCTCAATTCTATGACTTCACACACTTCCATTCTGTGACTTCACACACCTCCATTCTGTGACTTCACACACCTCCATTCTGTGACTTCACACACCTCCATTCTGACTTCACACAGCTCCATTCTATGACTTCACACACCTCCATTCTTACTTTACAAACATCCATTCTATAACTTCACACACCTCCATTCTATGACTTTACACACCTCCATTCTGTGACTTCACATACCTCCATTCTATGAGTTCACAAACCTCCATTCTGTGACTTCACACACCTCCATTCTATGTCTTCACACACTTCCATTGTGACGTCACACACCTCGATTCTATGAGTTCACACACCTCCATTCTTATTTCACACACCTCCATTCTATTACTTCACACACCTCCATTCTGAATTCACACAGCTCCATTCTGTGACTTCACAAAACTCCATTCTATGGTTTCACACACCTCCATACTACGACTTCACACAACTCCATCTATGACTTCACACACCTCCATTCTGACATCACACACCTCTATTCTATGACTTCGCACACCTCCATTCTGACATCACACACCTCCATTCTATGACTTCACAGACCTCAAATCTGTGACTTCACTCACCTGCACTCTATGACTTCACACTCCTCCATTCGATGACTTACCACACCTCCTTTCTATGACGTCACCCACCTCCAATCTATGACTACCCACCTCCATTCTGACTTCACACACCTCCATTCTCTGACTTCACACACCTCCTTTCTTTGACTTCACACACCTTCATTTTTCCTTCAGAAACATCCATTCTATGACTTCACAAAACTCCATTCTGTGACTTCACACACCTCCATTTTGAGTTGACACAAATCCATTCGGTGACGTCACACATCTCCATTCTGACTTCACACACCTCCATTCTATGACTTCACACACTTCCATTCTATGGCTTCACACACCTCCATTCTGTGACTTCACAAACCTCCATTCTGAGTTCACACACCTCCATTCTGTGACTTCACACACCTCCATTCTGTGACTTCACACACCTCCATTGTGTGACTTCACACACTTCCATTCTATGACTTCACACACCTCCATTTTATGACTTCACACACCTCCATCCTGTGACTTCACACACCTCCATTCTATGATTTCACAGACCTCCATTCTATGACTTCAAACATCCATTTTTACTTCACACACCTCTAATATATGACTTCAAACACCTCAAATGTGTGACTTCACACACCTCCATTCTATGACTTCACACACTTCCATTCTATGATTTCACATACCTCCATGCTATGACTTCACACACCTCCATTCTGTGACTTCACATACCTCCATTCTGAGTTCACACAACTCCAATCTGTGACTTCACAAACCTCCATTCTATGATTTCACACACCTCCATTCTATGACTTCACACACCTCCATTTTATGACGTCACACACCTCCATTTTGACTTCTCACACCTCCATTCTGTGACTTCACACACCTCCATTCTGACTTCACACACCTCCATTCTATGACTTCACAGATCTCGAATATGTGACTTCACTCACCTCCACTCTATGACTTCACAATCCACCATTCTATGACTTACCACACCTCCTTTCTATGACTTCACCCACCTCCATTTTATGACTTCACACACCTCCATTCTATGACCTCACACACCCTCATTCTATGATTTCACACACCTCCATTCTATGACTTCACAAATCCATTTTGACTTCACACACCTCTAATATATGACTTCAAACACCTCAATTCTGTGACTTCACACACCTCCATTCTATGACTTCACACACCTCCATTCTTTGACTTCACACACCTCCATTTTGACTACACAGTCCTCCATTCTGTGATGTCACACACCTCCATTCTGTGACTTCACACATCTCCATTGTATGACTTTTCACAATTCCATTCTATGACTTCACACACCTCCATTCTGTGACATCACACACCTCCATTCTATAACTTCACACACTTGCATTCTATGACTTCACACACCTCCATTCTATGACTTCACACATCTCCATTCTATGACTTCCCACACCTGCATTCTGACTTCACACACATCCATTCTATGACTTCACACATCTTCTTTCTGTATCTTCCACACTTCCAATATTTCACTTCACAAACCTCCATTCCATGACTTCACACACCTCCATTCTATGAGTTCACACACCTCCATTCTTTGACTTCACACACCTCCATTTTGACTTCACACACCTACATTCTGTGACTTCACACGCCTCCATTTGGACTTCACACACCACCATTTTGATTTCACACACCTCCATTCTGTGACTTCACACACCTCCGTTCTTTGAGTTCACACACCTCCGTTTTGACTTCACACACTTCCATTCTGTGACTTCACACACCTCCATTCTGTGACTTCACACACCACCATTGTTTGACTTCACACACCTCCATTCTTTGACTTCACACACCTCCATTCCACGACTTCACACACCTCCATTCTGTTAGTTCACACACATCCAATCTATGAGTTCACACACCACAATTTTTCTTCACACACCTCCATTCTATGACTTCGCAAACCTCCATTCTGTGATTTCACACACCTCCATTCGGAGTTCACACACCTGCATTCGGTGACTTCACACACCTCCATTCTGACTTCACACAGCTCCATTCTATGACTTCACACACCTCCATTCTTACTTTACAAACATCCATTCTATAACTTCACACGCCTCCATTCTATGACTTTACACACCTCCATTCTCTGACTTCACATACCTCCATTCTATGAGTTCACACGCCTCCATTCTGTGACTTCACACACCTACATTCTATATCTTCACACACTTCCATTGTGACGTCACACACCTCCATTCTATGAGTTCACACACCTCCATTCTGAATTCACACAGCTCCATTCTGTGACTTCACAAAACTCTATTCTATGGTTTCACACACCTCCATACTACGACTTAACACAACTCCATCTGTGACTTCACACACCTCCATTCTGACATCACACACCTCTATTCTATGACTTCGCACACCTCCATTCTGACATCACACACCTCCATTCTGTGACTTCACAGACCTCAAATCTGTGACTTCACTCACCTGCACTCTATGACTTCACACTCCTCCATTCGATGACTTACCACACCTCCTTTCTATGACGTCACCCACCTCCAATCTATGACTACCCACCTCCATTCTGACTTCACACACCTCCATTCTCTGACTTCACACACCTCCTTTCTTTGACTTCACACACCTTCATTTTTCCTTCAGAAACATCCATTCTATGACTTCACAAAACTCCATTCTGTGACTTCACACACCTCCATTTTGAGTTGACACAAATCCATTCGGTGACGTCACACATTTCCATTCTGACTTCACACACCTCCATTCTATGACTTCATACACTTCCATTCTATGACTTCACACACCTCCATTCTGTGACTTCACAAACCTCCATTCTGAGTTCACACACCTCCATTCTGTGACTTCACACACCTCCATTGTGTGACTTCACACACTTCCATTCTATAACTTCACACACCTCCATTTTATAACTTCACACACCTCCATCCTGTGACTTCACACACCTCCATTCTATGACTTCACACACTTCCATTCTATGATTTCACATACCTCCATGCTATGACTTCACACACCTCCATTCTGTGACTTCACAACCTCCATTCTGAGTTCACACAACTCAAATCTGTGACTTCACAAACCTCCATTCTATGATTTCACACACCTCCATTCTATGACTTCACACACCTCCATTTTATGACGTCACACACCTCCATTTTGACTTCTCACACCTCCATTCTGTGACTTCACACACCTCCATTCTATGACTTCACACACTTCCATTGTGACATCACACACCTCCAATTTATGAGTTCACACACCTCCATTCTATGACTTCACACACCTCCATTCTGACTTCACACACCTCCATTCTATGACTTCACACACCTCGAATATGTGACTTCACTCACCTCCACTCTATGACTTCACACTCCACCATTCTATGACTTCCCACACCTCCTTTCTATGACTTCACCCACCTCCATTTTATGACTTCACACACCTCCATTCTATGACCTCACACACCCTCATTCTATGATTTCACACACCTCCATTCTATGACTTCACACATCCATTTTGACTTCACACACCTCTAATATATGACTTCAAACACCTCAATTCTGTGACTTCACACACCTCCATTCTTTGACTTCACACACTTCCATTCTATGACTTCACACACCTCCATTCTGTTTTCACACACCTCAATTCTGTGACTTCATACACCTCCATTCTGACTTCACACACCTCCATTCTATGACTTCACACACCTGCATTCTATGACTTCACACACCTCCATTCTTTGACTTCACACACCTACATTCTGAGTTGACACACCTCCATTCTGTGACTTCACACACCTCCATTCTGACTTCACACAGCTGCATTCTATGACTTTGTACACCTCCATTCTTTGACGTCACCCACCTCCATTCTATGACTTCACACACCTATATTATTACATTACAAACATCCAATCTATAACTTCACACAACTCCATTCTATGACTTTACACCCCTCCATTCTGTGACTTCACATACCTATATTCTATGACTTCACACACCTCCATTCTGACTTCACACAGCTCCATTCTATGACTTTGCACACCTCCATTCTTTGACGTCACACACCTCCATTCTATGACTTCACACAACTCCATCTATGACTTCACACACCTCCATTCTGACTTCACACACCTCCATTCTATGACTTCACAGACCTCGAATCTGTGACTTCACTCACCTGCACTCTATGACTTCCTACTCCTCCATTCTATGACTTCCCACACCTTCTTTCTATGACTTCACCCACCTCCAATCTATGACTACACACCTCCATTCTGACTTCACACACCTCCATTCTGTGACTTCACACACCTCCATTCTATGACTTCACACACCTTCATTTTTACTTCAGAAACATCCATTCTATGTCTTCACACACCTCCATTCTATGACTTCACAAACCTTCATTCGGTGACTTCACACATCTCCATTCTGACTTCACACACCTTCATTCTATGACTTCACACACTTCCATTCTATGACTTCACACACCTCCATTCTGTGACTTCACACACCTCCATTCTGAGTTACACACCTCCATTCTGTGACTTCACACACCTCCATTCTGTGACTTCACACACCTCCATTGTGTGACTTCACACACTTCCATTCTATGACTTCACACACCTCCATTTTATGACTTCACACATCTCCATTCTGTGACTTCACACACCTCCATTCTATGACCTCACACACCCTCACTCTATGACTTCACACACCTCCATTCTATGACTTCACACATCCATTTTGAATTCACACACCTCCAATATATGACTTCAAACACGTCAATTCTGTAACTTCACACACCTCCATTCTATGACTTAATACCGTCCATTCTGTGACCTCACACAACTCCATTCTATGACTTCACACACTTCCATTCTATGACTTCACACACCTACATTCTGTGAATTTACACACCTCCATTCTGAGTTCACACACCGCCATTCTGTGACATCACACACCTCCATTCTGTGACTTCCCACACCTCCATTCTGTGACTTCACACACCTCCATTCTATAACTTCACACAATTCCATTCTATGACTTCACCCACCTCCATTCTATGACTTCACACCTCCATTCTGACTTCACACACCTCCATTCTGTGACATCACACACCTCCATTCTATGACTTCACACACTTCCATTTTATGACTTCACACACCTCCATTCTATGACTTCACACACCTCCATTCTATGACTTCCCACACCTGCATTCTGACTTAACACACCTCCATTCTAGGACTTCACACATCTTCTTTCTGTAACTTCCCACACTTCCAATGTTTGACTTCACAAACCTCCATTCCATGACTTCACACACCTCCATTCTATGAGTTCACACACCTCCATTATTTGACTTCACACACCTCCATTTTGACTTCACACACCTACATTCTGTGACTTCACACACCTCCATTTGTGACTTCACACTCCACCATTTTGATTTCACACACCTCCGTTCTGTGACTTCACACACCTCTATTCTTTGACTTCACACACCTCCGTTTTGACTTCACACACCTCCATTCTTTGACTTCACACACCTCCATTCCACGACTTCACTCACCTCCATTCTATTAGTTCACACACATCCATTCTATGAGTTCACACACCACAATTTTGTCTTCACACACCTCCATTCTATGACTTCACAAACCTCCATTCTGTGACTTCACACAACTCCATTCGGAGTACACCCACCACCATTTGGTGACTTCACACACCTCCATTCTGACTTCACACACCTCATTTCTATGATTTCACACACTTCCATTCTATGACTTCACACACCTCCATTCTGTGACTTCACACACCTCAATTCTGTGACTTCACACACCTCCATTCTATGACTTCACACACCTCCATTCTATCATTTCACACATCCATTTTGACTTCACACACCTAAAATATATGACTTCATACCCGTCCATTCTGTGACTTCACACAACTCCATTCTATGACTTCACACACCTCCATTCTGTGACTTCATCCACCTCCATTCTGTGACTTCACACACCTCCATTCTCCGACTTCACACCCCTCCAATTTGACTTCACATACCTCCATTCTATGACTTCACAAACCTCCATTCTGTGAGTTCACATACCTCCATTCTATGACTTCATACACCTCCATTCTGTGACTTCACACACCTCCATTCTATGACTTCACACACTTCCATTGTGACGTCACACACCTCCATTCTATGAGTTCACACACCTCCATTCTGACTTCACACACCTCCATTATATTAGTTCACACACGTCCATTCTGAATTCACACAGTTGAATTCTGTGACTTCACAAAACTCCATTTTATGATTTCACACACCTCCATACTATGACTTCACACAACTCCATCTATGACTTCACACACCTCCATTCTGACTTCACACACCACTATTCTATGACTTCGCACACCTCAATTCTGACATCACACACCTCCATTCTATGACTTCACAGACCTCGAATCTGTGACTTCACTCACCTGCACTCGATGACTTCACACTCCTCCATTCTATGACTTCCCACACCTCATTTCTATGACTTCACCCACCTCCAATCTATGACTACACACCTCCATTCTTACTTCACACACCTCCATTCTGTGACTTCACACACCTCCATTCTATGACTTCACACACCTTAATTTTTCCTTCAGAAACATCCATTCTATGACCTCACACACCTCCATTCTATGACTTCACAAACCTCCATTCTGTGACTTCACACACCTCCATTATGAGTTCACACAACTCCATTCGGTGACTTCACACATCTCCATTCTGACTTCTCACACCTCCATTCTATGACTTCACACACTTCCATTCTAGGACTTCACACACCTCCATTCTGTGACTTCACAAATCTCCATTCTGAGTTCACACACCTCCATTCTGTGACTTCACACACCTCCATTCTGTGACTTCACACCCCTCCATTGTGTGACTTCACCTCCTTTCCATGACTTCACCTACCTCCATTTTGAGTTCACACACCTCCATTCGGTGACTTCACACACCTCTATTCTATGACCTCACACACCCTCATTCTATGATTTCACACACCTCCATTCTATGACTTCACACATCCATTTTTACTTCACACACCACCAATATATGCCTTCAAACACCTCAGTTCTGTGACTCCACACACCTCCATTCTATGACTTCACACACTTCCATTCTATGACTTCACACACCTCCATTCTGTGACTTTACACACCTCCATTCTGAGTTCACACACCTCCATTCTGTGACGTCACACACCTCCATTCTGTGACTTCACACACATCCATTCTATGATTTCAAACACCTCCATTCTGTGACTTCACCCACCTCCATTCTTTGACTTCACACACCTCCATTCTGACTTCACACACCTCTATTCTATGACTTCGCACACCTCCATTCTGACATCACACAATTTCATTCTATGACTTCACAGACCTCGAATCTATGACTTCATACTCCTCCATTCTTTGACTTCCCACACCTTCTTTCTATGCCTTCACCCACCTCCAATCTACGACTACTCACCTCTATTCTGACTTCACACATCTCCATTCTGTGACTTCACACACCTCCATTCCATGACTTCACACACTTCCTTTCTATGACTTCACACCCCTCCATTCTGTGACTTCTCAAACCTCCATTCTGAGTCACACACCTCCATTCTGTGACTTCACACACCTCCATTGTGTGACTTCACACACTTCCATTCTATGACTTCACACACCTCCATTTTTTGACTTCGCACATCTCCATTCTGTGAATTCACACACCTCCATTCTATGACCTCACACACCCTCACTCTATGATTTCACACACCTCCATTCTATGACTTCACACATCCATTTGGAATTCACACCCCTCCAATATATGACTTCAAACACCTCAATTCTGTAACTTCACACACCTCCATTCTATGACTTCATACCGTCCATTCTGTGACTTCACACACCTCCATTCTATGACTTCACACACTTCCATTCTGTGACTTCACACACCTCCATTCTATGACTTCACACACTTCCATTGTGACATCACACACCTCCATTCTATGAGTTCACAAACCTCCATTCTATGACTTCACACACCTCCATTCTGACTTCACACACCTCCATTCTATGACTTCACAGACCTCGAATATGTGACTTCACTCACCTCCACTCTATGACTTCACACTCCACCATTCTATGACTTCCCACACCTCCTTTCTATGACTTCACCCACCTCCATTTTATGACTTCACACACCTCCATTCTGTGACTTCACACACCTCCATTCTATGACCTCACACACCCTCATTCTATGATTTCACACACCTCCATTATATGACTTCACACATCCATTTTGACTTCACACACCTCCAATATATGGCTTCAAACACCTCAATTCTGTCACTTCACACACCTCCATTCTATGACCTCATACCCTCCATTCTGTGACTCTACACACCTCAATTCTATGACTTCACACAATTCCATTCTATGACTTCACCCACCTCCATTCTATGACTTCACACCTCCATTCTGACTTCACACACCTCCATTCTGTGACTTCACACACCTCCATTCTATGACTTCCCACACCTACATTCTGATTTCACACACCTCCATTCTATGACTTCACACATCCATTTTGACTTCACACACCTCCAATATATGACTTCAAACACCTCAATTCTGTCACTTCACACACCTCCATTCTATGACCTCATACCCTCCATTCTGTGACTCTACACACCTCAATTCTATGACTTCACACACCTCCATTCTATGAGTTCACACACCTCCATTCTTTGACTTCACACACCTCCATTTTGACTTCACACACCTACATTCTTTGACTTCACACACCTCCATTTGTGACTTCACACACCACCATTTTGATTTCACACACCTCCATTCTGTGACTTCACACACCTCCATTCTTTGAGTTCACACACCTCCATTCTTTGACTTCACACACCTCCATTCCACGACATCACACACCTCCATTCTATTAGTTCACACACTTCCATTCTATGAGTTCACACACCACAATTTTGTCTTCACACACCTGCATTCTATGACTTCGCAAACCTCCATTCTTTGACTTCACACACCTCCATTGAGAGTTCACACACCTCCATTCGGTGACTTCACACACCTCCATTCTGACTTCACACACCTCAGTTCTATGACTTCACACACCTCCATTCTGTGACTTCACCCACCTCCATTCTATTACTTCACACACCTCCATTCTGAATTCACACAGCTCAATTCTGTGACTTCACAAAACTCCATTCTATGATTTCACACACCTCCATACTATGACTTCACACAACTCCATCTATGACTTCACACACCTCCATTGTGACTTCAATCACCTCTATTCTATGACTTCGCACACCTCAATTCTGACATCACACACCTCCATTCTGTGGGTTCACAGACCTCGAATCTGTGACTTCCCTCACCTGCACTCTATGACTTCACACTCCTCCATTCTATAACTTCCCACACCTCCTTTCTATGACTTCACCCACCTCCAATCTATGACTACACACCTCCATTCTGACTTCACACACCTCCATTCTATGACTTCACACACCTTCATTTTTCCTTCAGAAACATCCATTCTATGACCTCACACACCTCCATTCTATGACTTCACAAACCTCCATTCTGTGACTTCACACACCTCCATTCTGAGTTCACACACCTCCATTCTGTGACTTCACACACCTCCATTCTATGACCTCACACACCCTCATTCTATGATTTCACACACCTCCATTCTATGACTTCACACATCCATTTTGATTTCACACATCTCTAATACATGACTTCAGACACCTCAATTCTGTGACTTCACACACCTCCATTCTATGACTTCACACTCTTCCATTCTATGACTTAACACACCTCCATTCTGTGTTCACACACCTCAATTCTGTGACTTCACACACATCCATTCTGACTTCACACACCTCCATTCTATGACTTCACACACCTGCATTCTATGACTTCACACACCTCCATTATTTGACTTCACACACCTAAATCTGAGTTGACACACCTCCATTCTGTGACTTCACACACCTCCATTCTGACTTCACACAGCTCCATTCTATGACTTTGCACACCTCCATTCTTTGACGTCACACACTTCCATTCTATGACTTCACACACCTATATTATTACATTACAAACATCCATTCTATAACTTCACACACCTCCATTCTATGACTTTACACACCTCCATTCTGTGACTTCACATACCTCCATTCTATGACTTCACACACCTCCATTCTGTCACTTCACACACCTTCATTCTATGACTTCACACACTTCCATTCTGTGACTTCACACACCTCCATTCTATGACTTCACACACTTCCATTCTGTGACTTCACACACCTCCATTCTATGACTTCACACACCTCCATTCTGAATTCACACAGCTCCATTCTGTGACTTCACAAAACTCCAATCTATGATTTCACACACCTCCATACTATGACTTCACGCAACTCCATCTATGACTTTACATACCTCCATTCTGACTTCACACATCTCCATTCTATGACTTCACAGAACTCGAATATGTGATTTCACTCACCTGCACTGTATGACTTCATACTGCTCCATTCTATGACTTCCCACACGTTCTTTCTATGACTTCACCCACCTCCAATCTATGACTACACACCTTCATTCTGACTTCACACACCTCCATTCTGTGACTTCACACACCTCCAACTATGACTTCACACACCTTCATTTTTACTTCAGAATCATCCATTCTATGACTTCACACACCTCCATTCTATGACTTCACAAACCTCCATTCGGTGACTTCACACATCTCCAGTCTGACTTCATACACCTCCATTCTATGACTTCACACACTTCCATTCTATGACTTCACACACCTCCATTCTGTGACTTCACAAACCTCCATTCTGAGTCACACACCTCCATTCTGTGACTTCACACACCTCCATTCTGTGACTTCACACACCTCCATTGTGTGACTTCACACACTTCCATTCTATGACTTCACACACCTCCATGTTATGACTTCACACATCTCCATTCTGTGACTTCACACACCTCCATTCTATGTCCTCACACACCCTCACTCTATGATTTCACACACCTCCATTCTATGACTTCACACATCCATTTTGAATTCACACACCTCCAATATATGACTTCAAACACGTCAATTCTGTAACTACATACACCTCCATTCTATGACTTAATACCGTCCATTCTGTGACCTCACACACCTCCATTCTATGACTTCACACACTTCCATTCTATGACTTCACACACCTACATTCTGTCACTTTACACACCTCCATTCTGAGTTCACACACCGCCATTCTGTGACATCACACACCTCCATTCTGTGACTTCCCACACCTCCATTCTGTGACTTCACACACCTCCATTCTATGACTTCACACAATTCCATTCTATGATTTCACCACCTCCATTCTATGACTTCACACCTCCATTCTGACTTCACACACCTCCATTCTGTGACATCACACACCTCCATTCTATGACTTCACACAATTCCATTTTATGACTTCACACACCTCCATTCTATGACTTCACACACCTCCATTCTATGACTTCCCACACCTGCATTCTGACTTCACACACCTCCATTCTAGGACTTCACACATCTTCTTTCTGTAACTTCCCACACTTCCAATGTTTGACTTCACAAACCTCCATTCCATGACTTCACACACCTCCATTCTATGAGTTCACACACCTCCATTATTTGACTTCACACCTCCATTTTGACTTCACACACCTACATTCTGTGACTTCACACACCTCCATTTGTGACTTCACACACCACCATTTTGATTTCACACACCTCCGTTCTGTGACTTCACACACATCTATTTTTTGACTTCACACACCTCCGTTTTGACTGCACACACTTCAATTCTGTGACTTCACACACCACCCTTGTTTGACTTCACACACCTCCATTCTTTGACTTCACACACCTCCATTCCACGACTTCACACACCTCCATTCTATTAGTTCACACACATCCATTCTATGAGTTCACACACCACAATTTTGTCTTCACACACCTCCATTCTATGACTTCGCAAACCTCCATTCTGTGACTTCACACACCTCCATTCGGAGTTCACCCACCACCATTCGGTGACTTCACACACCTCCATTCTGACTTCACACACCTCATTTCTATGATTTCACAAACTTCCATTCTATGACTTCACACACCTCCATTCTGTGACTTCACACACCTCAATTCTGTGACTTCACACACCTCCATTCTATGACTTCACACACCTCCATTCTATGATTTCACACATCCATTTTGACTTCACACACCTAAAATATATGACTTTATACCCGTCTATTCTGTGACTTCACACAACTCCATTCTCGACCTCACACCCCTCCAATTTGACTTCACATACCTCCATTCTATGACTTCACAAACCTCCATTCTGTGACTTCACATACCTCCATTCTATGACTTCATACACCTCCATTCTGTGACTTCACACAACTCCATTCTATGACTTCAGACACTTCCATTGTGACGTCACACACCTCCATTCTATGAGTTCACACACCTCCATTCTGACTTCACACACCTCCATTATATTAGTTCACACACGTCTATTCTGAATTCACACAGCTGAATTCTGTGACTTCACAAAACTCCATTTTATGATTTCACACACCTCCATACTATGACTTCACACAACTCCATCTATGACTTCACACACCTCCATTCTGACTTCACACACCTCTATTCTATGACTTCGCACACCTCAATTCTGACATCACACACCTCCATTCTATGACTTCACAGACCTCGAATCTGTGACTTCACTCACCTGCACTGGATGACTTCACACTCATCCATTCTATGACTTCCCACACCTCCTTTCTATGACTTCACCCACCTCCAATCTATGACTACACACCTCCATTCTGACTTCACACACCTCCATTCTGTGACTTCACACACCTCCATTCTATGACTTCACACACCTTAATTTTTCCTTCAGAAACATCCATTCTATGACCTCACACACCTCCATTCTATGACTTCACAAACCTCCATTCTGTGACTTCACACACCTCCATTCTGAGTTCACACAACTCCATTCGGTGACTTCACACATCTCCATTCTGACTTCACACACCTCCATTCTATGACTTCACACACTTCCATTCTAGGACTTCATACACCTCCATTCTGTGACTTCACAAACCTCCATTCTGAGTTCACACACCTCCATTCTGTGACTTCCCACACCTCCATTCTGTGACTTCACACCCCTCCATTGTGTGACTTCAAACACTTCCATTCTATGACTTCACACACCTCAATTTTTTAACTTCACACACCTCCATTCTGTGACTTCACACACCTCCATTCTATGACTTCACAAACCCTCATTCTATGATTTCACACACCTCCATTCTATGACTGCACACATCCATTTTGACTTCACACACCTCTAAGATATGACTTCAAACACCTCAATTCTGTGACTTCACACACTTCCATTCTATGACTTCACACAGTTACATTCTATGATTTCACATACCTCCATGCTATGACTTCACACACCTCCATTCTGTGACTTCACACACCTTCATTCTGAGTTCACAGACCTCCATTCTGTGACTTCACAAACCTCCATTCTATGATTTCACACACCTCCATTCTATGACTTCACACACCTCCATTTTATGACGTCACACACCTCAATTTTGACTTCTCACACCTCCATTCTGTGACTTCACACACCTCCATTCTATGACTTGACACGCTTCCATTGTGACGTCACACACCTCCATTCTGACTTCACACACCTCCATTCTATGACTTCACAGACCTCGAATATGTGAGTTCACTCACCTCCACTCTATGACTTCACACTCCTCCATTCTATGACTTCCCACACCTCCTTTCCATGACTTCACCCACCTCCATTTTGAGTTCACACACCTCCATTCGGTGACTTCACACACCTCTATTCTATGACCTCACACACCCTCATTCTATGATTTCACACACCTTCATTCTATGACTTCACACATCCATTTTTACTTCACACACCACCAATATATGACTTCAAACACCTCAATTCTGTGACTTCACACACCTCCATTCTATGCCTTCATACCCTCCATTCTGTGACTCCACACACCTCCATTCTATGACTTCACACACTTCCATTCTATGACTTCACACACCTCCATTCTGTGACTTTACACACCTCCATTCTGAGTTCACACACCTCCATTCTGTGACGTCACACACCTCCATTCTGTGACTTCACACACATCCATTCTATGATTTCACACACCTCCATTCTGTGACTTCACCCACCTCCATTCTATGACTTCATACCTCCATTCTGATTTCACACACCTCCATTCTGTGACTTCACACACCTTCATTCTTACTTCACAAACATACATTCTATGACTTCACACACCTCCATTCTATGACTTCACACACCTCCATTCTTTGACTTCACACACCTCCATTCTGTGTTCACACACCTCAATTCTGTGACTTCACACACCTCCATTCTGACTTCATACACCTCCATTCTGACTTCACACACCTGCATTCTATGACTTCACACACCTCCATACTTTGACTTCACACACCTAAATTCTGAGATGACACACCTACATTCTGTGACTTCACACACCTCCATTCTGACTTCACACAGCTCCATTCTATGACTTTGCACACCTCCATTCTTTGACGTCACACACCTCCATTCTATGACTTCACTCAACTATATTTTTATTTTACAAACATCCATTCTATAACTTCACACACCTTCATTTTATGACTTTACACACCTCCATTCTGAGACTTCACATATCTCCATTCTATGACTTCACACACCTCCATTCTGTGACTTCACACACCTCCATTCTATGACTTCATACACTTCCATTCTGTGACTTCACACACCTCCATTCTATGAGTTCACACACCTCCATTCTGACTTCACACACCTCCATTCTATGACTTCACACACCTCCATTCTGAATTCACACACCTCCATACTGTGACTTCACAAAACTCCATTCTATGATTTCACACACCTCCATACTATGACTTCACACAACTTCATCTATGACTTCACAAACCTCCATTCTGACTTCACACACCTCCATTCTATGACTTTACACACCTCCATTCTGTGACTTCACATACCTCCATTCTATGATTTCACACACCACCATTCTGTCACTTCACACACCTCCATTACATGACTTCACACACTTCCATTCTGTGACTTCACACACCTCCATTCTATGAGTTCACACACCTCCATTCTGACTTCACACACCTCCATTCTATGACTTCACACACTTCCATTCTATGACTTCACACACCTCCATTCTGTGACTTCACACACCTCCATTCTGAGTCACACACCTCCATTCTGTGACTTCACACACCTCCATTCTGTGACTTCACACCTCCATTGTGTGACTTCACACACTTCCATTCTATGACTTCACACACCTCCATGTTATGACTTCACACATCTCCATTCTGTGACTTCACACACCTCCATTCTATGACCTCACACACCCTCACTCTATGATTTCACACACCTCCATTCTATGAGTTCACACATCCATTTTGAATTCACACACCTCCAATATATGACTTCAAACACGTCAATTCTGTAACTTCACACACCTCCATTCTATGACTTAATACCGTCCATTCTGTGACCTCACACACCTCCATTCTATGACTTCACACACTTCCATTCTATGACTTCACACACCTACATTCTGTGACTTTACACACCTCCATTCTGAGTTCACACACCGCCATTCTGTGACATCACACACCTCCATTCTGTGACTTCCCACACCTCCATTCTGTGACTTCACACACCTCCATTCTATGACTTCACACAATTCCATTCTATGATTTCACCCACCTCCATTCTATGACTTCACACCTCCATTCTGACTTCACACACCTCCATTCTATGACTTCTCAAACCTCTATTCTGACTTCACACACCTCCATTCTGTGACTTCACACACCTCCATTCAATTACTTCACACACCTACATTCTTTGACTTCACACACCTCCAATCTGACATCACACACCTCCATTCTATGATTTCACAGACCTCGAATCTGTGTCTTCACTCACCTGCACTCTATGACTTCACACTCCTCCGATCTATGACTACACACATTTATTCTGACTTCACACACCTCCATAATGTGACTTCACACACCTCCATTCTATGACTTCACACACCTCCATTCTATGACTTTACACACCTCCATTCTATGACTTCACACACCTCCATTCTGAATTCACACACCTCCATACTGTGACTTCACAAAACTCCATTCTATGATTTCACACACCTCCATACTATGACTTCACACAACTTCATCTATGACTTCACAAACCTCCATTCTGACTTCACACACCTCCATTCTATGACTTTACACACCTCCATTCTGTGACTTCACATACCTCCATTCTATGATTTCACACACCACCATTCTGTCACTTCACACACCTCCATTATATGACTTCACACACTTCCATTCTGTGACTTCACACACCTCCATTCTATGAGTTCACACACCTCCATTCTGACTTCACACACCTCCATTCTATGACTTCACACACCTCCATTCTGAATTCACACAGCTCCATTCTGTGACTTCACAAAACTCCATTCTATGATTTCACACACCTCCATACTATGACTTCACACAACTCCTTCTATGACTTCACAAACCTCCATTCTGACTTCACACACCTCCATTCTATGACTTCACAGACCTCGAATCTGTGACTTCACTCACCTGCACTGTATGACTTCATACCCCTCCATTCTATGAATTCCCACACCTTCTTTCTATGACTTCACCCACCTCCAATCTATGACTACACACCTTCATTCTGACTTCACACACCTCCATTCTGTGACTTCACACACCTCCATTCTATGACTTCACACACCTTCATTTTTACTTCAGAAACATCCATTCTATGACTTCACACACCTCCATTCTATGACTTCACAAACCTCCATTCGGTGACTTCACACATCTCCATTCTGACTTCACACACCTCCATTCTATGACTTCACACACATCCATTCTATGACTTCACACACCTCCATTCTGTGACTTCACACACCTCCATTCTGAGTCACACACCTCCATTCTGTGACTTCACACACCTCCATTCTGTGACTTCACACACCTCCATTGTGTGACTTCACACACTTCCATTCTATGACTTCACACACCTCCATTTTATGACTTCACACATCTCCATTCTGTGACTTCACACACCTCCATTCTATGACCTCACACACCCTCACTCTATGATTTCACACACCTCCATTCTATGAGTTCACACATCCATTTTGAATTCACACACCTCCAATATATGACTTCAAACACGTCAATTCTGTAACTTCACACACCTCCATTCTATGACTTAATACCGTCCATTCTGTGACCTCACACACCTCCATTCTATGACTTCACACACTTCCATTCTATGACTTCACACACCTACATTCTGTGACTTTACACACATCCATTCTGAGTTCACACACCGCCATTCTGTGACATCACACACCTCCATTCTGTGACTTCCCACACCTCCATTCTGTGACTTCACACACCTCCATTCTATGACTTCACACAATTCCATTCTATGATTTCACCCACCTCCATTCTATGTCTTCACACCTCCATTCTGACTTCACACACCTCATTCTATGACTTCTCAAACCTCTATTCGGATTTCACACACCTCCATTCTGTGACTTCACACACCTCCATTCAATTACTTCACACACCTACATTCTTTGACTTCACACACCTCCAATCTGACATCACACACCTCCATTCTATGATTTCACAGACCTCGAATCTGTGACTTCACTCACATGCACTCTATGACTTCACACTCCTCCGATCTATGACTACACACATTTATTCTGACTTCACACACCTCCATACTGTGACTTCACACACCTCCATTCTATGACTTCACACACCTCCATTCTATGACTTTACACACCTCCATTCTATGACTTCACACACCTCCATTCTTTGACTTCATACACCTAAATTCTGAGTTTACACACCTCCATTATATGACTTCACACACCTCCATTCTGACTTCACACAGCTCCATTCTATGACTTCACACATCTCCATTCTTTGACGTCACACACCTACATTCTATGACTTCACACACCTTCATTCTTACTTTACAAACATCCATTCTTAAACTTCATACACCTCAATTCTATGACTTTACACACCTCCTTTCTGTCACTTCACATACCTCCATTCTATGACTTCACACACTTCCATTGTGACGTCACACACCTCCGTTCTAAGAGTTCACACACCTCCATTCTGACTTCACACACCTCCGTTCTATGACTTCACACACCTCCATTCTGAATTCGCACAGCTCCATTTGTGACTTCACACAGCTCCATCTATGACTTCACACACCTCCATTCTGACATTCTGACTTCACACACCTCTATTGTATGACTTCGCACACCTCCATTCTGACATCACACACCTCCATTCAATGAATTCACAGACCTCGAATGTGTGACTTCACTCACCTGCACTCTCTGACTTCACACTCCTCCATTCTATGACTTTCCACACCTCCTTTCTATGACTTCACCCACCTCCAATCTATGACTACACACCTCCATTCTGACTTCACACACCTCCGTTCTGTGACTTCACACACCTCCATTATATGACTTCACACACCTTCATTTTTACTTCAGAAACATCCATTCTATGAGTTCACACACCTCCATTCTATGACTTCACAAACTTCCATTCTGTGACTTCACACATGCATTTTGACTTCACACACCTCCAATATATGACTTCAAACACCTCAATTCTGTGACTTCACACACCTCCATTCTATGACTTCATACGGTCCATTCTGTGACTTCACACAGCTCCATTCTATGACTTCACACACTTCCACTCTATGACTTCACACACCTCCATTCTGTGACTTTACACACCTCCATTCTGAGTTCACACACCTCCTTTCTGTGACGTAACTCACCTCCATTCTGTGACTTCCTACACCTCCATTCTGTGACTTCACAGACCTCCATTCTATGACTTCACACACCTCTATTCTGACTTCACACACTTCCATTCTATGACTTCGCACACCTCTATTCTGACTTCACACACCTCCATTCTGTGACTTCACACACCTCCATTCAATGACTTCACACACCTACATTCTCTGACTTCACACACCTCCAATCTGACATCACACACCTCCATTCTATGATTTCACAGACCTCCATTCTGTAACTTTACACACCTCCAATCTGACTTCACACACTTCCATTCTATGACTTCACACATCTCCATTCCGTGAGTTTACACACCTCCATTCTGAGTTCACACACCTCCTTTCTGTGACTTCACTCACCTTCACTCTATGACTTCACACTACTTCATTCTATGACTTCCCACACATCCTTTCTATCACTTCACCCACCTCCAATCTATGACAACACACCTCCATTCTGACTACACACACCTCCATTCTGTGACTTCAAACACCTCCATTCTATGACTTCACACACCTCCATTCTATGATTTCACACACCTTCATTCATACTTCAGAAACATCCATTCTATGACTTCACACACCTCCATTCTAGGACTTCACAAACCTCCTTTCTGTGACTACGCACACCTCCATTCTCAGTTCACACAACTCCATTCTGTGACTTCACACACCTCCATTCTGTGACTTCACAGACCTCCATTCTGTGACTTCACACACTTCCCTTCTATGACTTCACACACCTCCATTCTATGACTTCACATACCTCCATTCTGTGCCTTCACAAACCTCCATTCTATGACCTCACACACCCTCATTCTATGATTTTACACACGTCCATTCTATGACTTCACACATTCATTTTGACTTCACACACCTCCAATATATGATTTCAAACACCTGATTCTGTGACTTCACACACCTCCATTCTATGACTTCACACACTTCCATTCTATGACTTCACACACCCCCATTCTGTGACTTTACACACCTCCATTCTGAGTTCACACACCTACATTCTGGGACTTCACACACCTCCAATCTGTGACTTCCCACACCTCCATTCTGTGACTGCACACACCTCCATTCTATGACTTCACAACCACCCCTGTTTGACTTCACACACCTCCATTCTTTGACTTCACACACCTCCATTCCACGACTTCACACACCTCCATTCTATTAGTTCACACACATCCATTCTATGAGTTCACACACCACAATTTTGTCTTCACACACCTCCATTCTATGACTTCGCAAACCTCCATTCTGTGACTTCACACACCTCCATTCGGAGTTCACCCACCACCATTCGGTGACTTCACACACCTCCATTCTGACTTCACACACCTCATTTCTATGATTTCACAAACTTCCATTCTATGACTTCACACACCTCCATTCTGTGACTTCACACACCTCAATTCTGTGACTCCACACACCTCCATTCTATGACCTCACACACCTCCATTCTATGATTTCACACATCCATTTTGACTTCACACACCTAAAATATATGACTTTATACCCGTCCATTCTGTGACTTCACACAACTCCATTCTATGACTTCACACACCTCCATTCTGTGACTTCATCCACCTCAATTCTGTGACTTCACACACCTACATTCTCGACCTCACACCAATCCAATTTGACTTCACATACCTCCATTCTATGACTTCACAAACCTCCATTCTGTGACTTCACATACCTCCATTCTATGACTTCACACACCTCCATTCTGTGACATCACACACCTCCATTCTATGACTTCACACACTTCCATTGTGACGTCACACACCTCCATTCTATGAGTTCACACACCTCCATTCTGACTTCACACACCTCCATTATATTAGTTCACACACGTCCATTCTGAATTCACACAGCTGAATTCTGTGACTTCACAAAACTCCATTTTATGATTTCACACACCTCCATACTATGACTTCACACAACTCCATCTATGACTTCGCACACCTCCTTTCTGACATCACACAACTCCATTCTATGACTTCACAGACCTCGAATCTGTGACTTCACTCACCTGCACTCGATGACTTCACACTCCTCCATTCTATGACTTTCCACACCTCCTTTCTATGACTTCACCCACCTCCAATCTATGACTACACATCTCCATTCTGACTTCACACACCTCCATTCTGTGACTTCACACACCTCCATTCTATGACTTCACACACCTTAATTTTTCCTTCAGAAACATCCATTCTATGACCTCACACACCTCCATTCTATGACTTCACAAACCTCCATTCTGTGACTTCACCCACCTCCATTCTGAGTTCACACAACTCCATTCAGTGACTTCACACATCTCCATTCTGACTTCACACACCTCCATTGTGTGACTTCACACAATTCCATTCTATGACTTCACACACCTCCATTTTATAACTTCACACACCTCCATTCTGTGACTTCACACACCTCCATTCTATGACCTCACAAACCCTCATTCTATGATTTCACACACCTCCATTCTATGACTTCACACATCCATTTTGACTTCACACACCTCTAATATATGACTTCAAACACCTCAATTCTGTGACTTCACACACCTCCATTCTATGACTTCACACAATTACATTCTATGATTTCACATACCTCCATGCTATGACTTCACACACCTCCATTCTGTGACTTCACACACCTTCATTCTGAGTTCACAGACCTCCATTCTGTGACTTCACAAACCTCCATTCTATGATTTCACACACCTCCATTCTATGACTTCACACACCTCCATTTTATGACGTCACACACCTCAATTTTGACTTCTCACACCTCCATTCTGTGACTTCACACACCTCCATTCTATGACTTGACACACTTCCATTGTGACGTCACACACCTCCATTCTATGAGTTCACACACCTCCATTCTATGACTTCACACACCTCCATTCTGACTTCACACACCTCCATTCTATGACTTCACAGACCTCGAATATGTGACCTCACTCACCTCCACTCTATGACTTCACACTCCTCCATTCTATGACTTCCCAAACCTCCTTTCCATGACTTCACCCACCTCCATTTTGAGTTCACACACCTCCATTCGGTGACTTCACACATCCATTTTTACTTCACACACCACAATATATGACTTCAAACACCTCAATTCTGTGACTTCACACACCTCCATTCTGTGACTTTACACACCTCCATTCTGAGTTCACACACCTCCATTCTGTGACGTCACACACCTCCATTCTGTGACTTCACACACATCCATTCTATGATTTCACACACCTCCATTCTGTGACTTCACCCACCTCCATTCTATGATTTCATACCTCCATTCTGATTTCACACACCTCCATTCTGTGACTTCACACACCTCCATTTTATGACTTCTCACACCTCCATTCTATGACTTCACACACCTCCATTCTATGACTTCACACACCTCCATTCTGTGACTTCACACACCTCCATTCTGTGACTTCACACACCTTCATTCTTACTTCACAAACATACATTCTATGACTTCACACACCTCCATTCTATGACTTCACACACCTCCATTCTGTGTTCACACACCTCAATTCTGTGACTTCACACACCTCCATTCTGACTTCATAAACCTCCTTTCTATGACTTCACACACCTGCATTCTATGACTTCACACACCTCCATACTTTGACTTCACACACCTAAATTCTGAGTTGACACACCTCCATTCTGTGACTTCACACACCTCCATTCTGTGACTTCACACACCTCCGTTCTGTGACTTCACACACCTTCATTCTTACTTCACAAACATACATTCTATGACTTCACACACCTCCATTCTATGATTTCATACCTCCATTCTGATTTCACACACCTCCATTCGGTGACTTCACACACCTCCATTCTGACTTCACACAGCTCCATTCTATGACTTGGCACACCTCCATTCTTTGACGTCACACACCTCCATTCTATGACTTCACACAACTATATTCTTACTTTACAAACATCCATTCTATAACTTCACACACCTTCATTTTATGACTTTACACACCTCCATTCTGAGACTTCACATATCTCCATTCTATGACTTCACACACCTCCATTCTCTGACTTCACACACCTCCATTCTATGACTTCATATACTTCCATTCTGTGACTTCACACACCTCTATTCTATGAGTTCACAAACCTCCATTCTGACTTCACACACCTCCATTCTATGACTTCACACACCTCCATTCTGAATTCACACAGCTCCATTCTGTGACTTCACAAAACTCCATTCTATGATTTCACACACCTCCATACTATGACTTCACACAACTTCATCTATGACTTCACAAACCTCCATTCTGACTTCACACACCTCTATTCTATGACTTCGCACACCTCCATTCTGACATCACACAACTCCATTCTATGACTTCACAGACCTCGAATCTGTGAAAACACTCACCTGCACTCGATGACTTCACACACCTCCATTCTATGACTTCCCACACCTCCTTTCTATGACTTCACCCACCTCCAATCTATGACTACACACCTCCATTCTGACTTCACACACCTCCATTCTGTGACTTCACACACCTCCATTCTATGACTTCACACACCTTAATTTTTCCTTCAGAAACATCCATTCTATGACCTCACACACCTCCATTTTATAACTTCACACACCTCCATTCTGTGACTTCACACACCTCCATTCTATGACCTCACAAACCCTCATTCTATGATTTCACACACCTCCATTCTATGACTTCACACATCCATTTTGACTTCACACACCTCTAATATATGACTTCAAACACCTCAATTCTGTGACTTCACACACCTCCATTCTATGACTTCACACACTTACATTCTATGATTTCACATACCTCCATGCTATGACTTCACACACCTCCATTCTGTGACTTCACACACCTTCATTCTGAGTTCACAGACCTCCATTCTGTGACTTCACAAACCTCCATTCTATGATTTCACACACCTCCATTCTATGACTTCACACACCTCCATTTTCTGACGTCACACACCTCAATTTTGATTTCTCACACCTCCATTCTGTGACTTCACACACCTCCATTCTATGACTTGACACACTTCCATTGTGACGTCACACACCTCCATTCTATGAGTTCACACACCTCCATTCTATGACTTCACACACCTCCATTCTGACTTCACACACCTCCATTCTATGACTTCACAGACCTCGAATATGTGACTTCACTCACCTCCACTCTATGACTTCACACTCCTCCATTCTATGACTTCCTACACCTCCTTTCCATGACTTCACCCACCTCCATTTTGAGTTCACACACCTCCATTCGGTGACTTCACACACCTCTATTCTATGACCTCACACACCCTCATTCTATGATTTCACACACCTCCATTCTATGACTTCACACATCCATTTTTACTTCACACACCACCAATATATGACTTCAAACACCTCAATTCTGTGACTTCACACACCTCCATTCTATGCCTTCATACCCTCCATTCTGTGACTCCACACACCTCCATTCTATGACTTCGCACACTTCCATTCTATGACTTCACACACCTCCATTCTGATTTCACACACCTCCATTCTGAGTTCACACACCTCCATTCTGTGACGTCACACACCTCCATTCTGTGACTTCACACACATCCATTCTCTGATTTCACACACCTCCATTCTGTGACTTCACCCACCTCCATTCTATGACTTCATACCTCCATTCTGATTTCACACACCTCCATTCTGTGACTTCACACACCTCCATTCTATGACTTCACACATCCATTTTTACGTCACACACCACCAATATATGACTTCAAACACCTCAATTCTGTGACTTCACACACCTCCATTCTATGCCTTCATACCCTCCATTCTGTGACTCCACACACCTCCATTCTATGACTTCACACACTTCCATTCTATGACTACACACACCTCCATTCTGTGACTTTACACACCTCCATTCTGAGTTCACACACCTCCATTCTGTGATGTCACACACCTCCATTCTGTGACGTCACACACCTCCATTCTATGACTTCACACACCTCCATTCTATGACTTCACACACCTCCATTCTGTGACTTCACACACCTCCATTCTGTGACTTCACACACCTTCATTCTTACTTCACAAACATACATTCTATGACTTCACACACCTCCATTCTATGACTTCACACACCTCCATTCTTTGACTTCACACACCTCCATTCTGTGTTCACACACCTCAATTCTGTGACTTCACACACCTCCATTCTACCTCATACACCTCCATTCTATGACTTCACACACCTGTGTTCTATGACTTCACACACCTCCATTCTTTGACTTCACAAACCTAAATTCTGAGTTGACACACCTCCATTCTGTGACTTCACACACCTCCATTCTGACTTCACACAGCTCCATTCTATGACTTGGCACACCTCCATTCTTTGACATCACACACCTCCATTCTATGACTTCACACAACTATATTCTTACTTTACAAACATCCATTCTATAACTTCACACACCTTCATTTTATGACTTTACACACCTCCATTCTGAGACTTCACATATCTCCATTCTATGACTTCACACACCTCCATTCTGTGACTTCACACACCTCCATTCTATGACTTCATACACTTCCATTCTGTGACTTCACACACCTCCATTCTATGAGTTCACACACCTCCATTCTGACTTCACACACCTCCATTCTATGACTTCACACACCTCCATTCTGAATTCACACAGCTCCATTCTGTGACTTCACAAAACTCCATTCTATGATTTCACACACCTCCATACTATGACTTCACACAACTTCATCTATGACTTCACACACCTCCATTCTGACTTCACACACCTCTATTCTATGACTTCATATCGTCCATTCTGTGACTTCACACACCTCCATTCTATGACTTCACACACTTCCATTCTATGACTTCACACACCTACATTCTGTGACTTTACACACCTCCATTCTATGACTTCATATCGTCCATTCTGTGACTTCACACACCTCCATTCTATGACTTCATATCGTCCATTCTGTGACTTCACACACCTCCATTCTATGACTTCACACACTTCCATTCTATGACTTCACACACCTACATTCTGTGACTTTACACACCTCCATTCTGAGTTCACACACCTCCTTTCTGTGACGTCACTCACCTCCATTCTGTGACTTCCACACCTCCATTCTGTGACTTCACACACCTCCATTCTGTGACTTCACACACCTCTATTCTGACTTCACACACCTCCATTCTATGACTTCATACACCTCCATTCTAACTTCACACACCTCCATTCTATGACTTCTCAAACCTCTATTCTGACTTCACACACCTCCATTCTGTGACTTCACACACCTCCATTCAATTACTTCACACACCTACATTCTTTGACTTCACACACCTCCAATCTGACATCACACACCTCCATTCTATGATTTCACAGACCTCGAATCTGTGACTTCACTCACCTGCACTCTATAACTTCACACTCCTCCAATCTATGACTACACACATTTATTCTGACTTCACACACCTCTATACTGTGACTTCACACACCTCCATTCTATGACTTCACACACCTCCATTCTATGACTTCACACACCTCCATTCTTTGACTTCATACACCTAAATTCTGAGTTTACACACCTCCATTATTTGACTTCACACACCTCCATTCTGACTTCACACAGCTCCATTCTATGACTTCACACATCTCCATTCTTTGACGTCACACACCTACATTCTATGACTTCACACACCTTCATTCTTTCTTTACAAACATCCATTCTAAAACTTCACACACCTCAATTCTATGACTTTACACACCTCCATTCTGTCACTTCACATACCTCCATTCTATGACTTCACAAACTTCCATTGTGACGTCACACACCTCCGTTCTAAGAGTTCACACACCTCCATTCTGACTTCACACACCTCCGTTCTATGACTTCACACACTGAATTCACACAGCTCCATTTGTGACCTCACACAGCTCCATCTATGACTTCACACACCTCCATTCTGACTTCACACACCTCTATTGTATGACTTCGCACACCTCCATTCTGACATCACACACCTCCATTCTATGAATTCACAGACCTCGAATCTGTGACTTCACTCACCTGCACTCTCTGACTTCACACTCCTCCATTCTATGACTTTCCACACCTCCTTTCTATGACTTCACCCACCTCCAATCTATGACTACACACCTCCATTCTGACTTCACACACCTCCATTCTGTGACTTCACACACCTCCATTATATGACTTCACACACCTTCATTTTTACTTCAGAAACATCCATTCTATGAGTTCACACACCTCCATTCTATGACTTCACAAACTTCCATTCTGTGACTTCACACATGCATTTTGACTTCACACAGCTCAAATATATGACTTCAAACACCTCAATTCTGTGACTTCACAAAGCTCCATTCTATGACTTCACACACTTCCACTCTATGACTTCACACACCCCCATTCTGTGACTTTACACACCTCCATTCTGAGTTCACACACCTCCTTTCTGTGACGGAACTCACCTCCATTCTGTGACTTCCTACACCTCCATTCTGTGACTTCACAGACCTCCATTCTATGACTTCACACACCTCTATTCTGACTTCACACACTTCCATTCTATGACTTCGCACACCTCTATTCTGACTTCACACACCTCCATTCTGTGACTTCACACACCTCCATTCAATGACTTCACACACCTACATTCTTTGACTTCACACACCTTCAATCTGACATCACACACCTCCATTCTATGATTTCACAGACCTCCATTCTGTAACTTTACACACCTCCAATCTGACTTCACACACTTCCATTCTATGACTTCACACACCTCCATTCTGTGACTTTACACACCTCCATTGTGAGTTCACTCACCTCCTTTCTGTGATTCACTCACCTGCACTCTATGACTTCACACTACTCCATTCTATGACTTCCCACACATCCTTTCTATGACTTCACCCACCTCCAATCTATGACAACACACCTCCATTCTGACTTCACACACCTCCATTCTGTGACTTCAAACACCTCCATTCTATGACTTCACACACCTCCATTCTATGATTTCACACACCTTCATTCATACTTCAGAAACATCCATTCTATGACTTCACACACCTCCATTCTAGGACTTCATAAACCTCCTTTCTGTGACTACGCACACCTCCATTCTCAGTTCACACAACTCCATTCTGTGACTTCACACACCTCCATTCTGTGACTTCACAGACCTCCATTCTGTGAATTCACACACTTCCCTTCTATGACTTCACACACCTCCATTCTATGACTTCACACACCTCCATTCTGTGCCTTCACAATCCTCCATTCTATGACCTCACACACCCTCATTCTATGATTTTACACACGTCCATTCTATGACTTCACACATCCATTTTGACTTCACACACCTCCAATATATGACTTCAAACACCTCAATTCTGTGACTTCACACACCTCCATCCTATGACTTCAAACCGTCCATTCTGTGACTTCACACACCTCCATTCTATGACTTCACACACTTCCATTCTATGATTTCACACACCTCAATTCTGAGACTATACACACCTCCATTCTGAGTTCACACACCTACATTCTAGGACTTCACACACCTCCAATCTGTGACTTCCCACACCTCCATTCTGTGACTTCACACACCTCCATTCTATGACTTCACACACCTCCATTCTGTGACTTCACACACCTCCATTTTATGACTTCACACACCTCCATTGTGACTACACACACTACCGTGCTATGAGTTCACACACCTCCATTCTGACTTCACACACCTCCATTCTATGACTTCACACACCTCCATTCTTTGACTTTCCACACCTCCTTTCTATGACTTCACCCAACTCCATTCTATGACTTCACACACCTCCATTCTGTGACTTTACACACCTCCATTCTGGGTTCACACACCTCCATTCTGTGACTTCACACTCCTGTAATCTGTGACTTCCCACACCTCCATTCTGTGACTTCACTCGCCTCCATTCTATGACTTCACACATCTTAATTCTTACTTCACAAACACCCATTCTATGACTTCACACACCTCCATTCTATGACTTCACACACCTCCATTCTGTGACTTCACACACTTCCATTCTATGACTTCACACACCTCCATTCTGACTTCACACAGCTCCATTCTATGACTTCACAAAACTAAATTCTTTGACATCACACACCTCCATTCTATGACTTCACACACCTTCATTCTTACTTTACAAACATCCATTCTATATCTTCACACACCTCCATCCTATGACTTTACACACCTCCATTCTGTGACTTCACATACCTCCATTCTATGACTTCACAAACCTCCATTCTGTGACTTCACACACCTCCATTCTATGACCTAACACACTTCCATTGTTACGTCACACACCTCCATTCTATGAGTTCACACACCTCCATTCTGACTTCACACACCTCCATTCTATGACTTCACAAACCTCCATTCTGAGTTCACAGACCTCCATTCTGTGGCTTCACACACCTCCATTCAATGACTTCACACACCTACATTCTTTGACTTCACACACCTCCAATCTGACATCACACACCTCCATTCTATGATTTCACAGACCTCGAATCTGTGACTTCACTCACCTGCACTCTATGACTTCACACTCCTCCATTCTATGACTTCCCACACGTCCTTTTTATGAATTCACCCACTTCCAGTCTATGACTACTCACCTCCATTCTGACTTCACACACCTCCATTCTTTGACTTCACACACCCCCATTCTATAACTTCACACACCTCCATTCTATGACTTCACACACCTCCATTCTATGACTTCACACACCTCTGTTCTTTGACTTCACACACCTAAGTTCTGAGTTGACACACCTCCATTCTGTGACTTCACACACCTCCATTCTGACTTCACACAGCTCCATTCTATGACTTCACAAAACTAAATTCTTTGACATCACACACCTTCATTATATGACTTCACACACCTTCATTCTTACTTTACGAACATCCTTTCTATATCTTCACACACCTCCGTTCTATGACTTTACACACCTCCATTCTGTGACTTCACATACCTCCATTCTATGACTTCACACACCTCAATTCTGTGACTTCACACACTTCCATTCTATGACTTCACACACTTCCATTGTGACGTCACACACCTCCATTCTATGAGTTCACACACCTGCATTCTGACTTCACACACCTCCATTCTGAATTCACATACCTCCATTCTGTGACTTCACACACCTCCATTCTATGACTTCACACACCTCCATTCTATGACTTCACACACCTTCATTCTTACTTCAGAAACATCCATTCTATGACTTCACACACTTCCATTCTATGACTTCACAAACCTCCATTCTCTGACTTCACACACCTCCATTCTGACTTCACACACATCCATTCTATGACTTCACACACTTCCATTCTATGACTTCACACACTTCCATTCTCTGACTTCACACACCTCCATTCTGAGTTCACACACCTCTATTCTGTGATTTCACACACCTCCATTCTGTGACTTCACACACCTCCTTCTGTGACTTCACACACTTCCATTCTATGACTTCACACACGTTCATTCTATGATTTCACACACCTCCATTCTGTGACTTCACAAACCTCCATTCTATGACCTCACATACCCTCATTCTATGATTTCACACACCTCCATTCTATGATTTAACACACTTCCATTCTATGTCTTCACACACCTACATTCTGTGACTTTACACACCTCCATTCTGAGTTCACACACCTCCATTCTGTGACGTCACTCACCTCCATTCTGTGACTTCCCACACCTCCATTCTGTGACTACACACACCTCCATTCTGTGACTTTACACACCTCTATTCTGACTTCACACACCTCCATTCTATGACTTCATACACCTCCATTCTGACTTCACACACCTCCATTCTATGACTACTCAAACCTCTATTCTGACCACACACCTCCATTCTGTGACTTCACACACCTCCATTCAATTACTTCACACACCTACATTCTTTGACTTCACACACCTCCAATCTGACATCACACACCTCCATTCTATGATTTCACAGACCTCGAATCTGTGACTTCACTCACCTGCACTCTATGACTTCACACTCCTCCAATCTATGACTACACACATTTATTCTGACTTCACACACCTCCATACTGTGACTTCACACACCTCCATTCTATGACTTCACACACCTCCATTCTATGACTTCACACACCTCCATTCTATGACTTCACACACCTCCATTCTTTGACTTCATACACCTAAATTCTGAGTTGACACACCTCCATTATTTGACTTCACACACCTCCATTCTGACTTCACACAGCTCCATTCTATGACTTCACACATCTCCATTCTTTGACGTCACACACCTACATTCTATGACTTCACACACCTTCATTCTTTCTTTACAAACATCCATTCTAAAACTTCACACACCTCAATTCTATGACTTTACACACCTCCATTCTGTCACTTCACATACCTCCATTCTATGACTTCACACACTTCCATTGTGACGTCACACACCTCCGTTCTAAGAGTTCACACACCTCCATTCTGACTTCACACATCTCCGTTCTACGACTTCACACACCTCCATTCTGAATTCAAACAGCTCCATTTGTGACTTCACACATCTCCATCTATGACTTCACACACCTTCATTCTGGCTTCACACACCTCTATTGTATGACTTCGCACACCTCCATTCTGACATCACACACCTCCATTCTATGAATTCACAGACCTCGAATCTGTGACTTCACTCACCTGCACTCTCTGACTTCACACTCCTCCATTCTATGACTTTCCACACCTCCTTTCTATGACTTCACCCACCTCCAATCTATGACTACACACCTCCATTCTGACTTCACACACCTCCATTCTGTGACTTCACACACCTCCATTATATGACTTCACACACCTTCATTTTTACTTCAGAAACATCCATTCTATGAGTTCACACACCTCCATTCTATGACTTCACAAACTTCCATTCTGTGACGTCACACATGCATTTTGACTTCACACACCTCCAATATATGACTTCAAACACCTCAATTCTGTGACTTCACACACCTCCATTCTATGACTTCATACGGTCCATTCTGTGACTTCACACAGCTCCATTCTATGACTTCACACACTTCCACTCTATGACTTCACACACCTCCATTCTGTGACTTTACACACCTCCATTCTGAGTTCACACACCTCCTTTCTGTGACATAACTCACCTCCATTCTGTGACTTCCTACACCTCCATTCTGTGACTTCACAGACCTCCATTCTATGACTTCACACACCTCTATTCTGACTTCACACACTTCCATTCTATGACTTCGCACACCTCTATTCTGACTTCACACACCTCCATTCTGTGACTTCACAAACCTCCATTCTATGACTTCACACACCAATATTCTGACTTCACACACTTCCATTCTGTGACTTCGCACACCTCTATTTTGACTTCACACACGTCCATTCTGTGACTTCACACACCTCCATTCAATGACTTCACACACCTACATTCTTTGACTTCACACACCTCCAATCTGACATCACACCCCTCCATTCTATGATTTCACAGACCTCCATTCTGTAACTTTACACACCTCCAATCTGACTTCACACACTTCCATTCTATGACTTCACACACCTCCATTCTGTGACTTTACACACCTCCATTCTGAGTTCACACACCTCCTTTCTGTGACTTCACTCACCTGCACTCTATGACTTCACACTACTCCATTCTATGACTTCCCACACATCCTTTCTATGACTTCACCCACCTCCAATCTATGACTACACACCTCCATTTTGACTTCACACACCTCCATTCTGTGGCTTCAAACACCTCCATTCTATGAATTCACACACCTGCATTCTATGACTTCACACACCTTCATTCTTACTTCAGAAACATCCATTCTATGACTTCACACACCTCCATTTTGACTTCACACACCTGCATTCTATGACTTCACACACCTTCATTCTTACTTCAGAAACATCCATTCTATGACTTTACACACCTCCATTCTAGGACTTCACACACTTCCATTCTATTACTTCACACACCTCCATTCTGACTTCACACACCTCCATTCTATGACTTCACACACCTCCATTCTGAATTCACACAGCTCAATTCTGTGACTTCACAAAATTCCATTCTGACTTCACACACTTCCATTGTATGAATTCACACACCTCCATTCTATGACTTCACAAACCTCCATTCTGTGACTTCACACACCTCATTTCTGAGTTCACACACTTCCATTCTATGACTTCACACACTTCCTTTCTATGACTTCACACGCCTCCATTCTCTGACTTCACACACCTCCAATCTGAGTTCACACACCTCTATTCTGTGATTTCACACACCTCCATTCTGTGACTTCACACACCTCCATTCTGTGACTTCACACACTTCCATTCTATCACTTCACACACCTTTATTCTATGATTTCACACACCTCCATTCTGTGACTTCATAAACCTCCATTCTATGACCTCACACAAACTCATTCTATGATTTCACACACCTCCATTCTATGACTTCACACATCCATTTTGACTTCACACACCTCCAATATATGACTTCAAACACCTCAATTCTGTGACTTCACACACCTCCATTCTATGACTTCAAACCGTCCATTCTGTGACTTCACACTCCTCCATTGTATGACTTCACACACTTCAATTCTATGACTTCACACACCTCCATTCTGTGACTTTACACACCTCCATTCTGAGTTCACACACCTCTATTCTGGTACTTCACACACCTCCAATCTGTGACTTCCCACACCTCCATTCTGTGACATCACACACCTCCATTCTATGACTTCACAGACCTCGAATGTGTGATTTCACTCACATGCACTCTATGACTTCACACTCCTCCTTTCTATGACTTCCCACACCTCCTTTCTATGACTTCACCCTCCTGCAATCGATGACTACTCACCTCCATTCTGACTTCACACACCTCCATTCTGTGACTTCACACACCCCCATTCTATGAGTTCACATACCTCCATTCTATGACTTCACACATCTTCATTCTTATTTCAGAAACATCCATTCTATGACTTCCCACACCTCCATTCTATGACTTCACCAACCTCCATTCTGTGACTTCACACACCTCCATTCTGAGTTCACACAACTCCATTCGGTGACTTCACACACCTCCATTCTGACTTCACACACCTCCATTCTGTGACTTCACACACCCCCATTCTATGAGTTCACATACCTCCATTCTATGACTTCACACATCTTCATTCTTATTTCAGAAACATCCATTCTATGACTTCCCACACCTCCATTCTATGACTTCACACACCTTCATTCTATGATTTCACACACCTCCATTCTGTGACTTCACAAACCTCCATTCTATGACCTCACACACCCTCATTCTATGATTTCACACACCTCCATTCTATGATTTCACACATCCACTTTGACTTCACACAACTCCAATATATGACTTCAAACACCTCAATTCTGTGAGTTCACACACCTCCATACTATGACTTCAAACCCTCCATTCTGTGACTTCACACACCTCCATTCTATGACTTCAAACCGTCCATTCTTTGACTTTACACACCTCCATTCTGAGTTCACACACCTCAATTGTGGGACTTCACAAACCTCCCTTCGGTGACTTCACAATACTCCATTCTATGACTTCACACATCTATATTCTATGACTTCACACACCTCAATTCTGACTCACAAAACTCCATTCTGTGACTTCAAAAACTCCATTCTATGATTTCACATATCTCCATACTATGACTTCACACACCTCCATCTGTGACTTCACACACCTCCATTCTGACTTCACACACCTCCATTCTGTGACTTCACACACCTCCATTCTGACTTCACACACCTCCATTGTATGACTTCACAAACTTCCATTGTGACGTCACACACCTCCATTCTATGAGTTCACAAACCTCCATTCTATGAGTTCACACACCTCCATTCTGACTTCACACACCTCTATTCTATGACTTCGAACACCTACATTCTGACTTCACACACCTCCATTCTATGACTTCACAGACCTCGAATCTTTGACTTCACTCACCTCCACTCTATGACTTCACACTTCTCCATTCTATGACTTCCCACACCTAATTTCTGTGACTTCACCCACATCCATTCTATGACTTCACACCTCCATTCTGACTACACAAACCTCCATTCTATGACTTCACACACCTCCATTCTGACTTCACACACCTCCATTCTGTGACTTCACACACCTCATTCTATGATTTCACACACCTCCATTCTGTGACTTCACAAACCTCCATTCTATGACTTCACCCACCTCCATTCTATGACTTCACACATCCATTTTGAATTCACACCCCTCCAATATATGACTTCAAACACCTCAATTCTGTAACTTCACACACCTCCATTCTATGACTTCATATCGTCCATTCTGTGACTTCACACACCTCCATTCTATGACTTCACACACTTCCATTCTATGACTTCACACACCTACATTCTGTGACTTTACACACCTCCATTCTGAGTTCACACACCTCCTTTCTGTGACGTCACTCACCTCCATTCTGTGACTTCCCACACCTCCATTCTGTGACTTCACACACCTCCATTCTGTGACTTCACACACCTCTATTCTGACTTCACACACCTCCATTCTATGACTTCATACACCTCCATTCTGACTTCACACACCTCCATTCTATGACTTCTCAAACCTCTATTCTGACTTCACACACCTCTATTCTGTGACTTCACACACCTCCATTCAATTACTTCACACACCTACATTCTTTGACTTCACACACCTCCAATCTGACATCACACACCTCCATTCTATGATTTCACAGACCTCGAATCTGTGACTTCACTCACATGCACTCTATGACTTCACACTCCTCCAATCTATGACTACACACATTTATTCTGACTTCACACATCTCCATACTGTGACTTCACACACCTCCATTCTATGACTTCACACACCTCCATTCTATGACTTCACACACCTCCATTCTATGACTTCACACACCTCCATTCTTTGACTTCATACACCTAAATTTTGAGTTGACACACCTCCATTATTTGACTTCACACACCTCCATTCTGACTTCACACAGCTCCATTCTATGACTTCACACATCTCCATTCTTTGACGTCACACACCTACATTCTATGACTTCACACACCTTCATTCTTTCTTTACAAACATCCATTCTAAAACTTCACACACCTCAATTCTATGACTTTACACACCTCCATTCTGTCACTTCACATACCTCCATTCTATGACTTCACACACTTCCATTGTGACGTCACACACCTCCGTTCTAAGAGTTCACACACCTCCATTCTGACTTCACACACCTCCGTTCTATGACTTCACACACCTCCATTCTGAATTCACACAGCTCCATTTGTGACTTCACACAGCTCCATCTATGACTTCACACACCTTCATTCTGATTTCACACACCTCTATTGTATGACTTCGCACACCTCCATTCTGACATCACACACCTCCATTCTATGAATTCACAGACCTCGAATCTGTGACTTCACTCACCTGCACTCTCTGACTTCACACTCCTCCATTCTATGACTTTCCACACCTCCTTTCTATGACTTCACCCACCTCCAATCTATGACTACACACCTCCATTCTGACTTCACACACCTCCATTCTGTGACTTCACACACCTCCATTATATGACTTCACACACCTTCATTTTTACTTCAGAAACATCCATTCTATGAGTTCACACACCTCCATTCTATGACTTCACAAACTTCCATTCTGTGACTTCACACATGCATTTTGACTTCACACACCTCCAATATATGACTTCAAACACCTCAATTCTGTGACTTCACACACCTCCATTCTATGACTTCATACGGTCCATTCTGTGACTTCACACAGCTCCATTCTATGACTTCACACACTTCCACTCTATGACTTCACACACCTCCATTCTGTGACTTTACACACCTCCATTCTGAGTTCACACACCTCCTTTCTGTGACGTAACTCACCTCCATTCTGTGACTTCCTACACCTCCATTCTGTGACTTCACTCACCTCCATTCCATGACTTCACACGCCTCTATTCTGACTTCACACACTTCCATTCTATGACTTCGCACACCTCTGTTCTGACTTCACACACCTCCATTCTGTGACTTCACACACCTCCATTCTATGACTTCACACACCAATATTCTGACTTCACACACTTCCATTCTATGACTTCGCACACCTCTATTCTGACTTCACACACCTCCATTCTGTGACTTCACACACCTCCATTCAATGACTTCACACACCTACATTCTTTGACTTCACACACCTCCAATCTGTCATCACACCCCTCCATTCTATGATTTCACAGACCTCCATTCTGTAACTTTACACACCTCCAATCTGACTTCACACACTTCCATTCTATGACTTCACACACCTCCATTCTGTGACTTTACACACCTCCATTCTGAGTTCACACACCTCCTTTCTGTGACTTCACTCACCTGCACTCTATGACTTCACACTACTCCATTCTATGACTTCCCACACATCCTTTCTATGACTTCACCCACCTCCAATCTATGACTACACACCTCCATTTTGACTTCACACACCTCCATTCTGTGGCTTCAAACACCTCCATTCTATGAGTTCACACACCTCCATTTTGACTTCACACACCTGCATTCTATGACTTCACACACCTTCATTCTTACTTCAGAAACATCCATTCTATGACTTCACACACCTCCATTCTAGGACTTCACACACTTCCATTCTATTACTTCACACACCTCCATTCTATGACTTCACACACCTCCATTCTGAATTCACACAGCTCAATTCTGTGACTTCACAAAATTCCATTCTGACTTCACACACTTCCATTGTATGAATTCACACACCTCCATTCTATGACTTCACAAACCTCCATTCTGTGACTTCACACACCTCATTTCTGAGTTCACACACTTCCATTCTATGACTTCACACACTTCCTTTCTATGACTTCACACGCCTCCATTCTCTGACTTCACACACCTCCAATCTGAGTTCACACACCTCTATTCTGTGATTTCACACACCTCCATTCTGTGACTTCACACACCTCCATTCTGTGACTTCACACACTTCCATTCTATCACTTCACACACTTTTATTCTATGATTTCACACACCTCCATTCTGTGACTTCATAAACCTCCATTCTATGACCTCACACAAACTCATTCTATGATTTCACACACCTCCATTCTATGACTTCACACATCCATTTTGACTTCACACACCTCCAATATATGACTTCAAACACCTCAATTCTGTGACTTCACACACCTCCATTCTATGACTTCAAACCGTCCATTCTGTGACTTCACACACCTCCATTGTATGACTTCACACACTTCAATTCTATGACTTCACACACCTCCATTCTGTGACTTTACACACCTCCATTCTGAGTTCACACACCTCTATTCTGGGACTTCACACACCTCCAATCTGTGACTTCCCACACCTCCATTCTGTGACATCACACACCTCCATTCTATGACTTCACAGACCTCGAATGTGTGATTTCACTCACATGCACTCTATGACTTCAAACTCCTCCTTTCTATGACTTCCCACACCTACTTTCTATGACTTCACCCTCCTGCAATCGATGACTACTCACCTCCATTCTGACTTCACACACCTCCTTCTGTGACTTCACACACCCCCATTCTATGAGTTCACATACCTCCATTCTATGACTTCACACATCTTCATTCTTATTTCAGAAACATCCATTCTATGACTTCCCACACCTCCATTCTATGACTTCACAAACCTCCATTCTGTGACTTCACACACCTCCATTCTGAGTTCACACAACTCCATTCGGTGACTTCACACACCTCCATTCTGACTTCACACACCACCATTCTGTGACTTCACACACCCCCATTCTATGAGTTCACATACCTCCATTCTATGACTTCACACATCTTCATTCTTATTTCAGAAACATCCATTCTATGACTTCCCACACCTCCATTCTATGACTTCACACACCTTCATTCTATGATTTCACACACCTCCATTCTGTGACTTCACAAACCTCCATTCTATGACCTCACACACCCTCATTCTATGATTTCACACACCTCCATTCTATGATTTCACACATCCATTTTGACTTCACACAACTCCAATATATGACTTCAAACACCTCAATTCTGTGAGTTCACACACGTCCATACTATGACTTCAAACCGTCCATTCTGTGACTTCATACACCTCCATTCTGAGTTCACACACCTCAATTGTGGGACTTCACAAACCTCCCTTCGGTGACTTCACAATACTCCATTCTATGACTTCACACGTCTACATTCTATGACTTCACACACCTCAATTCTGACTCACACAACTCCATTCTGTGACTTCAAAAACTCCATTCTATGATTTCACATATCTCCATACTATGACTTCACACACCTCCATCTATGACTTCACACACCTCCATTCTGAGTTCACACACCTCCATTCTGTGACTTCACACACCTCCATTCTGACTTCACACACCTCCATTGTATGACTTCACAAACTTCCATTGTGACGTCACACACCTCCATTCTATGAGTTCACAAACCTCCATTCTATGACTTCACACACCTCCATTCTGACTTCACACACCTCTATTCTATGACTTCGAACACCTACATTCTGACTTCACACACCTCCATTCTATGACTTCACAGACCTCGAATCTTTGACTTCACTCACCTCCACTCTATGACTTCACACTTCTCCATTCTATGACTTCCCACACCTAATTTCTGTGACTTCACCCACCTCCATTCTATGACTTCACACCTCCATTCTGACTACACACACCTCCATTCTATGACTTCACACACCTCCATTCTGACTTCACACACCTCCATTCTGTGACTTCACACACCTCATTCTATGATTTCACACACCTCCATTCTGTGACTTCACAAACCTCCATTCTATGACTTCACCCTCCTCCATTCTATGACTTCACACATCCATTTTGAATTCACACCCTTCCAATATATGACTTCAAACACCTCAATTCTGTAACTTCACACACCTCCATTCTATGACTTCATATCGTCCATTCTGTGACTTCACACACCTCCATTCTATGACTTCACACACTTCCATTCTATGACTTCACACACCTCCATTCTGTGACTTTACACACCTCCATTCTGAGTTCACACACCTCCTTTCTGTGACGTCACTCACCTCCATTCTGTGACTTCCCACACCTCCATTCTGTGACTTCACACACCTCCATTCTGTGACTTCACACACCTCTATTCTGACTTCACACACCTCCATTCTATGGCTTCATACACCTCCATTCTGACTTCACACACCTCCATTCTATGACTTCTCAAACCTCTATTCTGACTTCACACACCTCCATTCTGTGACTTCACACACCTCCATTCAATTACTTCACACACCTACATTCTTTGACTTCACACACCTCCAATCTGACATCACACACCTCCATTCTAGGATTTCACAGACCTCGAATCTGTGACTTCACTCACCTGCACTCTATGACTTAACACTCCTCCAATCTATGACTACACACATTTATTCTGACTTCACACACCTCCATTCTATGACTTCACACACCTCCATTCTATGACTTCACACACCTCTATTCTATGACTTCACACACCTCCATTCTTTGACTTCATACACCTAAATTCTGAGTTGACACACCTCCATTATTTGACTTAACACACCTCCATTCTGACTTCACACAGCTCCATTCTATGACTTCACACATCTCCATTCTTTGACGTCACACACCTACATTCTATGACTTCACACACCTTCATTCTTTCTGTACAAACATCCATTCTAAAACTTCACACACCTCAATTCTATGACTTTACACACCTCCATTCTGTCACTTCACATACCTCCATTCTATGACTTCACACACTTCCATTGTGACGTCACACACCTCCGTTCTAAGAGTTCACACACCTCCATTCTGACTTCACACACCTCCGTTCTATGACTTCACACACCTCCATTCTGAATTCACACAGCTCCATTTGTGACTTCACACAGCTCCATCTATGACTTCACACACCTTCATTCTGACTTCACACACCTCTATTGTATGACTTCGCACACCTCCATTCTGACATCACACACCTCCATTCTATGAATTCACAGACCTCGAATCTGTGACTTCACTCACCTGCACTCTCTGACTTCACACTCCTCCATTCTATGACTTTCCACACCTCCTTTCTATGACTTCACCCACCTCCAATCTATGACTACACACCTCCATTCTGACTTCACACACCTCCATTCTGTGACTTCACACACCTCCATTATATGACTTCACACACCTTCATTTTTACTTCAGAAACATCCATTCTATGAGTTCACACACCTCCATTCTATGACTTCACAAACTTCCATTCTGTGACTTCACACATGCATTTTGACTTCACACACCTCCAATATATGACTTCAAACACCTCAATTCTGTGACTTCACACACCTCCATTCTATGACTTCATACGGTCCATTCTGTGACTTCACACAGCTCCATTCTATGACTTCACACACTTCCACTCTATGACTTCACACACCTCCATTCTGTGACTTCCTACACCTCCATTCTGTGACTTCACAGACCTCCATTCTATGACTTCACACACCTCTATTCTGACTTCACACACTTCCATTCTATGACTTCGCACACCTCTATTCTGACTTCACACACCTCCATTCTGTGACTTCACACACCTCCATTCTATGACTTCACACACCAATATTCTGACTTCACACACTTCCATTCTATGACTTCGCACACCTCTATTCTGACTTCACACACCTCCATTCTGTGACTTCACACACCTCCATTCAATGACTTCACACACCTACATTCTTTGACTTCACACACCTCCAATCTGACATCACACCCCTCCATTCTATGATTTCACAGACCTCCATTCTGTAACTTTACACACCTCCAATCTGACTTCACACACTTCCATTCTATGACTTCACACACCTCCATTCTGTGACTTTACAAACCTCCATTCTGAGTTCACACACCTCCTTTCTGTGACTTCACTCACCTGCACTCTATGACTTCACACTACTCCATTCTATGACTTCCCACACATCCTTTCTATGACTTCACCCACCTCCAATCTATGACTACACACCTCCATTTTGACTTCACACACCTCCATTCTGTGGCTTCAAACACCTCCATTCTATGACTTCACACATCTCCATTCTATGACTTCACACACCTTCATTCTTACTTCAGAAACATCCATTCTATGACTTCACACACCTCCATTCTAGGACTTCACACACTTCCATTCTATGACTTCACACACCTCCATTCTGACTTCACACACCTCCATTCTATGACTTCACACACCTCCATTCTGAATTCACACAGCTCAATTCTGTGACTTCACAAAATTCCATTCTGACTTCACACACTTCCATTGTATGAATTCACACACCTCCATTCTATGACTTCACAAACCTCCATTCTGTGACTTCACACACCTCATTTCTGACTTCACACACTTCCATTCTATGACTTCACATACTTCCTTTCTATGACTTCACACGCCTCCATTCTCTGACTTCACACACCTCCAATCTGAGTTCACACACCTCTATTCTGTGATTTCACACACCTCCATTCTGTGACTTCACACACCTCCATTCTGTGACTTCACACACTTCCACTCTGTCACTTCACACACCTTTATTCTATGATTTCACACACCTCCATTCTGTGACTTCATAAACCTCCATTCTATGACCTCACACAAACTCATTCTATGATTTCACACACCACCATTCTATGACTTCACACATCCATTTTGACTTCACACACCTCCAATATATGACTTCACACACCTCAATTCTGTGACTTCACACACCTCCATTCTATGACTTCAAACCGTCTATTCTGTGACTTCACACACCTCCATTGTATGACTTCACACACTTCAATTCTATGACTTCACACACCTCCATTCTGTGACTTTACACACCTCCATTCTGAGTTCACACACCTCTATTCTGGGACTTCACACACCTCCAATCTGTGACTTCCCACACCTCCATTCTGTGACATCACACACCTCCATTCTATGACTTCACAGACCTCGAATGTGTGATTTCACTCACATGCACTCTATGACTTCACACTCCTCCTTTCTATGACTTCCCACACCTCCTTTCTATGACTTCACCCTCCTGCAATCGATGACTACTCACCTCCATTCTGACTTCACACACCTCCATTCTGTGACTTCACACACCCCCATTCTATGAGTTCACATACCTCCATTCTATGACTTCACACATCTTCATTCTTATTTCAGAAACATCCATTCTATGACTTCCCACACCTCCATTCTATGACTTCACAAACCTCCATTCTGTGACTTCACACACCTCCATTCTGAGTTCACACAACTCCATTCGGTGACTTCACACACCTCCATTCTGACTTCACACACCTCCATTCTATGACTTCACACACCTCCATTCTATGACTTCACACACCTCCATTCTATGACTTCACACACCTCCATTCTTTGACTTCATACACCTAAATTCTGAGTTGACACACCTCCATTATTTGACTTCACACACCTCCATTCTGACTTCACACAGCTCCATTCTGTGACTTCACACATCTCCATTCTTTGACGTCACACACCTACATTCTATGACTTCACACACCTTCATTCTTTCTGTACAAACATCCATTCTAAAACTTCACACACCTCAATTCTATGACTTTACACACCTCCATTCTGTCACTTCACATACCTCCATTCTATGACTTCACACACTTCCATTGTGACGTCACACACCTCCGTTCTAAGAGTTCAAACACCTCCATTCTGACTTCACACACCTCCGTTCTATGACTTCACACACCTCCATTCTGAATTCACACAGCTCCATTTGTGACTTCACACAGCTCCATCTATGACTTCACACACCTTCATTCTGACTTCACACACCTCTATTGTATGACTTCGCACACCTCCATTCTGACATCACACACCTCCATTCTATGAATTCACAGACCTCGAATCTGTGACTTCACTCACCTGCACTCTCTGACTTCACAGTCCTCCATTCTATGACTTTCCACACCTCCTTTCTATGACTTCACCCACCTCCAATCTATGACTACACACCTCCATTCTGACTTCACACACCTCCATTCTGTGACTTCACACACCTCCATTATATGACTTCACACACCTTCATTTTTACTTCAGAAACATCCATTCTATGAGTTCACACACCTCCATTCTATGACTTCACAAACTTCCATTCTGTGACGTCACACATGCATTTTGACTTCACACACCTCCAATATATGACTTCAAACACCTCAATTCTGTGACTTCACACACCTCCATTCTATGACTTCATACGGTCCATTCTGTGACTTCACACAGCTCCATTCTATGACTTCACACACTTCCACTCTATGACTTCACACACCTCCATTCTGTGACTTTACACACCTCCATTCTGAGTTCACACACCTCCTTTCTGTGACGTAACTCACCTCCATTCTGTGACTTCCTACACCTCCATTCTGTGACTTCACTCACCTCCATTCCATGACTTCACACACCTCTATTCTGACTTCACACACTTCCATTCTATGACTTCGCACACCTCTGTTCTGACTTCACACACCTCCATTCTGTGACTTCACACACCTCCATTCAATGACTTCACACACCTACATTCTTTGACTTCACACACCTCCAATCTGACATCACACCCCTCCATTCTATGATTTCACAGACCTCCATTCTGTAACTTTACACACCTCCAATCTGACTTCACACACTTCCATTCTATGACTTCACACACCTCCATTCTGTGACTTTACACACCTCCATTCTGAGTTCACACACCTCCTTTCTGTGACTTCACTCACCTGCACTCTATGACTTCACACTACTCCATTCTATGACTTCCCACACATCCTTTCTATGACTTCACCCACCTCCAATCTATGACTACACACCTCCATTTTGACTTCACACACCTCCATTCTGTGGCTTCACACACCTCCATTCAATGACTTCACACACCTACATTCTTTGACTTCACACACCTCCAATCTGACATCACACCCCTCCATTCTATGATTTCACAGACCTCCATTCTGTAACTTTACACACCTCCAATCTGACTTCACACACTTCCATTCTATGACTTCACACACCTCCATTCTGTGACTTTACACACCTCCATTCTGAGTTCACACACCTCCTTTCTGTGACTTCACTCACCTGCACTCTATGACTTCACACTACTCCATTCTATGACTTCCCACACATCCTTTCTATGACTTCACCCACCTCCAATCTATGACTACACACCACCATTTTGACTTCACACACCTCCATTCTGTGGCTTCAAACACCTCCATTCTATGAGTTCACACACCTCCATTTTGACTTCACACACCTGCATTCTATGACTTCACACACCTTCATTCTTACTTCAGAAACATCCATTCTATGACTTCACACACCTCCATTCTAGGACTTCACACACTTCCATTCTATTACTTCACACACCTCCATTCTGACTTCACACACCTCCATTCTATGACTTCACACACCTCCATTCTGAATTCACACAGCTCAATTCTGTGACTTCACAAAATTCCATTCTGACTTCACACACTTCCATTGTATGAATTCACACACCTCCATTCTATGACTTCACAAACCTCCATTCTGTGACTTCACACACCTCATTTCTGAGTTCACACACTTCCATTCTATGACTTCACACACTTCCTTTCTATGACTTCACACGCCTCCATTCTCTGACTTCACACACCTCCAATCTGAGTTCACACACCTCTATTCTGTGATTTCACACACCTCCATTCTGTGACTTCACACACCTCCATTCTGTGACTTCACACACTTCCATTCTATCACTTCACACACCTTTATTCTATGATTTCACACACCTCCATTCTGTGACTTCATAAACCTCCATTCTATGACCTCACACAAACTCATTCTATGATTTCACACACCTCCATTCTATGACTTCACACATCCATTTTGACTTCACACACCTCCAATATATGACTTCAAACACCTCAATTCTGTGACTTCACACACCTCCATTCTATGACTTCAAACCGTCCATTCTGTGACTTCACACACCTCCATTGTATGACTTCACACACTTCAATTCTATGACTTCACACACCTCCATTCTGTGACTTTACACACCTCCATTCTGAGTTCACACACCTCTATTCTGGGACTTCACACACCTCCAATCTGTGACTTCCCACACCTCCATTCTGTGACATCACACACCTCCATTCTATGACTTCACAGACCTCGAATGTGTGATTTCACTCACATGCACTCTATGACTTCAAACTCCTCCTTTCTATGACTTCCCACACCTCCTTTCTATGACTTCACCCTCCTGCAATCGATGACTACTCACCTCCATTCTGACTTCACACACCTCCTTCTGTGACTTCACACACCCCCATTCTATGAGTTCACATACCTCCATTCTATGACTTCACACATCTTCATTCTTATTTCAGAAACATCCATTCTATGACTTCCCACACCTCCATTCTATGACTTCACAAACCTCCATTCTGTGACTTCACACACCTCCATTCTGAGTTCACACAACTCCATTCGGTGACTTCACACACCTCCATTCTGACTTCACACACCTCCATTCTGTGACTTCACACACCCCCATTCTATGAGTTCACATACCTCCATTCTATGACTTCACACATCTTCATTCTTATTTCAGAAACATCCATTCTATGACTTCCCACACCTCCATTCTATGACTTCACACACCTTCATTCTATGATTTCACACACCTCCATTCTGTGACTTCACAAACCTCCATTCTATGACCTCACACACCCTCATTCTATGATTTCACACACCTCCATTCTATGATTTCACACATCCATTTTGACTTCACACAACTCCAATATATGACTTCAAACACCTCAATTCTGTGAGTTCACACACGTCCATACTATGACTTCAAACCGTCCATTCTGTGACTTCACACACCTCCATTCTGAGTTCACACACCTCAATTGTGGGACTTCACAAACCTCCCTTCGGTGACTTCACAATACTCCATTCTATGACTTCACACATCTACATTCTATGACTTCACACACCTCAATTCTGACTCACACAACTCCATTCTGTGACTTCAAAAACTCCATTCTATGATTTCACATATCTCCATACTATGACTTCACACACCTCCATCTATGACTTCACACACCTCCATTCTGAGTTCACACACCTCCATTCTGTGACTTCACACACCTCCATTCTGACTTCACACACCTCCATTGTATGACTTCACAAACTTCCATTGTGACGTCACACACCTCCATTCTATGAGTTCACAAACCTCCATTCTATGACTTCACACACCTCCATTCTGACTTCACACACCTCTATTCTATGACTTCGAACACCTACATTCTGACTTCACACACCTCCATTCTATGACTTCACAGACCTCGAATCTTTGACTTCACTCACCTCCACTCTATGACTTCACACTTCTCCATTCTATGACTGCCCACACCTAATTTCTGTGACTTCACCCACCTCCATTCTATGACTTCACACCTCCATTCTGACTACACACACCTCCATTCTATGACTTCACACACCTCCATTCTGACTTCACACACCTCCATTCTGTGACTTCACACACCTCATTCTATGATTTCACACACCTCCATTCTGTGACTTCACAAACCTCCATTCTATGACTTCCCCCACCTCCATTCTATGACTTCACACATCCATTTTGAATTCACACCCCTCCAATATATGACTTCAAACACCTCAATTCTGTAACTTCACACACCTCCATTCTATGACTTCATATCCTCCATTCTGTGACTTCACACACCTCCATTCTATGACTTCACACACTTCCATTCTATGACTTCACACACCTCCATTCTGTGACTTTACACACCTCCATTCTGAGTTCACACACCTCCTTTCTGTGACGTCACTCACCTCCATTCTGTGACTTCCCACACCTCCATTCTGTGACTTCACACACCTCCATTCTGTGACTTCACACACCTCTATTCTGACTTCACACACCTCCATTCTATGACTTCATACACCTCCATTCTGACTTCACACACCTCCATTCTATGACTTCTCAAACCTCTATTCTGACTTCACACACCTCCATTCTGTGACTTCACACACCTCCATTCAATTACTTCACACACCTACATTCTTTGACTTCACACACCTCCAATCTGACATCACACACCTCCATTCTATGATTTCACAGACCTCGAATCTGTGACTTCACTCACCTGCACTCTATGACTTCACACTCCTCCAATCTATGACTACACACATTTATTCTGACTTCACACACCTCCATTCTATGACTTCACACGCCTCCATTCTATGACTTCACACACCTCCATTCTATGACTTCACACACCTCCATTCTTTGACTTCATACACCTAAATTCTGAGTTGACACACCTCCATTATTTGACTTCACACACCTCCATTCTGACTTCACACAGCTCCATTCTATGACTTCACACATCTCCATTCTTTGACGTCACACACCTACATTCTATGACTTCACACACCTTCATTCTTTCTTTACAAACATCCATTCTAAAACTTCACACACCTCAATTCTATGACTTTACACACCTCCATTCTGTCACTTCACATACCTCCATTCTATGACTTCACACACTTCCATTGTGACGTCACACACCTCCGTTATAAGAGTTCACACACCTCCATTCTGACTTCACACACCTCCGTTCTATGACTTCACACACCTCCATTCTGAATTCACACAGCTCCATTTGTGACTTCACACAGCTCCATCTATGACTTCACACACCTTCATTCTGACTTCACACACCTCTATTGTATGACTTCGCACACCTCCATTCTGACATCACACACCTCCATTCTATGAATTCATAGACCTCGAATCTGTGACTTCACTCACCTGCACTCTCTGACTTCACACTCCTCCATTCTATGACTTTCCACACCTCCTTTCTATGACTTCACCCACCTCCAATCTATGACTACACACCTCATATCTGACTTCACACACCTCCATTCTGTGACTTCACACACCTCCATTATATGACTTCACACACCTTCATTTTTACTTCAGAAACATCCATTCTATGAGTTCACACACCTCCATTCTATGACTTCACAAACTTCCATTCTGTGACTTCACACATGCATTTTGACTTCACACACCTGCAATATATGCCTTCAAACACCTCAATTCTGTGACTTCACACACCTCTATTCTATGACTTCATACGGTCCATTCTGTGACTTCACACAGCTCCATTCTATGACTTCACACACTTCCACTCTATGACTTCACACACCTCCATTCTGTGACTTCCTACACCTCCATTCTGTGACTTCACAGACCTCCATTCTATGACTTCACACACCTCTATTCTGACTTCACACACTTCCATTCTATGACTTCGCACACCTCTGTTCTGACTTCACACACCTCCATTCTGTGACTTCACACACCTCCATTCTATGACTTCACACACCAATATTCTGACTTCACACACTTCCATTCTATGACTTCGCACACCTCTATTCTGACTTCACACACCTCCATTCTGTGACTTCACACACCTCCATTCAATGACTTCACACACCTACATTCTTTGACTTCACACACCTCCAATCTGACATCACACCCCTCCATTCTATGATTTCACAGACCTCCATTCTGTAACTTTACACACCTCCAATCTGACTTCACACACTTCCATTCTATGACTTCACACACCTCCATTCTATGACTTTACACACCTCCATTCTGAGTTCACACACCTCCTTTCTGTGACTTCACTCACCTGCACTCTATGACTTCACACTACTCCATTCTATGACTTCCCACACATCCTTTCTATGACTTCACCCACCTCCAATCTATGACTACACACCTCCATTTTGACTTCACACACCTCCATTCTGTGGCTTCAAACACCTCCATTCTATGACTTCACACACCTGCATTCTATGACTTCACACACCTTCATTCTTACTTCAGAAACATCCATTCTATGACTTCACACACCTCCATTCTAGGACTTCACACACTTCCATTCTATGACTTCACACACCTCCATTCTGACTTCACACACCTCCATTCTATGAATTCACACACCTCCATTCTGAATTCACACAGCTCAATTCTGTGACTTCACAAAATTCCATTCTGACTTCACACACTTCCATTGTATGAATTCACACACCTCCATTCTATGACTTCACAAACCTCCATTCTGTGACTTCACACACCTCATTTCTGAGTTCACACACTTCCATTCTATGACTTCACACACTTCCTTTCTATGACTTCACACGCCTCCATTCTCTGACTTCACACACCTCCAATCTGAGTTCACACACCTCTATTCTGTGATTTCACACACCTCCATTCTGTGACTTCACACACCTCCATTCTGTAACTTCACACACTTCCATTCTATCACTTCACACACCTTTATTCTATGATTTCACACACCTCCATTCTGTGATTTCATAAACCTCCATTCTATGACCTCACACAAACTCATTCTATGATTTCACACACCTCCATTCTATGACTTCACACATCCATTTTGACTTCACACACCTCCAATATATGACTTCCAACACCTCAATTCTGTGACTTCACACACCTCCATTCTATGACTTCAAACCGTCCATTCTGTGACTTCACACACCTCCATTGTATGACTTCACACACTTCAATTCTATGACTTCACACACCTCCATTCTGTGACTTTACACACCTCCATTCTGAGTTCACACACCTCTATTCTGGGACTTCACACACCTCCAATCTGTGACTTCCCACACCTCCATTCTGTGACATCACACACCTCCGTTCTATGACTTCACAGACCTCGAATGTGTGATTTCACTCACATGCACTCTATGACTTCACACTCCTCCTTTCTATGACTTCCCACACCTCCTTTCTATGACTTCACCCTCCTGCAATCGATGACTACTCACCTCCATTCTGACTTCACACACCTCCATTCTGTGACTTCACACACCCCCATTCTATGAGTTCACATACCTCCATTCTATGACTTCACACATCTTCATTCTTATTTCAGAAACATCCATTCTATGACTTCCCACACCTCCATTCTATGACTTCACAAACCTCCATTCTGTGACTTCACACACCTCCATTCTGAGTTCACACAACTCCATTCGGTGACTTCACACACCTCCATTCTGACTTCACACACCTCCATTCTATGACTTCACACACTTCCATTCTATGACTTCACACACCTTCGTTCTGTGACTTCACACACCTCCATTCTGAGTTCACACACCTTCATTCTGTGACTTCTCACACCTCGAATCTGTGACTTCACAACCTCCAATCTGTGACTTCACACACTTCCGTTCTATGATTCACACACCTCCATTCTATGACTTCACACATCCATTTTGATTTCACACACCTCCAATATATGACTTCAAACACCTCCATTCTGTGACTTCACACACCTCCATTCTATGACTTCATACCGTCCATTCTGTGACTTCACACACCTCCATTCTATGACTTCACACATCCATTTTGACTTCACACACCTCCAATATATGACTTCAAACACCTCAATTCTGTGACTTCACACACCTCCATTCTATGACTTCAAACCGTCCATTCTGTGACTTCACACACCTCCATTGTATGACTTCACACACTTCAATTCTATGACTTCACACACCTCCATTCTGTGACTTTACACACCTCCATTCTGAGTTCACACACCTCTATTCGGGGACTTCACACACCTCCAATCTGTGACTTCCCACACCTCCATTCTGTGACATCACACACCTCCATTCTATGACTTCACAGACCTCGAATGTGTGATTTCACTCACATGCACTCTATGACTTCACACTCCTCCTTTCTATGACTTCCCACACCTCCTTTCTATGACTTCACCCTCCTGCAATCGATGACTACTCACCTCCATTCTGACTTCACACACCTCCATTCTGTGACTTCACACACCCCCATTCTATGAGTTCACATACCTCCATTCTATGACTTCACACATCTTCATTCTTATTTCAGAAACATCCATTCTATGACTTCCCACACCTCCATTCTATGACTTGACAAACCTCCATTCTGTGACTTCACACACCTCCATTCTGAGTTCACACAACTCCATTCGGTGACTTCACACACCTCCATTCTGACTTCACACACCTCCATTCTGTGACTTCACTCACCCCCATTCTATGAGTTCACATACCTCCATTCTATGACTTCACACATCTTCATTCTTATTTCAGAAACATCCATTCTATGACTTCCCACACCTCCATTCTATGACTTCACACACCTTCATTCTATGATTTCACACACCTCCATTCTGTGACTTCACAAACCTCCATTCTATGACCTCACACACCCTCATTCTATGATTTCACACACCTCCATTCTATGATTTCACACATCCATTTTGACTTCACACAACTCCAATATATGACTTCAAACAACTCAATTCTGTGAGTTCACACACCTCCATACTATGACTTCAAACCGTCCATTCTGTGACTTCACACACCTCCATTCTATGACTTCAAACCGTCCATTCTTTGACTTTACACACCTCCATTCTGAGTTCACACACCTCAATTGTGGGACTTCACAAACCTCCCTTCGGTGACTTCACAATACTCCATTCTATGACTTCACACATCTACATTCTATGACTTCACACACCTCAATTCTGACTCACACAACTCCATTCTGTGACTTCAAAAACTCCATTCTATGATTTCACATATCTCCATACTATGACTTCACACACCTCCATCTATGACTTCACACACCTCCATTCTGAGTTCACACGCCTCCATTCTGTGACTTCACACACCTCCATTCTGACTTCACACACCTCCATTGTATGACTTCACAAACTTCCATTGTGACGTCACACACCTCCATTCTGTGAGTTCACAAACCTCCATTCTATGACTTCACACACCTCCATTCTGACTTCACACACCTCTATTCTATGACTTCACAGACCTCGAATCTTTGACTTCACTCACCTCCACTCTATGACTTCACACTTCTCCATTCTATGACTGCCCACACCTAATTTCTGTGACTTCACCCACCTCCATTCTATGACTTCACACCTCCATTCTGACTACACACACCTCCATTCTATGACTTCACACACCTCCATTCTGACTTCACACACCTCCATTCTGTGACTTCACACACCTCATTCTATGATTTCACACACATCCTTTCTGTGACTTCACAAACCTCCATTCTATAACTTCACCCACCTCCATTCTATGACTTCACACATCCATTTTGAATTCACACCCCTCCAATATATGACTTCAAACACCTCAATTCTGTAACTTCACACACCTCCATTGTATGACTTCATATCGTCCATTCTGTGACTTCACACACCTCCAATCTATGACTTCACACACTTCCAATCTATGACTTCACACACCTACTTTCTGTGACTTTACACACCTCCATTCTGAGTTCACACACCTCCTTTCTGTGACGTCACTCACCTCCATTCTGTGACTTCCCACACCTCCATTCTGTGACTTCACACACCTCCATTCTGTGACTTCACACACCTCTATTCTGACTTCACACACCTCCATTCTATGACTTCATACACCTCCATTCTGACTTCACACACCTCCATTCTATGACTTCTCAAACCTCTATTCTGACTTCACACACCTCCATTCTGGGACTTCACACACCTCCATTCAATTACTTCACACACCTACATTCTTTGACTTCACACACCTCCAATCTGACATCACACACCTCCATTCTATGATTTCACAGACCTCGAATCTGTGACTTCACTCACCTGCACTCTATGACTTCACACTCCTCCAATCTATGACTACACACATTTATTCTGACTTCACACACCTCCATTCTATGACTTCACACGCCTCCATTCTATGACTTCACACACCTCCATTCTTTGACTTCATACACCTAAATTCTGAGTTGACACACCTCCATTATTTGACTTAACACACCTCCATTCTGACTTCACACAGCTCCATTCTATGACTTCACACATCTCCATTCTTTGACGTCACACACCTACATTCTATGACTTCACACACCTTCATTCTTTCTTTACAAACATCCATTCTAAAACTTCACACACCTCAATTCTATGACTTTACACACCTCCATTCTGTCACTTCACATACCTCCATTCTATGACTTCACACACTTCCATTATGACGTCACACACCTCCGTTCTAAGAGTTCACACACCTCCATTCTGACTTCACACACCTCCGTTCTATGACTTCACACACCTCCATTCTGAATTCACACAGCTCCATTTGTGACTTCACACAGCTCCATCTATGACTTCACACACCTTCATTCTGACTTCACACACCTCTTTTGTATGACTTCGCACACCTCCATTCTGACATCACACACCTCCATTCTATGAATTCTCAGACCTCGAATCTGTGACTTCACTCACCTGCACTCTCTGACTTCACACTCCTCCATTCTATGACTTTCCACACCTCCTTTCTATGACTTCACCCACCTCCAATCTATGACTACACACCTCATATCTGACTTCACACACCTCCATTCTGTGACTTCAAACACCTCCATTATATGACTTCACACACCTTCATTTTTACTTCAGAAACATCCATTCTATGAGTTCACACACCTCCATTCTATGACTTCACAAACTTCCATTCTGTGACTTCACACATGCATTTTGACTTCACACACCTCCAATATATGACTTCAAACACCTCAGTTCTGTGACTTCACACACCTCCATTCTATGACTTCATACGGTCCATTCTGTGACTTCACAAAGCTCCATTCTATGACTTCACACACTTCCACTCTATGACTTCACACACCTCCATTCTGTGACTTCCTACACCTCCATTCTGTGACTTCACAGACCTCCATTCTATGACTTCACACACCTCTATTCTGACTTCACACACTTCCATTCCATGACTTCGCACACCTCTATTCTGACTTCACACACCTCCATTCTGTGACATCACACACCTCCATTCTATGACTTCACACACCAATATTCTGACTTCACACACTTCCATTCTATGACTTCGCACACCTCTATTCTGACTTCACACACCTCCATTCTGTGACTTCACACACCTCCATTCAATGACTTCACACACCTACATTCTTTGACTTCACACACCTCCAATCTGACATCACACCCCTCCATTCTATGATTTCACAGACTTCCATTCTGTAACTTTACACACCTCCAATCTGACTTCACACACTTCCATTCTATGACTTCACACACCTCCATTCTGTGACTTTACACACCTCCATTCTGAGTTCACACACCTCCTTTCTGTGACTTCACTCACCTGCACTCTATGACTTCACACTACTCCATTCTATGACTTCCCACACATCCTTTCTATGACTTCACCCACCTCCAATCTATGACTACACACCTCCATTTTGACTTCACACACCTCCATTCTGTGGCTTCAAACACCTCCATTCTATGACTTCACACACCTGCATTCTATGACTTCACACACCTTCATTCTTACTTCAGAAACATCCATTCTATGACTTCACACACCTCCATTCTAGGACTTCACACACTTCCATTCTATGACTTCACACACCTCCATTCTGACTTCACACACCTCCATTCTATGACTTCACACACCTCCATTCTGAATTCACACAGCTCAATTCTGTGACTTCACAAAATTCCATTCTGACTTCACACACTTCCATTGTATGAATTCACACACCTCCATTCTATGACTTCACAAACCTCCATTCTGTGACTTCACACACCTCATTTCTGACTTCACACACTTCCATTCTATGACTTCACACACTTCCTTTCTATGACTTCACACGCCTCCATTCTCTGACTTCACACACCTCCATTCTGAGTTCACACACCTCTATTCTGGGACTTCACACACCTCCAATCTGTGACTTCCCACACCTCCATTCTGTGACATCACACACCTCCGTTCTATGACTTCACAGACCTCGAATGTGTGATTTCACTCACATGCACTCTATGACTTCACACTCCTCCTTTCTATGACTTCCCACACCTCCTTTCTATGACTTCACCCTCCTGCAATCGATGACTACTCACCTCCATTCTGACTTCACACACCTCCATTCTGTGACTTCACACACCCCCATTCTATGAGTTCACATACCTCCATTCTATGACTTCACACATCTTCATTCTTATTTCAGAAACATTCATTCTATGACTTCCCACACCTCCATTCTATGACTTCACAAACCTCCATTCTGTGACTTCACACACCTCCATTCTGAGTTCACACAACTCCATTCGGTGACTTCACACACCTCCATTCTGACTTCACACACCTCCATTCTATGACTTCACACACTTCCATTCTATGACTTCACACACCTTCGTTCTGTGACTTCACACACCTCCATTCTGAGTTCACACACCTTCATTCTGTGACTTCTCACACCTCGAATCTGTGACTTCACAACCTCCAATCTGTGACTTCACACACTTCCGTTCTATGATTCACACACCTCCATTCTATGACTTCACACATCCATTTTGATTTCACACACCTCCAATATATGACTTCAAACACCTCCATTCTGTGACTTCACACACCTCCATTCTATGACTTCATACCGTCCATTCTGTGACTTCACACACCTCCATTCTATGACTTCACACATCCATTTTGACTTCACACACCTCCAATATATGACTTCAAACACCTCAATTCTGTGACTTCACACACCTCCATTCTATGACTTCAAACCGTCCATTCTGTGACTTCACACACCTCCATTGTATGACTTCACACACTTCAATTCTATGACTTCACACACCTCCATTCTGTGACTTTACACACCTCCATTCTGAGTTCACACACCTCTATTCGGGGACTTCACACACCTCCAATCTGTGACTTCCCACACCTCCATTCTGTGACATCACACACCTCCATTCTATGACTTCACAGACCTCGAATGTGTGATTTCACTCACATGCACTCTATGACTTCACACTCCTCCTTTCTATGACTTCCCACACCTCCTTTCTATGACTTCACCCTCCTGCAATCGATGACTACTCACCTCCATTCTGACTTCACACACCTCCATTCTGTGACTTCACACACCCCCATTCTATGAGTTCACATACCTCCATTCTATGACTTCACACATCTTCATTCTTATTTCAGAAACATCCATTCTATGACTTCCCACACCTCCATTCTATGACTTGACAAACCTCCATTCTGTGACTTCACACACCTCCATTCTGAGTTCACACAACTCCATTCGGTGACTTCACACACCTCCATTCTGACTTCACACACCTCCATTCTGTGACTTCACTCACCCCCATTCTATGAGTTCACATACCTCCATTCTATGACTTCACACATCTTCATTCTTATTTCAGAAACATCCATTCTATGACTTCCCACACCTCCATTCTATGACTTCACACACCTTCATTCTATGATTTCACACACCTCCATTCTGTGACTTCACAAACCTCCATTCTATGACCTCACACACCCTCATTCTATGATTTCACACACCTCCATTCTATGATTTCACACATCCATTTTGACTTCACACAACTCCAATATATGACTTCAAACAACTCAATTCTGTGAGTTCACACACCTCCATACTATGACTTCAAACCGTCCATTCTGTGACTTCACACACCTCCATTCTATGACTTCAAACCGTCCATTCTTTGACTTTACACACCTCCATTCTGAGTTCACACACCTCAATTGTGGGACTTCACAAACCTCCCTTCGGTGACTTCACAATACTCCATTCTATGACTTCACACATCTACATTCTATGACTTCACACACCTCAATTCTGACTCACACAACTCCATTCTGTGACTTCAAAAACTCCATTCTATGATTTCACATATCTCCATACTATGACTTCACACACCTCCATCTATGACTTCACACACCTCCATTCTGAGTTCACACGCCTCCATTCTGTGACTTCACACACCTCCATTCTGACTTCACACACCTCCATTGTATGACTTCACAAACTTCCATTGTGACGTCACACACCTCCATTCTGTGAGTTCACAAACCTCCATTCTATGACTTCACACACCTCCATTCTGACTTCACACACCTCTATTCTATGACTTCACAGACCTCGAATCTTTGACTTCACTCACCTCCACTCTATGACTTCACACTTCTCCATTCTATGACTGCCCACACCTAATTTCTGTGACTTCACCCACCTCCATTCTATGACTTCACACCTCCATTCTGACTACACACACCTCCATTCTATGACTTCACACACCTCCATTCTGACTTCACACACCTCCATTCTGTGACTTCACACACCTCATTCTATGATTTCACACACATCCTTTCTGTGACTTCACAAACCTCCATTCTATAACTTCACCCACCTCCATTCTATGACTTCACACATCCATTTTGAATTCACACCCCTCCAATATATGACTTCAAACACCTCAATTCTGTAACTTCACACACCTCCATTGTATGACTTCATATCGTCCATTCTGTGACTTCACACACCTCCAATCTATGACTTCACACACTTCCAATCTATGACTTCACACACCTACTTTCTGTGACTTTACACACCTCCATTCTGAGTTCACACACCTCCTTTCTGTGACGTCACTCACCTCCATTCTGTGACTTCCCACACCTCCATTCTGTGACTTCACACACCTCCATTCTGTGACTTCACACACCTCTATTCTGACTTCACACACCTCCATTCTATGACTTCATACACCTCCATTCTGACTTCACACACCTCCATTCTATGACTTCTCAAACCTCTATTCTGACTTCACACACCTCCATTCTGGGACTTCACACACCTCCATTCAATTACTTCACACACCTACATTCTTTGACTTCACACACCTCCAATCTGACATCACACACCTCCATTCTATGATTTCACAGACCTCGAATCTGTGACTTCACTCACCTGCACTCTATGACTTCACACTCCTCCAATCTATGACTACACACATTTATTCTGACTTCACACACCTCCATTCTATGACTTCACACGCCTCCATTCTATGACTTCACACACCTCCATTCTTTGACTTCATACACCTAAATTCTGAGTTGACACACCTCCATTATTTGACTTAACACACCTCCATTCTGACTTCACACAGCTCCATTCTATGACTTCACACATCTCCATTCTTTGACGTCACACACCTACATTCTATGACTTCACACACCTTCATTCTTTCTTTACAAACATCCATTCTAAAACTTCACACACCTCAATTCTATGACTTTACACACCTCCATTCTGTCACTTCACATACCTCCATTCTATGACTTCACACACTTCCATTATGACGTCACACACCTCCGTTCTAAGAGTTCACACACCTCCATTCTGACTTCACACACCTCCGTTCTATGACTTCACACACCTCCATTCTGAATTCACACAGCTCCATTTGTGACTTCACACAGCTCCATCTATGACTTCACACACCTTCATTCTGACTTCACACACCTCTTTTGTATGACTTCGCACACCTCCATTCTGACATCACACACCTCCATTCTATGAATTCACAGACCTCGAATCTGTGACTTCACTCACCTGCACTCTCTGACTTCACACTCCTCCATTCTATGACTTTCCACACCTCCTTTCTATGACTTCACCCACCTCCAATCTATGACTACACACCTCATATCTGACTTCACACACCTCCATTCTGTGACTTCAAACACCTCCATTATATGACTTCACACACCTTCATTTTTACTTCAGAAACATCCATTCTATGAGTTCACACACCTCCATTCTATGACTTCACAAACTTCCATTCTGTGACTTCACACATGCATTTTGACTTCACACACCTCCAATATATGACTTCAAACACCTCAGTTCTGTGACTTCACACACCTCCATTCTATGACTTCATACGGTCCATTCTGTGACTTCACAAAGCTCCATTCTATGACTTCACACACTTCCACTCTATGACTTCACACACCTCCATTCTGTGACTTCCTACACCTCCATTCTGTGACTTCACAGACCTCCATTCTATGACTTCACACACCTCTATTCTGACTTCACACACTTCCATTCCATGACTTCGCACACCTCTATTCTGACTTCACACACCTCCATTCTGTGACATCACACACCTCCATTCTATGACTTCACACACCAATATTCTGACTTCACACACTTCCATTCTATGACTTCGCACACCTCTATTCTGACTTCACACACCTCCATTCTGTGACTTCACACACCTCCATTCAATGACTTCACACACCTACATTCTTTGACTTCACACACCTCCAATCTGACATCACACCCCTCCATTCTATGATTTCACAGACCTCCATTCTGTAACTTTACACACCTCCAATCTGACTTCACACACTTCCATTCTATGACTTCACACACCTCCATTCTGTGACTTTACACACCTCCATTCTGAGTTCACACACCTCCTTTCTGTGACTTCACTCACCTGCACTCTATGACTTCACACTACTCCATTCTATGACTTCCCACACATCCTTTCTATGACTTCACCCACCTCCAATCTATGACTACACACCTCCATTTTGACTTCACACACCTCCATTCTGTGGCTTCAAACACCTCCATTCTATGACTTCACACACCTGCATTCTATGACTTCACACACCTTCATTCTTACTTCAGAAACATCCATTCTATGACTTCACACACCTCCATTCTAGGACTTCACACACTTCCATTCTATGACTTCACACACCTCCATTCTGACTTCACACACCTCCATTCTATGACTTCACACACCTCCATTCTGAATTCACACAGCTCAATTCTGTGACTTCACAAAATTCCATTCTGACTTCACACACTTCCATTGTATGAATTCACACACCTCCATTCTATGACTTCACAAACCTCCATTCTGTGACTTCACACACCTCATTTCTGACTTCACACACTTCCATTCTATGACTTCACACACTTCCTTTCTATGACTTCACACGCCTCCATTCTCTGACTTCACACACCTCCAATCTGAGTTCACACACCTCTATTCTGTGATTTCACACACCTCCATTCTGTGACTTCACACACCTCCATTCTGTGACTTCACACACTTCCATTCTATCACTTCACACACCTTTATTCTATGATTTCACACAACTCCATTCTGTGACTTCATAAACCTCCATTCTATGACCTCACACAAACTCATTCTATGATTTCACACACCTCCATTCTATGACTTCACACATCCATTTTGACTTCACACACCTCCAATATATGACTTCCAACACCTCAATTCTGTGACTTCACACACCTCCATTCTATGACTTCAAACCGTCCATTCTGTGACTTCACACACCTCCATTGTATGACTTCACACACTTCAATTCTATGACTTCACACACCTCCATTCTGTGACTTTACACACCTCCATTCTGAGTTCACACACCTCTATTCTGGGACTTCACACACCTCCAATCTGTGACTTCCCACACCTCCATTCTGTGACATCACACACCTCCGTTCTATGACTTCACAGACCTCGAATGTGTGATTTCACTCACATGCACTCTATGACTTCACACTCCTCCTTTCTATGACTTCCCACACCTCCTTTCTATGACTTCACCCTCCTGCAATCGATGACTACTCACCTCCATTCTGACTTCACACACCTCCATTCTGTGACTTCACACACCCCCATTCTATGAGTTCACATACCTCCATTCTATGACTTCACACATCTTCATTCTCATTTCAGAAACATCCATTCTATGACTTTCCACACCTCCATTCTATGACTTCACAAACCTCCATTCTGTGACTTCACACACCTCCATTTGGTGTTCACACAACTCCATTCGGTGACTTCACACACCTCCATTCTGACTTCACACACCTCCATTCTATGACTTCACACACTTCCATTCTATGACTTCACACACCTTCGTTCTGTGACTTCACACACCTCCATTCTGAGTTCACACACCTTCATTCTGTGACTTCTCACACCTCGAATCTGTGACTTCACAACCTCCAATCTGTGACTTCACACACTTCCGTTCTATGATTCACACACCTCCATTCTATGACTTCACACATCCATTTTGATTTCACACACCTCCAATATATGACTTCAAACACCTCCATTCTGTGACTTCACACACCTCCATTCTATGACTTCATACCGTCCATTCTGTGACTTCACACACCTCCATTCTATGACTTCACACACTTCCATTCTATGACTTCACACACCTCCATTCTGTGACTTTACACACCTCCATTCTGGGTTCACACACCTCTATTCTCTGACATCACACTCCTGCAATCTGTGACTTCCCACACCTCCATTCTGTGACTTCACACACCTCCATTCTATGACTTCACACACCTTCATTCTTACTTCACAAACACCCATTCTATGACTTCACACACCTCCATTCTATGACTTCACACACCTCCATTCTGTGACTTCACTCACCTCCATTTTATGACTTCACACACCTCCATTGTGACTACACCCACCTCCATTCTATGAGTTCACACACCTCCATTCTGACTTCACACACCTCCATTCCATGACTTCACACACCTCCTTTCTGATTTCACACAGCTGAATTCTGTGACTTCACAAAATTCCATTCTGACTTCACACACCTCCATTGTATGTATTCACACACCTCCATTCTGTGACTTCACACACTTCCATTGTGACGTCACACACCTCCATTCTATGAGTTCACACACCTCCATTCTATGACTTCCCACACCTCCATTCTGACTTCACAAACCTCTATTCTATGAATTCACACACCTCCATTCTGACATCACAGACCTCCAATCTATGACTTTACAGACCTCGAATCTGTGACTTCACTCACCTCCACTCTATGACTTCACATTACTCCATTCTATGGCTTCCCACACCTTCTTTCTATGACTTTACCCACCTTCATTCTATGACTTCACACCTCCATTCTGACTTCACACATTTCCATTCAGTGACTTCACACACCTCCATTCAATGACTTCACCCACCTCCATTCTATGACTTCACACATCCATTTTGAATTCACATGCCTCCAATATATGACTTCAAACACCTCAATTCTGTAACTTCACACACCTCCATTCTATGACTTCGTATCGTCCATTCTGTGACTTCACACACCTCCATTCTATGACTTCCCACACTTCCATTCTATGACTTCACACACCTACTTTCTGTGACTTTACACACCTCCCTTCTGAGTTCACACACCTCCTTTCTGTGACGTCACTCACCTCCATTCTCTGACTTCCCACACCTCCATTCTGTGACTTCACACACCTCCATTCTGTGACTTCACACACCTCTATTCTGACTTCAAACACCTCCATTCTATGACTTCATACACCTCCATTCTGGCTTCACACACCTCCATTCTATGACTTCTCAAACCTCTATTCTGACTTCACACACCTCCATTCTGTGACTTCACACACCTCCATTCAATTACTTCACACACCTACATTCTTTGACTTCACACACCTCCAATCTGACATCACACACCTCCATTCTATGATTTCACAGACCTCGAATCTGTGACTTCACTCACCTGCACTCTATGACTTAACACTCCTCCAATCTATGACTACACACATTTATTCTGACGTCACACACCTCCGTACTGTGACTTCACACACCTCCATTCTATGACTTCACACACCTCCATTCTATGACTTCACACACCTCCATTCTATGACTTCACACACCTCCATTCTTTGACTTCATACACCTAAATTCTGAGTTGACACACCTCCATTATTTGACTTCACACAGCTCCATTCTGACTTCACACAGCTCCATTCTATGACTTCACACATCTCCATTCTTTGACGTCACACACCTACATTCTATGACTTCACACACCTTCATTCTTACTTTACAAACATCCATTCTAAAACTTCACACACCTCAATTCTATGACTTTACACACCTCCATTCTGTCACTTCACATACCTCCATTCTATGACTTCACACACTTCCATTGTGACGTCACACACCTCCGTTCTAAGAGTTCACACACCTCCATTCTGACTTCACACACCTCCGTTCTATGACTTCACACACTGAATTCACACAGCTCCATTTGTGACTTCACACAGCTCCATCTATGACTTCACACACCTCCATTCTGACTTCATACACCTCTATTGTATGACTTCGCACACCTCCATTCTGACATCACACACCTCCATTCTATGAATTCACAGACCTCGAATCTGTGACTTCACTCACCTGCACTCTCTGACTTCACACTCCTCCATTCTATGACTTTCCACACCTCCTTTCTATGACTTCACCCACCTCCAATCTATGACTACACACCTCCATTCTTACTTCACACACCTCCCTTCTGTGACTTCACACACCTCCATTATATGACTTCACACACCTTCATTTTTACTTCAGAAACATCCATTCTATGAGTTCACACACCTCCAATCTATGACTTCACAAACTTCCATTCTGTGACTTCACACATGCATTTTGACTTCACACACCTCCAATATATGACTTCAAACACCTCAATTCTGTGACTTCACACACCTCCATTCTATGACTTCACACACTTCCACTCTATGACTTCACACACCTCCATTCTGTGACTTTACACACCTCCATTCTAGGTTCACACACCTCCTTTCTGTGACGAAACTCACCTCCATTCTGTGACTTCCTACACCTCCATTCTGTGACTTCACAGACCTCCATTCTATGACTTCACACACCTCTATTCTGACTTCACACACCTCCATTCTATGACTTCACACACCTTCATTCGTTGACATCAAAAACCACCATTCTATGACTTCACACAGCTCCATTGTGACTTCACACACCTCCATTCTATGAGTTCACACACCTCCATTTTATGACTTCACACACCTCCATTCTATGACTTCATACACGTCCATTCTGTGCCTTCACACACCTCCATTCCATGACTTCATACACCACCATTGTATGAGTTCACACACCACCATTCTATGAGTTCACACACCTCCATTTTGACTTCACACACATCCATTCTATGACTTCACACACCTTAATTCTTACTTTAGAAACATCCATTCTATGACTTAACACACCCCCATTGTATGACTTCACAAACCTCCAATCTGTGACTTCACACACCTCCATTCTGGGTTCACAGACCTCAATTCTGTGACTTCACACATGTCCATTCTCACTTCACACACCTCCATTCTATGACTTCACACACTTCCATTCTGTGACTTCACACACCTCCATTCTATGACTTCACACACCTCAATTCTATGACTTCACACACCTCCATTCTATGACTTCACAAACCTCCATTCTATGACTTCACACACCTCCATTCGTTGACATCAAAAACCACCATTCTATGACTTCACACAACTCCATTTTGACTTCACACACCTCCATTCTATGAGCTCACACACCTCCATTCTATGACTTCACACACCTCCATTCTATGACTTCACACACCTCCATTCTGTGACTTCACACAACTCCACTCTATGACTTCAAACACCTTCATTCTTACTTCACAAACATCCATTCTGTGACTACACACACCTCCATTCTGTGACTTCACACACCTTCATTCTGACTGCACACACATCCATTCTGTGACTTCACACACCTCAATTCTGTGACTATACACACCTCCATTCTGACTTCACACACCTCCATTCTATGACTTCACACACCTCCGTTCTATGACTTCACACACCTCCATTTTGTGACTTCACACACCTAAATTCTATGACTTCACACACCTCCATTCTGAGTTCACACACCTCCATTCTGTGACTTCACACACCTCCATTCTGACTTCACACACTTCCAATCTTTGACTTCACACACCTCCATTCTGTGACTTCACACACCTCTATTGTTTCACTTCACACACCTCCATTCTTTGACTTCACACACCGCCATTCCATGACTTCACAAACCTCCATTCTATGAATTCACACACCTCCATTCTATGAGTTCACACACCTCCAATTTGACTTCACACCCCTCCATTCTATGACTTCACACACCATCATTCTTACTTCAGAAACATCCATTCTCTGACTTCACACACCTCCATTCTATGACTTCACAAACCACCATTCTGTGACTTTACACACCTCCATTCTGAGTTCACACACCTCCTTTCTATGACTTCACACACTTCCTTTCTATGACTTCACACACCTCCATTCTGTGGCTGAACACATCTACATTCTGACTTCACACACCTCCATTCTATGACTTCACAAACCTCCATTCTGAGTTCACAGACCTCCATTCTATGACTTCACACACCTCCATTCTATGACTTCACTCACCTCCATTATGACTTCACACACCTCCATTCTGACTTCACACACCTCCATTCTATGACTTCCCACACCTCCATTCGTTGACATAAAAAACCACCATTCTATGACTTCACACAACTCCATTTTGACTTCACACACCTACATTCTATGAGTTCACACACCTCCATTTTATAACTTCACACACCTCCATTCTACGACTTCACACACCTCAATTCTATGACTACACACCTCCATTCTATGACTTCACACACCTCCATTCTGTGACTTCACACACCTGCACTCTATTACTTCAAACACCTTCATTCTTACTTCACAAACATCCATTCTGTGACTTCACACACCTCCATTCTGTGACTTCACACACCTTCATTCTGACTTCACACACATCCATTCTGTGACTTCACACACCTCAATTCTGTGACTTCACACCTCCATTCTGACTTCACACACCTCCATTCTATGACTTCCCACACCTCCATTCGTTGACATAAAAAACCACCATTCTATGACTTCACACAACTCCATTTTGACTTCACACACCTCCATTCTATGAGTTCACACACCTGCATTTTATGACTTCAAACACCTCCATTCTACGACTTCACACACCTCAATTCTATGACTTCACACACCTCCATTCTATGGTTTCACACACCTCCATTCTATGACTTCACACACCTCCATTCTGTGACTTCACACACCACCTTTTTGACTTCACACACCTCCATTCTGTGACTTCACACACCTCCATTCTGTGACTTCACACACCTCCGTTTTGACTTCACACCGTTCCATTCTGTGACTTCACACACCTCCATTCTGTGACTTCACACACCTCTATTGTTTCACTTCACACACCTCCATTCTTTGACTTCACTTACCTCCATTCCATGACTTCACACACCTCCATTCTATGACTTCACACACTTCCATTCTGTGACTTCACACACCTCCATTCTATGACTTCACAAACCTCAATTCTGAGTTCACAGTCCTCCATTCTATGACTTCACACACCTCCATTCTATGACTTCACACACCTCCATTCTATGACTTCACACACCTCCATTCTGTGACTTCACACACCTCCATTCTATGATTTCACACACCTCAATTCTGTGACTTCACACACCTCCATTCTATGACTTCACACTCCTCCATTCTATGACTTCACACACCTGCAATTTTACTTCACACACCTTCATTCCATGAGTTCACACACCTGCATTGTGGCTTCACACACCTCCATTCTATGATTTCACACACCTCCATTCTGAGTTGATACACCTCCATTCTGTGACTTCACACACCTCCATTCTGACTTCACACAGCTCCATTCTATGACTTCACACAACTCCATTTTGTGACGTCACACACCTCCATTCTATGACTTCACACACCTTCATTCTTATTTCACAAAAATCCATTCTATGACTTCACACACCTCCATTCTATGACTTCACACACCTCCATTTTTTGACTTCACACACCTCCATTCTAAGATTTCACACACCTCCATTGTGACTTCACACACCTCCATTCTATGAGTTCACACAACTCCATTCTGACTTCACACAGCTCCATTCTGTGACTTCACAAAACTCCATTCTATGATTCCACAAACCTCCATATTATGTCTTCACACACCTCCATTCTGTGACTTCACACACCTCCATTCTGTCTTCACACACCTTCATTGTATGACTTCACACACCTCAATTCTATGACTTCACACACCTCCATTCTATAACTTCACACACCTCCATTCTGTGACGTCACACACCTCCATTCTATGATTTCAAACACCTTCATTTTTACTTCACAAACATCCATTCTGTGACTTCACACACCTCCCTTCTGTAACTTCACACCTGCATTCTGACTTCACACACCTCTATTCTGTGAATTCACACACCTCAATTCTGTGACTTCACACACCTCCATTCTGACTTCACACACCTCCATTCTATGTTTTCACACACCTCCATTCTATGACTTCACACACCTCCATTCTGTGACTTCACACACCTCCATTCTATGACTTCACACACCTCCATTCTGTGACTTCACACACCTCCATTCTATGACTTCACACACCTCCATTCTATGACTTCACACACCTGCAATTTTACTTCACACACCTTCATTCCATGAGTTCACACACTTGCATTGTGGCTTCACACACCTCCATTCTATGATTTCACACACCTCCATTCTGACTTCACACACCTACATTCTGACTTCACACACCTCAATTTTGTGTCTTCACAGACCTCCATTCTGTGACTTCACACACCTCCATTTTGACTTCACACACTTCAATTCTGTGACTTCACACTCCTCTTGTTGTGAGCCAGAGTGGACTCAATTTGTACCTTGGCTTGCATCAGACGATGGCTTTATTGTCTTATTGCTTTCTGGCCCTATTCTATGTAAATGACCTGAGAATTACCATATGAATGTAACACCTGTGCCACACCTACTCCAGTGGAGTCTGTGCAGCATGGAGCAGAAAGAGCTTGAATGGCTGCCAGTCCTGAGGTTCGCACCAACGGTGATCAGGCCTCCTGGAGGTCCCTGGCAGAGACCGGGACATATGCGTGAAATGCTCATAATGCTGGGTGCTGGGATTCTTTTATCACTCTTTTCATTTCTGATAGTTGATGTTATGGCAGTAATATTCTGTGCCAACTACTGGCCTAAAGAATTGATTGAGCGACTAGATGTTCCAGGAACTAAAAGTGCATGCCCGGCTACTCTGGCGCAAACACATCCACAGCAGCCTTGATGACCTCAATGCACTCTACTAATAATAAGACAGAATTAGAAACTATACGGAAAATATGATCTTTGAATTAGTAATAAATGTTAGTTTACCTGAATATGCCTTTAATGCGTCTGCACAACTTGTGTAAATGTTACAAGTACCTAATGAATCACATGGGAAAGGATTAGAAGGGCTAGAGCACCGTGGTGTGCTCTAACTGAACAGCAACAATGGACTCTTAGGTTTAAGGTTTTACAATTCCTGACACAGGGTAATAATTACTAACTTAGAAACAGAATCATAGGAAGAACTAGAAAACAGATGGTAAACAAAGCTAATAGTGATTAATGCCAAGGCGGATGACGCCTAACCATAATGTCTGACTTATTAACCATGGCTTCTTAGAATGAAGGGAGAAGTTTCTTTTCTACTCAGAAAAATGTACCCTGTAACCATTCTTAAACATGATTGTAATCTTTTGACCTTATGCCAACTGAAAGAAAATGCTCCTACTTTGACTGTATATAATTTCACACTCAACAAGTAAAACTTTGCAGCAGACTTCAAACCTCCCTTGCGTTTGTGTCTGTCTGTCATCGCCGAATCCATTCCTGACCTGTGAATCCAGACTTGGTCTCCCCGCACTCCCGCTGAGTCGGTCTGTGGCAAGTGGCGCCCGAACAGGGACCTGACTGGACAGGTAACACTTTATCCTTTCTTTTCTCTTTTTCCAAGGAGTGGATAGGCTCTCACCAAGGGAACTGCAGTCCCGCCAGTAAAACAAGGGAGACTGGTGAAGGGTGAGCAAGATTAATCATGGGGCGATCAGGAACTAAAGGACAGAAACTTTTTGTTTCCGTTCTCAAGCACATGTCAACAGAACGAGGTCTAAAAGTCTCGGGTGCTACAGGCAGAGAATTTTACACACTCTGCCAAGACCTCATTCGTCCTTTAAGGAAAACAGGTTCATTGCAAGAGTATATGAAAGCATGTGCTGACGCCTCACCCGCGGTAGTGCAAGGAATGGCCTACGCGGCAGCTAGGAAAGGTCAAACTTTTCAGTCATATGTCAAGCAGACATATGGGGGTGGAGGACCTAAGAAAGGGCCTCTACCTACTTGTTTTGAATGTGGAGAATCAGGACATATCAAAAAGGATTGCTCTAGCAAAAAACAGGAACATACAAAAAGAATCTTCCAGGAATATGTCCCCAATGCCAGAAAGGAAGGCATTGGAAAAATAAATGTAAATCAAAATTCTGCAAAGACGGAAGTAAAATAGAAGAAGTCAAGGAATCAAAAAACTAGAAAAGGGGCAGCCTCTCAGCCCCGATACAAGAGAGGAAAAGGAGGGCAAGGCCAACAGTCAGGCCCTTAACCCAGAGGCTCCAGAATTCACAATACATAATTTGCCTAGAGCCAGTCCAGGAAGTGCAGGGTTAGATGTAGCGGTGGTCAAGGATGTAATCCTGTCTGTGGAAGATGGGGTTCAACTCGTGCCTACTTCGGTTCAAGGAACTCTACCCTCAGGAATTACAGAATTGTTACTGGGACGAATTTCTAACTTTAAATTGGGGATTGAAGTGCTTCCTGGAGTAATTGATTCTGACTTTATTGGAGAAATTAAAATCATGGCTAAAAGTGTTAAAGGAACAGTAGTCCTAAGAAAAGGACAAAGAATAGCACAATTACTTTTACTTCCTTATTTAAAATTACCTAATCCAGAGTTGTCAAAGGAAAGAGGTCAGGGCTCTTTCAGGTCAACTGATACAGTAGCTTGGGTTACGGAAATAGGAAAGGATAGGCCTTTTCTGTCTGTAAAAATCAATGGAAAAACTTTTAAGGGTATTTTAGATACAGGAGCAGATAAGACTTGTATTGCAGGAAAAGGTTGGCCTTAAGCTTGGCCAGTAATAAAAACTTCCTCTTCATTACAGGGATTGGGAATGGCTTCTAATGTAGCAAAAAGTGCAGAACTCCTATGCTGGGAAGTGGATGGGAAAAAGGGAACCATCCATCCTTATGTCATTCCCTCATTGCCCTTCTCCTTATGGGGAAGAGACATAATGACAGAAATGAATGTTAAGCTATTTACAAATTCAGACATTGATGAACAATATTTTTCATAGGGGCCATTGAGACTACATTATTTGCAGATCAAATATCTTGGAAATCTGAAGAGCCTGTTTGGCTTAATCAATGGCCCCTTACCCTAGAAAAAATACAGGCCATAGAAGCTATTGTTCAAAAACAGTTAAACTCAGGACATTTGGAGGAGACTATTGGTCCCTGGAATACTCCTATCTTTGCCATAAAAAAGAAATCTGGTAAATGGAAATTATTACAAGATTTAAGAGCAGTAAATGCAACCATGCATGACATGGGCACATTGCAACCAGGGCTGCCAAATCCAGTAACAATTCCAAAAAATTGGAAAATTACAGTCATACAATAAAATTACATCCTGAGAATTGTAAGAAATTTGTATTCAGTGTACCATCAGTAAATTTTATAAGACCCTACAAAAGATATCAATGGAAAGTGTTACCTCAAGGAACGAAAAATAGTCCTACGTTATGTGAAAAATTTGTGGCCAATACTATTGAACCAGTAAGACAACAATTTCCTAATGTTTATCTAATTCATTATATGGATGATATTTTACTTGCAGCAAAAAACTTATGGGGAATTATAGGAGTCTTTAATTTTATTATTAGAATCATTGCAGAATAATGGGCTAGTTGTCACTCCTGACAAAATTCAATACCAGTTACCTATAAGATATCTAGGGCATGTTATTCATGAACAAAAAATAACATCACAAAAATTACAGATTTGCAGGGATTCTCTACTTACACTAAATGACTTACAAAAGGTTTTAGGAAATATCAATTGAATAAGACCTCAGCTAAAATTATCTACTGGAGAATTAAAGCCACTCTTTGAATTGTTACAGGGTGATTCTGCCCCTAATTCTCCTCGAACCCTTAATAAAGCAACTGCACTGTGGGCCTAAAACAGAGGCCTGGGTGGTCAAGGGACGCCTTGACCCCCCCTCCCCTTCTGAGTTTCTTGTCAATAACAAGGCATCCTTGAGAGTCCCACCAGTAAGACATGTCTAAATCTAAAAATAACTGTGTGGTGAAAACATTCATTTGAGCTCATGTTTTTTGTGTTAAGTGTATCTAATTGAGTCCAATTTTCTTGTTATATGTCAATGTCTGATTATTTAAAAGTCTCCGTTTCTCTGTCTTGTTCGTGTTACGTATTTTTTCTTGTCCAGTTTAGTCTTTAAAATTGGTACCATTTCTAAGTATGGATCCTTATGGTTTTTCTGTGCATACTCAAGCACACATCCTTGTTATTTATTTGAACATTTCTGGGCCTAGCATGGCCGCTCCCCCATGTCTGCAGTTGTAACAAGCCCTGGAAAAATAAATTCCAGCTAAGTTGCCTTGCAAAAAGTTTTGTTTTGAACCTGGTTCTCACCTGTAAGAGTAAAATTGGCAAAACTCTCTTGACACAAACTTCCGGAAAATGAACGGCCAATATTATTTTTGCGCGCTTTATGATCTTTGAGTATGAATGTGTGTGAATGAGTGAGTGAACATGTTCAAGGTTAAATTGTCAGCATACTGTATAAAACAATGGATAAATTTATACTTAAACACAAAGACAATTGGGTAAATATAAGCTTAAAACTTCAAGAAAAATATTAGGTTTGAATGTTTTACAATGTCTCAAAGGATTACTACATTGGTTTAAAGAGAAATTAGTAAAAAAGTACTTTTCTAAAGACCCGGAAAAAAAAATCTGGTTTTGTAATACTTAGAGCTGTTTACATTGTAAACATTGTATCCTGTTTAACCCAGAGGTATTAGGGAATTTGGGATTTATTACCTTTAAAGTTTGGAGACATGTATTAGAGATTTAAATGTAAAATTGTTCATTAATGTCAGAAACTTTGCCTGTCTGTCTTTTCTTGCAGACTGACTGCAAGTCAGTCTGGAAGTCTGTTGATAACTTTTGGTGCACTGATGTTTGTAATTCTTGCATTAGGGAAAAACTGTCATTTGAGTTTAAACTGTTGATGGAGTTCTAGGCAGTAATAATCTAAACTGCAGAATAAAACAAAAAGCCTCTTCTAAAGGCAAAGGGAGTGACCTGGGCCCTAGGAGGCCTGGAGGCAAAGGGAATTCCTTTAGCCTTAAAGGTTTTTCAAATGCAAATAAAAATCAAAGTGTTAAAAGTTTAAGTTACAAAGTGTAAAAGTTAAAGAAAAGTAGAAATGGTTTCTGAACAAAATTTAAAAGTAAAGTTGTCCTAAAGTTTTGTTTCTAAAAAAGAAACAAGGAAAATTAGGACTATCAAAATGGTTACTTAATTGCTATTTCAACTTACTCTTGTAAATTACTTTATAGCAATCTCCAGCAGGCCCATGGAGAAGGTCAGAAACCCTTATTCAAATGTAATTTTGACTCTTACCAGGTTCCAGGTAAGATCATACTTAGACTATTTCTGAGTTGACCACCTTGTTACTTTAATTGGAGTAACATGGCCTTTTGTAGGACTCATTAATCTAATAGCCGCAACTTTGAGCCTGCCCGGGCAAAGCAAAGTCCCTGTTCAGGCTCCAGTTGCCAGGGCCAGCCAGCAGCAAACCAGGATTCGCAGATTGGGGTTCCTGAAATAGGGGGCAAGAACTAGGAAAAAATAGAAGAGAGACAGACACACCGGGTCAGGAATGTCTGCAGCCCAGGTAAAGACTGCCCCGTTTATTGTCAACTCCAACTTATATCCCTTCTTGAAACCAGGGAACTTCCAGCTGTTACAGTCATATGGTAAATCTCAGGTAATTTAAACAGAATAAGGCCATAAAACAATAAGACAAAGCCATGGTCTAATGCAAATCAAGGTACAATTTAATTCTACTCTGACTCCCAACAAAAAGGCATTGGCTATTACAGAGCAAAGATTGAGTACTTCCTTTGTTAAACAAATAGACTATAGCCAACCATGGGACTTAATTATAATAAGCACTACTTACACCCCTACAGGACGTTTGTGGCAAAATGGAATTTTAGAGTGAATACATCTGCCCCATATACAAAATTATGTAATTTCTGGATTTGATTATCTATGTGCACAACTAATAATCAAAGGTAGGGTGAGGACAAAAGAATTATTTGGACAAGAGTTTTGTAAATTAATTTTGCCTTACACTAAACAACAATTTGTCTTTATATTATAAGAAAGTAATAATATAGGAATAGCATTATTAAACTTTAGAGGAATCATTGGATTCCACATGCCACAGAGTCCCATTTTAAGGTTTGTTCAAGAAACTCCTGTGATTTCTCCTCATTTATGGTCTTCTGTTCCCTTATCAAATACTATCACAGTATTTACAGATGGTTCCTCTAATGGAAAATCTGTGGTAGTAGAACCTAGTCATCCTCCTTTAATTAAATATCAAAATAACCTTTCTGCACAAAAGGCAGGAATCGTTACAGTCTTCATGGCCTTTCAACATTATCATGAGCCTTTAAATATATATACTAATTCTAAATATGTATCTGCTTGTTTTCCTACTTTAGAAACAACTGTAATTGCAGAAAAAACTAATATTTACAATATGTTATTAGAATTGCAAAATCTTATTAGACAAAGAAATCATAAATATTATACTGGGCATATTAGAGGTCATTCTAACCTTCCAGGACCATTAACTATGGGGAATACTCTTGCAGATCATTACACAAAAATATTTCTAGCCCTAGAACAAGCACAAAAGAGTCATAATATACATCATCAGAATGCCACGACTCTAAGACATATGTTCCAAATCACTAGAGAACAGGCCAGGGAAATAGTTAAACAATGTAGATCATGTCCTAATATTGGAAACATCCCTCAAATAGGGGTAAATCCCCGAAAATTAAAACCTTTAGCCGTCTGGCAAATGAATGTGACACATGTCCCAGAATGTGGTAAATTACAGTATGTGCATGTTGTAATAAATACCTATTCTCATATAATATATGCCTAGGCCAGAACTGGAGAAGCTGTAAAGGATGTTGTTCAACACCTTACTGCTAGTTTCGCATATATGGGAAAGCCATTTAAAATAAAAACTAATAATGCTCCAGCTTATACTTCAAAATCTTTTTTGCAATTTATAAATAATTGGGGCATAGGTCATATCACTGGAATTCCTTACAACCCTCAAGGACAAACTATAGTTGAACGTACTCATCAAACACTAAAGGCACAAATATCTAAAATAAAAAATACTAATTCATATTATTCTCCTCATCATATTCTAAGTCATGTTTTATTTGTACTTAATTTCTTAAATCTTAATGATGATGGTCTTTCTACTGCACATAGACATTAGATGCAAGAAAAGGACCCAAAACACCCTCAAGTCGTTTGGAAAAATTTATTATCTGGACAGTGGAAGGGCCCAGATATTCTAATCACCTCTGGGCGAGGTTATGCTTGTGTTTTTCCGCAGGATGCCGAGACTCCCATCTGGGTTCCAGACAGGCTCATCCGGCCCGCAGTGGCTAAAAATGTCCCGAAAACAAAAACGAAAGCAGAAGCAACTCTTCCGCCGAACGCCTGCAGCGATGGCCCGTCTCTCACTCCAACCGCAGCAGAGCACACCTTGCCCTCCAAAAAATCTTCATCATCTTCTACATGAAGCGGAAACATTACTACAAACAACCCATCAGCCAAAGACTGCATTAACTCTCCTTTTAGCATTATTATCTCTCCTTGCTGTGAACTCCCCGGTGACCTCAGCACAAAGTTACTGGGCTTATATTCCAAAGCCTCCGCCTTTACATCCAGTAGACTGGGAAAACTCAGAATATATTAAGGTTATGACTAATGTTTCTGACATCTTGGAGGAATCTCCAACCTTTCATTTTGGCCATAATACCTCCTCTTATGTCAATTATGAGGGGAGGTCTAATACTTTACCTATTTGTTTTACTTTAAAAGGCATAGCTACATATGGGGGTCTCATTTATTAAGTGTCTGGAAAAATACAAATCTTACCTATGATATGGTTACCTTACAGCAGCAAATTACAGCCATGAGTCAACAGCACTTGGAGTCCTGGGACATTTCTACTCTCTCCACAACTTTATCTTCTACATTAAAAGACTTGAATCACTTGGATTGGATTCAATATTTTATTTTTCTTGGTATAGGTATTACTGTCCTAATCATCATTTTATTAATATTTCCCATTATCTTCAGAATTATTTTAACTTCCCTGCACACCATTGAACGTGACTTCTACGCATATCACTTAAAAAATAAAAAACGGGGAACTGCCACACCCACTCCAGTGGAGTCTGTGCAGCATGGAGCAGAAAGAGCTTGAATGGCTGCCAGTCCTGAGGTTCGCACCAACGGTGATCAGGCCTCCTGGAGGTCCCTGGCAGAGACCGGGACATATGCGTGAAATGCTCATAATGCTGGGTGCTGGGATTCTTTTATCACTCTTTTCATTTTTGATAGTTGATGTTATGGCAGTAATATTCTGTGCCAACTACTGGCCTAAAGAATTGATTGAGCGACTAGATGTTCCAGGAACTAAAAGTGCATGCCCGGCTACTCTGGCGCAAACACATCCACAGCAGCCTTGATGACCTCAATGCACTCTACTAATAATAAGACAGAATTAGAAACTATACGGAAAACATGATCTTTGAATTAGTAATAAATGTTAGTTTACCTGAATATGCCTTTAATGCGTCTGCATTACTTGTGTAAATGTTACAAGTACCTAATGAATCACATGGGAAAGGATTAGAAGGGCTAGAGCACCGTGGTGTGCTCTAACTGAACAGCAACAATGGACTCTTAGGTTTAAGGTTTTACAATTCCTGGCACAGGGTAATAATTACTAACTTAGAAACAGAATCATAGGAAGAACTAGAAAACAGATGGTAAACAAAGCTAATAATGATTAATGCCAAGGCGGATGACGCCTAACCATAATGTCTGACTTATTAACCATGGCTTCTTAGAATGAAGGGAGAAGTTTCTTTTCTACTCAGAAAAATGTACCCTGTAACCATTCTTAAACATGATTGTAATCTTTTGACCTTATGCCAACTGAAAGAAAATGCTCCTACTTTGACTGTATATAATCTCACACTCAACAAGTAAAACTTTGCAGCAGACTTCAAACCTCCCTTGCATTTGTGTCTGTCTGTCATCGCCGAATCCATTCCTGACCTGTGAATCCAGACTTGGTCTCCCCGCACTCCCGCTGAGTCGGTCTGCGGCACACCTGGAGGTTCCTGGGTCAGGAGGAGGGAAGAAAGGGGAGTGGAAAATAAACAGGCAGTCTCGGCAGTCTTTACTTGGACTGCGGACATCCCGGACCCGCTGTGTCTGTCTCTCTTCTCTTTCTTGCTAGTCCTTGCCCCCGATTTCAGGAACCCCAATCTGCGAACCCTGGTTTGCCGCCGGTTGGCCCCGGCAACCTCCATTCTGTGAGTTCACACACCTCCATTCTTTGACTTCACACACCTCCATTCTTGGACTTCACACACGTCCATTCCATGACTTCACACACCTCAATTCTATGAGTTCACACACCTCCATTCTATGAGTTCACACACCTCCATTTTGACTTCACACACCTCCATTCTATGACTTCACACACCTTCATTCTTACTTTAGAAACATCCATTCTATGACTTCACACACCTCCATTGTATGACTTCACAAACCTCCATTCGGTGACTTCACACACCTCCATTCTGGGTTCACACACCTCAATTCTGTGACTTCACACATGTCCATTCTGACTTCACACACCACCATTCTATGACTTCAAACACCTCCATTTTGAGTACACAAACCTCCATTCTGTGACTTCACACACCTCCATTCTCTGAATTCACACACCTCCATTCTATGACCTCACACACCTCCATTCTATGACTTCACAAACCTCCATTCTATGAATTCACACACCTCCATTCTGTGACTTCACACACCTCCATTCTATGACTTCACACACCTCCATTCTGTGACTTCACCCACCTCCATTCTGAGTTCACATACCTCCATTCTGTGATTCACACACCTTCATTCTGTGACTTCACACACCTCCATTCTGACTTCACACAGCTCCATTGTGTGACTACACAAAACTCCATTCTATGATTTCACACACCTCCATTCTATGACTTCACACACCTCCATTGTGACTTCACACACCTTGATTCTATGATTTCACATACCTCCATTCTGACTTCACACACCTCCATTCTATGACTTCACACACCTCCATTCTGACTTCACACAGCTCCATTGTGTGACTTCACAAAAATCCATTCTATGATTTCACACACCTCCATACTATGACTTCACACACCTCCATCTATGACTTCACACACCTGCATTCTGAGTTCACACACCTCCATTCTGTGACTTCACACACCTCCATTCTGACTTCACTCACCTCCATTGTATGACTTCACACACCTCCATTCTGTGACTTCTCACACCTCCATTCTATGACTTCACACACTTCAATTGTGACGTCACACACCTCCATTCTATGAATTCACAAATCTCCATTCTATGACTTCACACACCTCCATTCTGAATTTACACACCTCCATTCTATGACTTCACAGACCTCGAATCTGTGTCTTCAGTCACCTCCACTGTATGACTTCACACTCCTCCATTCTATGACTTCCCACACCTCCTTTCTATGACTTCACCCACCTCCCTTCTATGACCGCACACCTCCATTCGAGACTTCACACACCTCCATTGTGTGACTTCACACACCTCCATTCTGTGACTTCACACACCTCCATTCTTTGACTTCACACACCCCTATTCTATGACTTCACACACCTTCATTCTTACTTCACAAACATCCATTCTATGACTTCACACACCTCCATTCTATGATTTCACACACCTCCATTCTGTGACTCACACACCTCCATTCTGTGTTCACACACCTCAATTCTGTGACTTCACACACCTCCATTCTGACTTCACACACCTCCATTCTATGACTTCACACACCTCCATTCTATGACTTAACACACATCCATTCTGTGACTTCACACACCTCCATTCTGAGTTGACACACCTCCATTCTGTGACTTCACACACCTCCATTCTGACTTCACACAGCTCCATTCTATGACTTCACACAACTCCATTCTGTGATGTCACACACCTCCATTCTATGACTTCACACACCTTCATTCTTATTTCACAAAAATCCATTCTATGACTTCACACACCTCCATTCTATGACTTCACACACCTCCATTTTTTGACTTCACACACCTCCATTCTAAGATTTCACACACCTCCATTGTGACTTCACATACCTCCATTCTATGAGTTCACACAACTCCATTCTGACTTCACACAGCTCCATTCTGTGACTTCACAAAACACCATTCTATGATTCCACAAACCTCCATACTATGTCTTCACACACCTCCATCTATGACTTCACACACCTCCATTCTGAGTTCACACACCTCCATTTTGACTTCACACATTTCAATTCTGTGACTTCACACACCTCCTGTTGTGAGCCAGAGTGGAATCAATCTGTACCTTGGCTCGCATCAGACGATGGCTTTATTGTCTTATTGCTTTCTGGCCCTATTCTATGTAAATGACCTGAGAATTACCATATGAATGTAACACCTGGAGGTTCCTGGGTCAGGAGGAGGGAAGAAGGGGGAGTGGAAAATAAACAGGCAGTCTCGGCAGTCTTTACCTGGACTGCGGACATCCCGGACCCATTGTGTCTCTCTTCTCTTTCTTGCTAGTCCTTGCCCCCGATTTCAGGAACCCCAATCTGCGAACCCTGGTTTGCCGCCGGTTGGCCCCGGCAACCTCCATTCTGTGAGTTCACACACCTCCATTCTTTGACTTCACACACCTCCATTCTTGGACTTCACACACCTCCATTCCATGACTTCACACACCTCAATTCTATGAGTTCACACACCTCCATTCTATGAGTTCACACACCTCCATTTTGACTTCACACACCTCCATTCTATGACTTCACACACCTTCATTCTTACTTTAGAAACATCCATTCTATGACTTCACACACCTCCATTGTATGACTTCACAAACCTCCATTCTGTGACTTCACACACCTCCATTCTGGGTTCACACACCTCAATTCTGTGACTTCACACATGTCCATTCTGACTTCACACACCTCCATTCTATGACTTCACACACTTCCATTCTATGACTTCACACACCTCCATTCTTTGACTTCAAACACCTCCATTTTGAGTACACAAACCTCCATTCTGTGACTTCACACACCTCCATTCTATGAATTCACACACCTCCATTCCATGAATTCACACACCTCCATTCTGTGACTTCAAACACCTCCATTTTGAGTACACAAACCTCCATTCTATGACTTCACACACCTCCATTCTATGACTTCAAAAACCTCCATTCCATGAATTCACACACCTCCATTCTGTGACTTCACACACCTCCATTCTATGACTTCACACACCTCCATTCTGTGACTACACCCAACTCAATTCTGAGTTCACTTACCTCCATTCTGTGATTCACACACCTTCATTCTGTGACTTCACACACCTCCATTCTGACTTCACACAGCTCCATTGTGTGACTTCACAAAACTCCATTCTATGATTTCACACACCTCCATTCTATGACTTCACACACCTCCATTGTGACTTCACACACCTTGAGTCTATGATTTCACATACCTCCATTCTGACTTCACACACCTCCATTCTATGACTTCACACACCTGCAATTTTACTTCACACACCTTCATTCCATGAGTTCAAACACCTGCATTGTGGCTTCACACACCTCCATTCTATGATTTCACACACCTCCATTCTGAGTTGACACACCTCCATTCTGTGACTTCACACACCTCCATTCTGACTTCACACAGCTCCATTCTATGACTTCACACAACTCCATTCTGTGACGTCACACACCTCCATTCTATGACTTCACACACCTTCATTCTTATTTCACAAAAATCCATTCTATGACTTCACACACCTCCATTCTATGACTTCACACACCTCCATTTTTTGACTTCACACACCTCCATTCTAAGATTTCACACACCTCCATTGTGACTTCACACACCTCCATTCTATGAGTTCACATCTCCATTCTGACTTCACACAGCTCCATTCTGTGACTTCACAAAACTCCATTCTATGATTCCACACACCTCCATATTACGTCTTCACACACATCCATCTATGACTTCACACACCTCCATTCTGAGTTCACACACCTCCATTCTGTGACTTCACACACCTCCATTCTGTGACTTCACACACCTCCATTCTGACTTCACACACCTTCATTGTATGACTTCACACAACTCAATTCTATGACTTCACACACCTCCATTCTGTAACTTCACACACCTCCATTCTGTGACGTCACACACCTCCATTCTATGATTTCAAACACCTTCATTCTTACTTCACAAACATCCATTCTGTGACTTCACACACCTCCATTCTGTAACTTCACAACTGCATTCTGACTTCACACACCTCTATTCTGTGAATTCACACACCTCAATTCTGTGACTTCACACACCTCCATTTTGACTTCACACGCCTCCATTCTATGTTTTCACACACTTCCATTCTATGACTTCACACACCTCCATTCTGTGACTTCACACACCTCCATTCTGTGACTTCACACACCTCCATTCTGTGACTTCACACACCTCCATTCTATGACTTCACACACCTCCATTCTATGACTTCACACACCTGCAATTTTACTTCACACACCTTCATTCCATGAGTTCACACACCTGCATTGTGGCTTCACACACCTCCACTCTATGATTTCACACACCTCCATTCTGACTTCACACACCTCCATTCTGACTTCACACACCTCAATTCTGTGTCTTCACAGACCTCCATTCTGTGACTTCACACACCTCCATTTTGACTTCACACACTTCAATTCTGTGACTTCACACACCTCCTGTTGTGAGCCAGAGTGGAATCAATCTGTACCTTGGCTTGCATCAGACGATGGCTTTATTGTCTTATTGCTTTCTGGCCCTATTCTATGTAAATGACCTGAGAATTACGATATGAATGTAACACCTGGAGGTTCCTGGGTCAGGAAGAGGGAAGAAGGGGAAGTGGAAAATAAACAGGCAGTCTCGGCAGTCTTTACGTGGACTGCGGACATCCCGGACCCGCTGTGTCTGTCTCTCTTCTCTTTCTTGCTAGTCCTTGCCCCCGATTTCAGGAACCCTAATCTGCCAACCCTGGTTTGCCGCCGGTTGGCCCCGGCAACCTCCATTCTGTGAGTTCACACACCTCCATTCTTTGACTTCACACACCTCCATTCTTGGACTTCACACACCTCCATTCCATGACTTCACACACCTCAATTCTATGAGTTCACACACCTCCATTCTATGAGTTCACACACCTCCATTTTGACTTCACACATCCCTTCTATGACTTCACACACCTTCATTCTTACTTTAGAAACATCCATTCTATGACTTCACAAACCTCCATTGTATGACTTCACAAACCTCCATTCTGTGACTTCACACACCTCCATTCTTCGTTCACACACCTCAATTCTGTGACTTCACACATGTCCATTCTGACTTCACACACCTCCATTCTATGACTTCACACACTTCCATTCTATGACTTCACACACCTCCATTCTTTGACTTCAAACACCTCCATTTTGAGTACACAAACCTCCATTCTGTGACTTCACACACCTCCATTCTATGAATTCACACACCTCCATTCTATGACTTCACACACCTCCATTCTATGACTTCACACACCTCCATTCTGTGATTCACACACCTTCATTCTGTGACTTCACACACCTCCATTCTGACTTCACACAGCTCCATTGTGTGACTTCACAAAACTCCATTCTATGATTTCACACACCTCCATTCTGTGACTTCACACACCTCCATTGTGACTTCACACACCTTGATTCTATGATTTCACATACCTCCATTCTGACTTCACACACCTCCATTCTATGACTTCACACACCTGCAATTTTACTTCACACACCTTCATTCCATGAGTTCACACATCTGCATTGTGGCTCCACACACCTCCATTCTATGATTTCGCACACCTCCATTCTGAGTTGACACACCTCCATTCTGTGACTTCACACACCTCCATTCTGACTTCACACAGCTCCATTCTATGATTTCACACAACTCCATTCTGTGATGTGACATACCTCCATTCTATGACTTCACACACCTTCATTCTTATTTCACAAAAATCCATTCTATGACTTCACACACCTCCATTCTATGACTTCACACACCTCCATTTTTTGACTTCACACACCTCCATTCTAAGATTTCACACACCTCCATTGTGACTTCACACACCTCCATTCTATGAGTTCACACAACTCCATTCTGACTTCACACAGCTCCATTCTGTGACTTCACTAAACTCCATCTATGATTCCACACACCTCCATATTATGTCTTCACACACCTCCATCTATGACTTCACACACCTCCATTCTGAGTTCACACACCTCCATTCTGTGACTTCACACACCTCCATTCTATAACTTCACACACCTCCATTCTGTGACGTCACACACCTCCATTCTATGATTTCAAACACCTTCATTCTTACTAAACAAACATCCATTCTGTGACTTCACACACCTCCCTTCTGTAACTTCACACCTGCATTCTGACTTCACACACCTCTATTCTGTGAATTCACACACCTCAATTCTGTGACTTCACACACCTCCATTCTGACTTCACACACCTCCATTTTATGTTTTCACACACCTCCATTCTATGACTTCACACACCTCCATTCTGTGACTTCACACACCTCCATTCTATGACTTCACACACCTCCATTCTGTGACTTCACACACCTCAATTCTGTGTCTTCACAGACCTCCATTCTGTGACTTCACACACCTCCATTCTGACTTCACACAGCTCCATTCTATGACTTCACACAACTCCATTCTGTGATGTCACACACCTCCATTCTATGACTTCACACACCTTCATTCTTATTTCACAAAAATCCATTCTATGACTTCACACACCTCCATTCTATGACTTCACACACCTCCATTTTTTGACTTCACATACCTCCATTCTATGAGTTCACACAACTCCATTCTGACTTCACACAGCTCCATTCTGTGACTTCACAAAACACCATTCTATGATTCCACAAACCTCCATACTATGTCTTCACACACCTCCATCTATGACTTCACACACCTCCATTCTGAGTTCACACACCTCCATTTTGACTTCACACACTTCAATTCTGTGACTTCACACACCTCCTGTTGTGAGCCAGAGTGGAATCAATCTGTACCTTGGCTTGCATCAGACGATGGCTTTATTGTCTTATTGCTTTCTGGCCCTATTCTATGTAAATGACCTGAGAATTACCATATGAATGTAACACCTGGAGGTTCCTGGGTCAGGAGGAGGGAAGAAGGGGGAGTGGAAAATAAACAGGCAGTCTCGGCAGTCTTTACCTGGACTGCGGACATCCCGGACCCGTTGTGTCTCTCTTCTCTTTCTTGCTAGTCCTTGCCCCCGATTTCAGGAACCCCAATCTGCCAACCCTGGTTTGCCGCCGGTTGGCCCCGGCAACCTCCATTCTGTGAGTTCACACACCTCCATTCTTTGACTTCACACAACTCCATTCTTGGACTTCACACACCTCCATTCCATGACTTCACACACCTCAATTCTATGAGTTCACACACCTCCATTCTATGAGTTCACACACCTCCATTTTGACTTCACACACCTCCATTCTATGACTTCACACACCTTCATTCTTACTTTAGAAACATCCATTCTATGACTTCACACACCTCCATTGTATGACTTCACAAACCTCCATTCTGTGACTTCATACACCTCCATTCTGGGTTCACACACCTCAATTCTGTGACTTCACACATGTCCATTCTGACTTCACACACCTCCATTCTATGACTTCACACACTTCCATTCTATGACTTCACACACCTCCATTCTTTGACTTCAAACACCTCCATTTTGAGTACACAAACCTCCATTCTGTGACTTCACACACCTCCATTCTATGAATTCACACACCTCCATTCTGTGACTTCACACACCTCCATTCTGTGACTTCAAACACCTCCATTTTGAGTACACAAACCTCCATTCTATGACTTCACACACCTCCATTCTATGACTTCACAAACCTCCATTCCATGAATTCACACACCTCCATTCTGTGACTTCACACACCTCCATTCTATGACTTCACACACCTCCATTCTGTGACTACACCCAACTCAATTCTGAGTTCACTTACCTCCATTCTGTGATTCACACACCTTCATTCTGTGACTTCACACACCTCCATTCTGACTTCACACAGCTCCATTGTGTGACTTCACAAAACTCCATTCTATGATTTCACACACCTCCATTCTATGACTTCACACACCTCCATTGTGACTTCACACACCTTGATTCTATGATTTCACATACCTCCATTCTGACTTCACACACCTCCATTCTATGACTTCACACATCTGCAATTTTACTTCACACACCTTCATTCCATGAGTTCAAACACCTGCATTGTGGCTTCACACACCTCCATTCTATGATTTCACACACCTCCATTCTGAGTTGACACACCTCCATTCTGTGACTTCACACACCTCCATTCTGACTTCACACAGCTCCATTCTATGATTTCACACAACTCCATTCTGTGATGTGACATACCTCCATTCTATGACTTCACACACCTTCATTCTTATTTCACAAAAATCCATTCTATGACTTCACACACCTCCATTCTATGACTTCACACACCTCCATTTTTTGACTTCACACACCTCCATTCTAAGATTTCACACACCTCCATTGTGACTTCACACACCTCCATTCTATGAGTTCACACAACTCCATTCTGACTTCACACAGCTCCATTCTGTGACTTCACTAAACTCCATCTATGATTCCACACACCTCCATATTATGTCTTCACACACCTCCATCTATGACTTCACACACCTCCATTCTGAGTTCACACACCTCCATTCTGTGACTTCACACACCTCCATTCTGACTTCACACACCTTCATTGTATGACTTCACACACCTCAATTCTATGACTTCACACACCTCCATTCTATAACTTCACACACCTCCACTCTGTGACGTCACACACCTCCATTCTATGATTTCAAACACCTTCATTCTTACTTCACAAACATCCATTCTGTGACTTCACACACCTCCCTTCTGTAACTTCACACCTGCATTCTGACTTCACACACCTCTATTCTGTGAATTCACACACCTCAATTCTGTGACTTCACACACCTCCATTCTGACTTCACACACCTCCATTCTATGTTTTCACACACCTCCATTCTATGACTTCACACACCTCCATTCTGTGACTTCACACACCTCCATTGTATGACTTCACACACCTCCATTCTGTGACTTCACACACCTCCATTCTATGACTTCATACACCTCCATTCTATGACTTCACACACCTGCAATTTTACTTCACACACCTTCATTCCATGATTCACACACCTGCATTATTGCTTCACACACCTCCATTCTATGATTTCACACACCTCCATTCTGACTTCACACACCTCCATTCTGACTTCACACACCTCAATTCTGTGTCTTCTCAGACCTCCATTTTGTGACTTCACACACCTCCATTTTGACTTCACACACTTCAATTCTGTGACTTCACACACCTCTTGTTGTGAGCCAGAGTGGAATCAATCTGTACCTTGGGTTGCATCAGACGATGGCTTTATTATCTTATTGCTTTCTGGCCCTATTCTATGTAAATGACCTGAGAATTACCATATGAATGTAACACCTGGAGGTTCCTGGGTCAGGAGGAGGGAAGAAGGGGGAGTGGAAAATAAACAGGCAGTCTCGGCAGTCTTTACTTGGACTGCGGATATCCCGGACCCGCTGTGTCTGTCTCTCTTCTCTTTCTTGCTAGTCCTTGCCCCCGATTTCAGGAACCCCAATCTGCGAACCCTGGTTTGCCGCCGGTTGGCCCAGCAACCTCCATTCTGTGAGTTCACACACCTCCATTCTTTGACTTCACACACCTCCATTCTTGGACTTCACACACCTCCATTCCATGACTTCACACACCTCAATTCTATGAGTACACACACCTCCATTCTATGAGTTCACACACCTCCATTTTGACTTCACACACCTCCATTCTATGACTTCACACACCTTCATTCTTACTTTAGAAACATCCATTCTATGACTTCACACACCTCCATTGTATGACTTCACAAACCTCCATTCTGTGACTTCACACACCTCCATTCTATGAATTCACACACCTCCAATCTATGACTTCACACACCTCCATTCTATGACTTCACATACCTCCATTCTATGAATTCACACACCTCCATTCTGTGACTTCACACACCTCCATTCTATGACTTCACACACCTCCATTCTGTGACTTCACCCACCTCCATTCTGAGCTCACATACCTCCATTCTGTGATTCACACACCTTCATTCTTTGACTTCACACACCTCCATTCTGACTTCACACAGCACCATTGTGACTTCACACACCTTGATGCTATGATTTCACATACCTCCATTCTGACTTCACACACCACCATTCTATGACTTCACACACCTCCATCTATGACTTCACACACCTCCATTCTGAGTTCACACACCTCCATTCTCTGACTTCACACACCTCCATTCTGACTTTAGAAACATCCATTCTATGACTTCACACACCTCCATTGTATGACTTCACAAACCTCCATTCTGTGACTTCACACACCTCCATTCTGGGTTCACACACCTCAATTCTGTGACTTCACACATGTCCATTCTGACTTCACACACCTCCATTCTATGACTTCACACACTTCCATTCTATGACTTCACACACCTCCATTCTTTGACTTCAAACACCTCCATTTTGAGTACACAAACCTCCATTCTGTGACTTCACACACCTCCATTCTTTGAATTCACCCACCTCCATTCCATGAATTCACACACCTCCATTCTGTGACTTCAAACACCTCCATTTTGAGTACACAAACCTCCATTCTATGACTTCACACACCTCCATTCTATGACTTCACACACCTTCATTCTTACTTTAGAAACATCCATTCTATGACTTCACAAACCTCCATTGTATGACTTCACAAACCTCCATTCTGTGACTTCACACACCTCCATTCTTCGTTCACACACCTCAATTCTGTGACTTCACACATGTCCATTCTGACTCCACACACCTCCATTCTATGACTTCACACACTTCCATTCTATGACTTCACACACCTCCATTCTTTGACTTCAAACACCTCCATTTTGAGTACACAAACCTCCATTCTGTGACTTCACACACCTCCATTCTATGAATTCACACACCTCCATTCTATGACTTCACACACCTCCATTCTATGACTTCACACACCTCCATTCTATGAATTCACACACCTCCATTCTGTGACTTCACCCAACCCAATTCTGAGTTCACATACCTCCATTCTGTGATTCACACACCTTCATTCTGTGACTTCACACACCTCCATTCTGACTTCACACAGCTCCATTGTGTGACTTCACAAAACTGCATTCTATGATTTCACACACCTCCATTCTGTGACTTCACACACCTCCATTGTGACTTCACACACCTTGATTCTATGATTTCACATACCTCCATTCTGACTTCACACACCTCCATACTATGACTTCACACACCTGCAATTTTACTTCACACACCTTCATTCCATGAGTTCACACATCTGCATTGTGGCTTCACACACCTCCATTCTATGATTTCACACACCTCCATTCTGAGTTGACACACCTCCATTCTGTGACTTCACACACCTCCATTCTGACTTCACACAGCTCCATTCTATGATTTCACACAACTCCATTCTGTGATGTGACATACCTCCATTCTATGACTTCACACACCTTCATTCTTATTTCACAAAAATCCATTCTATGACTTCACACACCTCCATTCTATGACTTCACACACCTCCATTTTTTGACTTCACACACCTCCATTCTAAGATTTCACACACCTCCATTGTGACTTCACACACCTCCATTCTATGAGTTCACACAACTCCATTCTGACTTCACACAGCTCCATTCTGTGACTTCACTAAACTCCATCTATGATTCCACACACCTCCATATTATGTCTTCACACACCTCCATCTATGACTTCACACACCTCCATTCTGAGTTCACACACCTCCATTCTGTGACTTCACACACCTCCATTCTGACTTCACACACCTTCATTGTATGACTTCACACACCTCAATTCTATGACTTCACACACCTCCATTCTATAACTTCACACACCTCCATTCTGTGACGTCACACACCTCCATTCTATGATTTCAAACACCTTCATTCTTACTTCACAAACATCCATTCTGTGACTTCACACACCTCCCTTCTGTAACTTCACACCTGCATTCTGACTTCAAACACCTCTATTCTGTGAATTCACACACCTCAATTCTGTGACTTCACACACCTCCATTCTGACTTCACACACCTCCATTCTATGTTTTCACACACCTCCATTCTATGACTTCACACACCTCCATTCTGTGACTTCACACACCTCCATTCTATGACTTCACACACCTCCATTCTGTGACTTCACACACCTCCATTCTATGACTTCATACACCTCCATTCTATGACTTCACACACCTGCAATTTTACTTCACACACCTTCATTCCATGAGTTCACACACCTGCATTATTGCTTCACACACCTCCATTCTATGATTTCACACACCTCCATTCTGACTTCACACACCTCCATTCTGACTTCACACACCTCAATTCTGTGTCTTCTCAGACCTCCATTCTGTGACTTCACACACCTCCATTTTGACTTCACACACTTCAATTCTGTGACTTCACACACCTCTTGTTGTGAGCCAGAGTGGAATCAATCTGTACCTTGGGTTGCATCAGACGATGGCTTTATTATCTTATTGCTTTCTGGCCCTATTCTATGTAAATGACCTGAGAATTACCATATGAATGTAACACCTGGAGGTTCCTGGGTCAGGAGGAGGGAAGAAGGGGGAGTGGAAAATAAACAGGCAGTCTCGGCAGTCTTTACTTGGACTGCGGATATCCCGGACCCGCTGTGTCTGTCTCTCTTCTCTTTCTTGCTAGTCCTTGCCCCCGATTTCAGGAACCCCAATCTGCGAACCCTGGTTTGCCGCCAGTTGGCCCCAGCAACCTCCATTCTGTGAGTTCACACACCTCCATTCTTTGACTTCACACACCTCCATTCTTGGACTTCACACACCTCCATTCCATGACTTCACACACCTCAATTCTATGAGTACACACACCTCCATTCTATGAGTTCACACACCTCCATTTTGACTTCACACACCTCCATTCTATGACTTCACACACCTTCATTCTTACTTTAGAAACATCCATTCTATGACTTCACACACCTCCATTGTATGACTTCACAAACCTCCATTCTGTGACTTCACACACCTCCATTCTATGAATTCACACACCTCCAATCTATGACTTCACACACCTCCATTCTATGACTTCACATACCTCCATTCTGTGAATTCACACACCTCCATTCTGTGACTTCACACACCTCCATTCTATGACTTCACACACCTCCATTCTGTGACTTCACCCACCTCCATTCTGAGCTCACATACCTCCATTCTGTGATTCACACACCTTCATTCTGTGACTTCACACACCTCCATTCTGACTTCACACAGCTCCATTGTGTGACTAAACAAAACTCCATTCTATGATTTCACACACCTCCATTCTATGACTTCACACACCTCCATTGTGACTTCACACACCTTGATGCTATGATTTCACATACCTCCATTCTGACTTCACACACCACCATTCTATGACTTCACACACCTCCATTCTGACTTCACACAGCTCCATTGTGTGACTTCACAAAAATCCATTCTATGATTTCACACACCTCCATACTATGACTTCACACACCTCCATCTATGACTTCACACACCTCCATTCTGAGTTCACACACCTCCATTCTCTGACTTCACACACCTCCATTCTGACTTCACTCACCTCCATTGTATGACTTCACACACCTCCATTCTGTGACTTCTCACTCCTCCATTCTATGACTTCACGCACTTCAATTGTGACATCACACACCTCCATTCTATGAATTCACAGACCTCGAATCTGTGTCTTCAGTCACCTCCATTGTATGACTTCACACTCCTCCATTCTATGACTTCCCACACCTCCTTTCTATGACTTCACCCACCTCCCTTCTATGACCGCACACCTCCATTCGAGACTTCACACACCTCCATTGTGTGACTTCACACACCTCCATTCTGTGACATCACACACCTCCATTCTTTGACTTCACACACCTCTATTCTTTGACTTCACACACCTTCATTCTTACTTCACAAACATCCATTCTATGACTTCACACACCTCCATTCTATGATTTCACACACCTCCATTCTGTGACTCACACACCTGCATTCTGTGTTCACACACCTCAATTCTGTGACTTCACACACCTCCATTCTGACTTCACACACCTCCATTCTATGACTTCACACACCTCCATTCTTTGACTTCAAACACATCCATTCTGTGACTTCACACATCTCCATTCTGAGTTGACACACCTCCATTCTGTGACTTCACACACCTCCATTCTGACTTCACACAGCTCCATTCTATGACTTCACACAACTCCATTCTGTGACGTCACACACCTCCATTCTATGACTTCACACACCCTCATTCTTATTTCACAAAAATCCATTCTATGACTTCACACACCTCCATTCTATGACTTCACACACCTCCATTTTTTGATTTCACACACCTCCATTTTAAGATTTCACACACCTCCATTGTGACTTCACACACCAACATTCTATGAGTTCACACAACTCCATTCTGACTTCACACAGCTCCATTCTGTGACTTCACAAAACTCCATTCTATGATTCCACACACCTCCATACTATGTCTTCACACAGCTCCATCTATGACTTCACACACCTCCATTCTGAGTTCACACACCTCCATTCTGTGACTTCACACACCTCCATTTTGACTTCACACACTTCAATTCTGTGACTTCACACACCTCCTATTGTGAGCCAGAGTGGAATCAATCTGTACCTTGGCTTGCATCAGACGATGGCTTTATTGTCTTATTGCTTTCTGGCCCTATTCTATGTAAATGACCTGAGAATTACCATATGAATGTAACACCTGGAGGTTCCTGGGTCAGGAGGAGGGAAGAAGGGGGAGTGGAAAATAAACAGGCAGTCTCGGCAGTCTTTACGTGGACTGCGGACATCCCGGACCCGCTGTGTCTGTCTCTCTTCTCTTTCTTGCTAGTCCTTGCCCCCGATTTCAGGAACCCCAATCTGCGAACCCTGGTTTGCCGCCGGTTGGCCCCGGCAACCTCCATTCTGTGAGTTCACACACCTCCATTCTTTGACTTCACACACCTCCATTCTTGGACTTCACGCACCTCCACTCCATGACTTCACACACCTCAATTCTATGAGTTCACACACCTCCATTCTATGAGTTCACACACCTCCATTTTGACTTCACACACCTCCATTCTATGACTTCACACACCTTCATTCTTACTTTAGAAACATCCATTCTATGACTTCACACACCTCCATTGTATGACTTCACAAACCTCCATTCTGTGACTTCACACACCTCCATTCTGGGTTCACACACCACAATTCTGTGACTTCACACATGTCCATTCTGACTTCACACACCTCCATTCTATGACTTCACACACTTCCATTCTATGACTTCACAGACCTCCATTCTTTGACTTCAAACACCTCCATTTTGAGTACACAAACCTCCATTATGTGACTTCACACACCTCCATTCTATGAATTCACACACCTCCATTCCATGAATTCACACACCTCCATTCTGTGACTTCAAACACCTCCATTTTGAGTACACAAACCTCCATTCTATGACTTCACACACCTCCATTCTATGACTTCACACACCTTCATTCTTACTTTAGAAACATCCATTCTATGACTTCACACACCTCCATTGTATGACTTCACAAACCTCCATTCTGTGACTTCACACACCTCTATTCTGGGTTCACACACCTCAATTCTGTGACTTCACACATGTCCATTCTGACTTCACACACCTCCATTCTATGACTTCACACACTTCCATTCTATGACTTCACACACCTCCATTCTTTGACTTCAAACACCTCCATTTTGAGTACACAAACCTCCATTCTGTGACTTCACACACCTCCATTCTATGAATTCACACACCTCCATTCTATGACTTCACACACCTCCATTCTATGACTTCACACACCTCCATTCTATGAATTCACACACCTCAATTCTATGACTTCACAAACCTCAATTCTATGAGTTCACACACCTCCATTCTATGAGTTCACACACCTCCAATTTGACTTCACACATCTCCATTCTATGACTTCACACACCTTCATTCTTACTTCAGAAACATCCATTCTCTGACTTCACACACCTCCATTCTATGACTTCACAAACCTCCATTCTGTGACTTCACACACCTCCATTCTGAGTTCACACACCTCCTTTCTATGACTTCACACACTTCCATTCTATGACTTCAGACACCTCCATTCTGTGGCTGCACACAACTACATTCTGAGTTCACACACCTCCATTCTGTGACTTCACACACCTCCATTCTGTGACTTCACACACCTCCATTCTGTGACTTCACACACCTCGATCCTATGACTTCACACACCTCCATTCAATGAATTAACACACCTCCATTCTGTGATTTCACAAACCTCCATTCTATGACTTCACACACCTCCATTCTGTGACTTCACACACCTCCATTCTGAGTTCACACACCTCCATTCTATGACTTCACAAACCTCCATTCTGAGTTCACAGACCTCCATTCTATGACTTCACACACCTCCATTCTATGACTTCACAAACCTCCATTCTGACTTCACACACCTCCATTCTGACTTCACACACCTTAATTCTGTGACTTCACACACCTCCATTCTATGATTTCACACACTTTCATTCTATGACTTCACACACCTCCATTCTGTGGCTTCACACACCTATATTCTGAGCTCACACACCTCCATTCTGTGACTTCACACACCTCGATTCTGTGATTTCACACACCTCCAATCTGACTTCACACACCTCCATTCTATGACTTCACACACATCCATTCGTTGACATCAAAAAACACAATTCTATGACTTCACACAATTCCATTTTTACTTCACACACCTCCATTCTATGAGTTCACACACCTCCATTTTATGACTTCACACACCTCCATTCTATGACTTCACACACCTCAATTCTATGACTTCTCACGCCTCCATTCTATGACTTCACACACCTCCATTCTGTGACTTCACACACCTCCACTCTATGACTTCAAGCACCTTCATTCTTACTTCACAAACATCCATTCTGTGACTTCACACACCTCCATTCTGTGACTTCACACACCTTCATTCTGACTTCACACACCTCCATTCTGTGACTTCACACACCTCCATTCTATGACTTCACACACCTCCATTCTGTGACTTCACACACCACATTTTTGACTTCACACACCTCCATTCTGTGACTTCACACACCTCCATTCTGTGACTTCACACACCTCCGTTTTGACTTTACACACTTCCATTCTGTGACTTCACACACCTCCATTCTGTGCCTTCACACACCTCTATTGTTTCACTTCACACACCTCTATCTTTGACTTCACACACCTCCATTCCATGACTTCAGACACCTCCGTTCTATGAGTTCACACACCTCCATTCTATGAGTTCACACACCTCCAATTTGACTTCACACACCTCCATTCTATGAGTTCAAACACCTTCATTCTTACTTCAGATACATCCATTCTCTGACTTCACACACATCCATTCTACGACTTCACAATCCTCCATTCTGTGAGTTCACACACCTCCATTCTGGGACTTCACACACCTCCATTCTGTGGCTTCACACACCTCCATTCTGACTTCACACACCTCCATTCTGTGACTTCACACACCTCCATTCTGTGACTTCAAACACCTCCATTCTGTGACTTCACACACCTCGATCCTATGACTTCACACACCTCCATTCTATGAATTCACACACCTCCATTCTGTGATTTCACACACCTCCATTCTATGACTTCACACACCTCCATTCTGTGACTTCACACACCTCCATTCTGAGTTCACACACCTCAATTCTATGACTTCACAAACCCCCATTCTGAGTTCACAGACCTCCATTCTATGACTTCACACACTTCCATTCTATGACTTCACACACCTCCATTCTGACTTCACACACCTCCATTCTGACTTCACACACCTCAATTCTTTGACTTCACACACCTCCATTCTATGATTTCACACACCTCCATTCTATGACTTCACACACCTCCATTCTATGACTTCACACACCTCATTTCTGAGTTGACACACCTCCATTCTGTGGTTTCACACACCTCCAATCTGACTTATTCTGGGTTCACACACCTCAATTCTGTGACTTCACACATGTCCATTCTGACTTCACACACCTCCATTCTATGACTTCACACACTTCCCTTCTATGACTTCACACACCTCCATTGTTTGATTTCAAACACCTCCATTTTGAGTACACAAACCTCCATTCTGTGACTTCACACACCTCCATTCTATGAATTCACACACCTCCATTCTATGACTTTACACACCTCCATTCTATGACTTCACACACCTCCATTCTATGAATTCACACACCTCCATTCTATGACTTCGCAAACCTCAATTCTATGAGTTCACACACCTCCATTCTATGAGTTCACACACCTCCAATTTGACTTCACACATCTCCATTCTATGACTTCACACACCTTCATTCTTACTTCAGAAACATCCATTCTCTGACTTCACACACCTCCATTCTATGACTTCACAAACCTCCATTCTGTGACTTCACACACCTCCATTCTGAATTCACACACCTCCTTTCTATGACTTCACACACTTCCATTCTATGACTTCACACACCTCCATTCTGTGGCTGCACACACCTACATTCTGAGTTCACACACCTCCATTCTGTGACTTCACACACCTCCATTCTGTGACTTCACACACCTCCATTCTGTGACTTCACACACCTCGATCCTATGACTTCACACACCTCCATTCAATGAATTAACACACCTCCATTCTGTGATTTCACAAACCTCCATTCTATGACTTCACACACCTCCATTCTGTGACTTCACACACCTCCATTCTGAGTTCACACACCTCCATTCTATGACTTCACAAACCTCCATTCTGAGTTCACAGACCTCCATTCTATGACTTCACACACCTCCATTCTATGACTTCACAAACCTCCATTCTGACTTCACACACCTCCATTCTGACTTCACACACCTTAATTCTGTGACTTCACACACCTCCATTCTATGATTTCACACACTTTCATTCTATGACTTCACACACCTCCATTCTGTGGCTTCACACACCTATATTCTGAGCTCACACACCTCCATTCTGTGACTTCACACACCTCGATTCTGTGATTTCACACACCTCCAATCTGACTTCACACACCTCCATTCTATGACTTCACACACATCCATTCGTTGACATCAAAAAACACAATTCTATGACTTCACACAATTCCATTTTTACTTCACACACCTCCATTCTATGAGTTCACACACCTCCATTTTATGACTTCACACACCTCCATTCTATGACTTCACACACCTCAATTCTATGACTTCACACGCCTCCATTCTATGACTTCACACACCTCCATTCTGTGACTTCACACACCTCCACTCTATGACTTCAAGCACCTTCATTCTTACTTCACAAACATCCATTCTGTGACTTCACACACCTCCATTCTGTGACTTCACACACCTTCATTCTGACTTCACACACCTCCATTCTGTGACTTCACACACCTCCATTCTATGACTTCACACACCTCCATTCTGTGACTTCACACACCACATTTTTGACTTCACACACCTCCATTCTGTGACTTCACACACCTCCATTCTGTGACTTCACACACCTCCGTTTTGACTTTACACACTTCCATTCTGTGACTTCACACACCTCCATTCTGTGCCTTCACACACCTCTATTGTTTCACTTCACACACCTCTATCTTTGACTTCACACACCTCCATTCCATGACTTCACACACCTCCGTTCTATGAGTTCACACACCTCCATTCTATGAGTTCACACACCTCCAATTTGACTTCACACACCTCCATTCTATGAGTTCAAACACCTTCATTCTTACTTCAGATACATCCATTCTCTGACTTCACACACATCCATTCTATGACTTCACAATCCTCCATTCTGTGAGTTCACACACCTCCATTCTGGGACTTCACACACCTCCATTCTGTGGCTTCACACACCTCCATTCTGACTTCACACACCTCCATTCTGTGACTTCACACACCTCCATTCTGTGACTTCACACACCTCCATTCTGTGACTTCACACACCTCGATCCTATGACTTCACACCCCTCCATTCTATGAATTCACACACCTCCATTCTGTGATTTCACACACCTCCATTCTATGACTTCACACACCTCCATTCTGTGACTTCACACACCTCCATTCTGAGTTCACACACCTCAATTCTATGACTTCACAAACCCCCATTCTGAGTTCTCAGACCTCCATTCTATGACTTCACACACTTCCATTCTATGACTTCACACACCTCCATTCTGACTTCACACACCTCCATTCTGACTTCACACACCTCAATTCTTTGACTTCACACACCTCCATTCTATGATTTCACACACCTCCATTCTATGACTTCACACACCTCCATTCTATGACTTCACACACCTCATTTCTGAGTTGACACACCTCCATTCTGTGGTTTCACACACCTCCAATCTGACTTCACACACCTCCATTCTATGACTTCACACACCTCCATTCGTTGACATCAAAAACAACCATTCTATGACTTCACACAACTCCATTGTGACTTCACACACCTCCATTCTATGAATTCACACACGTCCATTTTATGACTTCACACACCTCCATTCTATGACTTCACACACCTCCATTCTGTGACTTCACACACATCCATTCTATGACTTCACAAACCTCCATTCTGAGTTCACAGTCCTCCATTCTATGACTTCACACACCTCCATTCTATGACTTCACACACCTCCATTCTATGACTTCACACACCTCCATTCCGTGACTTCACACACCTCCATTCTATGACTTCACACACCTCCATTCTGTGACTTCACACACCTCCATTCTATGACTTCACACACCTCCATTCTATGACTTCACACACCTGCAATTTTACTTCACACACCTTCATTCCATGAGTTCACACACCTGCGTTGTGGCTTCACACACCTCCATTCTATGATTTCACACACCTCCATTCTGACTTCACACACCTCCATTCTGACTTCACACACCTCCATTCTGTGACTTCACACACCTCCATTTTGACTTCACACACTTCAATTCTGTGACTTCACACACCCCCTGTTGTGAGCCAGAGTGGAATCAATCTGTACCTTGGCTTGCATCAGACGATGGCTTTATTGTCTTATTGCTTTCTGGCCCTATTCTATGTAAATTACCTGAGAATTACCATATGTATGTAACACCTGGAGGTTCCTGGGTCAGGAGGAGGGAAGAAGGGGTTGTGGAAAATAAACAGGCAGTCTCGGCAGTCTTTACGTGGACTGCGGACATCCCGGACCCGCTGTGTCTGTCTCTCTTCTCTTTCTTGCTAGTCCTTGCCCCCGATTTCAGGAACCCCAATCTGCGAACCCTGGTTTGCCGCCGGTTGGCCCCGGCAACCTCCACTCTGTGAGTTCACACACCTCCATTCTTTGACTTCACACACCTCCATTCTTGGACTTCACACACCTCCATTCCATGACTTCACACACCTCAATTCTATGAGTTCACACACCTCCATTCTATGAGTTCACACACCTCCATTTTGACTTCACACACCTCCATTCTATGACTTCACACACCTTCATTCTTACTTTAGAAACATCCATTCTATGACTTCACACACCTCCATTGTATGACTTCACAAACCTCCATTCTGTGACTTCACACACCTCCATTCTGGGTTCACACACCTCAGTTCTGTGACTTCACACATGTCCATTCTGACTTCACACACGTCCATTCTATGACTTCACACACTTCCATTCTATGACTTCACACACCTCCATTCTTTGACTTCAACACCTCCATTTTGAGTACACAAACCTCCATTCTGTGACTTCACACACCTCCATTCTATGAATTCACACACCTCCATTCCATGAATTCACACACCTCCATTCTGTGACTTCAAACACCTCCATTTTGAGTACACAAACCTCCATTCTATGACTTCACACACCTCCATTCTATGACTTCATACACCTTCATTCTTACTTTAGAAACATCCATTCTATGACTTCACACACCTCCATTGTATGACTTCACAAACCTCCATTCTGTGACTTCACACACCTCTATTCTGGGTTCACACACCTCAATTCTGTGACTTCACACATGTCCATTCTGACTTCACACACCTCCATTCTATGACTTCACACACTTCCCTTCTATGACTTCACACACCTCCATTGTTTGATTTCAAACACCTCCATTTTGAGTACACAAACCTCCATTCTGTGACTTCACACACCTCCATTCTATGAATTCACACACCTCCATTCTATGACTTTACACACCTCCATTCTATGACTTCACACACCTCCATTCTATGAATTCACACACCTCCATTCTATGACTTCGCAAACCTCAATTCTATGAGTTCACACACCTCCATTCTATGAGTTCACACACCTCCAATTTGACTTCACACATCTCCATTCTATGACTTCACACACCTTCATTCTTACTTCAGAAACATCCATTCTCTGACTTCACACACCTCCATTCTATGACTTCACAAACCTCCATTCTGTGACTTCACACACCTCCATTCTGAATTCACACACCTCCTTTCTATGACTTCACACACTTCCATTCTATGACTTCACACACCTCCATTCTGTGGCTGCACACACCTACATTCTGAGTTCACACACCTCCATTCTGTGACTTCACACACCTCCATTCTGTGACTTCACACACCTCCATTCTGTGACTTCACACACCTCGATCCTATGACTTCACACACCTCCATTCAATGAATTAACACACCTCCATTCTGTGATTTCACAAACCTCCATTCTATGACTTCACACACCTCCATTCTGTGACTTCACACACCTCCATTCTGAGTTCACACACCTCCATTCTATGACTTCACAAACCTCCATTCTGAGTTCACAGACCTCCATTCTATGACTTCACACACCTCCATTCTATGACTTCACAAACCTCCATTCTGACTTCACACACCTCCATTCTGACTTCACACACCTTAATTCTGTGACTTCACACACCTCCATTCTATGATTTCACACACTTTCATTCTATGACTTCACACACCTCCATTCTGTGGCTTCACACACCTATATTCTGAGCTCACACACCTCCATTCTGTGACTTCACACACCTCGATTCTGTGATTTCACACACCTCCAATCTGACTTCACACACCTCCATTCTATGACTTCACACACATCCATTCGTTGACATCAAAAAACACAATTCTATGACTTCACACAATTCCATTTTTACTTCACACACCTCCATTCTATGAGTTCACACACCTCCATTTTATGACTTCACACACCTCCATTCTATGACTTCACACACCTCAATTCTATGACTTCACACGCCTCCATTCTATGACTTCACACACCTCCATTCTGTGACTTCACACACCTCCACTCTATGACTTCAAGCACCTTCATTCTTACTTCACAAACATCCATTCTGTGACTTCACACACCTCCATTCTGTGACTTCACACACCTTCATTCTGACTTCACACACCTCCATTCTGTGACTTCACACACCTCCATTCTATGACTTCACACACCTCCATTCTGTGACTTCACACACCACATTTTTGACTTCACACACCTCCATTCTGTGACTTCACACACCTCCATTCTGTGACTTCACACACCTCCGTTTTGACTTTACACACTTCCATTCTGTGACTTCACACACCTCCATTCTGTGCCTTCACACACCTCTATTGTTTCACTTCACACACCTCTATCTTTGACTTCACACACCTCCATTCCATGACTTCAGACACCTCCGTTCTATGAGTTCACACACCTCCATTCTATGAGTTCACACACCTCCAATTTGACTTCACACACCTCCATTCTATGAGTTCAAACACCTTCATTCTTACTTCAGATACATCCATTCTCTGACTTCACACACATCCATTCTATGACTTCACAATCCTCCATTCTGTGAGTTCACACACCTCCATTCTGGGACTTCACACACCTCCATTCTGTGGCTTCACACACCTCCATTCTGACTTCACACACCTCCATTCTGTGACTTCACACACCTCCATTCTGTGACTTCACACACCTCCATTCTGTGACTTCACACACCTCGATCCTATGACTTCACACCCCTCCATTCTATGAATTCACACACCTCCATTCTGTGATTTCACACACCTCCATTCTATGACTTCACACACCTCCATTCTGTGACTTCACACACCTCCATTCTGAGTTCACACACCTCAATTCTATGACTTCACAAACCCCCATTCTGAGTTCACAGACCTCCATTCTATGACTTCACACACTTTCATTCTATGACTTCACACACCTCCATTCTGACTTCACACACCTCCATTCTGACTTCACACACCTCAATTCTTTGACTTCACACACCTCCATTCTATGATTTCACACACCTCCATTCTATGACTTCACACACCTCCATTCTATGACTTCACACACCTCATTTCTGAGTTGACACACCTCCATTCTGTGGTTTCACACACCTCCAATCTGACTTCACACACCTCCATTCTATGACTTCACACACCTCCATTCGTTGACATCAAAAACAACCATTCTATGACTTCACACAACTCCATTGTGACTTCACACACCTCCATTCTATGAATTCACACACGTCCATTTTATGACTTCACACACCTCCATTCTATGACTTCACACACCTCCATTCTGTGACTTCACACACATCCATTCTATGACTTCACAAACCTCCATTCTGAGTTCACAGTCCTCCATTCTATGACTTCACACACCTCCATTCTATGACTTCACACACCTCCATTCTATGACTTCACACACCTCCATTCCGTGACTTCACACACCTCCATTCTATGACTTCACACACCTCCATTCTGTGACTTCACACACCTCCATTCTATGACTTCACACACCTCCATTCTATGACTTCACACACCTGCAATTTTACTTCACACACCTTCATTCCATGAGTTCACACACCTGCGTTGTGGCTTCACACACCTCCATTCTATGATTTCACACACCTCCATTCTGAATTCACACACCTCCATTCTGACTTCACACACCTCTATTCTGTGTCTTCACAGACCTCCATTCTGTGACTTCACACACCTCCATTTTGACTTCACACACTTCAATTCTGTGACTTCACACACCTCCTGTTGTGAACCAGAGTGGAATCAAACTGTACCTTGGCTTGCATCAGACGAAGGCTTTATTGTTTTATTGCTTTCTGGCCCTATTCTATGCAAATGACCTGAGAATTACCATATGAATGTAACACCTGGAGGTTCCCTGGGTCAGGAGTAGGGAAGAAGGGGGAGTGGAAATTAACCGGCAGTCTCGGCAGTCTTTACTTGGACTGCGGACATCCCGGACCCGCTGTGTCTGTCTCTCTTCTATTTCTTGCTAGTCCTTGCCCCCGATTTCAGGAACCCCAATCTGCGAACCCTGGTTTGCCGCCGGTTGGCTCTGGCAACCTCCATTCTGTGAGTTCACACACCTCCATTCTTTGACTTCACACACCTCCATTCTTGGACTTCACACACCTCCATTCCATGACTTCACACACCTCCATTTTATGAGTTCACACACCTCCATTCTATGACTTCACGCACCTTCATTCTTACTTTAGAAACATCCATTCTATGACTTCACACACCTCCATTGTATGACTTCACAAACCTCCATTCTGTGACTTCACAAACCTGCATTCTGGGTTCACACACCTCCATTCTAAGATTTCACACACCTCCATTGTGACTTCACACACCTCCACTCTATGAGTTCACACACCTCCATTCTGACTTCACACAGATCCATTCTGTGACTTCACAAAACTCCATTCTATGATTCCACACACCTCCATACTATGTCCTCACAGACCTCCATCTATGACTTCACACACCTCCATTCTGACTTCACACACCTTCATTGTATGACTTCACACACCTCAATTCAATGATTTCACACACCTCCATTCTATAACTTCACACACCTCCATTCTGTGACTTCAAACACCTTCATTCTTACTTCACAAACATCCATTCTGTGACTTCACACACCTCCCTTCTGTGACTTCACACATGCATTCTGACTTCACACACCTCTATTCTCTGAATTCACACACCTCAATTCTGTGCCTTCACACACCTCCATTCCGACTTCACACACCTCCATTCTGTGACTTCAAACACTTCCACTTTATGATTTCACACACCTCCATTCTGTGACTTCATGCACCTCCATTCTGTGACTTCACACACCTCCATTGTGAATTCACACACCTCCATTCTGTGACTTCACACACCTCCATTCTGACTTCACACACCTCCGTTGTATGACTTCACACACCTCCATTCTATGACTTCACACACTTCCATTATGACGTCACACAACTCCATTCTATGAGTTCACACATCTCCATTCTATGACTTCACACACCTGCATTCTGACTTCACACACCTCCATTCTATGACTTCACAGACCTCGAATCTGTGACTTCACTCACCTCCACTCTATGACTTCACACACCTCCATTCTATGACTTCCCACACCTCCTTTCTATGACTTCCCCCAACCCAATTCTATGACTTCACACCTCCATTCTGACTTCACACACCTCCATTCTATGACTTCACACACCTTCATTCTTACTTCAGAAACATCCATTCTCTGACTTCACACACCTCCATTCTATGACTTCACGAACCTCCATTCTGTGACTTCACACACCTCCATTCTGAGTTCACACACCTCCATTCTGTGACTTCACACACCTCCATTCTTCCTTCACACACCTCCATTCTATGACTTCACACACTTCCATTCTAGGACTTCACACACCTCCATTCTGTGGCTTCACACACCTCAATTCTGTGACTTGACACACCTCCATTCTGACTTCACACACCTCCCTTCTATGACTTCACACACCTCCATTCTGTGACTTCACACACCTCCATTCTGACTTCACACACCTCTATCCTGTGTCTTCACATACCTCAATTCTGTGACTTTACAAACTTTCATTCTTACTTCACACACCTCCATTCTATGATTTCACACACCTCCATTCTATGACTTCAAGCAGCTCCATTCTATGACTTCACACACCTGTATTCTGTGACTTCAGACACCTCAATTCTATGACTTCACACACCTCAATTCTGACTTCACACACCTCCATTCTGTGACTTCAAACACCTCCATTCTATGATTTCCGACACCTCCATTGTATGATTTCACACACCTCCATTCTATGACTTCACACACCTCCATTCTATGACTTCACTCACATCCATTATGAATTCACACACCTCCATTCTGTGACTTCTCACACCTCCATTCTGACTTCACACACCTCCATTCTATGACTTCACTCACCTCCATTCTGAATTCACACACCTCCATTCTGTGACTTCTCACACCTCCATTCTGACTTCACACACATCCATTCCATGACTTCACACACCTCCATTCTGTGAATTCACACACCTCCATTCTATGAGTTCACACAGCTTCATTTTGACTTCACACAACTCCATTCTATGACTTCACACACCTCCATTATATGACTTCACAAACCTCCATTCTGTGACTTCACACACCTCCATTCTGAGTTCACACACCTCCATTCTGTGACTTCCCACACCTCCATTTTGACTTCACACACCTCCATTCTATTACTTCACACACTTCAATTCTATGAATTCTCACACCTCCATTCTGTGACTTCACTCACCTCCATTCTGTGACTTCACGCACCTCCATTGTGAGTTCACACACCTCCATTCTGTGACTTCACACACCTCCATTCTTTGACTTCACACACCACGATTCTATGACTTCACACACCTCCATTCTATGACTTCACACACCTCCATTCTGTGACTTCTCGCACCTCCATTCCATGATTTCACACATCTCCATTGTGACTTCACACACCATGATACTATGATTTCACACACCTCCATTCTGACTTCACACACCTCCATTCTATGTCTTCACACACCGCCATTATGACTTCACACAGCTCCATTCTGTGACTTCACAAACCTCCATTCTATGGCTTCACACACCTCCATTCTGTGACTTCACACACCTCCATTCTATTTCTTCACACACTTCCATTGTGATTTCACACACCTCCATTTTATGAGTTCACACATCTCCTTTCTATGATTTCACACACCTCCATTCTGAATTCACACACCTCCATTCTATGACTTCACAGACCTCGAATCTGTGACTTCACTCATCTCAACCCTATGACTTCACACACCTCCATTCTATGACTTCACAGACCTCGAATCTGTGACTTCACTCATCTCAACCCTATGACTTCACACTTCTCCATTCTATGACTTCCCACAACTCCTTTCTATGACTTCACCCACCTCCATTCAGCGACTTCACACCTCCATTCTGACTTCACACACCTCCATTCTCTGACTTCACACACCTCCATTCTATGAGTTCACACACCTCCATTCTGATTTCAAACACCTCAATTCTATGACTTCACACACCTCCATTCTGACTTCACACACCTCCATTCTGTGACTTCAAACACCTCCATTCTATGATTTCAGACACCTCCATTGTATGATTTCACACACCTCCATTCTATAACTTCACACACCTCCATTCTATGACTTCACACACCTCCATTCTGAATTCACACACCTCCATTCTGTGACTTCTCACACCTCCATTCTAACTTCACACACCTCCATTCTATGACTTCACTCACCTCCATTCTGAATTCACACACCTCCATTCTGTGACTTCTCACACCTCCATTCTGACTTCACACACCTCCATTCCATGACTTCACACACCTCCATTCTATGAGTTCACACACCTCCATTCTATTAGTTCACACACCTTCATTTTGACTTCACACACCTCCATTCTATGACTTCACACACCTACATTCTTACTTCACAAACATCCATTCTATGACTTCACACACCTCCATTATATGACTTCATAAACCTCCCTTCTGTGACTTCACACACCTCCATTCTGTGACTTCACACACCTCCATTGTGAGTTCACACACATCCATTCAGTGACTTCAAACACCTCCAATCTGTGACTTCACACACCTCCATTCTATGACTTCACACACCTCCATTCTATGACTTCACACACCTCTATTCTATGAATTCACACACCTCCATTCTGTGACTTCACACTCCTACATTCTATGACTTCACACACCTCCATTCTTTGACTTCACCTACCTCCATTCTGAGTTCACACCCCTCCATTCTGTGACTTCACACACCTTCATTCTGTGACTTCACACACCTCCATTCTATGACTTCACACACCTCCATTCTATGACTTCACACACCTCCATTGTGACCTCACACACCACGATTCTATGATTTCACACACTTCCATTTTGTTTTCACACACCTCCATTCTATGCCTTCATTCACTGCCATTCTGACTTCACACAGCTTCATTCTGAGACTTCACAAACCTCCATTCTATGATTTCACACACCTCCATACTATGACTTCACACACGTCCATCTATGACTTCAAACACCTCCATTCTGACTTCACACACCTCCATTGAATGACTTCACACACCTCCATTCTGTGCCTTCACACACCTCCATTCTATGACTTCACACACTTCCATTGTGACGTCACACACCTCCATTCTAGGAGTTAACACATCTCCATTCTATGACTTCACACACCTCCATTCTGACTTCACACACCTCCATTCTATGACTTCACAGACCTCTAATGTGCCTCCACTCACCTCCACTCTATGACTTCACACACCTCCATTCTATGACTTCCCACACCTCCTTTCTATGACTTCACCCAACTCCATTCAGCGACTTCACACCTCCGTTCTGACTTCACACACCTCCATTCTGTGACTTCACACACCTCCATTCAATGTCTTCACACACCTCCATTCTATGACTTCACACACCTCCATTCTTTGACTTCACATACCACTATTCTCTGACTTCACACACCTTCATTCTTACTTCACAAACATCCATTCTATGACTTCACACACCTCCATTCTACGACTTCACAAACCTCCATTATGTGACTTCACAAACCTCCATTTTGTGTTCACCCACCTCAATTCTGTGACTTCACCCACCACCAATCTGACTTCACACACCTCCATTCTATGACTTCACACACCTCCATTCTATGACTTCACACACCTCCATTCTGTGACTTCACACACCTCCATTCTGTGACTTCACACAGCTCCATTCTATGACTTCACACAACTCCATTCTGTGACGTCACACACCTCAATTCTTTGACTTCACACACCTTCATTCTTACTTCACAAACATCCATTCTATGACTTCACACACATACATTCTATCATTTCACACACCTCCATGTTGTGACTTCACACACCTCCATTCTATGATTTCACACACCTCCTTTGTGACTTCACACACCTCCATTCTATGAGTTCACACACCTCCATTCTGACTTCACACACCTCCATTCTATGACTTCACACACCTCCATTCTGACTTCACACAGTCCATTCTGTGAGTTCACAAAACTCCTTTCTATAATTTCACACACCTCCATACTATGACTTCCCACACCTCCATTCTGAGTTCACATACCTCCATTCTGTGACTTCACACACCTCCATTTGTGACTTCCCACACCACCTTTTTGACTTCACACTCCTCCGTTTTGACTTCACACACTTCCAATCTGTGACTTCACACACCTCCATTCTGTGACTTCACACACCTCTATTGTTTGACTTCACACACCTCCATTCTTTGAGTTCACACACCTCCATTCCATCACTTCACACCTCCAATCTATGAGTTCACACACCTCCATTCTATGAGTTCACACACCTTAATTTTTACTTCACACACATCCATTCTATGACTTCACACACATTCAGTCTTACTTTAGAAACATTCATTCTATGACTTCACACACCTCCATTGTATGTCTTCACAAACCTCCATTCTGTGACTTCACACACCTCCATTCTGCGATTTCACACACCTCCATTCTATGAATTCACGCACCTCCATTCTATGACTTCAAACACCTCAATTCTGTGACTTCACACACATCCATTCTATGACTTCACACACCTCCATTCTATGACTTCACACACTTCCATTCTATGACTTCACACACCTCAATTCTGTGACTTCACACACCTCTATTGTGAGTTCAAACACCTCCATTCTGTGACTTCACACACCTCCATTCTGTGATTTCACACACCTCCATTCTATGAATTCACACACCTCCATTCTATGACTTCACACACCTCAATTCTGTGACTTCACACACATCCATTCTATGACTTCACACACCTCCATTTTGACTTCACACACTTCTATTCTGTGACTTCACACACCTCCATTCTGACTTCACACAGCTCCATTCTGTGACTTCGCAAAACTCCATTCTATGATTTCACACACCTCCATTCTATGACTTCACACACATCCATTCTATGACTTCACACACCTCCATTCTTTGCCTTCACACACCTCTATTCTATGACTTCACACACCTTCATTCTTTCTTCACAAACATCCATTCTATGACTTCACACACATCCATTCTATGACTGCACACACATCCATTATGTGACTTCACAAACCTCCATTCTGTGTTCACACACCTCAATTCTGTGACTTCACACACATCCATTCTGACTTCACACACCTCCATTCTATGACTTCACACACCTCCATTCTATGACTTCACACACCTGCATTCTGTGACTTCACCCACCTCCATTCTATGACTTCACACACCTCCATTGTGATTTCACACACCTCCGTTCTATGAGTTCACACACCTCCATTCTGATTTCAAACAGCTCAATTCTATGACTTCACACACCTACATTCTGACTTCACACACCTCCATTCTGTGACTTCAAACACCTCCATTCTATGATTTCAGACACCTCCATTGTATGATTTCACACACCTCCATTCTATGACTTCACACACCTCCATTCTATGACTTCACTCACCTCCATTCTGAATTCACACACCTCCATTCTGTGACTTCTCCCACCTCCATTCTATGATTCACACAACTCCATTCTGTGACTTCACACACCTCCATTCTGTGACTTCACACAGCTCCATTCTATGACTTCACACAACTCCATTCTGTGACGTCACACACCTCCATTCCATGACTTTACACACCTTCATTCTTACTTCACAAACATCCATTCTATGACTTCACACACATACATTCTATCATTTCACACACCTCCATTTTGTGACTTCACACACCTCCATTCTATAATTTCACACACCTCCATTGTGACTTCACACACCTCCATTCTATGAGTTCACACACCTCCATTCTGACTTCACACACCTCCATTCTATGACTTCACACACCTCCATTCTGGCTTCACACAGTCCATTCTGTGAGTTCACAAAACTCCTTTCTATAATTTCACACACCTCCATACTATGACTTCCCACACCTCCATCTATGACTTCACACACCCACATTCTGAGTTCACATACCTTCATTCTGTGACTTCACACACCTCCATTTGTGACTTCACACACCACCTTTTTGACTTCACAATCCTCCGTTTTGACTTCACACACTTCCAATCTGTGACTTCACACACCTCCATTCTGTGACTTCGCACACTTCTATTGTTTGAATTCACACACCTCCATTCTTTGACTTCACACACCTCCATTCCATGACTTCACACCTCCAATCTATGAGTTCACACACCTCCATTCTATGAGTTCACACACCTTAATTTTGACCTCACACACCTCCATTCTATGACTTCACACACACTCAGTCTTACTTTAGAAACAGCCATTCTATGACTTCACACACCTCCATTGTATGTCTTCACAAACCTCCATTCTGTGACTTCACACACCTCAATTCTGTGACTTCACACGTCCATTCTGACTTCACACACCTCCATTCTATGACTTCACACACTTCCAATCTATGACTTCACAAACCTCTATTCTGTGACCTGACACACCTCTATTGTGAGTTCAAACACCTCCATTCTGTGACTTCACACACCTCCATTCTGTGATTTCACACACCTCCATTCTATGAATTCACACACCTCCATTCTATGACTTCACACATCTCAATTGTGTGACTTCACACACATTCATTCTATGAATTCACACACCTCCATTCTATGACTTCACACACTTCCATTCTATGACTTCACACACATCCATTATGTGACTTCACACACCTCTATTGTGAGTTCAAACACCTCCATTCTGTGACTTCACTCACCTCCATTCTGTGATTTCACACACCTCCATACTATGAATTCACACACCTCCATTCTATGACTTCACACACCTCAATTCTGTGACTTCACACACATCCATTCCATGACTTCACACACCTCCATTTTGACTTCACACACTTCTATTCTATGACTTCACACACCTCCATTCTGACTTCACACAGCTCCATTCTGTGACTTCACAAAACTCCATTCTATGATTTCACACACCTCCATTCTATGACTTAACACACATCCATTCTATGACTTCACACACCTTCATTCTTTGCCTTCACACACCTCTATTCTATGACTTCACACACCTTCATTCTTTCTTCACAAACATCCATTCTATGACTTCACGCACATCCATTCTATGACTTCACACACATCCATTATGTGACTTCACAAACCTCCATTCTGTGTTCACACACCTCAATTCTGTGACTTCACACACCTCCATTCTGACTTCACACACCTCCATTCTATGACTTCACACACCTCCATTCTATGACTTCACACACCTGCATTCTGTGACTTCACACACCTCCATTCTATGATTTCACACACCTCCATTGTGATTTCACACACCTCCGTTCTATGAGTTCACACACCTCCATTCTGATTTCAAACACCTCAATTCTATGACTTCACACACCTCCATTCTATGACTTCACACACCTCCATTCTGTGACTTCAAACACCTCCATTCTATGATTTCAGACACCTCCATTATATGATTTCACACACCTCCATTCTAAGACTTCACACACCTCCATTCTATGACTTCACTCACCTCCATTCTGAATTCACACACCTCCATTCTGTGACTTCTCACACCTCCATTCTGACTTCACACACCTCCATTCTATGACTTCACTCACCTCCATTCTGAATTCACACACCTCCATTCTGTGACTTCTCACACCTCCATTCTGACTTCACACACCTCCATTCCATGACTTCACACACCTCCATTCTATGAGTTCACACACCTCCATTCTATGAGTTCACACACCTTCATTTTGACTTCACACACCTCCATTCTATGACTTCACACACCTTCATTCTTACTTCACAAACATCCATTCTATGACTTCACACACCTCCATTATATGACTTCATAAACCTCCCTTCTGTGACTTCACACACCTCCATTCTGAGTTCACACACCTCCATTCTGTCACTTCACACACCCCCATTTTGACTTCACACATCTCCATTCTATGACTTCACACACTTCAATTCTATGACTTCACATACCTCCATTCTGTGACTTCACACACCTCCATTGTGAGTTCACACACCTCCATTCTGTGACTTCACACACCTCCATTCTGTGACTTCACACACCTCCATTCTATGACTTCACACACCTCCATTCTATGACTTTACACACCTCCATTCTATGAATTCACACACCTCCATTCTGTGACTTCACACACCTACATTCTATGACTTCATACACCTTCATTCTTACTTCACAAACATCCATTCTATGACTTCACACACCTCCATTATATGACTTCATAAACCTCCCTTCTGTGACTTCACACACCTCCATTCTGAGTTCACATAACTCCATTCTGTGACTTCACACACCTCCATTTTGACGTCACACACCTCCAATCTCTGACTTCACACACTTCAATTCTATGACTTCACACACCTCCATTCTGTGACTTCACACACCTCCATTTTGAGTTCACACACCTCCATTCTGTGACTTCACACACCTCCATTCTGTGATTTCACACACCTCCATTCTATGACTTCACACACCTCCATTCTATGACTTCACAAACCTCCATTCTATGAATTCACACACCTCCATTCTGTGACTTCACACACCTACATTGTATGACTTCACACACCTCCATTCTTTGACTTCACCTACCTCCATTCTGAGTTCACACCCCTCCATTCTGTGACTTCACACACCTTCATTCTGTGACTTCACACACCTCCATTCTATGACTTCACACACCTCCATTCTATGACTTCACACAGCTCCATTCTGTGATTTCACACACCACCATTCTATGACTTCACACACCTCCAGTGTGATCTCACACACCACGATTCTATGATTTCACACACTTCCATTTTGACTTCACACACCTCCATTCTATGCCTTCACTCACTGCCATTCTGACTTCACACAGCTTCATTCTGAGACTTCACAAACCTCCATTCTATGATTTCACACACCTCCATACTATGACTTCACACACGTCCATCTATGACTTCACACACCTCCATTCTGACTTCACACACCTCCATTTTATGACTTCACACACCTCCATTCTGTGCCTTCACACACCTCCATTCTATGACTTCACACACTTCCATTGTGACGTCACACACCTCCATTCTATGAGTTAACACATCTCCATTCTATGACTTCACACACCTCCATTCTGACTTCACACACCTCCATTCTATGACTTCATAGACCTCGAATGTGACTTCACTCACCTCCACTCTATGACTTCACACTCCTCCATTCTATGACTTCCCACACCTCCTTTCTATGACTTCACCCAACTCCATTCAGCGACTTCCCACCTCCATTCTGACTTCACACAACTCCATTCTGTGACTTTACATACCTCCATTCTATGACTTCACACACCTCCATTCTATGACTTCACACACCTCCATTCTTTGACTTCACACACCACTATTCTATGACTTCACACACCTTCATTCTTACTTCACAAACATCCATTCTATGACTTCACACACCTCCATTCTACGACTTCACACACCTCCATTATGTGACTTTACAAACCTCCATTCTGTGTTCACACACCTCAATTCTGTGACTTCACACACCTCCAATCTGACTTCACACACCTCCATTCTATGACTTCACACACCTCCATTCTATGACTTCACACACCTCCATTCTGTGACTTCACACACCTCCATTCTGTGACTTCACACAGCTCCATTCTATGACTTCACACAACTCCATTCTGTGACGTCACACACCTCAATTCTTTGACTTCACACACCTTCATTCTTACTTCACAAACATCCATTCTATGACTTCACACACATATTCTATCATTTCACACACCTCCATTTTGTGACTTCACACACCTCCATTCTATGATTTCACACACCTCCATTGTGACTTCACACACCTCCATTCTATGAGTTCACACACCTCCATTCTCACTTCACACACCTCCATTCTATGACTTCACACACCTCCATTCTGACTTCACACAGTCCATTCTGTGAGTTCACAAAACTCCTTTCTATAATTTCACACACCTCCATACTATGACTTCCCACACCTCCATCTATGACTTCACACACCTCCATTCTGAGTTCACATACCTCCATTCTGTGAATTCACACACCTCCATTTGTGACTTCCCACACCACCTTTTTGACTTCACCTACCTCCATTCTGAGTTCACACCCCTCCATTCTGTGACTTCACACACCTTCATTCTGTGACTTCACACACCTCCATTCTATGACTTCACACACCTCCATTCTATGACTTCACACAGCTCCATTCTGTGATTTCACACACTTCCATTCTATGACTTCACACACCTCGAGTGTGATCTCACACACCACGATTCTATGATTTCACACACTTCCATTTTGACTTCACACACCTCCATTCTATGCCTTCACTCACTGCCATTCTGACTTCACACAGCTTCATTCTGAGACTTCACAAACCTCCATTCTATGATTTCACACACCTCCATACTATGACTTCACACACGTCCATCTATGACTTCACACACCTCCATTCTGACTTCACACACCTCCATTGTATGACTTCACACACCTCCATTCTGTGCCTTCACACACCTCCATTCTATGACTTCACACACTTCCATTGTGACGTCACACACCTCCATTCTATGAGTTAACACATCTCCATTCTATGACTTCACACACCTCCATTCTGACTTCACACACCTCCATTCTATGACTTCATAGACCTCGAATGTGACTTCACTCACCTCCACTCTATGACTTCACACTCCTCCATTCTATGACTTCCCACACCTCCTTTCTATGACTTCACCCAACTCCATTCAGCGACTTCCCACCTCCATTCTGACTTCACACAACTCCATTCTGTGACTTTACATACCTCCATTCTATGACTTCACACACCTCCATTCTATGACTTCACACACCTCCATTCTTTGACTTCACACACCAGTATTCTATGACTTCACACACCTTCATTCTTACTTCACAAACATCCATTCTATGACTTCACACACCTCCATTCTACGACTTCACACACCTCCATTATGTGACTTTACAAACCTCCATTCTGTGTTCACACACCTCAATTCTGTGACTTCACACACCTCCAATCTGACTTCACACACCTCCATTCTATGACTTCACACACCTCCATTCTATGACTTCACACACCTCCATTCTGTGACTTCACACACCTCCATTCTGTGACTTCACACAGCTCCATTCTATGACTTCACACAACTCCATTCTGTGACGTCACACACCTCAATTCTTTGACTTCACACACCTTCATTCTTACTTCACAAACATCCATTCTATGACTTCACACACATATTCTATCATTTCACACACCTCCATTTTGTGACTTCACACACCTCCATTCTATGATTTCACACACCTCCATTGTGACTTCACACACCTCCATTCTATGAGTTCACACACCTCCATTCTGACTTCACACACCTCCATTCTATGACTTCACACACCTCCATTCTGACTTCACACAGTCCATTCTGTGAGTTCACAAAACTCCTTTCTATAATTTCACACACCTCCATACTATGACTTCCCACACCTCCATCTATGACTTCACACACCTCCATTCTGAGTTCACATACCTCCATTCTGTGAATTCACACACCTCCATTTGTGACTTCCCACACCACCTTTTTGACTTCACCTACCTCCATTCTGAGTTCACACCCCTCCATTCTGTGACTTCACACACCTTCATTCTGTGACTTCACACACCTCCATTCTATGACTTCACACACCTCCATTCTATGACTTCACACAGCTCCATTCTGTGATTTCACACACTTCCATTCTATGACTTCACACACCTCGAGTGTGATCTCACACACCACGATTCTATGATTTCACACACTTCCATTTTGACTTCACACACCTCCATTCTATGCCTTCACTCACTGCCATTCTGACTTCACACAGCTTCATTCTGAGACTTCACAAACCTCCATTCTATGATTTCACACACCTCCATACTATGACTTCACACACGTCCATCTATGACTTCACACACCTCCATTCTGACTTCACACACCTCCATTGTATGACTTCACACACCTCCATTCTGTGCCTTCACACACCTCCATTCTATGACTTCACACACTTCCATTGTGACGTCACACACCTCCATTCTATGAGTTAACACATCTCCATTCTATGACTTCACACACCTCCATTCTGACTTCACACACCTCCATTCTATGACTTTATAGACCTCGAATGTGACTTCACTCACCTCCACTCTATGACTTCACACTCCTCCATTCTATGACTTCCCACACCTCCTTTCTATGACTTCACCCAACTCCATTCAGCGACTTCCCACCTCCATTCTGACTTCACACACCTCCATTCTGTGACTTTACATACCTCCATTCTATGACTTCACACACCTCCATTCTATGACTTCACACACCTCCATTCTTTGACTTCACACACCACTATTCTATGACTTCACACACCTTCATTCTTACTTCACAAACATCCATTCTATGACTTCACACACCTCCATTCTACGACTTCACACACCTCCATTATGTGACTTTACAAACCTCCATTCTGTGTTCACACACCTCAATTCTGTGACTTCACACACCTCCAATCTGACTTCACACACCTCCATTCTATGACTTCACACACCTCCATTCTATGACTTCACACACCTCCATTCTGTGACTTCACACACCTCCATTCTGTGACTTCACACAGCTCCATTCTATGACTTCACACAACTCCATTCTGTGACGTCACACACCTCCATTCTTTGACTTCACACACCTTCATTCTTACTTCACAAACATCCATTCTATGACTTCACACACATACATTCTATCATTTCACACACCTCCATTTTGTGACTTCACACACCTCCATTCTATGATTTCACACACCTCCATTGTGACTTCACACACCTCCATTCTATGAGTTCACACACCTCCATTCTGACTTCAAACACCTCCATTCTATGACTTCACACACCTCCATTCTGTGATTTCACACACTTCCATTCTATGACTTCACACACCTCGAGTGTGATCTCACACACCACGATTCTATGATTTCACACACTTCCATTTTGACTTCACACACCTCCATTCTATGCCTTCACTCACTGCCATTCTGACTTCACACAGCTTCATTCTGAGACTTCACAAACCTCCATTCTATGATTTCACACACCTCCATACTATGACTTCACACACGTCCATCTATGACTTCACACACCTCCATTCTGACTTCACACACCTCCATTGTATGACTTCACACACCTCCATTCTGAGTTCACATACCTCCATTCTGTGACTTCACACACCTCCATTTGTGACTTCCCACACCACCTTTTTGACTTCACATTCCTCCGTTTTGACTTCACACACTTCCAATCTGTGACTTCACACACCTCCATTCTGTGACTTCACACACCTCTATTGTTTGACTTCACACACCTCCATTCTTTGAGTTCACACACCTCCATTCCATGACTTCACACCTCCAATCTATGAGTTCACACACCTCCATTCTATGAGTTCACACACCTTAATTTTGACTTCACACACCTCCATTCTATGACTTCACACACATTCAGTCTTACTTTAGAAACATCCATTCTATGACTTCACACACCTCCATTATATGACTTCATAAACCTCCCTTCTGTGACTTCACACACCTCCATTCTGTGACTTCACACACCTCCATTTTGACTTCACACACCTCCATTCTATGACTTCACACACTTCAATTCTATGACTTCACACACCTCCATTCTGTGTCTTCACACACCTCCATTGTGAGTTCACACACATCCATTCTGTGTCTTCAAACACCTCCAATCTGTGACTTCACACACCTCCATTCTATGACTTCACCCATCTCCATCCTATGACTTCACACACCTCCATTCTATGATTTCACACACCTCCATTCTGTGACTTCACGCACCTACATTCTATGACTTCACACACCTCCATTCTTTGACTTCACCTACTTCCATTCTGAGTTCACACACCTCCATTCTGTGACTTCACACACCTTCATTCTGTGACTTCACACACCTCCATTCTATGACTTCACACACCTCCATTCTATGACTTCACACACCTCAATTCTGTGACTTCACACACCTCCATTCTGACTTCACACACCTCCATTCTATGACTTCACACACCTCCATTCTATGACTTCACTCACCTCCATTCTGAATTCACACACCTCCATTCTGTGACTTCACACAGCTCCATTCTATGACTTCACACAACTACATTCTGTGACGTCACACACCTCAATTCTTTGACTTCACACACCTTCATTCTTACTTCACAAACATCCATTCTATGACTTCACACACATACATTCTATCATTTCACACACCTCCATTTTGTGACTTCACACACCTCCATTCTGTGATTTCACACACCTCCATTGTGACTTCACACACCTCCATTCTATGAGTTCACACACCTCCATTCTGACTTCAGACACCTCCATTCTATGACTTCACTCACCTCCATTCTGAATTCACACCCCTCCATTCTGTGAGTTCTCACACCTCCATTCTGACTTCACACACCTCCATTCTATGATTTCACTCACCTCCATTCTGAATTCACACACCTCCATTCTGTGACTTCTCACACCTCCATTCTGACTTCACACACCTCCATTCCATGACTTCACACACCTCCATTCTATGAGTTCACACACCTCCATTCTATGAGTTCACACACCTTCATTTTGACTTCACACACCTCCATTCTATGACTTCACACACCTTCATTCTTACTTCACAAACATCCATTCTATGACTTCACACACCTCCACTATATGACTTCATAAACCTCCCTTCTGTGACTTCACACACCTCCATTCTGAGTTCATACACCTCCATTCTGTGACTTCACACACCTCCATTTTGACTTCACACACCTCCATTCTATGACTTCACACACTTCAATTCTATGACTTCACACACCTCCATTCTGTGACTTCACACACCTCCATTGTGAGTTCACACACTTCCATTCTGTGACTTCACACACCTCCATTCTGTGTCTTCACACACCTCCATTCTATGACTTCACACACCTGCATTCTATGACTTCACACACCTCCATTCTATGAATTCACACCCCTCCATTCTGTGACTTCACACACCTACATTCTATGACTTCACACACCTCCATTCTTTGACTTCACCTACCTCCATTCTGAGTTCACACCCCTCCATTCTGTGACTTCACACACCTTCATTCTGTGACTTCACACACCTCCATTCTAGGACTTCACACACCTTCATTCTATGACTTCACACACCTCCATTCTGTGATTTCACACACCTCCATTCTATGACTTCACACACCTCCATTGTGACCTCACACACCACGATTCTATGATTTCACACACTTCCATTTTGACTTCACACACCTCCATTCTATGCCTTCACTCACTGCCATTCTGACTTCACACAGCTTCATTCTGAGCCTTCACAAACCTCCATTCTATGATTTCACACACCTCCATACTATGACTTCACACACGTCCATCTATGACTTCACACACCTCCATTGTACGACTTCACACACCTCCATTCTGTGACTTCACACACCTCCATTCTATTACTTCACACACTTCCATTGTGACTTCACACACCTCCATTCTATGAGTTAACACATCTCCATTCTATGACTTCACACACCTCCATTCTGTGACTTCTCACACCTCCATTGACTTCTCACACCTCCATTCTGATTTCACACACCTCCATTCCATGACTTCACACACCTCCATTCTATGAGTTCACACACCTCCATTCTATGAGTTCACACACCTTTATTTTTACTTCACTCACATCCATTCTATGACTTCACACACATTCAGTCTTACTTTAGAAACATTCATTCTATGACTTCACACACCTCCATTGTATGTCTTCACAAACCTCCATTCTGTGACTTCACACACCTCCATTCTGCGATTTCACACACCTCCATTCTATGAATTCACACACCTCCATTCTATGACTACACTCACCTCCATTCTGAATTCACACACCTCCATTCTGTGACTTCACACAGCTCCATTCTATGACTTCACACAACTCCATTCTGTGACGTCACACACCTCAATTCTTTGACTTCACACACCTTCATTCTTACTTCACAAACATCCATTCTATGACTTCACACACATACATTCTATCATTTCACACACCTCCATTCTGACTTCACACAGCTCCATTCTGTGACTTCGCAAAATTCCATTCTATGATTTCACACACCTCCATTCTATGACTTCACACACATCCATTCTATGACTTCACACACCTCCATTCTTTGCCTTCACACACCTCTATTCTATGACTTCACACACCTTCATTCTTTCTTCACAAACATCCATTCTATGACTTCACACACATCCATTCTATGACTGCACACACATCCATTATGTGACTTCACAAACCTCCATTCTGTGTTCACACACCTCAATTCTGTGACTTCACACACCTCCATTCTGACTTCACACACCTCCATTCTGTGACTTCACACACCTCCATTCTATGACTTCACACACCTGCATTCTGTGACTTCACCCACCTCCATTCTATGACTTCACACACCTCCATTGTGATTTCACACACCTCCGTTCTATGAGTTCACACACCTCCATTCTGATTTCAAACACCTCAATTCTATGACTTCACACACCTCCATTCTGACTTCACACACCTCCATTCTGTGACTTCAAACACCTCCATTCTATGATTTCAGACACCTCCATTGTATGATTTCACACACCTCCATTCTATGACTTCACACACCTCCATTCTATGACTTCACTCACCTCCATTCTGAATTCACACACCTCCATTCTGTGACTTCACACAGCTCCATTCTATGACTTCACACAACTCCATTCTATGACTTCACACACATACATTCTATCATTTCACACACCTCCATTTTGTGACTTCACACACCTCCATTCTGTGATTTCACACACCTCCATTGTGACTTCACACACCTCCATTCTATGACTTCACAGACCTCGAATGTGACTTCACTCACCTCCATTCTATGACTTCACTCACGTCCATTCTGAATTCACACCCCTCCATTCTGTGACTTCTCACACCTCCATTCTGACTTCACACACCTCCATTCTATGACTTCACTCACCTCCATTCTGAATTCACACACCTCCATTCTGTGACTTCTCACACCTCCATTCTGACTTCACACACCTCCATTCCATGACTTCACACACCTCCATTATATGAGTTCACACACCTCCATTCTATGACTTCACACACCTTCATTTTGACTTCACACACCTCCATTCTATGACTTCACACCCCTTCATTCTTACTTCACAAACATCCATTCTATGACTTCACACACCTCCACTATATGACTTCATAAACCTCCCTTCTGTGACTTCACACACCTCCATTCTGAGTTCACACACCTCCATTCTGTGACTTCACACACCTCTATTGTGAGTTCAAACACCTACATTCTGTGACTTCACACACCTCCATTCTGTGATTTCACACACCTCCATTCTATGAATTCACACACCTCCATTCTATGACTTCACACACCTCAATTCTGTGACTTCACACACATCCATTCTATGACTTCACACACCTCCAATTTGACTTCACACACTTCTATTCTATGACTTCACACACCTCCATTCTGACTTCACACAGCTCCAATCTGTGACTTCGCAAAACTCCATTCTATGATTTCACACACCTCCATTCTATGACTTCACACACATCCATTCTATGACTTCACACACCTCCATTCTTTGCCTTCACACACCTCTATTCTATGACTTCACACACCTTCATTCTTTCTTCACAAACATCCATTCTATGACTTCACACACATCCATTCTATGACTACACACACATCCATTATGTGACTTCACAAACCTCCATTCTGTGTTCACACACCTCAATTCTGTGACTTCACACACCTCCATTCTGACTTCACACACCTCCATTCTATGACTTCACACACCTCCATTCTATGACTTCACACACTTGCATTCTGTGACTTCACCCACCTCCATTCTATGACTTCACACACCTCCATTGTGATTTCACACACCTCCGTTCTATGAGTTCACACACCTCCATTCTGATTTCAAACACCTCCATTCTATGACTTCACAAACCTCCATTCTGACTTCACGCAGTCCATTCTGTGAGTTCACAAAACTCCTTTCTATAATTTCACACACCTCTATACTATGACTTCCCACACCTCCATCTATGACTTCACACACCTCCATTCTGAGTTCACATACCTCCATTCTGTGACTTCACCCATCTCCATTTGTGACTTCCCACACCACCTTTTTGACTTCACACTCCTCCGTTTTGACTTCACACACTTCCAATCTGTGACTTCACACACCTCCATTCTGTGACTTCACACACCTCTATTGTTTGACTTCACACACCTCCATTCTTTGAGTTCACACACCTCCATTCCATGACTTCACACCTCCAATCTATGAGTTCACACACCTACATTCTATGAGTTCACACACCTTAATTTTGACTTCACACACCGGCATTTTATGACTTCACACACATTCAGTTTTACTTTAGAAACATCCATTCTATGACTTCACACACCTCCATTATATGACTTCATAAACCTCCCTTCTGTGACTTCACACACCTCCATTCTGTGACTTCACACACCTCCATTGTGAGTTCACACACATCCATTCTGTGACTTCAAACACCTCCAATCTGTGACTTCACACACCTCCATTCTATGACTTCACACACCTCCATTCTATGACTTCACACACCTCCATTCTATGAATTCACACACCTCCATTCTGAGACTTCACACACCTACATTCTATGACTTCACACACCTCCATTCTTTGACTTCACCTACCTCCATTCTGAGTTCACACCCCTCCATTCTGTGACTTCACACACCTTCATTCTGTGACTTCACACACCTCCATTCTATGACTTCACACACCTCCATTCTATGACTTCACACAGCTCCATTCTGTGATTTCACACACTTCCATTCTATGACTTCACACACCTCGAGTGTGATCTCACACACCACGATTCTATGATTTCACACACTTCCATTTTGACTTCACACACCTCCATTCTATGCCTTCACTCACTGCCATTCTGACTTCACACAGCTTCATTCTGAGACTTCACAAACCTCCATTCTATGATTTCACACACCTCCATACTATGACTTCACACACGTCCATCTATGACTTCACACACCTCCATTCTGACTTCACACACCTCCATTGTATGACTTCACACACCTCCATTCTGTGCCTTCACACACCTCCATTCTATGACTTCACACACTTCCATTGTGACGTCACACACCTCCATTCTATGAGTTAACACATCTCCATTCTATGACTTCACACACCTCCATTCTGACTTCACACACCTCCATTCTATGACTTTATAGACCTCGAATGTGACTTCACTCACCTCCACTCTATGACTTCACACTCCTCCATTCTATGACTTCCCACACCTCCTTTCTATGACTTCACCCAACTCCATTCAGCGACTTCCCACCTCCATTCTGACTTCACACACCTCCATTCTGTGACTTTACATACCTCCATTCTATGACTTCACACACCTCCATTCTATGACTTCACACACCTCCATTCTTTGACTTCACACACCACTATTCTATGACTTCACACACCTTCATTCTTACTTCACAAACATCCATTCTATGACTTCACACACCTCCATTCTACGACTTCACACACCTCCATTATGTGACTTTACAAACCTCCATTCTGTGTTCACACACCTCAATTCTGTGACTTCACACACCTCCAATCTGACTTCACACACCTCCATTCTATGACTTCACACACCTCCATTCTATGACTTCACACACCTCCATTCTGTGACTTCACACACCTCCATTCTGTGACTTCACACAGCTCCATTCTATGACTTCACACAACTCCATTCTGTGACGTCACACACCTCCATTCTTTGACTTCACACACCTTCATTCTTACTTCACAAACATCCATTCTATGACTTCACACACATACATTCTATCATTTCACACACCTCCATTTTGTGACTTCACACACCTCCATTCTATGATTTCACACACCTCCATTGTGACTTCACACACCTCCATTCTATGAGTTCACACACCTCCATTCTGACTTCAAACACCTCCATTCTATGACTTCACACACCTCCATTCTGTGATTTCACACACTTCCATTCTATGACTTCACACACCTCGAGTGTGATCTCACACACCACGATTCTATGATTTCACACACTTCCATTTTGACTTCACACACCTCCATTCTATGCCTTCACTCACTGCCATTCTGACTTCACACAGCTTCATTCTGAGACTTCACAAACCTCCATTCTATGATTTCACACACCTCCATACTATGACTTCACACACGTCCATCTATGACTTCACACACCTCCATTCTGACTTCACACACCTCCATTGTATGACTTCACACACCTCCATTCTGAGTTCACATACCTCCATTCTGTGACTTCACACACCTCCATTTGTGACTTCCCACACCACCTTTTTGACTTCACATTCCTCCGTTTTGACTTCACACACTTCCAATCTGTGACTTCACACACCTCCATTCTGTGACTTCACACACCTCTATTGTTTGACTTCACACACCTCCATTCTTTGAGTTCACACACCTCCATTCCATGACTTCACACCTCCAATCTATGAGTTCACACACCTCCATTCTATGAGTTCACACACCTTAATTTTGACTTCACACACCTCCATTCTATGACTTCACACACATTCAGTCTTACTTTAGAAACATCCATTCTATGACTTCACACACCTCCATTATATGACTTCATAAACCTCCCTTCTGTGACTTCACACACCTCCATTCTGTGACTTCACACACCTCCATTTTGACTTCACACACCTCCATTCTATGACTTCACACACTTCAATTCTATGACTTCACACACCTCCATTCTGTGTCTTCACACACCTCCATTGTGAGTTCACACACATCCATTCTGTGTCTTCAAACACCTCCAATCTGTGACTTCACACACCTCCATTCTATGACTTCACCCATCTCCATCCTATGACTTCACACACCTCCATTCTATGATTTCACACACCTCCATTCTGTGACTTCACGCACCTACATTCTATGACTTCACACACCTCCATTCTTTGACTTCACCTACTTCCATTCTGAGTTCACACACCTCCATTCTGTGACTTCACACACCTTCATTCTGTGACTTCACACACCTCCATTCTATGACTTCACACACCTCCATTCTATGACTTCACACACCTCAATTCTGTGACTTCACACACCTCCATTCTGACTTCACACACCTCCATTCTATGACTTCACACACCTCCATTCTATGACTTCACTCACCTCCATTCTGAATTCACACACCTCCATTCTGTGACTTCACACAGCTCCATTCTATGACTTCACACAACTACATTCTGTGACGTCACACACCTCAATTCTTTGACTTCACACACCTTCATTCTTACTTCACAAACATCCATTCTATGACTTCACACACATACATTCTATCATTTCACACACCTCCATTTTGTGACTTCACACACCTCCATTCTGTGATTTCACACACCTCCATTGTGACTTCACACACCTCCATTCTATGAGTTCACACACCTCCATTCTGACTTCAGACACCTCCATTCTATGACTTCACTCACCTCCATTCTGAATTCACACCCCTCCATTCTGTGAGTTCTCACACCTCCATTCTGACTTCACACACCTCCATTCTATGATTTCACTCACCTCCATTCTGAATTCACACACCTCCATTCTGTGACTTCTCACACCTCCATTCTGACTTCACACACCTCCATTCCATGACTTCACACACCTCCATTCTATGAGTTCACACACCTCCATTCTATGAGTTCACACACCTTCATTTTGACTTCACACACCTCCATTCTATGACTTCACACACCTTCATTCTTACTTCACAAACATCCATTCTATGACTTCACACACCTCCACTATATGACTTCATAAACCTCCCTTCTGTGACTTCACACACCTCCATTCTGAGTTCATACACCTCCATTCTGTGACTTCACACACCTCCATTTTGACTTCACACACCTCCATTCTATGACTTCACACACTTCAATTCTATGACTTCACACACCTCCATTCTGTGACTTCACACACCTCCATTGTGAGTTCACACACTTCCATTCTGTGACTTCACACACCTCCATTCTGTGTCTTCACACACCTCCATTCTATGACTTCACACACCTGCATTCTATGACTTCACACACCTCCATTCTATGAATTCACACCCCTCCATTCTGTGACTTCACACACCTACATTCTATGACTTCACACACCTCCATTCTTTGACTTCACCTACCTCCATTCTGAGTTCACACCCCTCCATTCTGTGACTTCACACACCTTCATTCTGTGACTTCACACACCTCCATTCTAGGACTTCACACACCTTCATTCTATGACTTCACACACCTCCATTCTGTGATTTCACACACCTCCATTCTATGACTTCACACACCTCCATTGTGACCTCACACACCACGATTCTATGATTTCACACACTTCCATTTTGACTTCACACACCTCCATTCTATGCCTTCACTCACTGCCATTCTGACTTCACACAGCTTCATTCTGAGCCTTCACAAACCTCCATTCTATGATTTCACACACCTCCATACTATGACTTCACACACGTCCATCTATGACTTCACACACCTCCATTGTACGACTTCACACACCTCCATTCTGTGACTTCACACACCTCCATTCTATTACTTCACACACTTCCATTGTGACTTCACACACCTCCATTCTATGAGTTAACACATCTCCATTCTATGACTTCACACACCTCCATTCTGTGACTTCTCACACCTCCATTGACTTCTCACACCTCCATTCTGATTTCACACACCTCCATTCCATGACTTCACACACCTCCATTCTATGAGTTCACACACCTCCATTCTATGAGTTCACACACCTTTATTTTTACTTCACTCACATCCATTCTATGACTTCACACACATTCAGTCTTACTTTAGAAACATTCATTCTATGACTTCACACACCTCCATTGTATGTCTTCACAAACCTCCATTCTGTGACTTCACACACCTCCATTCTGCGATTTCACACACCTCCATTCTATGAATTCACACACCTCCATTCTATGACTACACTCACCTCCATTCTGAATTCACACACCTCCATTCTGTGACTTCACACAGCTCCATTCTATGACTTCACACAACTCCATTCTGTGACGTCACACACCTCAATTCTTTGACTTCACACACCTTCATTCTTACTTCACAAACATCCATTCTATGACTTCACACACATACATTCTATCATTTCACACACCTCCATTCTGACTTCACACAGCTCCATTCTGTGACTTCGCAAAATTCCATTCTATGATTTCACACACCTCCATTCTATGACTTCACACACATCCATTCTATGACTTCACACACCTCCATTCTTTGCCTTCACACACCTCTATTCTATGACTTCACACACCTTCATTCTTTCTTCACAAACATCCATTCTATGACTTCACACACATCCATTCTATGACTGCACACACATCCATTATGTGACTTCACAAACCTCCATTCTGTGTTCACACACCTCAATTCTGTGACTTCACACACCTCCATTCTGACTTCACACACCTCCATTCTGTGACTTCACACACCTCCATTCTATGACTTCACACACCTGCATTCTGTGACTTCACCCACCTCCATTCTATGACTTCACACACCTCCATTGTGATTTCACACACCTCCGTTCTATGAGTTCACACACCTCCATTCTGATTTCAAACACCTCAATTCTATGACTTCACACACCTCCATTCTGACTTCACACACCTCCATTCTGTGACTTCAAACACCTCCATTCTATGATTTCAGACACCTCCATTGTATGATTTCACACACCTCCATTCTATGACTTCACACACCTCCATTCTATGACTTCACTCACCTCCATTCTGAATTCACACACCTCCATTCTGTGACTTCACACAGCTCCATTCTATGACTTCACACAACTCCATTCTATGACTTCACACACATACATTCTATCATTTCACACACCTCCATTTTGTGACTTCACACACCTCCATTCTGTGATTTCACACACCTCCATTGTGACTTCACACACCTCCATTCTATGACTTCACAGACCTCGAATGTGACTTCACTCACCTCCATTCTATGACTTCACTCACGTCCATTCTGAATTCACACCCCTCCATTCTGTGACTTCTCACACCTCCATTCTGACTTCACACACCTCCATTCTATGACTTCACTCACCTCCATTCTGAATTCACACACCTCCATTCTGTGACTTCTCACACCTCCATTCTGACTTCACACACCTCCATTCCATGACTTCACACACCTCCATTATATGAGTTCACACACCTCCATTCTATGAGTTCACACACCTTCATTTTGACTTCACACACCTCCATTCTATGACTTCACACCCCTTCATTCTTACTTCACAAACATCCATTCTATGACTTCACACACCTCCACTATATGACTTCATAAACCTCCCTTCTGTGACTTCACACACCTCCATTCTGAGTTCACACACCTCCATTCTGTGACTTCACACACCTCTATTGTGAGTTCAAACACCTACATTCTGTGACTTCACACACCTCCATTCTGTGATTTCACACACCTCCATTCTATGAATTCACACACCTCCATTCTATGACTTCACACACCTCAATTCTGTGACTTCACACACATCCATTCTATGACTTCACACACCTCCAATTTGACTTCACACACTTCTATTCTATGACTTCACACACCTCCATTCTGACTTCACACAGCTCCATTCTGTGACTTCGCAAAACTCCATTCTATGATTTCACACACCTCCATTCTATGACTTCACACACATCCATTCTATGACTTCACACACCTCCATTCTTTGCCTTCACACACCTCTATTCTATGACTTCACACACCTTCATTCTTTCTTCACAAACATCCATTCTATGACTTCACACACATCCATTCTATGACTACACACACATCCATTATGTGACTTCACAAACCTCCATTCTGTGTTCACACACCTCAATTCTGTGACTTCACACACCTCCATTCTGACTTCACACACCTCCATTCTATGACTTCACACACCTCCATTCTATGACTTCACACACTTGCATTCTGTGACTTCACCCACCTCCATTCTATGACTTCACACACCTCCATTGTGATTTCACACACCTCCGTTCTATGAGTTCACACACCTCCATTCTGATTTCAAACACCTCCATTCTATGACTTCACAAACCTCCATTCTGACTTCACGCAGTCCATTCTGTGAGTTCACAAAACTCCTTTCTATAATTTCACACACCTCTATACTATGACTTCCCACACCTCCATCTATGACTTCACACACCTCCATTCTGAGTTCACATACCTCCATTCTGTGACTTCACCCATCTCCATTTGTGACTTCCCACACCACCTTTTTGACTTCACACTCCTCCGTTTTGACTTCACACACTTCCAATCTGTGACTTCACACACCTCCATTCTGTGACTTCACACACCTCTATTGTTTGACTTCACACACCTCCATTCTTTGAGTTCACACACCTCCATTCCATGACTTCACACCTCCAATCTATGAGTTCACACACCTACATTCTATGAGTTCACACACCTTAATTTTGACTTCACACACCGGCATTTTATGACTTCACACACATTCAGTTTTACTTTAGAAACATCCATTCTATGACTTCACACACCTCCATTATATGACTTCATAAACCTCCCTTCTGTGACTTCACACACCTCCATTCTGTGACTTCACGCACCTCCATTGTGAGTTCACACACATCCATTCTGTGACTTCAAACACCTCCAATCTGTGACTTCACACACCTCCATTCTATGACTTCACACACCTCCATTCTATGACTTCACACACCTCCATTCTATGAATTCACACACCTCCATTCTGAGACTTCACACACCTACATTCTATGACTTCACACACCTCCATTCTTTGACTTCACCTACCTCCATTCTGAGTTCACACCCCTCCATTCTGTGACTTCACACACCTTCATTCTGTGACTTCACACACCTCCATTCTATGACTTCACACACCTCCATTCTATGACTTCACACACCTCCATTCTGTGATTTCACACACCTCCATTCTATGACTTCACACACCTCCATTGTGACCTCACACACCACGATTCTATGATTTCACACACTTCCATTTTGATTTCACACACCTCCATTCTATGCCTTCACTCACTGCCATTCTGACTTCACACAGCTTCATTCTGAGACTTCACAAACCTCCATTCTATGATTTCACACACCTCCATACTGTGACTTCACACGTCCATCTATGACTTCAAACACCTCCATTCTGACTTCACACACCTCCATTGAATGACTTCACACACCTCCATTCTGTGCCTTCACACACCTCCATTCTATGACTTCACACACTTCCATTGTGACGTCACACACCTCCATTCTAGGAGTTAACACATCTCCATTCTATGACTTCACACACCTCCATTCTGACTTCACACACCTCCATTCTATGACTTCACAGACCTCGAATGTGACTTCACTCCCCTCCACTCTATGACTTCACACACCTCCATTCTATGACTTCCCACACCTCCTTTCTATGACTTCACCCAACTCCATTCAGCGACTTCACACCTCCGTTCTGACTTCACACACATCCATTCTGTGACTTCACACACCTCCATTCAATGTCTTCACACACCTCCATTCTATGACTTCACACACCTCCATTCTTTGACTTCACATACCACTATTCTATGACTTCACACACCTTCATTCTTACTTCACAAACATCCATTCTATGACTTCACACACCTCCATTCTACGACTTCACACACCTCCATTATGTGACTTCACAAACCTCCATTCTGTGTTCACACACCTCAATTCTGTGACTTCACACACCACCAATCTGACTTCACACACCTCCATTCTATGACTTCACACACCTCCATTCTATGACTTCACACACCTCCATTCTGTGACTTCACACACCTCCATTCTGTGACTTCACACAGCTCCATTCTGTGACTTCACACACCTCCATTCTGTGACGTCACACACCTCAATTCTTTGACTTCACACACCTTCATTCTTACTTCACAAACATCCATTCTATGACTTCACACACATACATTCTATCATTTCACACACCTCCATTTTGTGACTTCACACACCTCCATTCTATGATTTCACACACCTCCATTGTGACTTCACACACCTCCATTCTATGAGTTCACACACCTCCATTCTGACTTCACACACCTCCATTCTATGACTTCACACACCTCCATTCTGACTTCACACAGTCCATTCTGTGAGTTCACAAAACTCCTTTCTATAATATCACACACCTCCATACTATGACTTCCCACACCTCCATCTATGACTTCCCACACCTCCATTCTGAGTTCATATACCTCCATTCTGTGACTTCACACACCTCAATTTGGACTTCCCACACCACCTTTTTGACTTCGCACTCCTCCGTTTTGACTTCACACACTTCCAATCTGTGACTTCACACACCTCCATTCTGTGACTTCACACACCTCTATTGTTTGACTTCACACACCTCCATTCTTTGACTTCACACACCTCCATTCCATGACTTCACACCTCCAATCTATGAGTTCACACACCTCCATTCTATGAGTTCACACACCTTAATTTTTACTTCACACACATCCATTCTATGACTTCACACACATTCAGTCTTACTTTAGAAACATCCATTCTATGACTTCACACACCTCCATTGTATGTCTTCACAAACCTCCATTCTGTGACTTCACACACCTCCATTCTGCGATTTCACACACCTCCATTCTATGAATTCACATACCTCCATTCTATGACTTCACACACCTCAATTCTGTGACTTCACACACATCCATTCTATGACTTCACACACCTCCATTCTATGACTTCACACACTTCCATTCTATGACTTCACACACCTCCATTCTGTGACTTCACACACCTCTATTGTGAGTTCACACACCTCCATTCTATGAATTCACACACCTCCATTCTATGACTTCACACACCTCAATTCTGTGACTTCACACACATCCATTCTATGACTTCACACACCTCCATTTTGACTTCACACACTTCTATTCTATGACTTCACACACCTCCATTCTGACTTCACACAGCTCCATTCTGTGACTTCGCAAAACTCCATTCTATGATTTCACACACCTCCATTCTATGACTTCACACACATCCATTCTATGACTTCACACACCTCCATTCTTTGCCTTCACACACCTCTATTCTATGACTTCACACACCTTCATTCTTTCTTCACAAACATCCATTCTATGACTTCACACACATCCATTCTATGACTGCACACACATCCATTATGTGACTTCACAAACCTCCATTCTGTGTTCACACACCTCAATTCTGTGACTTCACACACCTCCATTCTGACTTCACACACCTCCATTCTATGACTTCACACACCTCCATTGTATGACTTCACACACCTGCATTCTGTGACTTCACCCACCTCCATTCTATGACTTCACACACCTCCATTGTGATTTCACACACCTCCGTTCTATGAGTTCAGACACCTCCATTCTGATTTCAAACACCTCAATTCTATGACTTCACACACCTCCATTCTGACTTCACACACCTCCATTCTGTGACTTCAAACACCTCCATTCTATGATTTCAGACACCTCCATTGAATGATTTCACACACCTCCACTCTATGACTTCACACACCTCCATTCTACGACTTCACTCACCTCCATTCTTAATTCACACACCTCCATTCTGTGACTTCACACAGCTCCATTCTATGACTTCACACAACTCCATTCTGTGACGTCACACACCTCAATTCTTTGACTTCACACACCTTCATTCTTACTTCACAAACATCCATTCTATGACTTCACACACATACATTCTATCATTTCACACACTTCCATTCTGACTTCACACAGCTCCATTCTGTGACTTCGCAAAACTCCATTCTATGATTTCACACACCTCCATTCTATGACTTCACACACATCCATTCTATGACTTCCCACACCTCCATTCTTTGCCTTCACACACCTCTATTCTATGACTTCACACACCTTCATTCTTTCTTCACAAACATCCATTCTATGACTTCACACACATCCATTCTATGACTGCACACACATCCATTATGTGACTTCACAAACCTCCATTCTGTGTTCACACACCTCAATTCTGTGACTTCACACACCTCCATTCTGACTTCACACACCTCCATTCTGTGACTTCACACACCTCCATTCTATGACTTCACACACCTGCATTCTGTGACTTCACCCACCTCCATTCTATGACTTCACACACCTCCATTGTGATTTCACACACCTCCGTTCTATGAGTTCACACACCTCCATTCTGATTTCAAACACCTCAATTCTATGACTTCACACACCTCCATTCTGACTTCACACACCTCCATTCTGTGACTTCAAACACCTCCACTCTATGATTTCAGACACCTCCATTGTATGATTTCACACACCTCCATTCTATGACTTCACACACCTCCATTCTATGACTTCACTCACCTCCATTCTGAATTCACACACCTCCATTCTGTGACTTCACACAGCTCCATTCTATGACTTCACACAACTCCATTCTGTGACGTCACACACCTCAATTCTTTGACTTCACACAACTTCATTCTTACTTCACAAACATCCATTCTATGACTTCACACACATACATTCTATCATTTCACACACCTCCATTTTGTGACTTCACACACCTCCATTCTGTGATTTCACACACCTCCATTGTGACTTCACACACCTCCATTCTATGAGTTCACACACCTCCATTCTGACTTCAGACACCTCCATTCTATGACTTCACTCACCTCCATTCTGAATTCACACCCCTCCATTCTGTGACTTCTCACACCTCCATTCTGACTTCACACACCTCCATTCTATGACTTCACTCACCTCCATTCTGAATTCACACACCTCCATTCTGTGACTTCTCACACCTCCATTCTGACTTCACACACCTCCATTCCATGACTTCACACACCTCCATTCTATGAGTTCACACACCTCCATTCTATGAGTTCATACACCTTCATTTTGACTTCACACACCTCCATTCTATGACTTCACACACCTTCATTCTTACTTCACAAACATCCATTCTATGACTTCACACACCTCCACTATATGACTTCATAAACCTCCCTTCTGTGACTTCACACACCTCCATTCTGAGTTCACACACCTCCATTCTGTGACTTCACACACCTCCATTTTGACTTCACACACCTCCATTCTATGACTTCACACACTTCAATTCTATGACTTCACACACCTCCATTCTGTGACTTCACACACCTCCATTGTGAGTTCACACACTTCCATTCTGTGACTTCACACACCTCCATTCTGTGTCTTCACACACCTCCATTCTATGACTTCACACACCTGCATTCTATGACTTCACACACCTCCATTCTATGAATTCACACCCCTCCATTCTGTGACTTCACACACCTACATTCTATGACTTCACACACCTCCATTCTTTGACTTCACCTACCTCCATTCTGAGTTCACACCCCTCCATTCTGTGACTTCACACACCTTCATTCTGTGACTTCACACACCTCCATTCTAGGACTTCACACACCTTCATTCTATGACTTCACACACCTCCATTGTGACCTCACACACCACGATTCTATGATTTCACACACTTCCATTTTGACTTCACACACCTCCATTCTATGCCTTCACTCACTGCCATTCTGACTTCACACAGCTTCATTCTGAGCCTTCACAAACCTCCATTCTATGATTTCACACACCTCCATACTATGACTTCACACACGTCCATCTATGACTTCACACACCTCCATTGTACGACTTCACACACCTCCATTCTGTGACTTCACACACCTCCATTCTATTACTTCACACACTTCCATTGTGACTTCACACACCTCCATTCTATGAGTTAACACATCTCCATTCTATGACTTCACACACCTCCATTCTGACTTCACACACCTCCATTCTATGACTTCATAGACCTCGAATGTGACTTCACTCACCTCCACTCTATGACTTCACATTCCTCCGTTCTATGACTTCACACACCTCCATTCTATGACTTCTCACACCTCCTTTGACTTCACACACCTCCATTCTATGACTTCACTCACCTCCATTCTGAATTCACACACCTCCATTCTGTGACTTCTCACAGCTCCATTCTGATTTCACACACCTCCATTCCATGACTTCACACACCTCCATTCTATGAGTTCACACACCTCCATTCTATGAGTTCACACACCTTCATTTTGACTTCACACACCTCCATTCTATGACTTCACACACCTTCATTCTTACTTCACAAACATCCATTCTATGACTTCACACACCTCGATTATATGACTTCATAAACCTCCCTTCTGTGACATCACACACCTCCATTCTGAGTTCACACACCTCCATTCTGTGACTTCACACACCTCCATTTGTGACTTCACACACCAACTTTTTGACTTCACACACCTCCGTTTTGACTTCAGACACTTCCAATCTGTGACTTCACACACCTCCATTCTGTGACTTCACACACCTCTATTGTTTGACTTCACACACCTCCATTCTTTGACTTCACACACCTCCATTCTATGAGTTCACACACCTTAATTTTGACTTCACACACCTCCATTCTATGACTTCACACACATTCACTCTTACTTTAGATACATCCATTCTATGACTTCACACACCTCCATTGTATGTCTTCACAAACCTCCATTCTGTGATTTCACACACCTCAATTCTGTGACTTCACACGTCCATTCTGACTTCACACACCTCCATTCTATGACTTCACACACTTCCATTCTATGACTTCACACACCTCCATTCTGTGACTTCACACACCTCTATTGTGAGTTCAAACACCTCCATTCTGTGACTTCACACACCTCCATTCTGTGATTTCACACACCTCCATTCTATGAATTCACACACCTCCATTCTGTGACTTCACTCACCTCAATTCTATGACTTCACACACCTCCATTCTATGACTTCAAACACCTCCATTATGTGACTTCACAAACCTTCATTCTGTGTTCAACACCTCAATTCTGTGACTTCACACACCTCCAATCTGACTTCACACACCTCCATTCTATGACTTCACACACCTCCATTCTATGACTTCACACACCTCCATTCTGTGACTTCACACACCTCCATTCTAGACTTCACACACCTTCATTCTTACTTCACAAACATCCATTCTATGACTTCACACACATACATTCTATCATTTCACACACCTCCATTTTGTGACTTCACACACCTCCATTCTATGATTTCACACACCTCCATTGTGACTTCACACACCTCCATTCTATGAGTTCACACACCTCCATTCTGACTTCACACACCTCCATTCTATGACTTCACACACCTCCATTCTGACTTCACACAGTCCATTATGTGAGTTCACAAAACTCCTTTCTATAATTTCACACACCTCCATACTATGACTTCCCACACCTCCATCTATGACTTCACACACCTCCATTCTGAGTTCACATACCTCCATTCTGTGACTTCACACACCTCCATTTGTGACTTCCCACACCACCTTTTTGACTTCACACTCCTCCGTTTTGACTTCACACACTTCCAATCTGTGACTTCACACACCTCCATTCTGTGACTTCACACACCTCTATTGTTTGACTTCACACACCTCCATTCTTTGAGTTCACACACCTCCATTCCATGACTTCACACCTCCAATCTATGAGTTCACACACCTCCATTCTATGAGTTCACACACCTTAATTTTGACTTCACACACCGCCATTCTATGACTTCACACACATTCAGTCTTACTTTAGAAACATCCATTCTATGACTTCACACACCTCCATTATATGACTTCATAAACCTCCCTTCTGTGACTTCACACACCTCCATTCTGTGACTTCACACACCTCCATTGTGAGTTCACACACATCCATTCTGTGACTTCAAACACCTCCAATCTGTGACTTCACACACCTCCATTCTATGACTTCACACACCTCCATTCTATGACTTCACACACCTCCATTCTATGAATTCACACACCTCCATTCTGTGACTTCACACACCTACATTCTATGACTTCACACACCTCCATTCTTTGATTTCACCTACCTCCATTCTGAGTTCACACCCCTCCATTCTGTGACTTCACACACCTTCATTCTGTGACTTCACACACCTCCATTCTATGACTTCACACACCTCCATTCTATGACTTCACACACCTCCATTCTGTGATTTCACACACCTCCATTCTATGACTTCACACACCTCCATTGTGACCTCACACACCACGATTCTATGATTTCACACACTTCCATTTTGATTTCACACACCTCCATTCTATGCCTTCACTCACTGCCATTCTGACTTCACACAGCTTCATTCTGAGACTTCACAAACCTCCATTCTATGATTTCACACACCTCCATACTATGACTTCACACACGTCCATCTATGACTTCAAACACCTCCATTCTGACTTCACACACCTCCATTGAATGACTTCACACACCTCCATTCTGTGCCTTCACACACCTCCATTCTATGACTTCACACACTTCCATTGTGACGTCACACACCTCCATTCTAGGAGTTAACACATCTCCATTCTATGACTTCAAACACCTCCATTCTGACTTCACACACCTCAATTCTATGACTTCACAGACCTCGAATGTGACTTCACTCCCCTCCACTCTATGACTTCACACACCTCCATTCTATGACTTCCCACACCTCCTTTCTATGACTTCACCCAACTCCATTCAGCGACTTCACACCTCCGTTCTGACTTCACACACATCCATTCTGTGACTTCACACACCTCCATTCAATGTTTTCACACACCTCCATTCTATGACTTCCCACACCTCCATTCTTTGACTTCACATACCACTATTCTATGACTTCACACACCTTCATTCTTACTTCACAAACATCCATTCTATGACTTCACACACCTCCATTCTACGACTTCACACACCTCCATTATGTGACTTCACAAACCTCCATTCTGTGTTCACACACCTCAATTCTGTGACTTCACACACCTCCATTCTGCCTTCACACACCTCCATTCTGTGACTTCACACACCTCCATTCTATGACTTCACACACCTGCATTCTGTGACTTCACCCACCTCCATTCTATGACTTCACACAACTCCATTGTGATTTCACACACCTCCGTTCTATGAGTTCACACACCTCCATTCTGATTTCAAACAGCCCAATTCTATGACTTCACACACCTCCATTCTGACTTCACACACCTCCATTCTGTGACTTCAAACACCTCCATTCTATGATTTCAGACACCTCCATTGTATGATTTCACACACCTCCATTCTATGACTTCACACACCTCCATTCTATGACTTCACTCACCTCCATTCTGAATTCACACACCTCCATTCTGTGACTTCACACAGCTCCATTCTATGACTTCACACAACTCCATTCTGTGACGTCACACACCTCAATTCTTTGACTTCACACACCTTCATTCTTACTTCACAAACATCCATTCTATGACTTCACACACATACATTCTATCATTTCACACACCTCCATTTTGTGACTTCACACACCTCTATTCTGTGATTTCACACACCTCCATTGTGACTTCACACACCTCCATTCTATGAGTTCACACACCTCCATTCTGACTTCAGACACCTCCATTCTATGACTTCACTCACCTCCATTCTGAATTCACACCCCTCCATTCTGTGACTTCTCACACCTCCATTCTGACTTCACACACCTCCATTCTATGACTTCACTCACCTCCATTCTGAATTCACACACCTCCATTCTGTGACTTCTCACACCTCCATTCTGACTTCACACACCTCCATTCCATGACTTCACACACCTCCATTCTATGAGTTCACACACCTCCATTCTGTGACTTCACACACCTTCATTTTGACTTCACACACCTCCATTCTATGACTTCACACACCTTCATTCTTACTTCACAAACATCCATTCTATGACTTCACACACCTCCACTATATGACTTCATAAACCTCCCTTCTGTGACTTCACACACCTCCATTCTGAGTTCACACACCTCCATTCTGTGACTTCACACACCTCCATTTTGACTTCACACACCTCCATTCTATGACTTCACACACTTCAATTCTATGACTTCACACACCTCCATTCTGTGACTTCACACACCTCCATTGTGAGTTCACACACTACCATTCTCTGACTTCACACACCTCCATTCTGTGTCTTCACACACCTCCATTCTATGACTTCACACACCTCCATTCTATGACTTCACACACCTCCATTCTATGAATTCACACCCCTCCATTCTGTGACTTCACACACCTACATTCTATGACTTCACACACCTCCATTCTTTGACTTCACCTACCTCCATTCTGAGTTCACACCCCTCCATTCTGTGACTTCACACACCTTCATTCTGTGACTTCACACACCTCCATTCTAGGACTTCACACACCTTCATTCTATGACTTCACACACCTCCATTCTGTGATTTCACACCCCTCCACTCTATGACTTCACACACCTCCATTGTGACCTCACACACCACGATTCTATGATTTCACACACTTCCATTTTGACTTCACACACCTCCATTCTATGCCTTCACTCACTGCCATTCTGACTTCACACAGCTTCATTCTGAGCCTTCACAAACCTCCATTCTATGATTTCACACACCTCCGTACTATGACTTCACACACGTCCATCTATGACTTCACACACCTCCATTGTACGACTTCACACACCTCCATTCTGTGACTTCACACACCTCCATTCTATTACTTCACACACTTCCATTGTGACTTCACACACCTCCATTCTATGAGTTAACACATCTCCATTCTATGACTTCACACACCTCCATTCTGACTTCACACACCTCCATTCTATGACTTCATAGACCTCGAATGTGACTTCACTCACCTCCACTCTATGACTTCACATTCCTCCATTCTATGACTTCACACACCTCCATTCTATGACTTCTCACACCTCCATTGACTTCACACACCTCCATTCTATGACTTCACTCACCTCCATTCTGAATTCACACACCTCCATTCTGTGACTTCTCACACCTCCATTCTGATTTCACACACCTCCATTCCATGACTTCACACACCTCCATTCTATGAGTTCACACACCTCCATTCTATGAGTTCACACACCTTCATTTTGACTTCACACACCTCCATTCTATGACTTCACACACCTTCATTCTTACTTCACACACATCCATTCTATGACTTCACACACCTCCATTATATGACTTCATAAACCTCCCTTCTGTGACATCACACACCTCCATTCTGAGTTCACACACCTCCATTCTGTGACTTCACACACCTCCATTTGTGACTTCACACACCAACTTTTTGACTTCACACACCTCCGTTTTGACTTCAGACACTTCCAATCTGTGACTTCACACACCTCCATTCTGTGACTTCACACACCTCTATTGTTTGACTTCACACACCTCCATTCTTTGACTTCACACACCTCCATTCTATGAGTTCACACACCTTAATTTTGACTTCACACACCTCCATTCTATGACTTCACACACATTCACTCTTACTTTAGATACATCCATTCTATGACTTCACACACCTCCATTGTATGTCTTCACAAACCTCCATTCTGTGATTTCACACACCTCAATTCTGTGACTTCACACGTCCATTCTGACTTCACACACCTCCATTCTATGACTTCACACACTTCCATTCTATGACTTCACACACCTCCATTCTGTGACTTCACACACCTCTATTGTGAGTTCAAACACCTCCATTCTGTGACTTCACACACCTCCATTCTGTGATTTCACACACCTCCATTCTATGAATTCACACACCTCCATTCTGTGACTTCACTCACCTCAATTCTATGACTTCACACACCTCCATTCTATGACTTCAAACACCTCCATTATGTGACTTCACAAACCTTCATTCTGTGTTCAACACCTCAATTCTATGACTTCACACACCTCCAATCTGACTTCACACACCTCCATTCTATGACTTCACACACCTCCATTCTATGACTCACACAACTCCATTCTATGACTTCACACACCTCCATTCTAGACTTCACACACCTTCATTCTTACTTCACAAACATCCATTCTATGACTTCACACACATACATTCTATCATTTCACACACCTCCATTTTGTGACTTCACACACCTCCATTCTATGATTTCACACACCTCCATTGTGACTTCACACACCTCAATTCTATGAGTTCACACACCTCCATTCTGACTTCACACACCTCCATTCTATGACTTCACACACCTCCATTCTGACTTCACACAGTCCATTCTGTGAGTTCACAAAACTCCTTTCTATAATTTCACACACCTCCATACTATGACTTCCCACACCTCCATCTATGACTTCACACACCTCCATTCTGAGTTCACATACCTCCATTCTGTGACTTCACACACCTCCATTTGTGACTTCCCACACCACCTTTTTGACTTCACACTCCTCCGTTTTGACTTCACACACTTCCAATCTGTGACTTCACACACCTCCATTCTGTGACTTCACACACCTCTATTGTTTGACTTCACACACCTCCATTCTTTGAGTTCACACACCTCCATTACATCACTTCACACCTCCATTCTATGAGTTCACACACCTCCATTCTATGAGTTCACACACCTTAATTTTGACTTCACACACCGCCATTCTATGACTTCACACACATTCAGTCTTACTTTAGAAACATCCATTCTACGACTTCACACACCTCCATTATATGACTTCATAAACCTCCCTTCTGTGACTTCACACACCTCCATTCTGTGACTTCACACACCTCCATTGTGAGTTCACACACATCCATTCTGTGACTTCAAACACCTCCAATCTGTGACTTCACACACCTCCATTCTATGACTTCACACACCTCCATTCTATGACTTCACACACCTCCATTCTATGAATTCACACACCTCCATTCTGTGACTTCACACACCTACATTCTATGACTTCACACACCTCCATTCTTTGACTTCACCTACCTCCATTCTGAGTTCACACCCCTCCATTCTGTGACTTCACACACCTTCATTCTGTGACTTCACACACCTCCATTCTATGACTTCACACACCTCCATTCTATGACTTCACACACCTCCATTCTGTGACTTCACACACCTTCATTCTGTGACTTCACACACCTCCATTCTATGACTTCACACACCTCCATTCTATGACTTCACACACCTCCATTGTGACCTCACACACCACGATTCTATGATTTCACACACTTCCATTTTGATTTCACACACCTCCATTCTATGCCTTCACTCACTGCCATTCTGACTTCACACAGCTTCATTCTGAGACTTCACAAACCTCCATTCTATGATTTCACACACCTCCATACTATGACTTCACACACGTCCATCTATGACTTCAAACACCTCCATTCTGACTTCACACACCTCCATTGAATGACTTCACACACCTCCATTCTGTGACTTCACACACCTCCATTCTATGACTTCACACACTTCCATTGTGACGTCACACACCTCCATTCTAGGAGTTAACACATCTCCATTCTATGACTTCACACACCTCCATTCTGACTTCACACACCTCCATTCTATGACTTCACAGACCTCGAATGTGACTTCACTCCCCTCCACTCTATGACTTCACACACCTCCATTCTATGACTTCCCACACCTCCTTTCTATGACTTCACCCAACTCCATTCAGCGACTTCACACCTCCGTTCTGACTTCACACACATCCATTCTGTGACTTCACACACCTCCATTCAATGTCTTCACACACCTCCATTCTATGACTTCACACACCTCCATTCTTTGACTTCACATACCACTATTCTATGACTTCACACACCTTCATTCTTACTTCACAAACATCCATTCTATGACTTCACACACCTCCATTCTACGACTTCACACACCTCCATTATGTGACTTCAAAAACCTCCATTCTGTGTTCACACACCTCAATTCTGTGACTTCACACACCACCAATCTGACTTCACACACCTCCATTCTATGACTTCACACACCTCCATTCTATGACTTCACACACTTCCATTCTATGACTTCACACACCTCCATTCTGTGAGTTCACACACCTCTATTGTGAGTTCAAACACCTCCATTCTGTGACTTCACACACCTCCATTCTGTGATTTCACACACCTCCATTCTATGAATTCACACACCTCCATTCTGTGATTTCACACACCTCCATTCTATGACTTCACACACCTCCAGTGTGATCTCACACACCACGATTCTATGATTTCACACACTTCCATTTTGACTTCACACACCTCCATTCTATGCCTTCACTCACTGCCATTCTGACTTCACACAGCTTCATTCTGAGACTTCACAAACCTCCATTCTATGATTTCACACACCTCCATACTATGACTTCACACACGTCCATCTATGACTTCACACACCTCCATTCTGACTTCACACACCTCCATTGTATGACTTCACACACCTCCATTCTGTGCCTTCACACACCTCCATTCTATGACTTCACACACCTCCATTGTGACCTCACACACCACGATTCTATGATTTCACACACTTCCATTTTGATTTCACACACCTCCATTCTATGCCTTCACTCACTGCCATTCTGACTTCACACAGCTTCATTCTGAGACTTCACAAACCTCCATTCTATGATTTCACACACATCCATACTATGACTTCACACACGTCCATCTATGACTTCAAACACCTCCATTCTGACTTCACACACCTCCATTGAATGACTTCAAACACCTCCATTCTGTGACTTCACACACCTCCATTCTATGACTTCACACACTTCCATTGTGACGTCACACACCTCCATTCTAGGAGTTAACACATCTCCATTCTATGACTTCACACACCTCCATTCTGACTTCACACACCTCCATTCTATGACTTCACAGACCTCGAATGTGACTTCACTCCCCTCCACTCTATGACTTCACACACCTCCATTCTATGACTTCCCACACCTCCTTTCTATGACTTCACCCAACTCCATTCAGCGACTTCACACCTCCGTTCTGACTTCACACACATCCATTCTGTGACTTCACACACCTCCATTCAATGTCTTCACACACCTCCATTCTATGACTTCACACACCTCCATTCTTTGACTTCACATACCACTATTCTATGACTTCACACACCTTCATTCTTACTTCACAAACATCCATTCTATGACTTCACACACCTCCATTCTACGACTTCACACACCTCCATTATGTGACTTCACAAACCTCCATTCTGTGTTCACACACCTCAATTCTGTGACTTCACACACCTCCAATCTGACTTCACACACTTCCATTCTATGACTTCACACACCTCCAATCTATGACTTCACACACCTCCATTTTGTGACTTCACACACCTCCATTCTGTGACTTCACACAGCTCCATTCTATGACTTCACACAACTCCATTCTGTGACGTCACACACCTCAATTCTTTGACTTCACACACCTTCATTCTTACTTCACAAACATCCATTCTATGACTTCACACACATACATTCTATCATTTCACACACCTCCATTTTGTGACTTCACACACCTCCATTCTATGATTTCACACACCTCCATTGTGACTTCACACACCTCCATTCTATGAGTTCACACACCTCCATTCTGACTTCACACACCTCCATTCTATGACTTCACACACCTCCATTCTGACTTCACACAGTCCATTCTGTGAGTTCACAAAACTCCTTTCTATAATTTCACACACCTCCATACTATGACTTCCCACACCTCCATCTATGACTTCCCACACCTCCATTCTGAGTTCACATACCTCCATTCTGTGATTTCACACACCTCAATTTGTGACTTCCCACACCACCTTTTTGACTTCGCACTCCTCCGTTTTGACTTCACACACTTCCAATCTGTGACTTCACACACCTCCATTCTGTGACTTCACACACCTCTATTGTTTGACTTCACACACCTCCATTCTTTGACTTCACACACCTCCATTCCATGACTTCACACCTCCAATCTATGAGTTCGCACACCTCCATTCTATGAGTTCACACACCTTAATTTTTACTTCACTCACATCCATTCTATGACTTCACACACATTCAGTCTTACTTTAGAAACATCCATTCTATGACTTCACACACCTCCATTGTATGTCTTCACAAACCTCCATTCTGTGACTTCACACACCTCCATTCTGCGATTTCACACACCTCCATTCTATGAATTCACATACCTCCATTCTATGACTTCACACACCTCAGTTCTGTGACTTCACACACATCCATTCTATGACTTCACACACCTCCATTCTATGACTTCACACACTTCCATTCTATGACTTCACACACCTCCATTCTGTGACTTCACACACCTCTATTGTGAGTTCAAACACCTCCATTCTGTGACTTCACACACCTCCATTCTGTGATTTCACACACCTCCATTCTATGAATTCACACACCTCCATTCTATGACTTCACACACCTCAATTCTGTGACTTCACACACATCCATTCTATGAATTCCCACACCTCCATTTTGACTTCACACACTTCTATTCTATGACTTCACACACCTCCATTCTGACTTCACACAGCTCGATTCTGTGACTTCGCAAAACTCCATTCTATGATTTCACACACCTCCATTCTATGACTTCACACACATCCATTCTATGACTTCACACACCTAAATTCTTTGCCTTCACACACCTCTATTCTATGACTTCACACACCTTCATTCTTTCTTCACAAACATCCATTCTATGACTTCACACACATCCATTCTATGACTGCTCACACATCCATTATGTGACTTCACAAACCTCCATTCTGTGTTCACACACCTCAAATCTGTGACTTCACACACCTCCATTCTGACTTCACACACCTCCATTCTATGACTTCACACACCTCCATTCTATGACTTCACACACCTGCATTCTGTGACTTCACCCACCTCCATTCTATGACTTCACACACCTCCATTGTGATTTCACACACCTCCGTTCTATGAGTTCACACACCTCCATTCTGATTTCAAACACCTCAATTCTATGACTTCACACACCTCCATTCTGACTTCACACACCTCCATTCTGTGACTTCAAACACCTCCATTCTATGATTTCAGACACCTCCATTGTATGATTTCACACACCTCCATTCTATGACTTCACAAACCTCCATTCTATGACTTCACTCACCTCCATTCTGAATTCACACACCTCCATTCTGTGACTTCACACAGCTCCATTCTATGACTTCACACAGCCCCATTCTGTGACGTCACACACCTCAATTCTTTGACTTCACACACCTTCATTCTTACTTCACAAACATCCATTCTATGACTTCACACACATACATTCTATCATTTCACACACCTCCATTCTGACTTCACACAGCTCCATTCTGTGACTTCGCAAAACTCCATTCTATGATTTCACACACCTCCATTCTATGACTTCACACACATCCATTCTATGACTTCACACACCTCCATTCTTTGCCTTCACACACCTCTATTCTATGACTTCACACACCTTCATTCTTTCTTCACAAACATCCATTCTATGACTTCACACACATCCATTCTATGACTGCACACACATCCATTATGTGACTTCACAAACCTCCATTCTGTGTTCACACACCTCAATTCTGTGACTTCACATACCTCCATTCTGACTTCACACACCTCCATTCTATGACTTCACACACCTCCATTCTATGACTTCACACACCTGCATTCTGTGACTTCACCCACCTCCATTCTATGACTTCACACACCTCCATTGTGATTTCACACACCTCCGTTCTATGAGTTCACACACCTCCATTCTGATTTCAAACCCCTCAATTCTATGACTTCACACACCTCCATTCTGACTTCACACACCTCCATTCTGTGACTTCAAACACCTCCATTCTATGATTTCAGACACCTCCATTGTATGATTTCACACACCTCCATTCTATGACTTCACACACCTCCATTCTATGACTTCACTCACCTCCATTCTGAATTCACACACCTCCATTCTGTGACTTCACACAGCTCCATTCTATGACTTCACACAACTCCATTCTGTGACGTCACACACCTCAATTCTTTGACTTCACACACCTTCATTCTTACTTCACAAACATCCATTCTATGACTTCACACACATACATTCTATCATTTCACACACCTCCATTTTGTGACTTCACACACCTCCATTCTGTGATTTCACACACCTCCATTGTGACTTCACACACCTCCATTCTATGAGTTCACACACCTCCATTCTGACTTCAGACACCTCCATTCTATGACTTCACACACCTCCATTCTGAATTTACACCCCTCCATTTTGTGACTTCTCACACCTCCATTCTGACTTCACACACCTCCATTCTATGACTTCACTCACCTCCATTCTGAATTCACACACCTCCATTCTGTGACTGCTCACACCTCCATTCTGACTTCACACACCTCCATTCCATGACTTCACACACCCCCATTCTATGAGTTCACACACCTCCATTCTATGACTTCACACACCTTCATTTTGACTTCACACACCTCCATTCTATGACTTCACACACCTTCATTCTTACTTCACAAACATCCATTCTATGACTTCACACACCTCCACTATATGACTTCATAAACCTCCCTTCTGTGACTTCACACCTCCATTCTGAGTTCACACACCTCCATTCTGTGACTTCACACACCTCCATTTTGACTTCACACACCTCCATTCTATGACTTCACACACTTCCATTCTATGACTTCACACACCTCCATTCTGTGACTTCACACACCTCCATTGTGAGTTCACACACTTCCATTCTGTGACTTCACACACCTCCATTCTGCGTCTTCACACACCTCCATTCTATGACTTCACACACCTGCATTCTATGACTTCACACACCTCCATTCTATGAATTCAAACCCCTCCATTCTGTGACTTCACACACCTACATTCTATGACTTCACACACCTCCATTCTTTGACTTCACCTACCTCCATTCTGAGTTCACACCCCTCCATTCTGTGACTTCACACACCTTCATTCTGTGACTTCACACACCTCCATTCTAGGATTTCACACAGCTTCATTCTATGACTTCACACACCTCCATTCTGTGATTTCACACACCTCCATTCTATGACTTCACACACCTCCATTGTGACCTCACACACCACGATTCTATGATTTCACACACTTCCATTTTGACTTCACACACCTCCATTCTATGCCTTCACTCACTGCCATTCTAACTTCACACAGCTTCATTCTGAGCCTTCACAAACCTCCATTCTATGATTTCACACACCTCCATACTATGACTTCACACACGTCCATCTATGACTTCACACACCTCCATTGTACGACTTCACACACCTCCATTCTGTGACTTCACAAACCTCCATTCTATTACTTCACACACTTCCATTGTGACGTCACCCACCTCCATTCTATGAGTTAACACATCTCCATTCTATGACTTCACACACCTCCATTCTGACTTCACACACCTCCATTCTATGACTTCATAGACCTCGAATGTGACTTCACTCACCTCCACTCTATGACTTCACATTCCTCCATTCTATGACTTCACACACCTCCATTCTATGACTTCACTCACCTCCATTCTGAATTCACACACCTCCAATCTGTGACTTCTCACACCTCCATTCTGATTTTACACACCTCCATTCCATGACTTCACACACCTCCATTCTATGAGTTCACACACCTCCATATTATGAGTTCACACACCTTCATTTTGACTTCACACACCTCCATTCTATGACTTCACACACCTTCATTCTTACTTCACAAACATCCATTCTATGACTTCACACACCTCCATTATATGACTTCATAAACCTCCCTTCTGTGACATCACACACCTCCATTCTGAGTTCACACACCTCCATTCTGTGACTTCACACACCTCCATTTGTGACTTCACACACCAACTTTTTGACTTCACACACCTTCGTTTTGACTTCAGACACTTCCAATCTGTGACTTCACACACCTCCATTCTGTGACTTCACACACCTCTATTGTTTGAATTCACACACCTTAATTTTGACTTCACACACCTCCATTCTATGACTTCACACACATTCACTCTTACTTTAGATACATCCATTCTATGACTTCACACACCTCCATTGTATGTCTTCACAAACCTCCATTCTGTGATTTCACAATCCTCAATTCTGTGACTTCACACGTCCATTCTGACTTCACACACCTCCATTCTATGACTTCACACACTTCCATTCTATGACTTCACACACCTCCATTCTGTGACTTCACACACCTCTATTGTGAGTTCAAACACCTCCATTCTGTGACTTCACACACCTCCATTCTCTGATTTCACACACCTCCATTCTATGAATTCACACACCTCCATTCTGTGACTTCACCCACCTCAATTCTATGACTTCACACACCTCCATTCTATGACTTCAAACACCTCCATTATGTGACTTCACAAACCTTCATTCTGTGTTCAACACCTCAATTCTGTGACTTCACACACCTCCAATCTGACTTCACACACCTCCATTCTATGACTTCACACACCTCCATTCTATGACTTCACACACCTCCATTCTGTGACTTCACACACCTCCATTCTGGACTTCACACACCTTCATTCTTACTTCACAAACATCCATTCTATGACTTCACACACATACATTCTATCATTTCACACACCTCCATTTTGTGACTTCACACACCTCCATTCTATGATTTCACACACCTCCATTGTGACTTCACACACCTCCATTCTATGAGTTCACACACCTCCATTCTGACTTCACACACCTCCATTCTATGACTTCACACACCTCCATTGTGACTTCACACTGTCCATTCTGTGAGTTCACAAAACTCCTTTCTATAATTTCACACACCTCCATACTATGACTTCCCACACCTCCATCTATGACTTCACACACCTCCATTCTGAGTTCACATACCTCCATTCTGTGACTTCACACACCTCCATTCTTTGACTTCACACACCTCCATTCTATGAGTTCACACACCTTAATTTTGACTTCACACACCTCCATTCTATGACTTCACACACATTCACTCTTACTTTAGAAACATCCATTCTATGACTTCACACACCTCCATTGTATGTCTTCACAAACCTCCATTCTGTGACTTCACACACCTCAATTCTGTGACTTCACACGTCCATTCTGACTTCACACACTTCCAATCTATGACTTCACACACTTCCATTCTATGACTTCACACACCTCCATTCTGTGACTTCACACACCTCCGTTCTGTGATTTCACACACCTCCATTCTATGAATTCACACACCTCCATTCTATGACTTCACACACCTCAATTCTGTGACTTCACACACATCCACTCTATGACTTCACACACCTCAATTCTATGACTTCACACACTTCCATTCTATGACTTCACACACCTCCATTCTGTGACTTCACACACCTCTATTGTGAGTTCAAACACCTCCATTCTGTGACTTCACACACCTCCATTCTGTGATTTCACACACCTCCACTCTATGAATTCACACACCTCCATTCTATGACTTCACACACCTCCATTTTGACTTCACACACTTCTATTCTATGACTTCACACACCTCCATTCTGACTTCACACAGCTCCATTCTGTGACTTCACAAAACTCCATTTTATGATTTCACACACCTCCATACTATGACTTCACACACCTACATCTATGACTTCACACACCTCCTTCTATGACTTCACACACCTCCATTCTGAGTTCACACACCTCCATTCTGTGACTTCACAGAACTCCATTCGGACTTCACTCACCTCCATTGTATGACTTCACACACCTCCATTCTGTGACTTCACACACCTCCATTCTATGACTTCACACACTTCCATTGTGACGTCACACACCTCCATTCTATGAGTTCACATATCTCCATTCTATGACTTCACACACCTCCATTCTTAATTCACACACCTCCATTCTATGACTTCACAGACCTCGAATCTTTGACTTCACTCACCTCCACTCTACGACTTCACACTCCTCCATTCTATGACTTCCCACACCTCCTTTCTGTGACTTCACACACCTCCATTCTATGACTTCACACACCTCCATTCTGAATTGACACATCTCCATCCTGTGACTTTACACACCTCCATTCTGCGATTTCACACTTCCATTCTGACTTCACACACCTCTATTCTGTGACTTCACACACCTCCATTCTGAATTGACACATCTCCATCCTGTGACTTTACACACCTCCATTCTGACTTCACAACGCTCCATTCTATGACTTCACACAACTCCATACTGTGACGTCACACACCTCCATTCTATGACTTCACACACCTTCATTCTTACTTCAAAAACATCCATTCTATGACTTCACACACCTCCATTCTATGACTTCACACACCTCCATTTTGTGACTTCACACACCTCCATTCTATGATTTCACACACCTCCATTGTGACTTCACACACGTCCATAATATGAGTTCACACACCTCCATTCTGAGTTCACACACCTCCATTCTATGACTTCACACTCCTCCATTCTGGCTTCACACAGCTCCATTCTGTGACTCAACAAAAATCCATTCTATGATTTCACACACCTCCATACTATGACTTCACACACCTCCATCTATGACTTCACACACCTCCATTCTGAGTTCACACACCTCCATTCTGTGACTTCACACACCTGCATTCTGACTTCACACACCTCCATTTTATGACTTCACACACCTCCATTCTATGACTTCACACACCTGCATTCTGTGACTTCGCACACCTCCATTCTATGAGTTCACACACTTCCTTTGTGATTTCACACACCTCCGTTCTATGAGTTCACACACCTCCATTCTGATTTCAAACACCTCAATTCTATGACTTCACACACCTCCATTCTGACTTCACACACCTCCATTCTGTGACCTCAAACACCTCCATTCTATGCTTTCAGACACCTCCATTGTATGATTTCACACACCTCCATTCTATGACTTCACACACCTCCATTCTATGACTTCACTCACCTCCATTCTGAATTCACACACCTCCATTCTGTGACTTCTCACACCTCCATTCTGACTTCACACACCTCCATTCTATGACTTCACTCACCTCCATTCTGAATTCACACACCTCCATTCTGTGACTTCTCACACCTCCATTCTGACTTCACACACCTCCATTCCATGACTTCACACACCTCCATTCTATGAGTTCACACACCTCCATTCTATGAGTTCACACACCTCCATTCTATGAGTTCACACACCTTCATTTTGACTTCACACACCTCCATTCTATGACTTCATAACCCTTCATTCTTACTTCACAAACATCCATTCTATGACTTCACACACCTCCATTATATGACTTCATAAACCTCCCTTCTGTGACTTCACACACCTCCAATCTGAGTTCACACACCTCCATTCTGTGACTTCACACACCTCCATTTTGACTTCACACACCTCCAGTCTATGACTTCACACACTTCAATTCTATGACTTCACACACCTCCATTCTGTGACTTCACACACATCCATTGTGAGTTCACACACCTCCATTCTGTGACTTCACACACCTCCATTCTGTGACTTCACACACCTCCATTCTATGACCTCACACACCTCCATTCTATGACTTCACACACCTCCATTCTATGAATTCACACACCTGCATTCTGTGACTTCACACACCTACATTCTATGACTTCACACACCTCCATTCTTTGACTTCACCTACCTCCATTCTGAGTTCACACCCCTCCATTCTGTGACTTCACACACCTTCATTCTGTGACTTCACACACCTACATTCTATGACTTCACACACCTCCATTCTATGACTTCACACAGCTCCATTCTGTGATTTCACACACCTCCATTCTATGACTTCACACACCTCCAGTGTGACCTCATACACCACGATTCTATGATTTCACACACTTCCATTTTGACTTCACACACCTCCAATCTATGCCTTCACTCACTGCCATTCTGACTTCACACAGCTTCATTCTGAGACTTCACAAACCTCCATTCTATGATTTCACACACCTCCATACTATGACTTCACAGACGTCCATCTATGACTTCACACACCTCCATTCTGACTTCACACACCTCCATTGTATGACTTCACACACCTCCATTCTGTGCCTTCACACACCTCCATTCTATGACTTCACACACTTCCATTGTGACGTCACCCACTTCCATTCTATGAGTTAACACATCTCAATTCTATGACTTCACACACCTCCATTCTGACTTCACACACCTCCATTCTGTGACTTCACACACCTCCATTCTGTGACTTCACAGAACTCCATTCGGACTTCACTCACCTCCATTGTATGACTTCACACACCTCCATTCTGTGACTTCACACACCTCCATTCTATGACTTCACACACTTCCATTGTGACGTCACACACCTCCATTCTATGAGTTCACATATCTCCATTCTATGACTTCACACACCTCCATTCTTAATTCACACACCTCCATTCTATGACTTCACAGACCTCGTATCTTTGACTTCACTCACCTCCACTCTACGACTTCACACTCCTCCATTCTATGACTTCCAACACCTCCTTTCTATGACTTCAACCACCTCCATTCTGCGATTTCACACCTCCATTCTGACTTCACACACCTCTTTTCTGTGACTTCACACACCTCCATTCTGAATTGACACATCTCCATCCTGTGACTTTACACACCTCCATTCTGACTTCACAACGCTCCATTCTATGTCTTCACACAACTCCATACTGTGACGTCACACACCTCCATTCTATGACTTCACACACCTTCATTCTTACTTCAAAAACATCCATTCTATGACTTCACACACCTCCATTCTATGACTTCACACACCTCCATTTTGTGACTTCACACACCTCCATTCTATGATTTCACACACCTCCATTGTGACTTCACACACGTCCATAATATGAGTTCACACACCTCCATTCTGAGTTCACACACCTCCATTCTATGACTTCACACTCCTCCATTCTGGCTTCACACAGCTCCATTCTGTGACTCAACAAAAATCCATTCTATGATTTCACACACCTCCATACTATGACTTCACACACCTCCATCTATGACTTCACACACCTCCATTCTGAGTTCACACACCTCCATTCTTGACTTCACACACCTCCATTCTGACTTCACACACCTCCATTCTATGACTTCACACACCTCCATTCTATGACTTCACACACCTGCATTCTGTGACTTCGCACACCTCCATTCTATGAGTTCACACACTTCCTTTGTGATTTCACACACCTCCGTTCTATGAGTTCACACACCTCCATTCTGATTTCAAACACCTCAATTCTATGACTTCACACACCTCCATTCTGACTTCACACACCTCCAGTCTGTGACTTCAAACACCTCCATTCTATGATTTCAGACACCTCCATTGTATGATTTCACACACCTCCATTCTATGACTTCACACACCTCCATTCTATGACTTCACTCCCCTCCATTCTGAATTCACACACCTCCATTCTGTGACTTCTCACACCTCCATTCTGACTTCACACACCTCCATTCTATGACTTCACTCACCTCCATTCTGAATTCACACACCTCCATTCTGTGACTTCTCACACCTCCATTCTGACTTCACACACCTCCATTCCATGACTTCACACACCTCCATTCTATGAGTTCACACACCTCCATTCTATGAGTTCACACACCTTCATTTTGACTTCACACACCTCCATTCTATGACTTCATAACCCTTCATTCTTACTTCACAAACATCCATTCTATGACTTCACACACCTCCATTATATGACTTCATAAACCTCCCTTCTGTGACTTCACACACCTCCATTCTGAGTTCACACACCTCCATTCTGTGACTTCACACACCTCCATTTTGACTTCACACACCTCCAGTCTATGACTTCACACACTTCAATTCTATGACTTCACACACCTCCATTCTGTGACTTCACACACCTCCATTGTGAGTTCACACACCTCCATTCTGTGACTTCACACACCTCCATTCTGTGACTTCACACACCTCCATTCTATGACTTCACACACCTCCATTCTATGACTTCACACACCTCCATTCTATGAATTCACACCCCTCCATTCTGTGACTTCACACACCTACATTCTATGACTTCACACACCTCCATCCTTTGACTTCACCTACCTCCATTCTGAGTTCACACCCCTCCATTCTGTGACTTCACACACCTTCATTCTGTGACTTCACACACCTACATTCTATGACTTCACACACCTCCATTCTATGACTTCACACAGCTCCATTCTGTGATTTCACACACCTCCATTCTATGACTTCACACACCTCCAGTGTGACCTCACACACCACGATTCTATGATTTCACACACTTCCATTTTGACTTCACACACCTCCAATCTATGCCTTCACTCACTGCCATTCTGACTTCACACAGCTTCATTCTGAGACTTCACAAACCTCCATTCTATGATTTCACACACCTCCATACTATGACTTCACACACGTCCATCTATGACTTCACACACCTCCATTCTGACTTCACACACCTCCATTGTATGACTTCACACACCTCCATTCTGTGCCTTCACACACCTCCATTCTATGACTTCACACACTTCCATTGTGACGTCACCCACTTCCATTCTATCAGTTAACACATCTCCATTCTATGACTTCACACACCTCCATTCTGACTTCACACACCTCCATTCTGTGACTTCACACACCTCCATTCTGGACTTCACACACCTTCATTCTTACTTCACAAACATCCATTCTATGACTTCACACACATACATTCTATCATTTCACACACCTCCATTTTGTGACTTCCCACACCTCCATTCTATGATTTCACACACCTCCATTGTGACTTCACACACCTCCATTCTATGAGTTCACACACCTCCATTCTGACTTCACACACCTCCATTCTATGACTTCACACACCTCCATTGTGACTTCACACTGTCCATTCTGTGAGTTCACAAAACTCCTTTCTATAAATTCACACACCTCCATACTATGACTTCCCACACCTCCATCTATGACTTCACACACCTCCATTCTGAGTTCACATACCTCCATTCTGTGACTTCACACACCTCCATTCTTTGACTTCACACACCTCCATTCTATGAGTTCACACACCTTAATTTTGACTTCACACACCTCCATTCTATGACTTCACACACATTCACTCTGACTTTAGAAACATCCATTCTATGACTTCACACACCTCTATTGTATGTCTTCACAAACCTCCATTCTGTGACTTCACACACCTCAATTCTGTGACTTCACACGTCCATTCTGACTTCACACACCTCCATTCTATGACTTCACACACTTCCATTCTATGACTTCCCACACCTCCATTCTGTGACTTCACACACCTCTATTGTGAGTTCAAACACCTCCATTCTGTGACTTCACACACCTCCATTCTGTGATTTCACACACCTCCATTCTATGAATTCACACACCTCCATTCTATGACTTCACACACCTCAATTCTGTGACTTCACACACATCCATTCTATGACTTCACACACCTCAATTCTATGACTTCACACACTTCCATTCTATGACTTCACACACCTCCATTCTGTGACTTCACACACCTCTATTGTGAGTTCAAACACCTCCATTCTGTGACTTCACACACCTCCATTCTGTGATTTCACACACCTCCACTCTATGAATTCACACAACTCCATTCTATGACTTCACACACCTCAATTCTGTGACTTCACACACATCCATTCTATGACTTCACACACCTCCATTTTGATTTCACACACTTCTATTCTATGACTTCACACACCTCCATTCTGACTTCACACAGCTCCATTCTGTGACTTCACAAAACTCCATTTTATGATTTCACACACCTCCATACTATGACTTCACACACCTACATCTATGACTTCACACACCTCCTTCTATGACTTCACACACCTCCATTCTGAGTTCACACCCCTCCATCCTGTGACTTCACACACCTTCATTCTGTGACTTCACACACCTACATTCTATGACTTCACACACCTCCATTCTATGACTTCACACAGCTCCATTCTGTGATTTCACACACCTCCATTCTATGACTTCACACACCTCCAGTGTGACCTCACACACCACGATTCTATGATTTCACACACTTCCATTTTGACTTCACACACCTCCAATCTATGCCTTCACTCACTGCCATTCTGACTTCACACAGCTTCATTCTGAGACTTCACAAACCTCCATTCTATGATTTCACACACCTCCATACTATGACTTCACACACGTCCATCTATGACTTCACACACCTCCATTCTGACTTCACACACCTCCATTGTATGACTTCACACACCTCCATTCTGTGCCTTCACACACCTCCATTCTATGACTTCACACACTTCCATTGTGACGTCACCCACTTCCATTCTATCAGTTAACACATCTCCATTCTATGACTTAACACACCTCCATTCTGACTTCACACACCTCCATTCTGTGACTTCACACACCTCCATTCTGGACTTCACACACCTTCATTCTTACTTCACAAACATCCATTCTATGACTTCACACACATACATTCTATCATTTCACACACCTCCATTTTGTGACTTCACACACCTCCATTCTATGATTTCACACACCTCCATTGTGACTTCACACACCTCCATTCTATGAGTTCACACACCTCCATTCTGACTTCACACACCTCCATTCTATGACTTCACACACCTCCATTGTGACTTCACACTGTCCATTCTGTGAGTTCACAAAACTCCTTTCTATAATTTCACACACCTCCATAATATGACTTCCCACACCTCCATCTATGACTTCACACACCTCCATTCTGAGTTCACATACCTCCATTCTGTGACTTCACACACCTCCATTCTTTGACTTCACACACCTGCAGTCTATGAGTTCACACACCTTAATTTTGACTTCACACACCTCCATTCTATGACTTCACACACATTCACTCTTACTTTAGAAACATCCATTCTATGACTTCACACTCCTCCATTGTATGTCTTCACAAACCTCCATTCTGTGACTTCACACACCTCAAGTCTGTGACTTCACACGTCCATTCTGACTTCACACACCTCCATTCTATGACTTCACACACTTCCATTCTATGACTTCACACACCTCCATTCTGTGACTTCACACACCTCTATTGTGAGTTCAAACACCTCCATTCTGTGACTTCACACACCTCCATTCTGTGATTTCACACACCTCCATTCTATGAATTCACACACCTCCATTCTATGACTTCACACACCTCAATTCTGTGACTTCACACACATCCATTCTATGACTTCACACACCTCAATTCTATGACTTCACACACTTCCATTCTATGACTTCACACACCTCCATTCTGTGACTTCACACACCTCTATTGTGAGTTCAAACACCTCCATTCTGTGACTTCACACACCTCCATTCTGTGATTTCACACGCCTCCACTCTATGAATTCACACACCTCCATTCTATGACTTCACACACCTCAATTCTGTGACTTCACACACATCCATTCTATGACTTCACACACCTCCATTTTGATTTCACACACTTCTATTCTATGACTTCACACACCTCCATTCTGACTTCACACAGCTCCATTCTGTGACTTCACAAAACTCCATTTTATGATTTCACACACCTCCATACTATGACTTCACACACCTACATCTATGACTTCACACACCTCCTTCTATGACTTCACACACCTCCATTCTGATTTCACACACCTCCATTCTGTGACTTCACAGAACTCCATTCGGACTTCACTCACCTCCATTGTATGACTTCACACACCTCCATTCTGTGACTTCACACACCTCCATTCTATGACTTCACACACTTCCATTGTGACGTCACACACCTCCATTCTATGAGTTCACATATCTCCATTCTATGACTTCACACACCTCCATTCTTAATTCACACACCTCCATTCTATGACTTCACAGACCTCGTATGTTTGACTTCACTCACCTCCACTCTACGACTTCACACTCCTCCATTCTATGACTTCCCACACCTCCTTTCTATGACTTCAACCACCTCCATTCTGCGATTTCACACCTCCATTCTGACTTCACACACCTCTATTCTGTGACTTCACACACCTCCATTCTGAATTGACACATCTCCATCCTGTGACTTTACACACCTCCATTCTGACTTCACAACGCTCCATTCTATGACTTCACACAACTCCATACTGTGACGTCACACACCTCCATTCTATGACTTCACACACCTTCATTCTTACTTCAAAAACATCCATTCTATGACTTCACACACCTCCATTCTATGACTTCACACACCTCCATTTTGTGACTTCACACACCTCCATTCTATGATTTCACACACCTCCATTGTGACTTCACACACGTCCATAATATGAGTTCACACACCTCCATTCTGAGTTCACACACCTCCATTCTATGACTTCACACTCCTCCATTCTGGCTTCACACAGCTCCATTCTGTGACTCAACAAAAATCCATTCTATGATTTCACACACCTCCATACTATGACTTCACACACCTCCATCTATGACTTCACACACCTCCATTCTGAGTTCACACACCTCCATTCTTGACTTCACACACCTCCATTCTGACTTCACACACCTCCATTCTATGACTTCACACACCTCCATTCTATGACTTCACACACCTGCATTCTGTGACTTCGCACACCTCCATTCTATGAGTTCACACACTTCCTTTGTGATTTCACACACCTCCGTTCTATGAGTTCACACACCTCCATTCTGATTTCCAACACCTCAATTCTATGACTTCACACACCTCCATTCTGACTTCACACACCTCCATTCTGTGACTTCAAACACCTCCATTCTATGATTTCAGACACCTCCATTGTATGATTTCACACACCTCCATTCTATGACTTCACACACCTCCATTCTATGACTTCACTCACCTCCATTCTGAATTCACACACCTCCATTCTGTGACTTCTCACACCTCCATTCTGACTTCACACACCTCCATTCTATGACTTCACTCACCTCCATTCTGAATTCACACACCTCCATTCTGTGACTTCTCACACCTCCATTCTGACTTCACACACCTCCATTCCATGACTTCACACACCTCCATTCTATGAGTTCACACACCTCCATTCTATGAGTTCACACACCTTCATTTTGACTTCACACACCTCCATTCTATGACTTCATAACCCTTCATTCTTACTTCACAAACATCCATTCTATGACTTCACACACCTCCATTATATGACTTCATAAACCTCCCTTCTGTGACTTCACACACCTCCATTCTGAGTTCACACACCTCCATTCTGTGACTTCACACACCTCCATTTTGACTTCACACACCTCCAGTCTATGACTTCACACACTTCAATTCTATGACTTCACACACCTCCATTCTGTGACTTCACACACCTCCATTGTGAGTTCACACACCTCCATTCTGTGACTTCACACACCTCCATTCTATGACTTCACACACTTCCATTGTGACGTCACCCACTTCCATTCTATCAGTTAACACATCTCCATTCTATGACTTAACACACCTCCATTCTGACTTCACACACCTCCATTCTGTGACTTCACACACCTCCATTCTGGACTTCACACACCTTCATTCTTACTTCACAAACATCCATTCTATGACTTCACACACATACATTCTATCATTTCACACACCTCCATTTTGTGACTTCACACACCTCCATTCTATGATTTCACACACCTCCATTGTGACTTCACACACCTCCATTCTATGAGTTCACACACCTCCATTCTGACTTCACACACCTCCATTCTATGACTTCACACACCTCCATTGTGACTTCACACTGTCCATTCTGTGAGTTCACAAAACTCCTTTCTATAATTTCACACACCTCCATAATATGACTTCCCACACCTCCATCTATGACTTCACACACCTCCATTCTGAGTTCACATACCTCCATTCTGTGACTTCACACACCTCCATTCTTTGACTTCACACACCTGCAGTCTATGAGTTCACACACCTTAATTTTGACTTCACACACCTCCATTCTATGACTTCACACACATTCACTCTTACTTTAGAAACATCCATTCTATGACTTCACACTCCTCCATTGTATGTCTTCACAAACCTCCATTCTGTGACTTCACACACCTCAAGTCTGTGACTTCACACGTCCATTCTGACTTCACACACCTCCATTCTATGACTTCACACACTTCCATTCTATGACTTCACACACCTCCATTCTGTGACTTCACACACCTCTATTGTGAGTTCAAACACCTCCATTCTGTGACTTCACACACCTCCATTCTGTGATTTCACACACCTCCATTCTATGAATTCACACACCTCCATTCTATGACTTCACACACCTCAATTCTGTGACTTCACACACATCCATTCTATGACTTCACACACCTCAATTCTATGACTTCACACACTTCCATTCTATGACTTCACACACCTCCATTCTGTGACTTCACACACCTCTATTGTGAGTTCAAACACCTCCATTCTGTGACTTCACACACCTCCATTCTGTGATTTCACACGCCTCCACTCTATGAATTCACACACCTCCATTCTATGACTTCACACACCTCAATTCTGTGACTTCACACACATCCATTCTATGACTTCACACACCTCCATTTTGATTTCACACACTTCTATTCTATGACTTCACACACCTCCATTCTGACTTCACACAGCTCCATTCTGTGACTTCACAAAACTCCATTTTATGATTTCACACACCTCCATACTATGACTTCACACACCTACATCTATGACTTCACACACCTCCTTCTATGACTTCACACACCTCCATTCTGATTTCACACACCTCCATTCTGTGACTTCACAGAACTCCATTCGGACTTCACTCACCTCCATTGTATGACTTCACACACCTCCATTCTGTGACTTCACACACCTCCATTCTATGACTTCACACACTTCCATTGTGACGTCACACACCTCCATTCTATGAGTTCACATATCTCCATTCTATGACTTCACACACCTCCATTCTTAATTCACACACCTCCATTCTATGACTTCACAGACCTCGTATGTTTGACTTCACTCACCTCCACTCTACGACTTCACACTCCTCCATTCTATGACTTCCCACACCTCCTTTCTATGACTTCAACCACCTCCATTCTGCGATTTCACACCTCCATTCTGACTTCACACACCTCTATTCTGTGACTTCACACACCTCCATTCTGAATTGACACATCTCCATCCTGTGACTTTACACACCTCCATTCTGACTTCACAACGCTCCATTCTATGACTTCACACAACTCCATACTGTGACGTCACACACCTCCATTCTATGACTTCACACACCTTCATTCTTACTTCAAAAACATCCATTCTATGACTTCACACACCTCCATTCTATGACTTCACACACCTCCATTTTGTGACTTCACACACCTCCATTCTATGATTTCACACACCTCCATTGTGACTTCACACACGTCCATAATATGAGTTCACACACCTCCATTCTGAGTTCACACACCTCCATTCTATGACTTCACACTCCTCCATTCTGGCTTCACACAGCTCCATTCTGTGACTCAACAAAAATCCATTCTATGATTTCACACACCTCCATACTATGACTTCACACACCTCCATCTATGACTTCACACACCTCCATTCTGAGTTCACACACCTCCATTCTTGACTTCACACACCTCCATTCTGACTTCACACACCTCCATTCTATGACTTCACACACCTCCATTCTATGACTTCACACACCTGCATTCTGTGACTTCGCACACCTCCATTCTATGAGTTCACACACTTCCTTTGTGATTTCACACACCTCCGTTCTATGAGTTCACACACCTCCATTCTGATTTCAAACACCTCAATTCTATGACTTCACACACCTCCATTCTGACTTCACACACCTCCATTCTGTGACTTCAAACACCTCCATTCTATGATTTCAGACACCTCCATTGTATGATTTCACACACCTCCATTCTATGACTTCACACACCTCCATTCTATGACTTCACTCACCTCCATTCTGAATTCACACACCTCCATTCTGTGACTTCTCACACCTCCATTCTGACTTCACACACCTCCATTCTATGACTTCACTCACCTCCATTCTGAATTCACACACCTCCATTCTGTGACTTCTCACACCTCCATTCTGACTTCACACACCTCCATTCCATGACTTCACACACCTCCATTCTATGAGTTCACACACCTCCATTCTATGAGTTCACACACCTTCATTTTGACTTCACACACCTCCATTCTATGACTTCATAACCCTTCATTCTTACTTCACAAACATCCATTCTATGACTTCACACACCTCCATTATATGACTTCATAAACCTCCCTTCTGTGACTTCACACACCTCCATTCTGAGTTCACACACCTCCATTCTGTGACTTCACACACCTCCATTTTGACTTCACACACCTCCAGTCTATGACTTCACACACTTCAATTCTATGACTTCACACACCTCCATTCTGTGACTTCACACACCTCCATTGTGAGTTCACACACCTCCATTCTGTGACTTCACACACCTCCATTCTGTGACTTCACACACCTCCATTCTATGACTTCACACACCTCCATTCTATGACTTCACACACCTCCATTCTATGAATTCACACCCCTCCATTCTGTGACTTCACACACCTACATTCTATGACTTCACACACCTCCATCCTTTGACTTCACCTACCTCCATTCTGAGTTCACACCCCTCCATTCTGTGACTTCACACACCTTCATTCTGTGACTTCACACACCTACATTCTATGACTTCACACACCTCCATTCTATGACTTCACACAGCTCCATTCTGTGATTTCACACACCTCCATTCTATGACTTCACACACCTCCAGTGTGACCTCACACACCACGATTCTATGATTTCACACACTTCCATTTTGACTTCACACACCACCAATCTATGCCTTCACTCACTGCCATTCTGACTTCACACAGCTTCATTCTGAGACTTCACAAACCTCCATTCTATGATTTAACACACCTCCATACTATGACTTCACACACGTCCATCTATGACTTCACACACCTCCATTCTGACTTCACACACCTCCATTGTATGACTTCACACACCTCCATTCTGTGCCTTCACACACCTCCATTCTATGACTTCACACACTTCCATTGTGACGTCACCCACTTCCATTCTATGAGTTAACACATCTCCATTCTATGACTTCACACACCTCCATTCTGACTTCACACACCTCCATTCTGTGACTTCACACACCTCCATTCTGGACTTCACACACCTTCATTCTTACTTCACAAACATCCATTCTATGACTTCACACACATACATTCTATCATTTCACGCACCTCCATTTTGTGACTTCACACACCTCCATTCTATGATTTCACACACCTCCATTGTGACTTCACACACCTCCATTCTATGAGTTCACACACCTCCATTCTGACTTCACACACCTCCATTCTATGACTTCACACACCTCCATTGTGACTTCACACTGTCCATTCTGTGAGTTCACAAAACTCCTTTCTATAAATTCACACACCTCCATACTATGACTTCCCACACCTCCATCTATGACTTCACACACCTCCATTCTGAGTTCACATACCTCCATTCTGTGACTTCACACACCTCCATTCTTTGACTTCACACACCTCCATTCTATGAGTTCACACACCTTAATTTTGACTTCACACACCTCCATTCTATGACTTCACACACATTCACTCTGACTTTAGAAACATCCATTCTATGACTTCACACACCTCTATTGTATGTCTTCACAAACCTCCATTCTGTGACTTCACACACCTCAATTCTGTGACTTCACACGTCCATTCTGACTTCACACACCTCCATTCTATGACTTCACACACTTCCATTCTATGACTTCCCACACCTCCATTCTGTGACTTCACACACCTCTATTGTGAGTTCAAACACCTCCATTCTGTGACTTCACACACCTCCATTCTGTGATTTCACACACCTCCATTCTATGAATTCACACACCTCCATTCTATGACTTCACACACCTCAATTCTGTGACTTCACACACATCCATTCTATGACTTCACACACCTCAATTCTATGACTTCACACACTTCCATTCTATGACTTCACACACCTCCATTCTGTGACTTCACACACCTCTATTGTGAGTTCAAACACCTCCATTCTGTGACTTCACACACCTCCATTCTGTGATTTCACACACCTCCACTCTATGAATTCACACAACTCCATTCTATGACTTCACACACCTCAATTCTGTGACTTCACACACATCCATTCTATGACTTCACACACCTCCATTTTGATTTCACACACTTCTATTCTATGACTTCACACACCTCCATTCTGACTTCACACAGCTCCATTCTGTGACTTCACAAAACTCCATTTTATGATTTCACACACCTCCATACTATGACTTCACACACCTACATCTATGACTTCACACACCTCCTTCTATGACTTCACACACCTCCATTCTGAGTTCACACCCCTCCATTCTGTGACTTCACACACCTTCATTCTGTGACTTCACACACCTACATTCTATGACTTCACACACCTCCATTCTATGACTTCACACAGCTCCATTCTGTGATTTCACACACCTCCATTCTATGACTTCACACACCTCCAGTGTGACCTCACACACCACGATTCTATGATTTCACACACTTCCATTTTGACTTCACACACCTCCAATCTATGCCTTCACTCACTGCCATTCTGACTTCACACAGCTTCATTCTGAGACTTCACAAACCTCCATTCTATGATTTCACACACCTCCATACTATGACTTCACACACGTCCATCTATGACTTCACACACCTCCATTCTGACTTCACACACCTCCATTGTATGACTTCACACACCTCCATTCTGTGCCTTCACACACCTCCATTCTATGACTTCACACACTTCCATTGTGACGTCACCCACTTCCATTCTATCAGTTAACACATCTCCATTCTATGACTTAACACACCTCCATTCTGACTTCACACACCTCCATTCTGTGACTTCACACACCTCCATTCTGGACTTCACAAACCTTCATTCTTACTTCACAAACATCCATTCTATGACTTCACACACATACATTCTATCATTTCACACACCTCCATTTTGTGACTTCACACACCTCCATTCTATGATTTCACACACCTCCATTGTGACTTCACACACCTCCATTCTATGAGTTCACACACCTCCATTCTGACTTCACACACCTCCATTCTATGACTTCACACACCTCCATTGTGACTTCACACTGTCCATTCTGTGAGTTCACAAAACTCCTTTCTATAATTTCACACACCTCCATAATATGACTTCCCACACCTCCATCTATGACTTCACACACCTCCATTCTGAGTTCACATACCTCCATTCTGTGACTTCACACACCTCCATTCTTTGACTTCACACACCTCCATTCTATGAGTTCACACACCTTAATTTTGACTTCACACACCTCCATTCTATGACTTCACACACATTCACTCTTACTTTAGAAACATCCATTCTATGACTTCACACTCCTCCATTGTATGTCTTCACAAACCTCCATTCTGTGACTTCACACACCTCAAGTCTGTGACTTCACACGTCCATTCTGACTTCACACACCTCCATTCTATGACTTCACACACTTCCATTCTATGACTTCACACACCTCCATTCTGTGACTTCACACACCTCTATTGTGAGTTCAAACACCTCCATTCTGTGACTTCACACACCTCCATTCTGTGATTTCACACACCTCCATTCTATGAATTCACACACCTCCATTCTATGACTTCACACACCTCAATTCTGTGACTTCACACACATCCATTCTATGACTTCACACACCTCAATTCTATGACTTCACACACTTCCATTCTATGACTTCACACACCTCCATTCTGTGACTTCACACACCTCTATTGTGAGTTCAAACACCTCCATTCTGTGACTTCACACACCTCCATTCTGTGATTTCACACGCCTCCACTCTATGAATTCACACACCTCCATTCTATGACTTCACACACCTCAATTCTGTGACTTCACACACATCCATTCTATGACTTCACACACCTCCATTTTGATTTCACACACTTCTATTCTATGACTTCACACACCTCCATTCTGACTTCACACAGCTCCATTCTGTGACTTCACAAAACTCCATTTTATGATTTCACACACCTCCATACTATGACTTCACACACCTACATCTATGACTTCACACACCTCCTTCTATGACTTCACACACCTCCATTCTGATTTCACACACCTCCATTCTGTGACTTCACAGAACTCCATTCGGACTTCACTCACCTCCATTGTATGACTTCACACACCTCCATTCTGTGACTTCACACACCTCCATTCTATGACTTCACACACTTCCATTGTGACGTCACACACCTCCATTCTATGAGTTCACATATCTCCATTCTATGACTTCACACACCTCCATTCTTAATTCACACACCTCCATTCTATGACTTCACAGACCTCGTATCTTTGACTTCACTCACCTCTACTCTACGACTTCACATTCCTCCATTCTATGACTTCCCACACCTCCTTTCTATGACTTCAACCACCTCCATTCTGCGATTTCACACCTCCATTCTGACTTCACACACCTCTATTCTGTGACTTCACACACCTCCATTCTGAATTGACACACCTCCATCCTGTGACTTTACACACCTGCATTCTGACTTCACAACGCTCCATTCTATGACTTCACACAACTGCATACTGTGACGTCACACACCTCCATTCTATGACTTCACACACCTTCATTCTTACTTCAAAAACATCCATTCTATGACTTCACACACCTCCATTCTTTGACTTCACACACCTCCATTTTGTGACTTCACACACCTCCATTCTATGATTTCACACACCTCCATTGTGACTTCACACACGTCCATAATATGAGTTCACACACCTCCATTCTGAGTTCACACACCTCCATTCTGTGACTTCACACTCCTCCATTCTGGCTTCACACAGCTCCATTCTGTGACTCAACAAAAATCCATTCTATGATTTCACACACCTCCATACTATGACTTCCCACACCTCCATCTATGACTTCACACACCTCCATTCTGAGTTCACACACCTCCATTCTGTGACTTCACACACCTCCATTTTGACTTCACACACCTCCATTCTATGACTTCACACACCTCCATTCTATGACTTCACACACCTGCATTCTGTGACTTCGCACACCTCCATTCTATGAGTTCACACACTTCCTTTGTGATTTCACACACCTCCGTTCTATGAGTTCACACACCTCCATTCTGATTTCAAACACCTCAATTCTATGACTTCACACACCTCCATTCTGACTTCACACACCTCCATTCTGTGACTTCAAACACCTCCATTCTATGATTTCAGACACCTCCATTGTATGATTTCACACACCTCCGTTCTATGACTTCACACACCTCCATTCTATGACTTCACTCACCTCCATTCTGAATTCACACACCTCCATTCTGTGACTTCTCACACCTCCATTCTGACTTCACACACCTCCATTCTATGACTTCACTCACCTCCATTCTGAATTCACACACCTCCATTCTGTGACTTCTCACACCTCCATTCTGACTTCACACACCTCCATTCCATGACTTCACACACCTCCATTCTATGAGTTCACACACCTCCATTCTATGAGTTCACACACCTTCATTTTGACTTCACACACCTCCATTCTATGACTTCATAACCCTTCATTCTTACTTCACAAACATCCATTCTATGACTTCACACACCTCCATTATATGACTTCATAAACCTCCCTTCTGTGACTTCACACACCTCCATTCTGAGTTCACACACCTCCATTCTGTGACTTCACACACCTCCATTTTGACTTCACACACCTCCAGTCTATGACTTCACACACTTCAATTCTATGACTTCACACACCTCCATTCTGTGACTTCACACACCTCCATTGTGAGTTCACACACCTCCATTCTGTGACTTCACACACCTCCATTCTTTGACTTCACACACCTCCATTCTATGACTTCACACACCTCCATTCTATGACTTCACACACCTCCATTCTATGAATTCACACACCTCCATTCTGTGACTTCACACACCTCCATTCTATGAATTCACACACCTCCATTCTGTGACTTCACACACCTCCATTCTGAGTTCACACCCCTCCATTCTGTGACTTCACACACCTTCATTCTGTGACTTCACACACCTCCATTCTATGACTTCACACACCTCTATTGTATGCCTTCACAAACCTCCATTCTGTGACTTCACACACCTCAATTCTGTGACTTCACACGTCTATTCTGACTTCACACACCTATATTCTATGACTTCACACACTTCCATTCTATGACTTCACACACCTCCATTCTGTGACTTCACACACCTCTATTGTGAGTTCAAACACCTCCATTCTGTGACTTTACACACCTCCATTCTGTGATTTCACACACCTCCATTCTATGAATTCACACACCTCCATTCTATGACTTCACACACCTCAATTCTGTGACTTCACACACATCCATTCTATGACTTCACACACCTCCATTCTATGACTTCACACACTTCCATTCTATGACTTCACACACCTCCATTCTATGACTTCACAGACCTCGTATCTTTGACTTCACTCACCTCCACTCTACGACTTCACACTCCTCCATTCTATGACTTCCCACACCTCCTTTCTATGACTTCAACCACCTCCATTCTGCGATTTCACACCTCCATTCTGACTTCACACACCTCTATTCTGTGACTTCACACACCTCCATTCTGAATTGACACACCTCCATCCTGTGACTTTACACACCTCCATTCTGACTTCACAACGCTCCATTCTATGACTTCACACAACTGCATACTGTGACGTCACACACCTCCATTCTATGACTTCACACACCTTCATTCTTACTTCAAAAACATCCATTCTATGACTTCACACACCTCCATTCTATGACTTCACACACCTCCATTTTGTGACTTCACACACCTCCATTCTATGATTTCACACACCTCCATTGTGACTTCACACACGTCCATAATATGAGTTCACACACCTCCATTCTGAGTTCACACACCTCCATTCTGTGACTTCACACTCCTCCATTCTGGCTTCACACAGCTCCATTCTGTGACTCAACAAAAATCCATTCTATGATTTCACACACCTCCATACTATGACTTCCCACACCTCCATCTATGATTTCACACACCTCCATTCTGAGTTCACACACCTCCATTCTGTGACTTCACACACCTCCATTTTGACTTCACACACCTCCATTCTATGACTTCACACACCTCCATTCTATGACTTCACACACCTGCATTCTGTGACTTCGCACACCTCCATTCTATGAGTTCACACACTTCCTTTGTGATTTCACACACCTCCGTTCTATGAGTTCACACACCTCCATTCTGATTTCAAACACCTCAATTCTATGACTTCACACACCTCCATTCTGACTTCACACACCTCCATTCTGTGACTTCAAACACCTCCATTCTATGATTTCAGACACCTCCATTGTATGATTTCACACACCTCCGTTCTATGACTTCACACACCTCCATTCTATGACTTCACTCACCTCCATTCTGAATTCACACACCTCCATTCTGTGACTTCTCACACCTCCATTCTGACTTCACACACCTCCATTCTATGACTTCACTCACCTCCATTCTGAATTCACACACCTCCATTCTGTGACTTCTCACACCTCCATTCTGACTTCACACACCTCCATTCCATGACTTCACACACCTCCATTCTATGAGTTCACACACCTCCATTCTATGAGTTCACACACCTTCATTTTGACTTCACACACCTCCATTCTATGACTTCATAACCCTTCATTCTTACTTCACAAACATCCATTCTATGACTTCACACACCTCCATTATATGACTTCATAAACCTCCCTTCTGTGACTTCACACACCTCCATTCTGAGTTCACACACCTCCATTCTGTGACTTCACACACCTCCATTTTGACTTCACACACCTCCAGTCTATGACTTCACACACTTCAATTCTATGACTTCACACACCTCCATTCTGTGACTTCACACACCTCCATTGTGAGTTCACACACCTCCATTCTGTGACTTCACACACCTCCATTCTTTGACTTCACACACCTCCATTCTATGACTTCACACACCTCCATTCTATGACTTCACACACCTCCATTCTATGAATTCACACACCTCCATTCTGTGACTTCACACACCTCCATTCTATGAATTCACACACCTCCATTCTGTGACTTCACACACCTCCATTCTGAGTTCACACCCCTCCATTCTGTGACTTCACACACCTTCATTCTGTGACTTCACACACCTCCATTCTATGACTTCACACACCTCCATTGTATGCCTTCACAAACCTCCATTCTGTGACTTCACACACCTCAATTCTGTGACTTCACACGTCTATTCTGACTTCACACACCTATATTCTATGACTTCACACACTTCCATTCTATGACTTCACACACCTCCATTCTGTGACTTCACACACCTCTATTGTGAGTTCAAACACCTCCATTCTGTGACTTTACACACCTCCATTCTGTGATTTCACACACCTCCATTCTATGAATTCACACACCTCCATTCTATGACTTCACACACCTCAATTCTGTGACTTCACACACATCCATTCTATGACTTCACACACCTCCATTCTATGACTTCACACACTTCCATTCTATGACTTCACACACCTCCATTCTATGACTTCACAGACCTCGTATCTTTGACTTCACTCACCTCCACTCTACGACTTCACACTCCTCCATTCTATGACTTCCCACACCTCCTTTCTATGACTTCAACCACCTCCATTCTGCGATTTCACACCTCCATTCTGACTTCACACACCTCTATTCTGTGACTTCACACACCTCCATTCTGAATTGACACACCTCCATCCTGTGACTTTACACACCTCCATTCTGACTTCACAACGCTCCATTCTATGACTTCACACAACTGCATACTGTGACGTCACACACCTCCATTCTATGACTTCACACACCTTCATTCTTACTTCAAAAACATCCATTCTATGACTTCACACACCTCCATTCTATGACTTCACACACCTCCATTTTGTGACTTCACACACCTCCATTCTATGATTTCACACACCTCCATTGTGACTTCACACACGTCCATAATATGAGTTCACACACCTCCATTCTGAGTTCACACACCTCCATTCTATGACTTCACACTCCTCCATTCTGGCTTCACACAGCTCCATTCTGTGACTCAACAAAAATCCATTCTATGATTTCACACACCTCCATACTATGACTTCACACACCTCCATCTATGATTTCACACACCTCCATTCTGAGTTCACACACCTCCATTCTGTGACTTCACACACCTCCATTTTGACTTCACACACCTCCATTCTATGACTTCACACACCTCCATTCTATGACTTCACACACCTGCATTCTGTGACTTCGCACACCTCCATTCTATGAGTTCACACACTTCCTTTGTGATTTCACACACCTCCGTTCTATGAGTTCACACACCTCCATTCTGATTTCAAACACCTCAATTCTATGACTTCACACACCTCCATTCTGACTTCACACACCTCCATTCTGTGACTTCAAACACCTCCATTCTATGATTTCAGACACCTCCATTGTATGATTTCACACACCTCCGTTCTATGACTTCACACACCTCCATTCTATGACTTCACTCACCTCCATTCTGAATTCACACACCTCCATTCTGTGACTTCTCACACCTCCATTCTGACTTCACACACCTCCATTCTATGACTTCACTCACCTCCATTCTGAATTCACACACCTCCATTATGTGACTTCTCACACCTCCATTCTGACTTCACACACCTCCATTCCATGACTTCACACACCTCCATTCTATGAGTTCACACACCTCCATTCTATGAGTTCACACACCTTCATTTTGACTTCACACACCTCCATTCTATGACTTCATAACCCTTCATTCTTACTTCACAAACATCCATTCTATGACTTCACACACCTCCATTATATGACTTCATAAACCTCCCTTCTGTGACTTCACACACCTCCATTCTGAGTTCACACACCTCCATTCTGTGACTTCACACACCTCCATTTTGACTTCACACACCTCCAGTCTATGACTTCACACACTTCAATTCTATGACTTCACACACCTCCATTCTGTGACTTCACACACCTCCATTGTGAGTTCACACACCTCCATTCTGTGACTTCACACACCTCCATTCTGTGACTTCACACACCTCCATTCTATGACTTCACACACCTCCATTCTATGACTTCACACACCTCCATTCTATGAATTCACACACCTCCATTCTGTGACTTCACACACCTCCATTCTATGAATTCACACACCTCCATTCTGTGACTTCACACACCTCCATTCTGAGTTCACACCCCTCCATTCTGTGACTTCACACACCTTCATTCTGTGACTTCACACACCTCCATTCTATGACTTCACACACCTCCATTGTATGCCTTCACAAACCTCCATTCTGTGACTTCACACACCTCAATTCTGTGACTTCACACGTCTATTCTGACTTCACACACCTCCATTCTATGACTTCACACACTTCCATTCTATGACTTCACACACCTCCATTCTGTGACTTCACACACCTCTATTGTGAGTTCAAACACCTCCATTCTGTGACTTTACACACCTCCATTCTGTGATTTCACATACCTCCATTCTATGAATTCACACACCTCCATTCTATGACTTCACACACCTCAATTCTGTGACTTCACACACATCCATTCTATGACTTCACACACCTCCATTCTATGACTTCACACACTTCCATTCTATGACTTCACACACCTCCATTTTATGACTTCACACACCTCCATTCTGTGCCTTCACACACCTCCATTCTATGACTTCACACACTTCCATTGTGACGTCACACACCTCCATTCTATGAGTTCACACATCTCCATTCTATGACTTCACTCACCTCCATTCTGACTTCACACACCTCCATTCTATGACTTCATAGACCTCGAATGTGACTTCACTCACCTCCACTCTATGACTTCACACTCCTCCATTCTATGACTTCCCACACCTCCTTTCTATGACTTCACCCAACTCCATTCAGCGACTTCCCACCTCCATTCTGACTTCACACACCTCCATTCTGTGACTTTACATACCTCCATTCTATGACTTCACACACCTCCATTCTATGACTTCACACACCTCCATTCTTTGACTTCACACACCACTATTTTATGACTTCACACACCTTCATTCTTACTTCACAAACATCCATTCTATGACTTCACACACCTCCGTTCTACGACTTCACACACCTCCATTATGTGACTTCACAAACCTCCATTCTGTGTTCACACACCTCAATTCTGTGACTTCACACACCTCCAATCTGACTTCACACACCTCCATTCTATGACTTCACACACCTCCCTTCTATGACTTCACACACCTCCATTCTGTGACTTCACACACCTCCATTCTGTGACGTCACACACCTCAATTCTTTGACTTCACACACCTTCATTCTTACTTCACAAACATCCATTCTATGACTTCACACACCTCAATTCTGTGACTTCACACACATCCATTCTATGACTTCACACACCTCCATTTTGACTTCACACACTTCTATTCTATGACTTCACACACCTCAATTCTGACTTCACACAGCTCCATTCTGTGACTTCACAAAACTCCATTCTATGATTTCACACACCTCCATTCTATGACTTCACACACATCCATTCTATGACTTCACACATATCCATTCTTTGCCTTCACACACCTCTATTCTATGACTTCACACACCTTCATTCTTTCTTCACAAACATCCATTCTATGACTTCACACACATCCATTCTATGACTGCACATACATCCATTATGTGACTTCACAAACCTCCATTCTGTGTTCACACACCTCAATTCTGTGACTTCACACACCTCCATTCTGACTTCACACACCTCCATTCTATGACTTCACACACCTCCATTCTATGACTTCACACACCTGCATTCTGTGACTTCACACACCTCCATTCTATGACTTCACACACCTCCATTGTGATTTCACACACCGCCGTTGTATGAGTTCACACACCTCCATTCTGATTTCAAACACCTCAATTCTATGACTTCACACACCTCCATTCTGACTTCACACACTTCCATTCTGTGACTTCAAACACCTCCATTCTATGATTTCAGACACCTCCATTGTATGATTTCACACACCTCCATTCTATGACTTCACACACCTCCATTCTATGACTTCACTCACCTCCATTCTGAATTCACACACCTCCATTCTGTGACTTCCCACACCTCCATTCTATGATTTCACACACCTCCATTCTGTGACTTCACACACCTCCATTCTGTGACTTCACACAGCTCCATTCTATGACTTCACACAACTCCATTCTGTGACGTAACACACCTCCATTCCATGACTTCACACACCTTCATTCTTACTTCACAAACATCCATTCTATGACTTCACACACATACATTCTATCATTTCACACACCTCCATTTTGTGACTTCACACACCTCCATTCTATGATTTCACACACCTCCATTGTGACTTCACACACCTCCATTCTATGAGTTCGCACACCTCCATTCTGACTTCACACACCTCCATTCTATGACTTCACACACCTCCATTCTGACTTCTCACAGTCCATTCTGTGAGTTCACAAAACTCCTTTCTATAATTTCACACACCTCCATACTATGACTTCCCACACCTCCATCTATGACTTCACACACCTCCATTCTGAGTTCACATACCTCCATTCTGTGACTTCACACACCTCCATTTGTGACTTCCCACACCACCTTTTTGACTTCACACTCCTCCGTTTTGACTTCACACACTTCCAATATGTGACTTCACACACCTCCATTCTGTGACTTCGCACACCTCTATTGTTTGAATTCACGCACCTCCATTCTTTGACTTCACACACCTCCATTCCATGACTTCACACCTCCAGTCTATGAGTTCACACACCTCCATTCTATGAGTTCACACACCTTAATTTTGACTTCACACACCTCCATTCTATGACTTCACACACATTCAGTGTTACTTTAGAAACATCCATTCTATGACTTCACACACCTCCATTGTATGTCTTCACAAACCTCCATTCTGTGACTTCACACACCTCAATTCTGTGACTTCACACGTCCATTCTGACTTCACACACCTCCATTCTATGACTTCACACACTTCCATTCTATGACTTCACACACCTCCATTCTGTGACTTCACACACCTCTATTGTGAGTTCAAACACCTCCATTCTGTGACTTCACACACCTCCATTCTGTGTTTTCACACACCTCCAGTCTATGAATTCACACACGTCCATTCTATGACTTCACACACCTCAATTCTGTGACTTCACACACATCCATTCTATGACTTCACACACCTCCATTCTATGACTTCACACACTTCCATTCTATGACTTCACACAACTCCATTCTGTGACTTCACACACCTCTATTGTGAGTTCAAACACCTCCATTCTGTGACTTCACACACCTCCATTCTGTGATTTCACACACTTCCTTTCTATGAATTCACACACGTCCATTCTATGACTTCACACACCTCAATTCTGTGACTTCACACACATCCATTCTATGACTTCACACACCTCCATTTTGACTTCACACACTTCTATTCTATGACTTCACACACCTCCATTCTGACTTCACACAGCTCCATTCTGTGACTTCACAAAACTCCATTCTATGATTTCACACACCTCCATTCTATGACTTCACACACCTCCATTCTTTGCCTTCACACACCTCTATTCTATGACTTCACACACCTTCATTCTTTCTTCACAAACACCCATTCTATGACTTCACGCACATCCATTCTATGACTTCACACACATCCATTATGTGACTTCACAAACCTCCATTCTGTGTTCACACACGGCAATTCTGTGAATTCACACACCTCCGTTCTATGAGTTCACACACCTCCATTCTGATTTCAAACACCTCAATTCTATGACTTCACACGCCTCCATTCTATGACTTCACACACCTCCATTCTGTGACTTCAAACACCTCCATTCTATGATTTCAGACACCTCCATTGTATGATTTCACACACCTCCATTCTATGACTTCACACACCTCCATTCTATGACTTCTCACACCTCCATTGACTTCACACAACTCCATTCTATGACTTCACTCACCTCCATTCTGAATTCACACACCTCCATTCTGTGACTTCTCACACCTCCATTCTGATTTCACACACCTCCATTCCATGACTTCACACACCTCCATTCTATGAGTTCACACAACTCCATTCTATGAGTTCACACAGCTTCATTTTGACTTCACACACCTCCATTCTATGACTTCACACACCTTCATTCTTACTTCACAAACATCCATTCTATGACTTCACACACCTCCATTATATGTCTTCATAAACCTCCCTTCTGTGACATCACACACCTCCATTCTGAGTTCACACACCTCCATTCTGTGACTTCACACACCTACATTTTGACTTCACACACCTCCATTCTATGACTTCACACACTTCAATTCTATGACTTCACACACCTCCATTCTGTGACTTCACACACCTCCATTGTGAGTTCACACACCTCCATTCTGTGACTTCACACACCTCCATTCTGTGACTTCACACACCTCCATTCTATGACTTCACACACCTCCATTCTATGACTTCACACACCTCCATTCTATGAATTCACACACCTCCATTCTGTGACTTCACACACCTACATTCTAAGACTTCACACACCTCCATTCTTTGACTTCACCTACCTCCATTCTGAGTTCACACCCCTCCATTCTGTGACTTCACACACCTTCATTCTGTGACTTCACACACCTCCATTTTGACTTCACACACTTCTATTCTATGACTTCACACACCTCCATTCTGACTTCACACAGCTCCATTCTGTGACTTCACAAAAATTCATTCTATGATTTCACACACCTCCATTCTATGACTTCACACACATACATTCTATGACTTCACACACCCCCATTCTGTGATTTCACACACCTCCATTCTATGACTTCACACACCTCCATTGTGACCTCACACACCACGATTCTATGATTTCACACACTTCCATTTTGACTTCACACTCCTCCAGTCTATGCCTTCACCCACTGCCATTCTGACTTCACACAGCTTCATTCTGAGACTTCACAAACCTCCATTCTATGATTTCACACACCTCCATACTATGACTTCACACACGTCCATCTATGACTTCACACACCTCCAATGTATGACTTCACACACCTCCATTCTGTGACTTCACACACCTCCATTCTATGACTTCACACACTTCCATTGTGACGTCACACACCTCCATTCTATGAGTTAACACATCTCCATTCTATGACTTCACACACCTCAATTCTGTCTTCACACACCTCCATTCTATGACTTCATAGACCTCGAATGTTACTTCACTCACCTCCACTCTATGACTTCACACTCCTCCATTCTATGACTTCCCACACCTCCTTTCTATGACTTCACCCAACTCATTCAGCGACTTCACACCTCCCTTCTGATTTCACACACCTCCATTCTGTTACTTCACACACCTCCATTCTATGACTTCACACACCTCCATTCTATGACTTCACAGACCTCCATTATGTGACTTCACAAACCTCCATTCTGTGTTCACACACCTCAATTCTGTGACTTCACACACCTCCAATCTGACTTCACACACCTCCATTCTATGACTTAACACACCTCCATTCTATGACTTCACACACCTCCATTCTGTGACTTCACACACCTCCATTCTGTGACTTCACACAGCTCCATTCTATGCCTTCACACAACTCCATTCTGTGACGTCACACACCTCCATTCTGTGATTTCACACGCCTCCCTTCCGTGACTTCACCCACCTCCAATCTATGACTTCACACACCTACATTTTATGGCGTCACACACCTCCATTTTGACTTCACACACCTCCATTATGTGACTCCACACACCTCCCTTCTGTGACTTCACACACCTCCATTCTATGACTTCACACACTTCCATTCTATGACGTCACAAACCGCCATACCGTGACTTCACACACCTGCATTGTGAGTTCACAAACCTCCATTCTGTGACATCACACACCTCCATTCTGCGATTTCACACAACTCCATTCTGAGATGTCACACCTCCATTCTATGACTTCACACAACTCCATTCTGTGACTTCACACATCTCCATTCTTAGTTCACACACCTCCATTCTGTGACTTCACACACCTCCATTCTGTGACTTCACACACCTCCATTCTATGACTTCACACACCTCAATTCTGTGACTTCACAAACCTCCATTCTATGATTTCACACACCTCCATCTATGACTTCACACACCTCCATTTTATGACGTCACACACCTCCATTTTGACTTCTCACACGTCCATTATGTGACTTCACACACCTCTCTTCTGTGACTTCACACACCTCCATTCTATGACTTCACATACCTTCATACGATGACTTCACACACCTCCATTCTGTGACTTCACACACCTCCATTCTGAGTTCACAAACCGCCATTCTGTGACTTCACAATCCTCTATTCTATGATTTCACACACCTCCATTCTAGGACTTCTCACACCTCCATTTTTTGGACGTCACACACTTCCATTTTGACTTCACACACTTCCATTCTGTGACTTCACACACCTCCATTCTATGACTTCACACTCTTCCATTGGGACGTCACACACCTCCATTCTATGAGTTCACAGACCTACATTCTATGACGTCACACACCTTCATTCGACTTCACAAACCTCCATTCTATGACTTCACAGACCTCGAATCTGTGACTTCACTCACCTCCAATCTATGACTTCACACTCCTCCATTCTATGACTTCCCACACCTCCTTTCTATGACTTCACACCTCCATTCTGACTTCACACACCTCCATTCTGTGACTTCACACACCTCCATTCTATGACTTCACACACCTTCATTCTTACTTCACAAACATATATTCTATGACTTCACACACCTCCATTCTATGACTTCACACACCTCCATTCTGTGACTTCACCCACCTCCATTCTGTGACTTCCCACACCTCCATTCTCCGACTTCACACCCCTCCAATTTGACTTCACATACCTCCATTCTATGACTTGACACACCTCCATACTGTGACTTCACAAACCTCCATTCTATGATTTCAAACACCCCCAATCTATGACTTCACACACCTACATTTTATGACGTCACACACCTCCATTTTCACTTCACACACCTCCATTATGTGACTCCACACACCTCCCTTCTGTGACTTCACACACCTCCATTCTATGACTTCACACACCATCATTGTATGACTTCACACACCTCCATTCTATGACTTCACACACTTCCATTCCATGATTTCACATACCTCCATGCTATGACTTCACACACCTCCATTCTGTGACTTCACACACCTCCGTTCTATGATTTCACACACCTCCATTCTGTGACTTCACAAACCTTCATTCTATGATTTCACACACCTCCATTCTATGACTTCACACACCTCCATTCTTTGACTTCACACACCTCCATTCTGTGACTTCACACACCTCCATTCTATGACTTCACACAGCTCCATTCTGTGACATCACACACCTCCATTCTCCGACTTCACACACCTCCATTCTATGACTTCACACATCCATTTTGACTCACACAACTCCAATATATAACTTCAAACACCTCAATTCTGTGACTTCACACACCTCCATTCTATGAATTCATACCCGTCCATTCTGTGACTTCACACACTTCCATTCTTTGACTTCACACACCTCCATTCTGTGACTTCACACACCTCCATTCTATGACTTCACACACCTCCATTCTGTGACTTCACAAACCTTCATTCTATGATTTCACACACCTCCATTCTATGACTTCACACACCTCCATTCTTTGACTTCACACACCTCCATTCTGTGACTTCACACACCTCCATTCTGTGACTTCACACAGCTCCATTCTGTGACATCATACCCCTCCATTCTCCGACTTCACACACCTCCATTCTATGACTTCACACATCCATTTTGACTTCACACAACTCCAATATATAACTTCAAACACCACAATTCTGTGACTTCACACACCTCCATTTTATGAATTCATACCCGTCCATTCTGTGACTTCACACACTTCCATTCTTTGACTTCACACACCTCCATTCTGTGACTTCACCCACCTCCATTCTGTGACTTCCCACACCTCCATTCTCAAACTTCACACCCCTCCAATTTGACTTCACCTACCTCCATTCTATGACTTCACACACCTCCATTCTGTGACTTCACAAACCTCCATTCTATGAATTCACACACCTCCAATCTATGACTTCACACACCTACATTTTATGACGTCACACACCTCCATTTTGACTTCACACACCTCCATTATGTGACTCCACACACCTCCCTTCTGTGAATTCACACACCTCCATTCTATGACTTCACACACCTTCATTGTATGACTTCACACACCTCCATTCTATGACTTCACACACTTCCATTCTATGATTTCACATACCTCCATGCTATGACTTCACACACCTCCATTCTTTGACTTCACACACCTCCATTCTATGACTTCACACACCTCCATTCTGTGACTTCACACACCTCCATTCTATGATTTCACACACCTCCATTCTATGACTTCACACACCTCCATTTTAGGACATCACACTCCTCCATTTTGTCTTCACACACCTCCATTCTGTGACTTCACACACCTCCATTCTATGACTTCACACACCTCCATTCTGACTTCACACACCTCCATTCTATGACTTCACAGACCTCGAATCTGTGACTTCACTCACCTCCACTCTATGACTTCACACTCCTCCATTCTCTGACTTCCCACACCTCCTTTCTATGACTTCACCCACCTCTATTCTATGACTTCACACCTCCATTCTGACTTCACGCACCTCCATTCTGTGACTTCACACACCTCCATTATATGATATCACACACCTCCATTCTATGACTTCACACACCTCCATTCTATGACTTCACACACTTCCATTGTGACGTCACACAACTCCATTCTATGAGTTCACACACCTCCATTCTGACTTCACACACCTCCATTCTATGACTTCACACACCTCCATTCTGACTTCACACACCTCTATTCTATGACTTCGCACACCTCCATTCTGATATCAAACACCTCCATTCTATGACTTCACAGACCTTGAATCTGTGACTTCACTCGCCTGCATTCTATGACTTTACATTCCTCCATTCTATGACTTCCCACACCTGTTTCTATGACTTCACACACCTTCATTTTTACTTCAGAAACATCCATTCTATGACTTCACAAACCACCATTCTATGACTTCACAAACCTCCATTCTGTGACTTCACACATCTCCATTCTGAGTTCACACAACTCCATTCGGTGACTTCACACATCTCCATTCTGACTTCACACACCTCCATTCTATGACTTCACACACTTCCATTCTATGACTTCACACACCTCTATTCTGTGACTTCACAAACCTTCATTCTGAGTTCACACACCTCCATTCTGTGACTTCACACACCTCCATTCTGTGACTTCACACACCTCCATTGTGTGACTTCACACACTTCCATTCTATGACTTCATAAACCTCCCTTTTATAATTTCACACACCTCCATTCTGTGACTTCACACACCTCCATTCTATGACCTCACACACCCTCATTCTATCATTTCACACACCTCCATTCTATGATTTCACACATCCATTTTGACTTCACACACCTCTAATATATGACTTCAAACACCTCAATTCTGTGACTTCACACACCTCCATTCTATGACTTCGTACCGTCCATTCTGTGACTTCAAACACCTCCATTCTATGACTTCACACACTTCCATTCTATGACTTCACACACCTCCATTTTATAACTTTACACACCTCCATTCTATGACTTCACACACCTCCATTCTGAGTTTACACACCTCCATTCTATGACTTCACACACCTCCATTCTTTGACGTCATACCTTTATTCTATGACTTCATACAACTTCATTCTTACTTTACAAACATCCATTCTATAACTTCACACACCTCCATTCTATGACTTCAAACAGCTCCATTCTGTGACTTCACATACCTCCATTCTATGACTTCACACACCTCCATTCTGTGACTTCACACACCTCCATTTTATGACTTCACACAGTTCCATTGTGACGTCACTCACCTCCATTCTATGAGTTCACACACCTCCGTTCTGACTTCAAACACCTACATTCTATGACTTCACACACCTCCATTCTGTTTTCACACAGCTCCATTCTGTGACTTCACAAAACTCCATTCTATGATTTCACACACCTCCATACTATGACTTCACACAACTCCATCTATGACTTCACACACCTGCATTCTGACATCACACACCTCCATTCTATGACTTCACAGACCTCAAATCTGTGACTTCACTCACCTGCACTCTATGACTTCACACTCCTAATTCTATGACTTTCCACACCTCCTTTCTATGACTTCACCACCTCCAATCTATGACTACACACCTCCATTCTGACTTCACACACCTTCATTCTGTGAATTCACACACCTCCATTCTATGTGTTCACATACGTCCATTCTATGACTTCACACCTTCTTTCTTACTTCAGAAACATCCATTCTATGACTTCACACAACCCCATTCTATGACTTCACAAACCTCCATTCTGTGACTTCACACACCTCCATTCTGTGTTCACACACCTCCATTCTGTGACTTCACACACCTCCATTCTGTGACTTCACACACCTCCATTCTGTGACTTTACACACTTCCATTCTATGACTTCACATACCTCCATTCTATGACTTCACACAGCTCCATTGTGTGACTACACAAAACTCCATTCTATGACCTCACACACCCTCATTCTATGGTTTCACACACCTCCATTCTATGAATTCACACATCCATTTTGACTTTACACACCTCCAATATATGACTTCAAACACCTCAATTCTGTGACTTCACATACCTCCATTCTATGAATTCACACATCCATTTTGACTTCACACACCTTCTATATATGAATTCAAACACCTCAATTCTGTGACTTCACACACCTCCATTCTATGAGTTCATACCATCCATTCTGTGACTTCACACACCTCCATTCTATGACTTCACATACCTCCATTCTATGACTTCACACACTTCCATTCTGTGACTTCCCACACCTCCAATCTGTGACTTCACACACCTCCATTCTATGACTTCACACACCTCCATTCTATAACTTCACACACCTCCATTCTGACTTCACACACCTCCATTCTATGACTTCATACACCTCCATTCTATGACTTCACACACCTCCATTCTGACTTCACACACCTCCATTCTATGACTTTGCACACCTCTATTCTGACTTCACACACCTCCATTCTGTGACTTCACACACCTCCCTTCGATGACTTCACACACCTACATTGTTTGACTTCACACACAACCATTTTGACTTCACACCTCCATTCTGTGACTCCACATACTTACATTTGTGACTTCTCACACCACCTTTTTGACTTCACACATCTCCATTCTGTGACTTCACACACCTCCATTCTGTGACTTCACACACCTCCATTCTGTGATTTCACACACCTCCCTTCCGTGACTTCACCCACCTCCATTCTATGACTTCACACACCTCCATTCTATGCCTATACACACTTCCATTCTATGACTTCACACACCTCCATTCTATGACTTCACACACCTCCATTCTATGACTTCCCACACCTGCATTCTGAGTTCACACACCTCCATTTATGACTTCACACATCTTCTTTCTGTAACTTCCCACACTTCCATTCTATGACTTCACACACCTCAATTCTGTGACTTCACCTACCTCCATTCTATGACTTCACACACCTCCATTCTGTGACTTCACACACCTCCATTCTTTGACTTCACAAACCTCCATTCTATGATTTCACACACCTCCAATCTATGACTTCACACACCTCCATTTTATGAAGTCACACACCTCCATTTTGACTTCTCACACCTCCATTATGTGACTTCACACACCTCTCTTCTCTGACTTCACACACCTCCATTCTATGACTTCACACACATTCATTGTATCACTTCGCACACCTCCATTCTATGACTTCACACACTTCCATTCTATGGTTTCACATACCTTCATACGATGACTTCACACACCTCCATTCTGTGGCTTCACACACCTCCATTCTGAGTTCACACACCTCCATTCTGTGACTTCACAAACCTCTATTCTATGATTTCACACACCTCCATTCTATGACTTCTCACACCTCCATTTTAGGACGTCACACACCTCCATTTTGACTTCACACACTTCCATTCTGTGACTTCACACACCTCCATTGTATGACTTCACACACTTCCATTGGGACGTCACACACCTCCATTCTATGAGTTCACACACCTACATTCTATGCCTTCACACAACTTCATTCGACTTCTCACACCTCCATTCTATGACTTCACAGACCTCGAATCTGTGACTTCACTCACCTCCAATCTATGACTTCACACTCCTCCATTCTATGACATCCCACACCTCCTTTCTATGACTTCACACCTCCATTCTGACTTCACACACCTCCATTATGTGACTTCACACACCTCCATTATATGACGTCAAACAACTCCGTTCTATGACTTCACACACCTCCATTCTATGACTTCACACACCTCCATTCTGTGACTTCACACACCTCCATTCTATGACTTCACACACCTTCATTCTTACTTCACAAACATATATTCTATGACTTCACACACCTCCATTCTATGACTTCACACACCTCCATTCTGTGACTTCACACACCTCCATTCTGTGACTTCACACACCTCCATTCTGTGACTTCACACAGCTCCATTCTGTGACTTCACACACCTCCATTCTCCAACTTCACACACCTCCATTCTATGACTTCACACATCCATTTTGACTTCACACACCTCCAACATATTACTTCAAACACCTCAATTCTGTGACTTCACACACCTCCATTCTATGAAATCATACCCGTCCATTCTGTGACTTCACCCACCTCCATTCTGTGACTTCCCACACCTCCATTCTCCGACTTCACACCCCTCCAATTTGACTTCACATACCTCCATTCTATGACTTCACACACCTCCATTCTGTGACTTCACAAACCTCCATTCTATGATTTCACACACCTCCAATCTATGACTTCACACACCTACATTTTATGACGTCACACACCTCCATTTTGACTTCACACACCTCCATTATGTGACTCCACACACCTCCCTTCTGTGACTTTACACACCTCCATTCTATGACTTCACACACTTCCATTCTCTGACGTCACACACCGCCATTCCGTGACTTCACACACCTGCATTGTGAGTTCACACACCTCCATTCTGTGACCTCACACACCTCCATTCTCCGACTTCACACACCTCCATTCTATGACTTCACACATCCATTTTGACTTCACACAACTCCAATATATAACTTCAAACACCTCAATTCTGTGACTTCACACACCTCCATTCTATGAATTCATACCCGTCCATTCTGTGACTTCACACACCTCCATTCTTTGACTTCACACACCTCCATTCTGTGACTTCACCCACCTCCATTCTGTGACTTCCCACACCTCCATTCTCCGACTTCACACCCCTCCAATTTGACTTCACAAAACTCCATTCTATGACTTCACACACCTCCATTCTGTGACTTCACAAACCTCCATTCTATGATTTCACACACCTCCAATCTATCACTTCACACACCTACATTTTATGACATCACACACCTCCATTTTGACTTCACACACCTCCATTCTGTGACTTCACAAACCTTCATTCTATGATTTCACACACCTCCATTCTATGACTTCACACACCTCCATTCTTTGACTTCACACACCTACATTCTGTGACTTCACACACCTCCATTCTGTGACTTCACACAGCTCCATTCTGTGACTTCACGCACCTCCATTCTCCGACTTCACACACCTCCATTCTTTGACTTCACACATCCATTTTGACTTCACACAACTCCAATATATAACTTCAAACACCTCAATTCCGTGACTTCACACAACTCCATTCTATGAATTCATACCCGTCCATTCTCTGACTTCACACACCTCCATTCTTTGACTTCACACACCCCCATTCTGTGACTTCACCCACCTCCATTCTGTGACTTCCCACACCTCCATTCTCCGACTTCACACCCCTCCAATTTGACTTCACATACCTCCATTCTATGACTTCACACACCTCCATTCTGTGACTTCACAAACCTCCATTCTATGATTTCACACACCTCCAATCTATCACTTCACACACCTACATTTTATGACATCACACACCTCCATTTTGACTTCACACACCTCCATTATGTGACTCCACACACCTCCCTTCTATGACTTCACACACCTCCATTTTACGACTTCAGACACCTTCATTGTATGACTTCACACACCTCCATTCTATGACTTCACACACTTCCAATCTATGATTTCACATACCTCCATGCTTTGATTTCACACACCTCCATTCTGTGACTTCACACACCTCCAGTCTATGACTTCACACACCTCCATTCTGTGACTTCACAAACCTTCATTCTAAGATTTCACACACCTCCATTCTATGACTTCACACACCTCCATTTTGACTTCACACAACTCCAATATATAACTTCAAACACCTCAATTCCGTGACTTCACACACCTCAATTCTGTGACTTCACAAACCTTCATTATGAATTCACACACCTCCATTCTATGACTTCACGCACCTCCATTTTAGGACATTACACACCTCCATTTTGACTTCACACACCTCCATTCTGTGACTTCACACACTTCCATACTATGAATTCACACATTTCCATTGTGACGTCACACACCTCTATTCTATGAGTTCACACACCTCCATTCTATGACTTCACACACCTCCATTCTGACTTCACACACCTCCTTCTATGACTTCACAGACCTCGAATCTGTGACTTCACTCATCTCCACTCTATGACTTCACAGTCCTCCATTCTCTGACTTCCCACACCTCCTTTCTATGACTTCACCCACCTCTATTCTATAACTTCACACCTCCATTCTGACTTCACACCCCTCCATTCTGTGATTTCACACACCTCCATTATATGATATCACACACCTCCATTCTATGACTTCACACACTTCCATTCTATGATTTCACACACCTCCATTCTGACTTCACACACCTCCATTCTATGACTTCACACACCTCCATTCTGACTTCACACACCTCTATTCTATGACTTTGCACACCTCCATTCTGATATCAAACACCTCCATTCTATGACTTCACAGACCTCGAATCTGTGACTTCACTCGCCTGCATTCTATGACTTTACATTCCTCCATTCTATGACTTCCCACACCTGTTTCTATGACTTCACACACCTTCATTTTTACTTCAGAAACATCCATTCTATGACTTCACACACCTCCATTCTATGACTTCACAAACCTCCATTCTGTGACTTCACACATCTCCATTCTGAGTTCACACAACTCCATTCGGTGACTTCACACATCTCCATTCTAACTTCACACACCTCCAGTCTATGACTTCACACACTTCCATTCTATGACTTCACACACCTCTATTCTGTGACTTCACAAATCTCCATTCTGAGTTCACACACCTCCATTCTGTGACTTCACACACCTCCATTCTCTGACTTCACACACCTCCATTGTGTGACTGCACACACTTCCATTCTATGACTTCATAAACCTCCCTTTTATAATTTCACACACCTCCATTCTGTGACTTCACACACCTCCATTCTATGACCACACACACCCTCATTCTATGATTTCACACACCTCCATTCTATGATTTCACACATCCATTTTGACTTCACACACCTCTAATATATGACTTCAAACACCTCAATTCTGTGACTTCAAACACCTCCATTCTATGACTTCACACACTTCCATTCTATGACTTCACACACCTCCATTTTATAACTTCACACACCTCCATTCTATGACTTCACACACCTCCATTCTCAGTTTACACACCTCCATTCTATGACTTCACACACCTCCATTTTTTGACGTCACACCTTTATTCTATGACTTCATACAACTTCATTCTTACTTTACAAACATCCATTCTATAACTTCACACACCTCCATTCTATGACTTCAAAAAGCTCCATTGTGTGATTCTCACACCTCCATTCTGTGACTTCACACACCTCTCTTCTGTGACTTCACACACCTCCATTCTATGACTTCACACACCTTCATTGTATGACTTCGCACACCTCCATTCTATGACTTCACACACTTCCATTCTCTGACGTCACACACCGCCATTCCGTGACTTCACACACCTGCATTGTGAGTTCACACACCTCCATTCTGTGACCTCACACACCTCCATTCTCCGACTTCACACACCTCCATTCTATGACTTCACACATCCATTTTGACTTCACACAACTCCAATATATAACTTCAAACACCTCAATTCTGTGACTTCACACACCTCCATTCTATGAATTCATACCCGTCCATTCTGTGACTTCACACACCTCCATTCTTTGACTTCACACACCTCCATTCTGTGACTTCACCCACCTCCATTCTGTGACTTCCCACACCTCCATTCTCCGACTTCACACCCCTCCAATTTGACTTCACAAAACTCCATTCTATGACTTCACACACCTCCATTCTGTGACTTCACAAACCTCCATTCTATGATTTCACACACCTCCAATCTATCACTTCACACACCTACATTTTATGACATCACACACCTCCATTTTGACTTCACACACCTCCATTCTGTGACTTCACAAACCTTCATTCTATGATTTCACACACCTCCATTCTATGACTTCACACACCTCCATTCTTTGACTTCACACACCTACATTCTGTGACTTCACACACCTCCATTCTGTGACTTCACACAGCTCCATTCTGTGACTTCACGCACCTCCATTCTCCGACTTCACACACCTCCATTCTTTGACTTCACACATCCATTTTGACTTCACACAACTCCAATATATAACTTCAAACACCTCAATTCCGTGACTTCACACAACTCCATTCTATGAATTCATACCCGTCCATTCTCTGACTTCACACACCTCCATTCTTTGACTTCACACACCCCCATTCTGTGACTTCACCCACCTCCATTCTGTGACTTCCCACACCTCCATTCTCCGACTTCACACCCCTCCAATTTGACTTCACATACCTCCATTCTATGACTTCACACACCTCCATTCTGTGACTTCACAAACCTCCATTCTATGATTTCACACACCTCCAATCTATCACTTCACACACCTACATTTTATGACATCACACACCTCCATTTTGACTTCACACACCTCCATTATTTGACTCCACACACCTCCCTTCTATGACTTCACACACCTCCATTTTACGACTTCAGACACCTTCATTGTATGACTTCACACACCTCCATTCTATGACGTCACACACTTCCAATCTATGATTTCACATACCTCCATGCTTTGATTTCACACACCTCCATTCTGTGACTTCACACACCTCCAGTCTATGACTTCACACACCTCCATTCTGTGACTTCACAAACCTTCATTCTAAGATTTCACACACCTCCATTCTATGACTTCACACACCTCCATTTTGACTTCACACAACTCCAATATATAACTTCAAACACCTCAATTCCGTGACTTCACACACCTCAATTCTGTGACTTCACAAACCTTCATTATGAATTCACACACCTCCATTCTATGACTTCACGCACCTCCATTTTAGGACATTACACACCTCCATTTTGACTTCACACACCTCCATTCTGTGACTTCACACACTTCCATACTATGAATTCACAGACCTCGAATCTGTGACTTCACTCATCTCCACTCTATGACTTCACAGTCCTCCATTCTCTGACTTCCCACACCTCCTTTCTATGACTTCACCCACCTCTATTCTATAACTTCACACCTCCATTCTGACTTCACACACCTCCATTCTGTGATTTCACACACCTCCATTATATGATATCACACACCTCCATTCTATGACTTCACACACTTCCATTCTATGAGTTCACACACCTCCATTCTATGACTTCACAAACCTCCATTCTGTGACTTCACACACCTCCATTCTGAGTTCACACACATCTATTCTATGACTTTGCACACCTCCATTCTGATATCAAACACCTCCATTCTATGACTTCACAGACCTCGAATCTGTGACTTCACTCGCCTGCATTCTATGACTTTACATTCCTCCATTCTATGACTTCCCACACCTGTTTCTATGACTTCACACACCTTCATTTTTACTTCAGAAACATCCATTCTATGACTTCACACACCTCCATTCTATGACTTCACAAACCTCCATTCTGTGACTTCACACACCTCCATTCTGAGTTCACACAACTCCATTCGGTGACTTCACACATCTCCATTCTAACTTCACACACCTCCAGTCTATGACTTCACACACTTCCATTCTATGACTTCACACACCTCTATTCTGTGACTTCACAAATCTCCATTCTGAGTTCACACACCTCCATTCTGTGACTTCACACACCTCCATTCTCTGACTTCACACACCTCCATTGTGTGACTGCACACACTTCCATTCTATGACTTCATAAACCTCCCTTTTATAATTTCACACACCTCCATTCTGTGACTTCACACACCTCCATTCTATGACCACAAACACCCTCATTCTATGATTTCACACACCTCCATTCTATGATTTCACACATCCATTTTGACTTCACACACCTCTAATATATGACTTCAAACACCTCAATTCTGTGACTTCAAACACCTCCATTCTATGACTTCACACACTTCCATTCTATGACTTCACACACCTCCATTTTATAACTTCACACACCTCCATTCTATGACTTCACACACCTCCATTCTCAGTTTACACACCTCCATTCTATGACTTCACACACCTCCATTTTTTGACGTCACACCTTTATTCTATGACTTCATACAACTTCATTCTTACTTTACAAACATCCATTCTATAACTTCACACACCTCCATTCTATGACTTCAAAAAGCTCCATTGTGTGATTCTCACACCTCCATTCTGTGACTTCACACACCTCTCTTCTGTGACTTCACACACCTCCATTCTATGACTTCACAAACCTTCATTGTATGACTTCGCACACCTCCATTCTATGACTTCACACACTTCCATTCTATTATTTCACATACCTTCATACGATGACTTCACACACCTCCATTCTGTGCCTTCACACACCTACATTCTGAGTTCACACACCTCCATTCTGTGACTTCACAAACCTTTATTCTATGATTTCACACACCTCCATTCTATGACTTCTCACACCTCCATTTTAGGACGTCACGCACCTCCATTTTGACTTCACACACTTCCTTTCTGTGACTTCACACACCTCCATTCTATGACTTCACACACTTCCATTGGCACGTCACACACCTCCATTCTAAGAGTTCACACATCTACATTCTATGACCTCACACACCTTCATTCGACTTCACACACCTCCATTCTATGACTTCACAGACCTCGAATCTGTGACTTCACTCACCTCCAATCTATGACTTCACACTCCTCCATTCTATGACTTCCAACACCTCCTTTCTATGACTTCACACCTCCATTCTGACTTCACACTCCTCCATTATGTGACTTCACACACCTCCATTATATGACGTCACACAACTCCGTTGTATGACTTCACACACCTCCATTCTATGACTTCACACACCTCTATTCTGTGACTTCACACACCTCCATTCTATGACTTCACACACCTTCATTCTTACTTCACAAACATACATTCTATGACTTCACACACCTCCATTCTATGACTTCACACAGCTCCATTCTTTGACTTCACACACCTCCATTCTGTGACTTCACACACCTCCATTCTGTGACTTCACACACCTCCATTCTGTGACTTCACACAGCTCCATTCTGTGACTTCACACACCTCCATTCTCCGACTTCAAACACCTCCATTCTATGACTTCACACATCCATTTTGACTTCACACACCTCCAATATATAACTTCAAACACCTCAATTCTGTGACTTCACACACCTCCATTCTATGAAATCATACCCGTCCATTCTGTGACTTCACACACCTCCATTCTTTGACTTCAGACACCTCCATTCTGTGACTTCACCCACCTCCATTCTGTGACTTCCCACACCTCCATTCTCCGACTTCACACCCCTCCAATTTGACTTCACATACCTCCATTCTATGACTTCACACACCTCCATTCTGTGACTTCACAAACCTCCATTCTATGATTTCACACACCTCCAATCTATGACTTCACACACCTACAGTATATGACGTCACACACCTCCATTTTGACTTCACACACCTCCATTATATGACTCCACACACCTCCATTCTGTGACTTCACACACCTCCATTCTATGATTTCACACACTTCCTTTCTATGACTTCACCCACCGCCATTCCGTGACTTCACACACCTGCATTATGAGTTCACACACCTCCATTCTGTGACCTCACACACCTCCATTGTGCGATTTCACACACCTCCATTCTGAGATGTCACACCTCCATTCTATGAATTCACACACCTCCATTCTGTGATTTCACACACCTCAATTCTATGACTTCACACAACTCCATTCTGTGACTTCACACATCTCCATTCTGAGTTCACACACCTCCATTCTGTGACTTCACACACCTCCATTCTGTGACTTCACACACCTCCATTCCATGACTTCACACACCTCCATTCTGTTACTTCACAAACCTCCATTCTATGATTTCACACACCTCCAATCTATGACTTCACACACCTCCATTTTATGACGTCACACACCTCCATTTTGACTTCTCACACCTCCATTATGTGACTTCACACACCTCTCTTCTGTGACTTCACACACTTCCATTCTATGATTTCACATACCTTCATACGATGACTTCACACACCTCCATTCTGTGACTTAACAAACCTCCATTCTGAGTTCTCACACCGCCATTCTGTGACTTCACAAACCTCTATTCTATGATTTCACACACCTCCATTCTATGACTTCTCACAACTCCATTTTAGGACGTCACACACATCCATTTTGACTTCACACACTTCCTTTCTGTGACTTCACACACCTCCATTCTATGACTTCACACACTTCCATTGGCACGTCACACACCTCCATTTTATGAGTTCACACACCTACATTCTATGACTTCACACACCTTCATTCGACTTCACACACCTCCATTCTATGACTTCACAGACCTCGAATCTGTGACTTCACTCACCTCCAATCTATGACTTCACACTCCTCCATTCTATGACTTCCAAGACCTCCTTTCTATGACTTCACACCTCCATTCTGACTTCACACTCCTCCATTATGTGACTTCACACACCTCCATTATATGACGTCACAGAACTCCATTCTATGATTTCACACACCTCCATTCTATGACTTCACACACCTCTATTCTGTGACTTCACACACCTCCATTCTATGACTTCACACACCTCCATTCTTTGACTTCACACACCTCCATTCTGTGACTTCACACACCTCCATTCTGTGACTTCACACACCTCCATTCTGTGACTTCACACAGCTCCATTCTGTGACTTCACACACCTCCATTATGTGACTTCACACACCTCCATTATATGATGTCACACAACTCCGTTCTATGACTTCACACACCTCCATTCTATGACTTCACACACCTCCATTCTGTGACTTCACACACCTCCATTCTATGACTTCACACACTTTCATTCTTACTTCACAAACATATATTCTATGACTTCACACACCTCCATTCTATGACTTCACACACCTCCATTCTTTGACTTCACACACCTGCATTCTGTGATTTCACACACCTCCATTCTGTGACATCACACAGCTCCATTCTGTGACTACACACACCTCCATTCTCCGACTTCACACACCTCCATTCTATGACTTCACACATCCATTTTGACTTCACACAACTCCAATATATAACTTCAAACACCTCAATTCTGTGACTTCACACACCTCCATTCTATGAATTCATACCCGTCCATTCTGTGACTTCACACACCTCCATTCTTTGACTTCAAACACCTCCATTCTGTGACTTCACCCACCTCCATTCTGTGACTTCCCACACCTCCATTCTCCGACTTCACACCCCTCCAATTTGACTTCACATACCTCCATTCTATGACCTCACACACCTCCATTCTGTGACTTCACAAACCTCCATTCTATGATTTCACACACCTCCAATCTATGACTTCACACACCTACATTTTATGACGTCACACACCTCCATTTTGACTTCACACACCTCCATTATGTGACTCCACATACCTCCCTTCTGTGACTTCACACACCTCCATTCTATGACTTCACACACCTTCATTGTATGATTTCACACACCTCCATTCTATGACTTCACACACTTCCATTCTATGATTTCACATACCTCCATGCTATGACTTCACACACCTCCATTCTGTGACTTCACACACCCCCATTCTGTGACTTCACACACCTCAATTCTGTTACTTCACAAACCTTCATTCTATGATTTCACACACCTCCATTTTATGACTTCACACACCCCCATTTTAGGACATCACACACCTCCATTTGGACTTCACACACCTCCATTCTGTGACTTCACACACCTCCATACTATGAATTCACACACTTCCATTGTGACGTCACGCACCTCTATTCTATGAGTTCACACACCTCCATTCTATGACTTCACACACCTCCATTCTGACTTCACACACCTCCATTCTATGACTTCACAGACCTCGAATCTGTGACTTCACTCACCTCCACTCTATGCCTTCACACTCCTCCATTCTCTGACTTCCCACACCTCCTTTCTATGACTTCACCCACCTCTATTCTATGACTTCACACCTCCATTCTGTCTTCACACACCTCCATTCTGTGACATCACACACCTCCATTATATGATATCAGACACCTCCATTCTATGACTTCATACACCTCCATTCTATGACTTCACACACCTCCATTCTGTGACTTCACACACTTCAATTCTATGACTTCACACACCTCCATTCTTTGATTTCCCACACCTCCATTCTGAGTTTACACACCTCCATTCTATGATTTCACACTCCTCCATTCTTTGAGGTCACACACCTCCATTCTATGACTTCACACAACTTCATTCTTACTTTACAAACATCCATTCTATAACTTCACACACCTCCATTCTATGACTTCAAATACCTACATTCTGTGACTTCACAAATCTCCATTCTATGACTTCACACACCTCCATTCTGTGACTTCTCACACCTCCATTCTATGACTTCACACACCTCCATTCTGAATTCACACAGCTCCATTCTTTGACTTCACACACCTCCATTCTGAATTCACACAGCTCCATTCTCTGACTTCTCAAAACTCCATTCTATGATTTCACACACCTCCATACTATGACTTCACACAACTCCATCTATGACTTCACATACCTGCATTCTGACATCACACACCTACATTCTATGACTTCACAGACCTCGAATCTGTGACTTAACTCACCTACATTCTATGACTTCACACTCCTCCATTCTATGACTTCACAGACTTCCTTTCTATGACTTCACACACCTCCATTCTTTGACTTCACCCACCTCCATTCCATGACTTCCCACACATCCATTCTATGACTTCACACACCTCCATTCTATGAGTTCACACACCTCCATTCTTTGACTTCACACACCTCCATTTTGACTTCACACACCTACATTCTGTGACTTCACACACCTCCATTTGTGACTTCACACACAACAATTATGATTTCACACACCTCCATTCTGTGACTTCACACACCTCCATTCTTTGACTTCACACACCTCCGTTTTGACTTCACACACTTCAATTCTGGGACTTCACAGACCTCCATTCTGTGACTTCACACACCACCATTGTTTGACTTCACACACCTCCATTCTTTGACTTCACACATCTCCATTCCACGACTTCACACAACTCCATTCTATGTGTTCAGAAACATCCATTCTATGAGTTCACACACCACAATTGTGTCTTCACACACCTCCATTCTATGACTTCACACACCTTCATTCTTTATTCAGAAACATCCATTCTATGACTTCACACACCTCCATTCTATGACTTCAAAAACCTCTATTCTGTGACTTCACACACCTCCATTCTGAGTTCACACACCTCCATTCATTGACTTCACACACCTCCATTCTGACTTCACGCACCTCCATTCTATGTCTTTACACACTTCCATTCTATGACTTCACACACCTCCATTCTGTGAATTCACACACCTCTATTCTATGATTTCACACATCCTTTTTGACTTCACACACATAAAATATATGACTTGAAACACCTCAATTCTATGACTTCACACACCTCCTTCTATGACTTCATACCCGTCCATTCTGTGAATTCACACCCCTCCATTCTATGACTTCACACACCTCCATTCTGACTTCACCCACCTCCATTCTGTGACTTCACACACCTCTATTCTCCTACTTCACACCCCTCCAATTTGACTTCACATACCTCCATTCTATGACTTCACGAACCTCCATTCCGTGACGTCACCCAACTCCATTCTGTGACTTCACAAACCTCCATTCTATAATTTCACACACCTCCATTCTATGACTTCACACACCTCCAGTTTACGACGTCACACACCTCCATTTTGACTTCACACACCTCCATTATGTGACTTCACACACCTCCCTTCTGTGTCTTCACACACCTCCATTCTATGACTTCACACACCTTCATTCGGTGACTTCACACACCTGCATTGTGAGTTCACACACCTCCATTCTGTGACCTCACACACCTCCATTGTGCGATTTCACACACCTCCATTCTGAGATGTCACACCTCCATTCTATGAATTCACACACCTCCATTCTGTGATTTCACACACCTCAATTCTATGACTTCACACAACTCCATTCTGTGACTTCAAACATCTCCGTTCTGAGTTCACACACCTCCATTCTGTGACTTCACACACCTCCATTCTGTGACTTCACACACCTCCATTCCATGACTTCACACACCTCCATTCTGTTACTTCACAAACCTCCATTCTATGATTTCACACACCTCCAATCTATGACTTCACACACCTCCATTTTATGACGTCACACACCTCTCTTCTGTGACTTCACACACTTCCATTCTATGATTTCACATACCTTCATACGATGACTTCACACACCTCCATTCTGTGACTTCACAAACCTCCATTCTGAGTTCTCACACCGCCATTCTGTGACTTCACAAACCTCTATTCTATGATTTCACACACCTCCATTCTATGACTTCTCACAACTCCATTTTTGGACGTCACACACATCCATTTTGACTTCACACACTTCCTTTCTGTGACTTCACACACCTCCATTCTATGACTTCACACACTTCCATTGGCACGTCACACACCTCCATTCTATGAGTTCACACACCTACATTCTATGACTTCACACACCTTCATTCGACTTCACACACCTCCATTCTATGACTTCACAGACCTCGAATCTGTGACTTCACTCACCTCCAATCTATGACTTCACACTCCTCCATTCTATGACTTCCAACACCTCCTTTCTATGACTTCACACCTCCATTCTGACTTCACACTCCTCCATTATGTGACTTCATCCACCTCCATTATATGACGTCACACAATTCCATTCTATGACTTCACACACCTCCATTCTATGACTTCACACACCTCCATTCTGTGACTTCACACACCTCCATTCCATGACGTCACACACCTCCATTCTGTGACTTCACAAACCTCCATTCTATGATTTCACACACCTCCAATCTATGACTTCACACACCTCCATTTTATGACGTCACACACCTCCATTTTGACTTGTCACACCTCCATTATGTGACTTCACACACCTCTCTTCTGTGACTTCACACACTTCCATTCTATGATTTTACATACCTTCAAACGATGACTTCAAACACCTCCATTCTGTGACTTCACACACCTCCATTCTGAGTTCTCACACCGCCATTCTGTGACTTCACAAACCTCTATTCTATGATTTCACACACCTCCATTCTATGACTTCTCACACCTCCTTTTTAGGACGTCACACACCTCCATTTTGGCTTCACACACTTCCATTCTGTGACTTCACACACCTCCATTCTATGACTTCACACACTTCCATTGGGACGTCACACACCTCCATTCTATGAGTTCACACACCTACATTCTATGACTTCACACACCTTCATTCGACTTCACACACCTCCATTCTATGACTTCACAGACCTCGAATCTGTGACTTCACTCACCTCCAATCTATGACTTCACACTCCTCCATTCTATGACTTCCCACACCTCCTTTCTATGACTTCACACCTCCATTCTGACTTCACACACCTCCATTATGTGACTTCACACACCTCCATTATGTGACTTCACACACCTCCATTATATGACGTCACACAACTCCGTTCTATGACTTCACACACCTCCATTCTATGACTTCACACACCTCCATTCTGTGACTTCACACACCTGCATTGTGAGTTCACACACCTCCATTTTGACTTCACACACCTCCATTATGTGACTTCACACACCTCCCTTCTGTGTCTTCACATACCTCCATTCTATGACTTCACACACCTTCATTCTGTGACTTCACACACCTGCATTGTGAGTTCACACACCTCCATTCTGTGACCTCACACACCTCCATTGTGCGATTTCACACACCTCCATTCTGAGATGTCACACCTCCATTCTATGAATTCACACACCTCCATTCTGTGATATCACACACCTCAATTCTATGACTTCACACAACTCCATTCTGTGACTTCAAACATCTCCGTTCTGAGTTCACACACCTACATTCTGTGACTTCACACACCTCCATTCTGTGACTTCACACACCTCCATTCCATGACTTCACACACCTCCATTCTGTTACTTCACAAACCTCCATTCTATGATTTCACACACCTCCAATCTATGACTTCACACACCTCCATTTTATGACGTCACACACCTCCATTTTGACTTCTCACACCTCCATTATGTGACTTCACACACCTCTCTTCTGTGACTTCACACACTTCCATTCTATGATTTCACATACCTTCATACGATGACTTCACACACCTCCATTCTGTGACTTCACAAACCTCCATTCTGAGTTCTCACACCGCCATTCTGTGACTTCACAAACCTCTATTCTATGATTTCACACACCTCCATTCTATGACTTCTCACAACTCCATTTTAGGACGTCACACACATCCATTTTGACTTCACACACTTCCTTTCTGTGACTTCACACACCTCCATTCTATGACTTCACACACTTCCATTGGCACGTCACACACCTCCATTCTATGAGTTCACACACCTACATTCTATGACTTCACACACCTTCATTCGACTTGACACACCTCCATTCTATGACTTCACAGACCTCGAATCTGTGACTTCACTCACCTCCAATCTATGACTTCACACTCCTCCATTCTATGATATCCAACACCTCCTTTCTATGACTTCACACCTCCATTCTGACTTCACACTCCTCCATTATGTGACTTCACACACCTCCATTATATGACGTCACACAATTCCGTTCTATGACTTCACACACCTCCATTCTATGACTTCACACACCTCCATTCTGTGACTTCACACACCTCCATTCCATGACGTCACACACCTCCATTCTGTGACTTCACAAACCTCCATTCTATGATTTCACACACCTCCAATCTATGACTTCACACACCTCCATTTTATGACGTCACACACCTCCATTTTGACTTCTCACACCTCCATTATGTGACTTCACACACCTCTCTTCTGTGACTTCACACACTTCCATTCTATGATTTTACATACCTTCAAACGATGACTTCAAACACCTCCATTCTGTGACTTCACACACCTCCATTCTGAGTTCTCACACCGCCATTCTGTGACTTCACAAACCTCTATTCTATGATTTCACACACCTCCATTCTATGACTTCTCACACCTCCTTTTTAGGACGTCACACACCTCCATTTTGGCTTCACACACTTCCATTCTTTGACTTCACACACCTCCATTCTATGACTTCACACACTTCCATTGGGACGTCACACACCTCCATTCTATGAGTTCACACACCTACATTGTATGACTTCACACACCTTCATTCGACTTCACACACCTCCATTCTATGACTTCACAGACCTCGAATCTGTGACTTCACTCACCTCCAATCTATGACTTCACACTCCTCCATTCTATGACTTCCCACACCTCCTTTCTATGACTTCACACCTCCATTCTGACTTCACACACCTCCATTATGTGACTTCACACACCTCCATTATGTGACTTCACACACCTCCATTATATGACGTCACACAACTCCGTTCTATGACTTCACACACCTCCATTCTATGACTTCACACACCTCCATTCTGTGACTTCACACACCTCCATTCTATGACTTCACACACCTTCATTCTTACTTCACAAACATATATTCTATGACTTCACACACCTCCATTCTATGACTTCACACACCTCCATTCTTTGACTTCACACACCTACATTCTGTGATTTCACACACCTCCATTCTGTGACATCACACAGCTCCATTCTGTGACTACACACACCTCCATTCTCCGACTTCACACACCTCCATTCTATGACTTCACACATCCATTTTGACTTCACACAACTCCAATATATAACTTCAAACACCTCAATTCTGTGACTTCACACACCTCCATTCTATGAATTCATACCCGTCCATTCTGTGACTTCACACACCTCCATTCTTTGACTTCAAACACCTCCATTCTGTGACTTCACCCACCTCCATTCTGTGACTTCCCACACCTCCATTCTCCGACTTCACACCCCTCCAATTTGACTTCACATACCTCCATTCTATGACCTCACACACCTCCATTCTGTGACTTCACAAACCTCCATTCTATGATTTCACACACCTCCAATCTATGACTTCACACACCTACATTTTATGACGTCACACACCTCCATTTTGACTTCACACACCTCCATTATGTGACTCCACATACCTCCCTTCTGTGACTTCACACACCTCCATTCTATGACTTCACACACCTTCATTGTATGATTTCACACACCTCCATTCTATGACTTCACACACTTCCATTCTATGATTTCACATACCTCCATGCTATGACTTCACACACCTCCATTCTGTGACTTCACACACCCCCATTCTGTGACTTCACACACCTCAATTCTGTGACTTCACAAACCTTCATTCTATGATTTCACACACCTCCATTTTATGACTTCACACACCCCCATTTTAGGACATCACACACCTCCATTTGGACTTCACACACCTCCATTCTGTGACTTCACACACCTCCATACTATGAATTCACACACTTCCATTGTGACGTCACGCACCTCTATTCTATGAGTTCACACACCTCCATTCTATGACTTCACACACCTCCATTCTGACTTCACACACCTCCATTCTATGACTTCACAGACCTCGAATCTGTGACTTCACTCACCTCCACTCTATGCCTTCACACTCCTCCATTCTCTGACTTCCCACACCTCCTTTCTATGACTTCACCCACCTCTATTCTATGACTTCACACCTCCATTCTGTTTTCACACACCTCCATTCTGTGACATCACACACCTCCATTATATGATATCACACACCTCCATTCTATGACTTCATACACCTCCATTCTATGACTTCACACACCTCCAATCTGTGACTTCACACACCTCAATTCTATGACTTCACACACCTCCATTCTTTGATTTCCCACACCTCCATTCTGAGTTTACACACCTCCATTCTATGATTTCACACTCCTCCATTCTTTGAGGTCACACACCTCCATTCTATGACTTCACACAACTTCATTCTTACTTTACAAACATCCATTCTATAACTTCACACACCTCCATTCTATGACTTCAAATACCTCCATTCTGTGACTTCACAAATCTCCATTCTATGACTTCACACACCTCCATTCTGTGACTTCTCACACCTCCATTCTATGACTTCACACACCTCCATTCTGAATTCACACAGCTCCATTCTTTGACTTCACACACCTCCATTCTGAATTCACACAGCTCCATTCTCTGACTTCTCAAAACTCCATTCTATGATTTCACACACCTCCATACTATGACTTCACACAACTCCATCTATGACTTCACATACCTGCATTCTGACATCACACACCTACATTCTATGACTTCACAGACCTCGAATCTGTGACTTAACTCACCTACATTCTATGACTTCACACTCCTCCATTCTATGACTTCACAGACTTCCTTTCTATGACTTCACACACCTCCATTCTTTGACTTCACCCACCTCCATTCCATGACTTCCCACACATCCATTCTATGACTTCACACACCTCCATTCTATGAGTTCACACACCTCCATTCTTTGACTTCACACACCTCCATTTTGACTTCACACACCTACATTCTGTGACTTCACACACCTCCATTTGTGACTTCACACACAACAATTATGATTTCACACACCTCCATTCTGTGACTTCACACACCTCCATTCTTTGACTTCACACACCTCCGTTTTGACTTCACACACTTCAATTCTGGGACTTCACAGACCTCCATTCTGTGACTTCACACACCACCATTGTTTGACTTCACACACCTCCATTCTTTGACTTCACACATCTCCATTCCACGACTTCACACAACTCCATTCTATGTGTTCAGAAACATCCATTCTATGAGTTCACACACCACAATTCTGTCTTCACACACCTCCATTCTATGACTTCACACACCTTCATTCTTTATTCAGAAACATCCATTCTATGACTTCACACACCTCCATTCTATGACTTCAAAAACCTCTATTCTGTGACTTCACACACCTCCATTCTGAGTTCACACACCTCCATTCATTGACTTCACACACCTCCATTCTGACTTCACGCACCTCCATTCTATGTCTTTACACACTTCCATTCTATGACTTCACACACCTCCATTCTGTGAATTCACACACCTCCATTCTGTGCCTTCACACACCTTAATTCTATGACTTCACAGACCTCCATTCTATGACTTCACACACCTCTATTCTATGATTTCACACATCCTTTTTGACTTCACACACATAAAATATATGACTTGAAACACCTCAATTCTATGACTTCACACACCTCCTTCTATGACTTCATACCCGTCCATTCTGTGAATTCACACCCCTCCATTCTATGACTTCACACACCTCCATTCTGACTTCACCCACCTCCATTCTGTGACTTCACACACCTCTATTCTCCTACTTCACACCCCTCCAATTTGACTTCACATACCTCCATTCTATGACTTCACGAACCTCCATTCCGTGACGTCACCCAACTCCATTCTGTGACTTCACAAACCTCCATTCTATAATTTCACACACCTCCATTCTATGACTTCACACACCTCCAGTTTACGACGTCACACACCTCCATTTTGACTTCACACACCTCCATTATGTGACTTCACACACCTCCCTTCTGTGTCTTCACACACCTCCATTCTATGACTTCACACACCTTCATTCGGTGACTTCACACACCTGCATTGTGAGTTCACACACCTCCATTCTGTGACCTCACACACCTCCATTGTGCGATTTCACACACCTCCATTCTGAGATGTCACACCTCCATTCTATGAATTCACACACCTCCATTCTGTGATTTCACACACCTCAATTCTATGACTTCACACAACTCCATTCTGTGACTTCAAACATCTCCGTTCTGAGTTCACACACCTCCATTCTGTGACTTCACACACCTCCATTCTGTGACTTCACACACCTCCATTCCATGACTTCACACACCTCCATTCTGTTACTTCACAAACCTCCATTCTATGATTTCACACACCTCCAATCTATGACTTCACACACCTCCATTTTATGACATCACACACCTCTCTTCTGTGACTTCACACACTTCCATTCTATGATTTCACATACCTTCATACGATGACTTCACACACCTCCATTCTGTGACTTCACAAACCTCCATTCTGAGTTCTCACACCGCCATTCTGTGACTTCACAAACCTCTATTCTATGATTTCACACACCTCCATTCTATGACTTCTCACAACTCCATTTTTGGACGTCACACACATCCATTTTGACTTCACACACTTCCTTTCTGTGACTTCACACACCTCCATTCTATGACTTCACACACTTCCATTGGCACGTCACACACCTCCATTCTATGAGTTCACACACCTACATTCTATGACTTCACACACCTTCATTCGACTTCACACACCTCCATTCTATGACTTCACAGACCTCGAATCTGTGACTTCACTCACCTCCAATCTATGACTTCACACTCCTCCATTCTATGACTTCCAACACCTCCTTTCTATGACTTCACACCTCCATTCTGACTTCACACTCCTCCATTATGTGACTTCACACACCTCCATTATATGACGTCACACAATTCCGTTCTATGACTTCACACACCTCCATTCTATGACTTCACACACCTCCATTCTGTGACTTCACACACCTCCATTCCATGACGTCACACACCTCCATTCTGTGACTTCACAAACCTCCATTCTATGATTTCACACACCTCCAATCTATGACTTCACACACCTCCATTTTATGACGTCACACACCTCCATTTTGACTTCTCACACCTCCATTATGTGACTTCACACACCTCTCTTCTGTGACTTCACACACTTCCATTCTATGATTTTACATACCTTCAAACGATGACTTCAAACACCTCCATTCTGTGACTTCACACACCTCCATTCTGAGTTCTCACACCGCCATTCTGTGACTTCACAAACCTCTATTCTATGATTTCACACACCTCCATTCTATGACTTCTCACACCTCCTTTTTAGGACGTCACACACCTCCATTTTGGCTTCACACACTTCCATTCTGTGACTTCACACACCTCCATTCTATGACTTCACACACTTCCATTGGGACGTCACACACCTCCATTCTATGAGTTCACACACCTACATTCTATGACTTCACACACCTTCATTCGACTTCACACACCTCCATTCTATGACTTCACAGACCTCGAATCTGTGACTTCACTCACCTCCAATCTATGACTTCACACTCCTCCATTCTATGACTTCCCACACCTCCTTTCTATGACTTCACACCTCCATTCTGACTTCACACACCTCCATTATGTGACTTCACACACCTCCATTATGTGACTTCACACACCTCCATTATATGACGTCACACAACTCCGTTCTATGACTTCACACACCTCCATTCTATGACTTCACACACCTCCATTCTGTGACTTCACACACCTGCATTGTGAGTTCACACACCTCCATTTTGACTTCACACACCTCCATTATGTGACTTCACACACCTCCCTTCTGTGTCTTCACATACCTCCATTCTATGACTTCACACACCTTCATTCTGTGACTTCACACACCTGCATTGTGAGTTCACACACCTCCATTCTGTGACCTCACACACCTCCATTGTGCGATTTCACACACCTCCATTCTGAGATGTCACACCTCCATTCTATGAATTCACACACCTCCATTCTGTGATATCACACACCTCAATTCTATGACTTCACACAACTCCATTCTGTGACTTCAAACATCTCCGTTCTGAGTTCACACACCTACATTCTGTGACTTCACACACCTCCATTCTGTGACTTCACACACCTCCATTCCATGACTTCACACACCTCCATTCTGTTACTTCACAAACCTCCATTCTATGATTTCACACACCTCCAATCTATGACTTCACACACCTCCATTTTATGACGTCACACACCTCCATTTTGACTTCTCACACCTCCATTATGTGACTTCACACACCTCTCTTCTGTGACTTCACACACTTCCATTCTATGATTTCACATACCTTCATACGATGACTTCACACACCTCCATTCTGTGACTTCACAAACCTCCATTCTGAGTTCTCACACCGCCATTCTGTGACTTCACAAACCTCTATTCTATGATTTCACACACCTCCATTCTATGACTTCTCACAACTCCATTTTAGGACGTCACACACATCCATTTTGACTTCACACACTTCCTTTCTGTGACTTCACACACCTCCATTCTATGACTTCACACACTTCCATTGGCACGTCACACACCTCCATTCTATGAGTTCACACACCTACATTCTATGACTTCACACACCTTCATTCGACTTGACACACCTCCATTCTATGACTTCACAGACCTCGAATCTGTGACTTCACTCACCTCCAATCTATGACTTCACACTCCTCCATTCTATGACTTCCAACACCTCCTTTCTATGACTTCACACCTCCATTCTGACTTCACACTCCTCCATTATGTGACTTCACACACCTCCATTATATGACGTCACACAATTCCGTTCTATGACTTCACACACCTCCATTCTATGACTTCACACACCTCCATTCTGTGACTTCACACACCTCCATTCCATGACGTCACACACCTCCATTCTGTGACTTCACAAACCTCCATTCTATGATTTCACACACCTCCAATCTATGACTTCACACACCTCCATTTTATGACGTCACACACCTCCATTTTGACTTCTCACACCTCCATTATGTGACTTCACACACCTCTCTTCTGTGACTTCACACACTTCCATTCTATGATTTTACATACCTTCAAACGATGACTTCAAACACCTCCATTCTGTGACTTCACACACCTCCATTCTGAGTTCTCACACCGCCATTCTGTGACTTCACAAACCTCTATTCTATGATTTCACACACCTCCATTCTATGACTTCTCACACCTCCTTTTTAGGACGTCACACACCTCCATTTTGGCTTCACACACTTCCATTCTGTGACTTCACACACCTCCATTCTATGACTTCACACACTTCCATTGGGACGTCACACACCTCCATTCTATGAGTTCACACACCTACATTCTATGACTTCACACACCTTCATTCGACTTCACACACCTCCATTCTATGACTTCACAGACCTCGAATCTGTGACTTCACTCACCTCCAATCTATGACTTCACACTCCTCCATTCTATGACTTCCCACACCTCCTTTCTATGACTTCACACCTCCATTCTGACTTCACACACCTCCATTATGTGACTTCACACACCTCCATTATGTGACTTCACACACCTCCATTATATGACGTCACACAACTCCGTTCTATGACTTCACACACCTCCATTCTATGACTTCACACACCTCCATTCTGTGACTTCACACACCTGCATTGTGAGTTCACACACCTCCATTTTGACTTCACACACCTCCATTATGTGACTTCACACACCTCCCTTCTGTGTCTTCACATACCTCCATTCTATGACTTCACACACCTTCATTCTGTGACTTCACACACCTGCATTGTGAGTTCACACACCTCCATTCTGTGACCTCACACACCTCCATTGTGCGATTTCACACACCTCCATTCTGAGATGTCACACCTCCATTCTATGAATTCACACACCTCCATTCTGTGATATCACACACCTCAATTCTATGACTTCACACAACTCCATTCTGTGACTTCAAACATCTCCGTTCTGAGTTCACACACCTACATTCTGTGACTTCACACACCTCCATTCTGTGACTTCACACACCTCCATTCCATGACTTCACACACCTCCATTCTGTTACTTCACAAACCTCCATTCTATGATTTCACACACCTCCAATCTATGACTTCACACACCTCCATTTTATGACGTCACACACCTCCATTTTGACTTCTCACACCTCCATTATGTGACTTCACACACCTCTCTTCTGTGACTTCACACACTTCCATTCTATGATTTCACATACCTTCATACGATGACTTCACACACCTCCATTCTGTGACTTCACAAACCTCCATTCTGAGTTCTCACACCGCCATTCTGTGACTTCACAAACCTCTATTCTATGATTTCACACACCTCCATTCTATGACTTCTCACAACTCCATTTTAGGACGTCACACACATCCATTTTGACTTCACACACTTCCTTTCTGTGACTTCACACACCTCCATTCTATGACTTCACACACTTCCATTGGCACGTCACACACCTCCATTCTATGAGTTCACACACCTACATTCTATGACTTCACACACCTTCATTCGACTTGACACACCTCCATTCTATGACTTCACAGACCTCGAATCTGTGACTTCACTCACCTCCAATCTATGACTTCACACTCCTCCATTCTATGATATCCAACACCTCCTTTCTATGACTTCACACCTCCATTCTGACTTCACACTCCTCCATTATGTGACTTCACACACCTCCATTATATGACGTCACACAATTCCGTTCTATGACTTCACACACCTCCATTCTATGACTTCACACACCTCCATTCTGTGACTTCACACACCTCCATTCCATGACGTCACACACCTCCATTCTGTGACTTCACAAACCTCCATTCTATGATTTCACACACCTCCAATCTATGACTTCACACACCTCCATTTTATGACGTCACACACCTCCATTTTGACTTCTCACACCTCCATTATGTGACTTCACACACCTCTCTTCTGTGACTTCACACACTTCCATTCTATGATTTTACATACCTTCAAACGATGACTTCAAACACCTCCATTCTGTGACTTCACACACCTCCATTCTGAGTTCTCACACCGCCATTCTGTGACTTCACAAACCTCTATTCTATGATTTCACACACCTCCATTCTATGACTTCTCACACCTCCTTTTTAGGACGTCACACACCTCCATTTTGGCTTCACACACTTCCATTCTTTGACTTCACACACCTCCATTCTATGACTTCACACACTTCCATTGGGACGTCACACACCTCCATTCTATGAGTTCACACACCTACATTCTATGACTTCACACACCTTCATTCGACTTCACACACCTCCATTCTATGACTTCACAGACCTCGAATCTGTGACTTCACTCACCTCCAATCTATGACTTCACACTCCTCCATTCTATGACTTCCCACACCTCCTTTCTATGACTTCACACCTCCATTCTGACTTCACACACCTCCATTATGTGACTTCACACACCTCCATTATGTGACTTCACACACCTCCATTATATGACGTCACACAACTCCGTTCTATGACTTCACACACCTCCATTCTATGACTTCACACACCTCCATTCTGTGACTTCACACACCTCCATTCTATGACTTCACACACCTTCATTCTTACTTCACAAACATATATTCTATGACTTCACACACCTCCATTCTATGACTTCACACACCTCCATTCTTTGACTTCACACACCTACATTCTGTGATTTCACACACCTCCATTCTGTGACATCACACAGCTCCATTCTGTGACTACACACACCTCCATTCTCCGACTTCACACACCTCCATTCTATGACTTCACACATCCATTTTGACTTCACACAACTCCAATATATAACTTCAAACACCTCAATTCTGTGACTTCACACACCTCCATTCTATGAATTCATACCCGTCCATTCTGTGACTTCACACACCTCCATTCTTTGACTTCAAACACCTCCATTCTGTGACTTCACCCACCTCCATTCTGTGACTTCCCACACCTCCATTCTCCGACTTCACACCCCTCCAATTTGACTTCACATACCTCCATTCTATGACCTCACACACCTCCATTCTGTGACTTCACAAACCTCCATTCTATGATTTCACACACCTCCAATCTATGACTTCACACACCTACATTTTATGACGTCACACACCTCCATTTTGACTTCACACACCTCCATTATGTGACTCCACATACCTCCCTTCTGTGACTTCACACACCTCCATTCTATGACTTCACACACCTTCATTGTATGATTTCACACACCTCCATTCTATGACTTCACACACTTCCATTCTATGATTTCACATACCTCCATGCTATGACTTCACACACCTCCATTCTGTGACTTCACACACCCCCATTCTGTGACTTCACACACCTCAATTCTGTGACTTCACAAACCTTCATTCTATGATTTCACACACCTCCATTTTATGACTTCACACACCCCCATTTTAGGACATCACACACCTCCATTTGGACTTCACACACCTCCATTCTGTGACTTCACACACCTCCATACTATGAATTCACACACTTCCATTGTGACGTCACGCACCTCTATTCTATGAGTTCACACACCTCCATTCTATGACTTCACACACCTCCATTCTGACTTCACACACCTCCATTCTATGACTTCACAGACCTCGAATCTGTGACTTCACTCACCTCCACTCTATGCCTTCACACTCCTCCATTCTCTGACTTCCCACACCTCCTTTCTATGACTTCACCCACCTCTATTCTATGACTTCACACCTCCATTCTGTTTTCACACACCTCCATTCTGTGACATCACACACCTCCATTATATGATATCACACACCTCCATTCTATGACTTCATACACCTCCATTCTATGACTTCACACACCTCCAATCTGTGACTTCACACACCTCAATTCTATGACTTCACACACCTCCATTCTTTGATTTCCCACACCTCCATTCTGAGTTTACACACCTCCATTCTATGATTTCACACTCCTCCATTCTTTGATGTCACACACCTCCATTCTATGACTTCACACAACTTCATTCTTACTTTACAAACATCCATTCTATAACTTCACACACCTCCATTCTATGACTTCAAATACCTCCATTCTGTGACTTCACAAATCTCCATTCTATGACTTCACACACCTCCATTCTGTGACTTCTCACACCTCCATTCTATGACTTCACACACCTCCATTCTGAATTCACACAGCTCCATTCTTTGACTTCACACACCTCCATTCTGAATTCACACAGCTCCATTCTCTGACTTCTCAAAACTCCATTCTATGATTTCACACACCTCCATACTATGACTTCACACAACTCCATCTATGACTTCACATACCTGCATTCTGACATCACACACCTACATTCTATGACTTCACAGACCTCGAATCTGTGACTTAACTCACCTACATTCTATGACTTCACACTCCTCCATTCTATGACTTCACAGACTTCCTTTCTATGACTTCACACACCTCCATTCTTTGACTTCACCCACCTCCATTCCATGACTTCCCACACATCCATTCTATGACTTCACACACCTCCATTCTATGAGTTCACACACCTCCATTCTTTGACTTCACACACCTCCATTTTGACTTCACACACCTACATTCTGTGACTTCACACACCTCCATTTGTGACTTCACACACAACAATTATGATTTCACACACCTCCATTCTGTGACATCACACACCTCCATTCTTTGACTTCACACACCTCCGTTTTGACTTCACACACTTCAATTCTGGGACTTCACAGACCTCCATTCTGTGACTTCACACACCACCATTGTTTGACTTCACACACCTCCATTCTTTGACTTCACACATCTCCATTCCACGACTTCACACAACTCCATTCTATGTGTTCAGAAACATCCATTCTATGAGTTCACACACCACAATTTTGTCTTCACACACCTCCATTCTATGACTTCACACACCTTCATTCTTTATTCAGAAACATCCATTCTATGACTTCACACACCTCCATTCTATGACTTCAAAAACCTCTATTCTGTGACTTCACACACCTCCATTCTGAGTTCACACACCTCCATTCATTGACTTCACACACCTCCATTCTGACTTCACGCACCTCCATTCTATGTCTTTACACACTTCCATTCTATGACTTCACACACCTCCATTCTGTGACTTCACACACCTCCATTCTGTGCCTTCACACACCTTAATTCTATGACTTCACACACCTCCATTCTATGACTTCACACACCTCTATTCTATGATTTCACACATCCATTTTGACTTCACACACATAAAATATATGACTTGAAACACCTCAATTCTATGACTTCACACACCTCCTTCTATGACTTCATACCCGTCCATTCTGTGAATTCACACCCCTCCATTCTATGACTTCACACACCTCCATTCTGACTTCACCCACCTCCATTCTGTGACTTCATACACCTCTATTCTCCTACTTCACACCCCTCCAATTTGACTTCACATACCTCCATTCTATGACTTCACGAACCTCCATTCCGTGACGTCACCCAACTCCATTCTGTGACTTCACAAACCTCCATTCTATAATTTCACACACCTCCATTCTATGACTTCACACACCTCCAGTTTACGACGTCACACACCTCCATTTTGACTTCACACACCTCCATTATGTGACTTCACACACCTCCCTTCTGTGTCTTCACACACCTCCATTCTATGACTTCACACACCTTCATTCTGTGACTTCACACACCTGCATTGTGAGTTCACACACCTCCATTCTGTGACCTCACACACCTCCATTGTGCGATTTCACACACCTCCATTCTGAGATGTCACACCTCCATTCTATGAATTCACACACCTCCATTCTGTGATTTCACACACCTCAATTCTATGACTTCACACAACTCCATTCTGTGACTTCAAACATCTCCATTCTGAGTTCACACACCTCCATTCTGTGACTTCACACACCTCCATTCTGTGACTTCACACACCTCCATTCCATGACTTCACACACCTCCATTCTGTTACTTCACAAACCTCCATTCTATGATTTCACACACCTCCAATCTATGACTTCACACACCTCCATTTTATGACGTCACACACCTCCATTTTGACTTCTCACACCTCCATTATGTGACTTCACACACCTCTCTTCTGTGACTTCACACACTTCCATTCTATGATTTTACATACCTTCAAACGATGACTTCACACACCTCCATTCTGTGACTTCACACACCTCCATTCTGAGTTCTCACACCGCCATTCTGTGACTTCACAAACCTCTATTCTATGATTTCACACACCTCCATTCTATGACTTCTCACACCTCCTTTTTAGGACGTCACACACCTCCATTTTGGCTTCACACACTTCCATTCTGTGACTTCACACACCTCCATTCTATGACTTCACACACTTCCATTGGGACGTCACACACCTCCATTCTATTAGTTCACACACCTACATTCTATGACTTCACACACCTTCATTCGACTTCACACACCTCAATTCTATGACTTCACAGACCTCGAATCTGTGACTTCACTCACCTCCAATCTATGACTTCACACTCCTCCATTCTATGACTTCCCACACCTCCTTTCTATGACTTCACACCTCCATTCTGACTTCACACACCTCCATTATGTGACTTCACACACCTCCATTATGTGACTTCACACACCTCCATTATATGACGTCACACAACTCCGTTCTATGACTTCACACACCTCCATTCTATGACTTCACACACCTCCATTCTGTGACTTCACACACCTCCATTCTATGACTTCACACACCTTCATTCTTACTTCACAAACATATATTCTATGACTTCACACACCTCCATTCTATGACTTCAGACACCTCCATTCTTTGACTTCACACACCTACATTCTGTGATTTCACACACCTCCATTCTGTGACATCACACAGCTCCATTCTGTGACTACACACACCTCCATTCTCCGACTTCACACACCTCCATTCTATGACTTCACACATCCATTTTGACTTCACACAACTCCAATATATAACTTCAAACACCTCAATTCTGTGACTTCACACACCTCCATTCTATGAATTCATACCCGTCCATTCTGTGACTTCACACACCTCCATTCTTTGACTTCAAACACCTCCATTCTGTGACTTCACCCACCTCCATTCTGTGACTTCCCACACCTCCATTCTCCGACTTCACACCCCTCCAATTTGACTTCACATACCTCCATTCTATGACCTCACACACCTCCATTCTGTGACTTCACAAACCTCCATTCTATGATTTCACACACCTCCAATCTATGACTTCACACACCTACATTTTATGACGTCACACACCTCCATTTTGACTTCACACACCTCCATTATGTGACTCCACATACCTCCCTTCTGTGACTTCACACACCTCCATTCTATGACTTCACACACCTTCATTGTATGATTTCACACACCTCCATTCTATGACTTCACACACTTCCATTCTATGATTTCACATACCTCCATGCTATGACTTCACACACCTCCATTCTGTGACTTCACACACCCCCATTCTGTGACTTCACACACCTCAATTCTGTGACTTCACAAACCTTCATTCTATGATTTCACACACCTCCATTTTATGACTTCACACACCCCCATTTTAGGACATCACACACCTCCATTTGGACTTCACACACCTCCATTCTGTGACTTCACACACCTCCATACTATGAATTCACACACTTCCATTGTGACGTCACACACCTCAATTCTATGACTTCACACAACTCCATTCTGTGACTTCAAACATCTCCATTCTGAGTTCACACACCTCTATTCTGTGACTTCACACACCTCCATTCTGTGACTTCACACACCTCCATTCCATGACTTCACACACCTCCATTCTGTTACTTCACAAACCTCCATTCTATGATTTCACACACCTCCAATCTATGACTTCACACACCTCCATTTTATGACGTCACACCTCCATTTTGACTTCTCACACCTCCATTATGTGACTTCACACACCTCTCTTCTGTGACTTCACACACTTCCATTCTATGATTTCACATACCTTCATACGATGACTTCACACACCTCCATTCTGTGACTTCACAAACCTCCATTCTATGACTTCTCACAACTCCATTTTAGGACGTCACACACATCCATTTTGACTTCACACACTTCCTTTCTGTGACTTCACACACCTCCATTCTATGACTTCACACACTTCCATTGGCACGTCACACACCTCCATTCTATGAGTTCACACACCTCCATTCTATGACTTCACACACCTTCATTCGACTTCACACACCTCCATTCTATGACTTCACAGACCTCGAATCTGTGACTTCACTCACCTCCAATCTATGACTTCACACTCCTCCATTCTATGACTTCCAACACCTCCTTTCTATGACTTCACACCTCCATTCTGACTTCACACTCCTCCATTATGTGACTTCACACACCTCCATTATATGACGTCACACAACTCCGTTCTATGACTTCACACACCTCCATTCTATGACTTCACACACCTCTATTCTGTGACTTCACACACCTCCATTCTATGACTTCACACACCTTCATTCTTACTTCACAAACATACATTCTATGACTTCACACACCTCCATTCTATGACTTCACACACCTCAATTCTTTGACTTCACACACCTCCATTCTGTGACTTCACACACCTCCATTCTGTGACTTCACACACATCCATTCTGTGACTTCACACAGCTCCATTCTGTGACTTCACACACCTCCATTCTCCGACTTCAAACACCTCCATTCTATGACTTCACACATCCATTTTGACTTCACACACCTCCAATATATAACTTCAAACACCTCAATTCTGTGACTTCACACACCTCCATTCTATGAAATCATACCCGTCCATTCTGTGACTTCACACACCTCCATACTTTGACTTCACACACCTCCATTCTGTGACTTCACCCACCTCCATTCTGTGACTTCCCACACCTCCATTCTCCGACTTCACACCCCTCCAATTTGACTTCACATACCTCCATTCTATGACTTCACACACCTCCATTCTGTGACTTCACAAACCTCCATTCTATGATTTCACACACCTCCAATCTATGACTTCACACACCTACATTATATGACGTCACCACTTCCATTTTGACTTCACACACCTCCATTATGTGACTCCACACACCTCCATTCTGTGACTTCACACACCTCCATTCTATGATTTCACACACTTCCATTTTATGACTTCACCCACCGCCATTCCGTGACTTCACACACCTGCATTGTGAGTTCACACACCTCCATTCTGTGAGCTCACACACCTCCATTGTGCGATTTCACACACCTCCATTCTGAGATGTCACACCTCCATTCTATGAATTCACACACCTCCATTCTGTGATTTCACACACCTCAATTCTATGACTTCACACAACTCCATTCTGTGACTTCACACATCTCCATTCTGAGTTCACACACCTCTATTCTGTGACTTCACACACCTCCATTCTGTGACTTCACACACCTCCATTCCATGATGTCACACACCTCCATTCTGTGACTTCACAAACCTCCATTCTATGATTTCACACACCTCCAATCTATGACTTCACACACCTCCATTTTATGACGTCACACACCTCCATTTTGACTTCTCACACCTCCATTATGTGACTTCACACACCTCTCTTCTGTGACTTCACACACTTCCATTCTATGATTTTACATACCTTCAAACGATGACTTCACACACCTCCATTCTGTGACTTCACACACCTCCATTCTGAGTTCTCACACCGCCATTCTGTGACTTCACAAACCTCTATTCTATGATTTCACACACCTCCATTCTATGACTTCTCACAACTCCTTTTTAGGACGTCACACACCTCCATTTTGGCTTCACACACTTCCATTCTGTGACTTCACACACCTCCATTCTATGACTTCACACACTTCCATTGGGACGTCACACACCTCCATTCTATGAGTTCACACACCTACATTCTATGACTTCACACACCTTCATTCGACTTCACACACCTCAATTCTATGACTTCACAGACCTCGAATCTGTGACTTCACTCACCTCCAATCTATGACTTCACACTCCTCCATTCTATGACTTCCCACACCTCCTTTCTATGACTTCACACCTCCATTCTGACTTCACACACCTCCATTATGTGACTTCCCACACCTCCATTATGTGACTTCACACACCTCCATTATATGACGTCACACAACTCCGTTCTATGACTTCACACACCTCCATTCTATGACTTCACACACCTCCATTCTGTGACTTCACACACCTCCATTCTATGACTTCACACACCTCCATTCTGTGACATCACACAGCTCCATTCTGTGACTTCACACACCTCCATTCTTTGACTTCACACACCTACATTCTGTGATTTCACACACCTCCATTCTGTGACATCACACAGCTCCATTCTGTGACTACACACACCTCCATTCTCCGACTTCACACACCTCCATTCTATGACTTCACACATCCATTTTGACTTCACACAACTCCAATATATAACTTCAAACACCTCAATTCTGTGACTTCACACACCTCCATTCTATGAATTCATACCCGTCCATTCTGTGACTTCACACACCTCCATTCTTTGACTTCAAACACCTCCATTCTGTGACTTCACCCACCTCCATTCTGTGACTTCCCACACCTCCATTCTCCGACTTCACACCCCTCCAATTTTACTTCACATACCTCCATTCTATGACCTCACACACCTCCATTCTGTGACTTCACAAACCTCCATTCTATGATTTCACACACCTCCAATCTATGACTTCACACACCTACATTTTATGACGTCACACACCTCCATTTTGACTTCACACACCTCCATTATGTGACTCCACATACCTCCCTTCTGTGACTTCACACACAACCATTCTATGACTTCACACACCTTCATTGTATGATTTCACACACCTCCATTCTATGACTTCACACACTTCCATTCTATGATTTCACATACCTCCATGCTATGACTTCACACACCTCCATTCTGTGACTTCACACACCCCCATTCTGTGACTTCACACACCTCAATTCTGTGACTTCACAAACCTTCATTCTATGATTTCACACACCTCCATTTTATGACTTCACACACCCCCATTTTAGGACATCACACACCTCCATTTGGACTTCACACACCTCCATTCTGTGACTTCACACACCTCCATACTATGAATTCACACACTTCCATTGTGACGTCACGCACCTCTATTCTATGAGTTCACACACCTCCATTCTATGACTTCACACACCTCCATTCTGACTTCACACACCTCCATTCTATGACTTCACAGACCTCGAATCTGTGACTTCACTCACCTCCACTCTATGCCTTCACACTCCTCCATTCTCTGACTTCCCACACCTCCTTTCTATGACTTCACCCACCTCTATTCTATGACTTCACACCTCCATTCTGTCTTCACACACCTCCATTCTGTGACATCACACACCTCCATTATATGATATCACACACCTCCATTCTATGACTTCATACACCTCCATTCTATGACTTCACACACCTCCATTCTGTGACTTCACACACCTCAATTCTATGACTTCACACACCTCCATTCTTTGATTTCCCACACCTCCATTCTGAGTTTACACACCTCCATTCTATGATTTCACACTCCTCCATTCTTTGAGGTCACACACCTCCATTCTATGACTTCACACAACTTCATTCTTACTTTACAAACATCCATTCTATAACTTCACACACCTCCATTCTATGACTTCTAATACCTCCATTCTGTGACTTCACAAATCTCCATTCTATGACTTCACACACCTCCATTCTTTGACTTCACAAACCTCAATTCTATGACTTCCCACACATCCATTCTATGACTTCACACACCTCCATTCTATGAGTTCACACACCTCCATTCTTTGACTTCACACACCTCCATTTTGACTTCACACACCTACATTGTGTGACTTCACACACCTCCATTTGTGACTTCACACACAACAATTATGATTTCACACACCTCCATTCTGTGACTTCACACACCTCCATTCTTTGACTTCACACACCTCCGTTTTGACTTCACACACTTCAATTCTGGGACTTCACAGACCTCCATTCTGTGACTTCACACACCACCATTGTTTGACTTCACACACCTCCATTTTTTGACTTCACACATCTCCATTCCACGACTTCACACAACTCCATTCTATGTGTTCAGAAACATCCATTCTATGAGTTCACACACCACAATTTTGTCTTCACACACCTCCATTCTATGACTTCACACACCTTCATTCTTTATTCAGAAACATCCATTCTATGACTTCACACACCTCCATTCTATGACTTCAAAAACCTCTATTCTGTGACTTCACACACCTCCATTCTGAGTTCACACACCTCCATTCATTGTCTTCACACACCTCCATTCTGACATCACGCACCTCCATTCTATGTCTTTACACACTTCCATTCTATGACTTCACACACCTCCATTCTGTGACTTCACACACCTCCATTCTGTGCCTTCACACACCTTAATTCTATGACTTCACACACCTCCATTCTATGACTTCACACACCTCTATTCTATGATTTCACACATCCATTTTGACATCACACACATAAAATATATGACTTGAAACACCTCAATTCTATGACTTCACACACCTCCTTCTATGACTTCATACCCGTCCATTCTGTGAATTCACACCCCTCCATTCTATGACTTCACACACCTCCATTCTGACTTCACCCACCTCCATTCTGTGACTTCACACACCTCTATTCTCCTACTTCACACCCCTCCAATTTGACTTCACATACCTCCATTCTATGACTTCACGAACCTCCATTCCGTGACGTCACCCAACTCCATTCTGTGACTTCACAAACCTCCATTCTATAATTTCACACACCTCCATTCTATGACTTCACACACCTCCAGTTTACGACGTCACACACCTCCATTTTGACTTCACACACCTCCATTATGTGACTTCACACACCTCCCTTCTGTGTCTTCACACACCTCCATTCTATGACTTCACACACCTTCATTCTGTGACTTCACACACCTCAATTCTATGACTTCACACACTTCCACTCTATGATTTCACATACCTCCATGCTGTAACTTCTCACACCTCCATTCTGTGACTTCACACACCTCCATTCTGAGTTCACACACCTGCATTCTGTGACTTCACAAACCTCCATTCTATGCTTTCACACAGCTCCATTCTATGACTTCACACAGCTCCATTTTATGACGTCACACACCTTCATTTTGACTTCTCACACCTCCATTCCGTGACTTCACACACCTCCATTCTATGACTTCACACACATCCTTTATGACGTCACACACCTCCATTCTCTGAGTTCACACACCTCCATTCTATGACTTCACACACCTCCATCCTGTGACTTCACACACCTCCATTCTATGACTTCACACACCTTCATTCTTACTTCACAAACATACATTCTATGACTTCACACACCTCCATTCTATGATTTCACACACCTACATTCTTTGACTTCACACACCTCCATTCTGTGTTCACACACCTCAATGTGACTTCACACACCTCCATTCTGACTTCACGCACCTCCATTCTATGTCTTTACACACTTCCATTCTATGACTTCACACACCTCCATTCTGTGACTTCACACACCTCCAATCTGTGCCTTCACACACCTTAATTCTATGACTTCACACACCTCCATTCTATGACTTCACACACCTCTATTCTATGATTTCACACATCCATTTTGACTTCACACACATAAAATATATGACTTGAAACACCTCAATTTTATGACTTCACACACCTCCTTCTATGACTTCATACCCGTCCATTCTGTGAATTCACACCCCTCCATTCTATGACTTCACACACCTCCATTCTGACTTCACCCACCTCCATTCTGTGACTTCACACACCTCTATTCTCCTACTTCACACCCCTCCAATTTGACTTCACATACCTCCATTCTATGACTTCACGAACCTCCATTCCGTGACGTCACCCAACTCCATTCTGTGACTTCACAAACCTCCATTCTATAATTTCACACACCTCCATTCTATGACTTCACACACCTCCAGTTTACGACGTCACACACCTCCATTTTGACTTCACACACCTCCATTATGTGACTTCACACACCTCCCTTCTGTGTCTTCACACACCTCCATTCTATGACTTCACACACCTTCATTCTGTGACTTCACACACCTCAATTCTATGACTTCACACACTTCCACTCTATGATTTCACATACCTCCATGCTGTAACTTCTCACACCTCCATTCTGTGACTTCACACACCTGCATTCTGAGTTCACACACCTGCATTCTGTGACTTCACAAACCTCCCTTCTATGATTTCACACAGCTCCATTCTATGACTTCACACAGCTCCATTTTATGACGTCACACACCTCCATTTTGACTTCTCACACCTCCATTCCGTGACTTCACACACCTCCATTCTATGACTTCACACACATCCTTTGTGACGTCACACACCTCCATTCTATGAGTTCACACACCTCCATTCTATGACTTCACACACCTCCATTCTGTGACTTCACACACCTCCATTCTATGACTTCACACACCTTCATTCTTACTTCACAAACATACATTCTATGACTTCACACACCTCCATTCTATGATTTCACACACCTACATTCTTTGCCTTCACACACCTCCATTCTGTGTTCACACACCTCAATTCTGTGACTTCACACACCTCCATTCTGACTTCACACACCTCCATTCTATGACTTCACACACCGCCATTCTTTGACTTCACACACCTAAATTTTGAGTTGACACACCTCCATCATTTGACTTCACCCACCTCCATTCTGACCTCACACAGCTCCATTCTATGACTTCACACACCTCCATTCTTTGACGTCACACACCTCCATTCGATGACTTCACACACCTTCATTCTTACTTTACAAACATCCATTCTATAACTTCACACACCTCCATTCTATGACTTTACACACCTCCATTGTGTGACTTCACATACCTGCATTCTATGACTTCACACACCTCCATTCTGTGACTTCACACACCTCCATTCTATGACTTCACACACATCCATTCTGACGTCACACACCTCCATTCTATGAGTTCACACACCTGCATTCTGACTTCACCCACCTCCATTCTATGACTTCACACACCTCCATTCTGACTTCACACACCTCTCTTCTATGAATTCGCACACCTCCATTCTGACATCACACACCTCCATTCTATGACTTCACAGACCTCGAATCTGTGACTTCACTCACCTGCACTCTATGACTTCACACTCCTCCATTCTATGACTTCACACAACTCTTTCTATGACTTCACACACCTTCATTTTTACTTCAGAAACATCCAATCTATGACTTCACACACCTCCACTCTATGACTTCACAAACCTCCATTCTGTGACTTCACACACCTCCATTCTGAGTTCACACAATTCCATTCGTTGACTTCACACATCTCCATTCTGACTTCACACACCTCCATTCTATGACTTCACACACTTCCATTCTATGACTTCACACACCCTATTCTGTGACTTCAAACACTTCCTTTGTGTGACTTCACACACTTCCATTCTATGACTTCATAAACCTCCCTTTTATAATTTCACACACCTCCATTCTATGACCTCACACACCCTCATTCTTTTATTTCACACACGTACATTCTATGATTTCACACATCCATTTCGACTTCACACACCTCTAATATATGACTTCAAACACCTCAATTCTGTGACTTCACACACCTGCATTCTATGACTTCATATCGTCCATTCTGTGACTTCAAACACCTCCATTCTATGACTTCACACAATTCCATTCTATGACTTCACACACCTCCATTTTATAACTTCACACACCTCCATTTTAGACTTCACACACCTCCATTCTGAGTTTACACACTTCCATTCTATGACTTCACATACCTCCATTCTTTGACGTCACACATTTATTCTATGACTTCACACAACTTCATTCTTACTTTACAAACATCCATTCAATAAATTCACACACCTCCATTTTATGACTTCAAACACCTCCATTCTGTGACTTCACACTCCTCCATTCTATGACTTCACACACCTCCATTCTGTGACTTCACACACCTCCATTGTATGACTTCACAAACTTCCATTGTGATGTCACTCACCTCCATTCTATGCGTTCACACACCTCCGTTCTGACTTCAAACACCTACATTCTATGACTTCACACACCTCCATTCTGTATTCACACAGCTCCATTCTGTGACTTCACAAAACTCCATTCTATGATTTCACGCACCTCCATACTATGACTTCACACAACTCCATCTATGACTTCACACACCTTCATTCTGACATCACACACCTCCATTCTATGACTTCACAGACCTCGAATCTGTGACTTCACCCACCTCCATTCTATGACTTCACACACCTCTATTCTGACGTCACACACCTCCATTCTATGACTTCACACACCTCCATTATGACTTCACACACCTCCATTCTATGACTTTGCACACCTCTATTCTGACTTCACACACCTCCATTCTGTGACTTCACATACCTCCATTCTGTGATTTCACACACCTCCCTTCCGTGACTTCACCCACCTCTATTCTATGACTTCACACACCTCCATTCTATGACATCACACACCTCCATTCTATGACTTCACACACTTCCACTCTATGACTTCACACACTACCATTCTATGATTTCAAACACCTCCATTCTATGACTTCCCACACATGCATTCTAACTTCACACACCTCCATCTATGACTTCACACACCTTCATTCTGTCATCACACACCTCCATTCTATGACTTCACAGACCTCGAATCTGTGACTTCACTCACCTGCACTCTATGACTTCACACTCCTCCATTCTATGACTTTCCACACCTCTTTTCTATGACTTCACCACCTCCAATCTATGACTACACACCTCCATTCTCACTTCACACACCTTCATTCTGTGAATTCGCACACCTCCATTCTATGTGTTCACACACCTCCATTCTATGACTTCACACACCTTCATTCTTACTTCAGAAACATCAGTTCTATGACTTCACACAACTCCATTCTATGACTTCACACTCTCCATTCTGTGACTTCACACACCTCCATTCTGTGTTCGCACACTTCCATTCTGTAACTTCACCCACCTCCATTCTGTGACTTCACACACCTCCATTCTGTGACTTCACACACCTCCATTATATGACCTCACACACCCTCATTCTATGGTTTCACACACCTCCATTTTATGAATTTACACATCCATTTTGACTTCACATACCTCCAATATATGACTTCAAACACCTCAATTCTATGACTTCACACACCTCCATTCTATGAGTTCATACCATCCATTCTGTGACTTCACACACCTCCATTCTATGACTTCACACACTTCCATTCTATGACTTGATACACCTCCATTCTGTGACTTTACATACCTCCATTCTGAGTTCACACACCTCCACTCTGTGACTTCACACACCTCCATTCTGTGACTTCCCACACCTCCATAATGTTACTTCACACACCTTCATTCTATGACTTAACACACCTCTATTCTTCCGTCACACACCTCCATTCTATGACTTCACACACCTCCATTCTGACTTCACACACCTCCATTCTATGACTTCGCACACCTCTATTCTGACTTCACACACCTCCATTCTCTGACTTCACACACCTCCCTTCGATGACTTCACACACCTACATTCTTTGACTTCACACACAACCATTTTGACTTCACACCTCCATTCTGTGAGTTCACACACTTACATTTGTGACTTCTCACACCACCTTTTTGTCTTCACACATCTCTATTCTATGACTTCACACACCTCCAATCTGTGACTTCACACACCTCCATTCTGTGACTTCACACAGCTCCATTCTGTGATTTCACACACCTCCATTCCGTGACTTCACCCACCTCCATTCTATGACTTCACACACCTCCATTCTATGACATCACACACCTCCATTCTATGACTTCACACACTTCCACTCTATGACTTCACACACCACCATTCTATGACTTCAAACACCTCCATTCTATGACTTCCCACACATGCATTCTAACTTCACACACCTCCATCTATGACTTCACACACCTTCATTCTGACATCACACACCTCCATTCTATGACTTCACAGACCTCGAATCTGTGACTTCACTCACCTGCACTCTATGACTTCACACTCCTCCATTCTATGACTTTCCACACCTCTTTTCTATGACTTCACCACCTCCAATCTATGACTACACACCTCCATTCTAACTTCACACACCTTCATTCTGTGAATTCGCACACCTCCATTCTATGTGTTCACACACCTCCATTCTATGACTTCACACACCTTCATTCTTACTTCAGAAACATCAGTTCTATGACTTCACACAACTTCATTCTATGACTTCACAAACTTCCATTCTGTGACTTCACACACCTCCATTCTGTGTTCGCACACTTCCATTCTGTGACTTCACACTCCTCCATTCTGTGACTTCACACACCTCCATTCTGTGACTTCACACACTTCCATTTTATGACTTCACACACCTCCATTCTATGACTTCACACACCTCCATTCTGTGACTTCACACACCTCCATTATATGACCTCAAACACCCTCATACTATGGTTTCACACACCTCCATTCTGTGAATTCACACATCCATTTTGACTTCACACACCTCCAATATATGACTTCAAACACCTCAATTCTGTGACTTCACACACCTCCATTCTATGAGTTCATACCATCCATTCTGTGACTTCACACACCTCCATTCTATGACTTCACACACTTCCATTCTATAACTTCATACACCTCCGTTCTGTGACTTTACATACCTCCATTCTGAGTTCACACACCTCCATTCTGTGACTTCACACACCTCCATTCTGTGACTTCCCACACCTCCAATCTGTGACTTCACACACCTCCATTCTATGACTTCGCACACCTCTATTCTGACTTCACACACCTCCATTCTGTGACTTCACACACCTACATTTTTTTTACTTCACACACAACCTTTTTGACTTCAAACCTCCATTCTGTGACTTCACACAGTTACATTTGTGACTTCTCACACCACCTTTTTGACTTCACACATCTCCTTTCTGTGACTTCACACACCTCCATTCTGTGACATCACACACCTCCATTCTGTGACTTCACACACCTCCATTCTGTGATTTCACACACCTCCCTTCCGTGACTTCACCCACCTCCATTCTATGACTTCACACACCTCCATTCTATGACATCACACCCCTCCATTCTATGACTTCACACACTTCCACTCTATGACTTCACAAACCACCATTCTATGACTTCACACACCTCCATTCTATGACTTCCTACACATGCATTCTGACTTCACACACCTTCATTGTATGTCTTCACACATCTTCTTTCTGTAACTTCCCACACTTCCAATGTTTGACTTCACAAACCACCATTCCATGACTTTACACACCTCCATTCTATGAGTTCACACACCTCCATTCTTTGACTTCACAAACCTCCAAGATATGACTTCAAACACCTCAATTCTGTGACTTCACACACCACCATTGTTTGACTTCACACACCTCCATTCTTTGACATCACACACCTCCATTCTATGACTTCACACACTTCCATTCTATGACTTCATACACCCCCATTCTGTGACTTTACACACCTCCATTTTGACTTCACACACTTCCATTCTGTGACTTCACACACCTCCATTCTGTGACTTCACACACCACCATTGTTTGACTTCACACACCTCCATTCTTTGACTTCACACACCTCCATTCTTTTAGTTCACAAACATCCATTCTATGAGTTCAACACCAAAATTTTGTCTTCACACACCTCCATTCTATGACTTCACACACCTTCATTCTTAATTCAGAAACATCCATTCTATGACTTCACACACCTCCATTCTATGACTTCGCAACCCTCCATTCTGTGACTTCACACACCTCTATTCGGAGTTCACACACCTCCATTCGGTGACTTCACACACCTCCATTCTGACTTCACACACCTACATTCTATGACTTCACACACTTCCATTCTATGACTTCACACACCTCCATTCTGTGACTTCACACATCTCCATTCTGTGACTTGACACACCTCCATTCTATGACTTCACGCACCAACATTCTATGACTTAACACACCACCATTCTATGATTTCACACATCCATTTTGACTTCACACACCTAAAATATATGACTTCATACCCGTCCATTCTGTGACATCACATACCTCCATTCTATGACTTCACACACCTCCTTTCTGTGACTTCACCCACCTCCATTCTGTGACTTCACATACCTCCATTCTATGACATCACAAACCTCCATTCTGTGACTTCTCAAACCTCCATTCTACGATTTCTCAAACCTCAATTCTATGACTTCACACACCTCCAGTTTATGACGTCACACACCTCTATTTTGACTTCACACACCTCCATTATGTGACTTCACACACATCCCTTCTGTGACTTCACACACCTCCATTCTATGACTTCACACACCTTCATTCTGTGACTTCACACAACTCCATTCTATGACTTCACACACTTCCATTCTATGATTTCACATACCTCCATGCTATGACTTCACACACCTCCATTCTGTGACTTCACACACCTCCATTCTGAGTTTACACACCTCCACTCTGTGACTTCACAAACCTCCATTCTATGATTTTACACACCTCCATTCTATGACTTCACACACCTCCATTTTATGACGTCACACACCTCCATTTTGGCTTCTCACACCTCCATTCTGTGACTTCACTCACCTCCATTCTATGACTTCACACACTTCCTTTGTTACGTCACACACCTCCATTCTATGTGTTCACACACCTCCATTGTATGACTTCACACACCTCCATTCTTACTTCACACACCTCCATTCTGTGACTTCACTCACCTCCATTCTATGACTTCACACACTTCCATTGTGACGTCACACACCTCCATTCTCTGAGTTCACACACCTCCATTCTGACTTCACACACCTCCATTCTATTACTTCACACACCTCCATTCTGAATTCACACAGCTCCATTCTGTGACTTCACAAAACTCCATTCTATGGTTTCACACACCTCCATACTATGACTTCACACAACTCCATCTATGACTTCACACACCTCCATTCTATGATTTCACAGACCTCGAATCTGTGACTTCACTCACCTGCACTCTATGACTTCACATTCCTCCATTGTATGACTTACCACACCTCCTTTCTATGACGTCACCCACCTCCAATCTATGACTACGCACCTCCATTCTGACTTCACAAACCTCCATTCTCTCACTTCACACACATCCATTCTATGACTTCACACACCTTCATTTTTCCTTCAGAAACATCCATTCTATGACTTCAAACACCTCCATTCTATGACTTCACACACTTCCATTCTATGACTTCACACACCTCCATTTTATAACTTCACATACCTTCATTCTGTGACTTCACACAACTCCATTCTATGACCTCACACACCCTCATTCTATGATTTCACAGACCTCCATTCTATGAATTCAAACATCCATTTTTACTTCACACACCTCTAATATATGACTTCAAACACCTCAATTCTGTGATTTCACACACCTCCATTCTATGACTTCACACACTTCCACTCTATGATTTCACATACCTCCATGCTATGACTTCACACACCTCCATTCTGTGAGTTCACACACCTCCATTCTGAGTTCACACACCTCCATTCTGTGACTTCACAAACCTCCATTTTATGAGGTCACACATCTCCATTTTGACTTCTCACACCTCCATTCTGTGACTTCACACACCTCCATTCTATGACTTCACACACCTCCATTTTATGAGGTCACACATCTCCATTTTGACTTCTCACACCTCCATTCTGTGACTTCACACACCTCCATTCTATGACTTCACACACTTCCATTGTGACATCACACACCTCCATTTTATGAGTTCACAAACCTCCAATCTATGACTTCACACACCTCCATTCTGACTTCACACACCTCCATTCTATGACTTCACAGACCTCGAATATGTGACTTCACTCACCTCCACTCTATGACTTCACACTCCTCCATTCTATGACTTCCCACACCTCCTTTCTATGACTTCACCCACCTCCATTTTATGACTTCACACACCTCCATTCTGTGACTTCACACACCTCCATTCTATGACCTCACACACCCTCATTCTATGATGTCACACAACTCCATTCTATGACTTCACACATCCATTTTGACTTCACACCTCCAATATATGACTTCAAACACCTCAATCCTGTGACTTCACACACCGCGATCTATGACCTCATACCCTTCATTCTGTGACTCCACACACCTCCATTCTATGACTTCACACACTTCCATTCTATGACTTCACACACCTCCATTCTTTGACTTCACACACCTCCATTTTGACTTCACACTCCTCCATTCTGTGATGTCACACACCTCCATTCTGTGACTTCACACATCTCCATTGTATGACTTTACACAATTCCATTCTATGACTTCACACACCTCCATTCTGTGACATCACACACCTCCATTCTATAACTTCACACACTTGCATTCTATGAATTCACACACCTCCATTCTATGACTTCACACACCTCCATTCTATGACTTCCCACACCTGCATTCTGACTTCACACACCTCCATTCTATGACTTCACACATCTTCTTTCTGTAACTTCCACACTTCCAATATTTCACTTCACAAACCTCCATTCCATGACTTCACACACCTCCATTCTATGAGTTCACACACCTCCATTCTTTGACTTCACACACCTCCATTTTGACTTCACACACCTACATTCTGTGACTTCACACACCTCCATTTGTGACTTCACACACCACCATTTTGATTTCACACACCTCCATTCTGTGACTTCACACACCTCCATTCTTTGAGTTCACACACCTCCGTTTTGACTTCACACACTTCCATTCTGTGACTTCACACACCTCCATTCTGTGACTTCACACACCACCATTGTTTGACTTCACACACCTCCATTCTTTGACTTCACACTCCTCCATTCCACGACTTCACACACCTCCATTCTGTTAGTTCACACACATACAATCTATGAGTTCACACACCACAATTTTTCTTCACACACCTCCATTCTATGACTTCGCAAACCTCCATTCTGTGACTTCACACACCTCCATTCGGAGTTCACACACCTGCATTCGGTGACTTCACACACCTCCACTCTGACTTCACATACCTCAATTCTATGACTTCACACACTTCCATTCTGTGACTTCACACACCTCCATTCTGTGACTTCACACACCTCCATTCTGTGACTTCACACACCTCCATTCTGACTTCACACAGCTCCATTCTATGACTTCACACACCTCCATTCTTACTTTACAAACATCCATTCTATAACTTCACACACCTCCATTCTATGACTTTACACACCTCCATTCTGTGACTTCACATACCTCCATTCTATGAGTTCACAAACCTCCATTCTGTGACTTCACACACCTCCATTCTATGTCTTCACACACTTCCATTGTGACGTCACACACCTCGATTCTATGAGTTCACACACCTCCTTTCTTATTTCACACACCTCCATTCTATTACTTCACACACCTCCATTCTGAATTCACACAGCTCCATTCTGTGACTTCACAAAACTCCATTCTATGGTTTCACACACCTCCATACTACGACTTCACACAACTCCATCTATGACTTCACACACCTCCATTCTGACATCACACACCTCTATTCTATGACTTCGCACACCTCCATTCTGACATCACACACCTCCATTCTATGACTTCACAGACCTCAAATCTGTGACTTCACTCACCTGCACTCTATGACTTCACACTCCTCCATTCGATGACTTACCACACCTCCTTTCTATGACGTCACCCACCTCCAATCTATGACTACCCACCTCCATTCTGACTTCACACACCTCCATTCTCTGACTTCACACACCTCCTTTCTTTGACTTCACACACCTTCATTTTTCCTTCAGAAACATCCATTCTATGACTTCACAAAACTCCATTCTGTGACTTCACACACCTCCATTTTGAGTTGACACAAATCCATTCGGTGACGTCACACATCTCCATTCTGACTTCACACACCTCCATTCTATGACTTCACACACTTCCATTCTATGGCTTCACACACCTCCATTCTGTGACTTCACAAACCTCCATTCTGAGTTCACACACCTCCATTCTGTGACTTCACACACCTCCATTCTGTGACTTCACACACCTCCATTGTGTGACTTCACACACTTCCATTCTATGACTTCACACACCTCCATTTTATGACTTCACACACCTCCATCCTGTGACTTCACACACCTCCATTCTATGATTTCACAGACCTCCATTCTATGACTTCAACCATCCATTTTTACTTCACACACCTCTAATATATGACTTCAAACACCTCAAATGTGTGACTTCACACACCTCCATTCTATGACTTCACACACTTCCATTCTATGATTTCACATACCTCCATGCTATGACTTCACACACCTCCATTCTGTGACTTCACATACCTCCATTCTGAGTTCACACAACTCCAATCTGTGACTTCACAAACCTCCATTCTATGATTTCACACACCTCCATTCTATGACTTCACACACCTCCATTTTATGACGTCACACACCTCCATTTTGACTTCTCACACCTCCATTCTGTGACTTCACACACCTCCATTCTGACTTCACACACCTCCATTCTATGACTTCACAGATCTCGAATATGTGACTTCACTCACCTCCACTCTATGACTTCACAATCCACCATTCTATGACTTACCACACCTCCTTTCTATGACTTCACCCACCTCCATTTTATGACTTCACACACCTCCATTCTATGACCTCACACACCCTCATTCTATGATTTCACACACCTCCATTCTATGACTTCACAAATCCATTTTGACTTCACACACCTCTAATATATGACTTCAAACACCTCAATTCTGTGACTTCACACACCTCCATTCTATGACTTCACACACCTCCATTCTTTGACTTCACACACCTCCATTTTGACTACACAGTCCTCCATTCTGTGATGTCACACACCTCCATTCTGTGACTTCACACATCTCCATTGTATGACTTTTCACAATTCCATTCTATGACTTCACACACCTCCATTCTGTGACATCACACACCTCCATTCTATAACTTCACACACTTGCATTCTATGACTTCACACACCTCCATTCTATGACTTCACACATCTCCATTCTATGACTTCCCACACCTGCATTCTGACTTCACACACATCCATTCTATGACTTCACACATCTTCTTTCTGTATCTTCCACACTTCCAATATTTCACTTCACAAACCTCCATTCCATGACTTCACACACCTCCATTCTATGAGTTCACACACCTCCATTCTTTGACTTCACACACCTCCATTTTGACTTCACACACCTACATTCTGTGACTTCACACGCCTCCATTTGGACTTCACACACCACCATTTTGATTTCACACACCTCCATTCTGTGACTTCACACACCTCCGTTCTTTGAGTTCACACACCTCCGTTTTGACTTCACACACTTCCATTCTGTGACTTCACACACCTCCATTCTGTGACTTCACACACCACCATCGTTTGACTTCACACACCTCCATTCTTTGACTTCACACACCTCCATTCCACGACTTCACACACCTCCATTCTGTTAGTTCACACACATCCAATCTATGAGTTCACACACCACAATTTTTCTTCACACACCTCCATTCTATGACTTCGCAAACCTCCATTCTGTGACTTCACACACCTCCATTCGGAGTTCACACACCTGCATTCGGTGACTTCACACACCTCCATTCTGACTTCACACACCTCAATTCTATGACTTCACACACTTCCATTCTGTGACTTCACACACCTCCATTCTGTGACTTCACACAACTCCATTCTGTGACTTCACACACCTCCATTCTGACTTCACACAGCTCCATTCTATGACTTCACACACCTCCATTCTTACTTTACAAACATCCATTCTATAACTTCACACGCCTCCATTCTATGACTTTACACACCTCCATTCTCTGACTTCACATACCTCCATTCTATGAGTTCACACGCCTCCATTCTGTGACTTCACACACCTACATTCTATGTCTTCACACACTTCCATTGTGACGTCACACACCTCCATTCTATGAGTTCACACACCTCCATTCTGAATTCACACAGCTCCATTCTGTGACTTCACAAAACTCTATTCTATGGTTTCACACACCTCCATACTACGACTTAACACAACTCCATCTGTGACTTCACACACCTCCATTCTGACATCACACACCTCTATTCTATGACTTCGCACACCTCCATTCTGACATCACACACCTCCATTCTATGACTTCACAGACCTCAAATCTGTGACTTCACTCACCTGCACTCTATGACTTCACACTCCTCCATTCGATGACTTACCACACCTCCTTTCTATGACGTCACCCACCTCCAATCTATGACTACCCACCTCCATTCTGACTTCACACACCTCCATTCTCTGACTTCACACACCTCCTTTCTTTGACTTCACACACCTTCATTTTTCCTTCAGAAACATCCATTCTATGACTTCACAAAACTCCATTCTGTGACTTCACACACCTCCATTTTGAGTTGACACAAATCCATTCGGTGACGTCACACATTTCCATTCTGACTTCACACACCTCCATTCTATGACTTCACACACTTCCATTCTATGACTTCACACACCTCCATTCTGTGACTTCACAAACCTCCATTCTGAGTTCACACACCTCCATTCTGTGACTTCACACACCTCCATTGTGTGACTTCACACACTTCCATTCTATAACTTCACACACCTCCATTTTATAACTTCACACACCTCCATCCTGTGACTTCACACACCTCCATTCTATGACTTCACACACTTCCATTCTATGATTTCACATACCTCCATGCTATGACTTCACACACCTCCATTCTGTGACTTCACAACCTCCATTCTGAGTTCACACAACTCAAATCTGTGACTTCACAAACCTCCATTCTATGATTTCACACACCTCCATTCTATGACTTCACACACCTCCATTTTATGACGTCACACACCTCCATTTTGACTTCTCACACCTCCATTCTGTGACTTCACACACCTCCATTCTATGACTTCACACACTTCCATTGTGACATCACACACCTCCAATTTATGAGTTCACACACCTCCATTCTATGACTTCACACACCTCCATTCTGACTTCACACACCTCCATTCTATGACTTCACACACCTCGAATATGAGACTTCACTCACCTCCACTCTATGACTTCACACTCCACCATTCTATGACTTCCCACACCTCCTTTCTATGACTTCACCCACCTCCATTTTATGACTTCACACACCTCCATTCTATGACCTCACACACCCTCATTCTATGATTTCACACACCTCCATTCTATGACTTCACACATCCATTTTGACTTCACACACCTCTAATATATGACTTCAAACACCTCAATTCTGTGACTTCACACACCTCCATTCTTTGACTTCACACACTTCCATTCTATGACTTCACACACCTCCATTCTGTGTTCACACACCTCAATTCTGTGACTTCATACACCTCCATTCTGACTTCACACACCTCCATTCTATGACTTCACACACCTGCATTCTATGACTTCACACACCTCCATTCTTTGACTTCACACACCTACATTCTGAGTTGACACACCTCCATTCTGTGACTTCACACACCTCCATTCTGACTTCACACAGCTGCATTCTATGACTTTGTACACCTCCATTCTTTGACGTCACACACCTCCATTCTATGACTTCACACACCTATATTATTACATTACAAACATCCAATCTATAACTTCACACAACTCCATTCTATGACTTTACACACCTCCATTCTGTGACTTCACATACCTATATTCTATGACTTCACACACCTCCATTCTGACTTCACACAGCTCCATTCTATGACTTTGCACACCTCCATTCTTTGACGTCACACACCTCCATTCTATGACTTCACACAACTCCATCTATGACTTCACACACCTCCATTCTGACTTCACACACCTCCATTCTATGACTTCACAGACCTCGAATCTGTGACTTCACTCACCTGCACTCTATGACTTCCTACTCCTCCATTCTATGACTTCCCACACCTTCTTTCTATGACTTCACCCACCTCCAATCTATGACAACACACCTCCATTCTGACTTCACACACCTCCATTCTGTGACTTCACACACCTCCATTCTATGACTTCACACACCTTCATTTTTACTTCAGAAACATCCATTCTATGTCTTCACACACCTCCATTCTATGACTTCACAAACCTTCATTCAGTGACTTCACACATCTCCATTCTGACTTCACACACCTTCATTCTATGACTTCACACACTTCCATTCTATGACTTCACACACCTCCATTCTGTGACTTCACACACCTCCATTCTGAGTCACACACCTCCATTCTGTGACTTCACACACCTCCATTCTGTGACTTCACACACCTCCATTGTGTGACTTCACACACTTCCATTCTATGACTTCACACACCTCCATTTTATGACTTCACACATCTCCATTCTGTGACTTCACACACCTCCATTCTATGACCTCACACACCCTCACTCTATGACTTCACACACCTCCATTCTATGACTTCACACATCCATTTTGAATTCACACACCTCCAATATATGACTTCAAACACGTCAATTCTGTAACTTCACACACCTCCATTCTATGACTTAATACCGTCCATTCTGTGACCTCACACACCTCCATTCTATGACTTCACACACTTCCATTCTATGACTTCACACACCTACATTCTGTGAATTTACACACCTCCATTCTGAGTTCACACACCGCCATTCTGTGACATCACACACCTCCATTCTGTGACTTCCCACACCTCCATTCTGTGACTTCACACACCTCCATTCTATAACTTCACACAATTCCATTCTATGACTTCACCCACCTCCATTCTATGACTTCACACCTCCATTCTGACTTCACACACCTCCATTCTGTGACATCACACACCTCCATTCTATGACTTCACACACTTCCATTTTATGACTTCACACACCTCCATTCTATGACTTCACACACCTCCATTCTATGACTTCCCACACCTGCATTCTGACTTAACACACCTCCATTCTAGGACTTCACACATCTTCTTTCTGTAACTTCCCACACTTCCAATGTTTGACTTCACAAACCTCCATTCCATGACTTCACACACCTCCATTCTATGAGTTCACACACCTCCATTATTTGACTTCACACACCTCCATTTTGACTTCACACACCTACATTCTGTGACTTCACACACCTCCATTTGTGACTTCACACTCCACCATTTTGATTTCACACACCTCCGTTCTGTGACTTCACACACCTCTATTCTTTGACTTCACACACCTCCGTTTTGACTTCACACACCTCCATTCTTTGACTTCACACACCTCCATTCCACGACTTCACTCACCTCCATTCTATTAGTTCACACACATCCATTCTATGAGTTCACACACCACAATTTTGTCTTCACACAACTCCATTCTATGACTTCACAAACCTCCATTCTGTGACTTCACACAACTCCATTCGGAGTACACCCACCACCATTTGGTGACTTCACACACCTCCATTCTGACTTCACACACCTCATTTCTATGATTTCACACACTTCCATTCTATGACTTCACACACCTCCATTCTGTGACTTCACACACCTCAATTCTGTGACTTCACACACCTCCATTCTATGACTTCACACACCTCCATTCTATCATTTCACACATCCATTTTGACTTCACACACCTAAAATATATGACTTCATACCCGTCCATTCTGTGACTTCACACAACTCCATTCTATGACTTCACACACCTCCATTCTGTGACTTCATCCACCTCCATTCTGTGACTTCACACACCTCCATTCTCCGACTTCACACCCCTCCAATTTGACTTCACATACCTCCATTCTATGACTTCACAAACCTCCATTCTGTGAGTTCACATACCTCCATTCTATGACTTCATACACCTCCATTCTGTGACTTCACACACCTCCATTCTATGACTTCACACACTTCCATTGTGACGTCACACACCTCCATTCTATGAGTTCACACACCTCCATTCTGACTTCACACACCTCCATTATATTAGTTCACACACGTCCATTCTGAATTCACACAGTTGAATTCTGTGACTTCACAAAACTCCATTTTATGATTTCACACACCTCCATACTATGACTTCACACAACTCCATCTATGACTTCACACACCTCCATTCTGACTTCACACACCACTATTCTATGACTTCGCACACCTCAATTCTGACATCACACACCTCCATTCTATGACTTCACAGACCTCGAATCTGTGACTTCACTCACCTGCACTCGATGACTTCACACTCCTCCATTCTATGACTTCCCACACCTCATTTCTATGACTTCACCCACCTCCAATCTATGACTACACACCTCCATTCTTACTTCACACACCTCCATTCTGTGACTTCACACACCTCCATTCTATGACTTCACACACCTTAATTTTTCCTTCAGAAACATCCATTCTATGACCTCACACACCTCCATTCTATGACTTCACAAACCTCCATTCTGCGACTTCACACACCTCCATTATGAGTTCACACAACTCCATTCGGTGACTTCACACATCTCCATTCTGACTTCTCACACCTCCATTCTATGACTTCACACACTTCCATTCTAGGACTTCACACACCTCCATTCTGTGACTTCACAAATCTCCATTCTGAGTTCACACACCTCCATTCTGTGACTTCACACACCTCCATTCTGTGACTTCACACCCCTCCATTGTGTGACTTCACCTCCTTTCCATGACTTCACCTACCTCCATTTTGAGTTCACACACCTCCATTCGGTGACTTCACACACCTCTATTCTATGACCTCACACACCCTCATTCTATGATTTCACACACCTCCATTCTATGACTTCACACATCCATTTTTACTTCACACACCACCAATATATGCCTTCAAACACCTCAGTTCTGTGACTCCACACACCTCCATTCTATGACTTCACACACTTCCATTCTATGACTTCACACACCTCCATTCTGTGACTTTACACACCTCCATTCTGAGTTCACACACCTCCATTCTGTGACGTCACACACCTCCATTCTGTGACTTCACACACATCCATTCTATGATTTCAAACACCTCCATTCTGTGACTTCTCCCACCTCCATTCTTTGACTTCACACACCTCCATTCTGACTTCACACACCTCTATTCTATGACTTCGCACACCTCCATTCTGACATCACACAATTCCATTCTATGACTTCACAGACCTCGAATCTATGACTCCATACTCCTCCATTCTTTGACTTCCCACACCTTCTTTCTATGCCTTCACCCACCTCCAATCTACGACTACTCACCTCTATTCTGACTTCACACATCTCCATTCTGTGACTTCACACACCTCCATTCCATGACTTCACACACTTCCTTTCTATGACTTCACACCCCTCCATTCTGTGACTTCTCAAACCTCCATTCTGAGTCACACACCTCCATTCTGTGACTTCACACACCTCCATTGTGTGACTTCACACACTTCCATTCTATGACTTCACACACCTCCATTTTTTGACTTCGCACATCTCCATTCTGTGACTTCACACACCTCCATTCTATGACCTCACACACCCTCACTCTATGATTTCACACACCTCCATTCTATGACTTCACACATCCATTTGGAATTCACACCCCTCCAATATATGACTTCAAACACCTCAATTCTGTAACTTCACACACCTCCATTCTATGACTTCATACCGTCCATTCTGTGACTTCACACACCTCCATTCTATGACTTCACACACTTCCATTCTGTGACTTCACACACCTCCATTCTATGACTTCACACACTTCCATTGTGACATCACACACCTCCATTCTATGAGTTCACAAACCTCCATTCTATGACTTCACACACCTCCATTCTGACTTCACACACCTCCATTCTATGACTTCACAGACCTCGAATATGTGACTTCACTCACCTCCACTCTATGACTTCACACTCCACCATTCTATGACTTCCCACACCTCCTTTCTATGACTTCACCCACCTCCATTTTATGACTTCACACACCTCCATTCTGTGACTTCACACACCTCCATTCTATGACCTCACACACCCTCATTCTATGATTTCACACACCTCCATTCTATGACTTCACACATCCATTTTGACTTCACACACCTCCAATATATGGCTTCAAACACCTCAATTCTGTCACTTCACACACCTCCATTCTATGACCTCATACCCTCCATTCTGTGACTCTACACACCTCAATTCTATGACTTCACACAATTCCATTCTATGACTTCACCCACCTCCATTCTATGACTTCACACCTCCATTCTGACTTCACACACCTCCATTCTGTGACTTCACACACCTCCATTCTATGACTTCCCACACCTACATTCTGATTTCACACACCTCCATTCTATGACTTCACACATCCATTTTGACTTCACACACCTCCAATATATGACTTCAAACACCTCAATTCTGTCACTTCACACACCTCCATTCTATGACCTCATACCCTCCATTCTGTGACTCTACACACCTCAATTCTATGACTTCACACACCTCCATTCTATGAGTTCACACACCTCCATTCTTTGACTTCACACACCTCCATTTTGACTTCACACACCTACATTCTTTGACTTCACACACCTCCATTTGTGACTTCACACACCACCATTTTGATTTCACACACCTCCATTCTGTGACTTCACACACCTCCATTCTTTGAGTTCACACACCTCCATTCTTTGACTTCACACACCTCCATTCCACGACATCACACACCTCCATTCTATTAGTTCACACACTTCCATTCTATGAGTTCACACACCACAATTTTGTCTTCACACACCTGCATTCTATGACTTCGCAAACCTCCATTCTTTGACTTCACACACCTCCATTCAGAGTTCACACACCTCCATTCGGTGACTTCACACACCTCCATTCTGACTTCACACACCTCAGTTCTATGACTTCACACACCTCCATTCTGTGACTTCACCCACCTCCATTCAATTACTTCACACACCTCCATTCTGAATTCACACAGCTCAATTCTGTGACTTCACAAAACTCCATTCTATGATTTCACACACCTCCATACTATGACTTCACACAACTCCATCTATGACTTCACACACCTCCATTCTGTGGGTTCACAGACCTCGAATCTGTGACTTCCCTCACCTGCACTCTATGACTTCACACTCCTCCATTCTATAACTTCCCACACCTCCTTTCTATGACTTCACCCACCTCCAATCTATGACTACACACCTCCATTCTGACTTCACACACCTCCATTCTATGACTTCACACACCTTCATTTTTCCTTCAGAAACATCCATTCTATGACCTCACACACCTCCATTCTATGACTTCACAAACCTCCATTCTGTGACTTCACACACCTCCATTCTGAGTTCACACACCTCCATTCTGTGACTTCACACACCTCCATTCTATGACCTCACACACCCTCATTCTATGATTTCACACACCTCCATTCTATGACTTCACACATCCATTTTGATTTCACACATCTCTAATACATGACTTCAGACACCTCAATTCTGTGACTTCACACACCTCCATTCTAGGACTTCACACATCTTCTTTCTGTAACTTCCCACACTTCCAATGTTTGACTTCACAAACCTCCATTCCATGACTTCACACACCTCCATTCTATGAGTTCACACACCTCCATTATTTGACTTCACACACCTCCATTTTGACTTCACACACCTACATTCTGTGACTTCACACACCTCCATTTGTGACTTCACACTCCACCATTTTGATTTCACACACCTCCGTTCTGTGACTTCACACACCTCTATTCTTTGACTTCACACACCTCCGTTTTGACTTCACACACCTCCATTCTTTGACTTCACACACCTCCATTCCACGACTTCACTCACCTCCATTCTATTAGTTCACACACATCCATTCTATGAGTTCACACACCACAATTTTGTCTTCACACACCTCCATTCTATGACTTCACAAACCTCCATTCTGTGACTTCACACAACTCCATTCGGAGTACACCCACCACCATTTGGTGACTTCACACACCTCCATTCTGACTTCACACACCTCATTTCTATGATTTCACACACTTCCATTCTATGACTTCACACACCTCCATTCTGTGACTTCACACACCTCAATTCTGTGACTTCACACACCTCCATTCTATGACTTCACACACCTCCATTCTATCATTTCACACATCCATTTTGACTTCACACACCTAAAATATATGACTTCATACCCGTCCATTCTGTGACTTCACACAACTCCATTCTATGACTTCACACACCTCCATTCTGTGACTTCATCCACCTCCATTCTGTGACTTCACACACCTCCATTCTCCGACTTCACACCCCTCCAATTTGACTTCACATACCTCCATTCTATGACTTCACAAACCTCCATTCTGTGAGTTCACATACCTCCATTCTATGACTTCATACACCTCCATTCTGTGACTTCACACACCTCCATTCTATGACTTCACACACTTCCATTGTGACGTCACACACCTCCATTCTATGAGTTCACACACCTTCATTCTGACTTCACACACCTCCATTATATTAGTTCACACACGTCCATTCTGAATTCACACAGTTGAATTCTGTGACTTCACAAAACTCCATTTTATGATTTCACACACCTCCATACTATGACTTCACACAACTCCATCTATGACTTCACACACCTCCATTCTGACTTCACACACCACTATTCTATGACTTCGCACACCTCAATTCTGACATCACACACCTCCATTCTATGACTTCACAGACCTCGAATCTGTGACTTCACTCACCTGCACTCGATGACTTCACACTCCTCCATTCTATGACTTCCCACACCTCATTTCTATGACTTCACCCACCTCCAATCTATGACTACACACCTCCATTCTTACTTCACACACCTCCATTCTGTGACTTCACACACCTCCATTCTATGACTTCACACACCTTAATTTTTCCTTCAGAAACATCCATTCTATGACCTCACACACCTCCATTCTATGACTTCACAAACCTCCATTCTGCGACTTCACACACCTCCATTATGAGTTCACACAACTCCATTCGGTGACTTCACACATCTCCATTCTGACTTCTCACACCTCCATTCTATGACTTCACACACTTCCATTCTAGGACTTCACACACCTCCATTCTGTGACTTCACAAATCTCCATTCTGAGTTCACACACCTCCATTCTGTGACTTCACACACCTCCATTCTGTGACTTCACACCCCTCCATTGTGTGACTTCACCTCCTTTCCATGACTTCACCTACCTCCATTTTGAGTTCACACACCTCCATTCGGTGACTTCACACACCTCTATTCTATGACCTCACACACCCTCATTCTATGATTTCACACACCTCCATTCTATGACTTCACACATCCATTTTTACTTCACACACCACCAATATATGCCTTCAAACACCTCAGTTCTGTGACTCCACACACCTCCATTCTATGACTTCACACACTTCCATTCTATGACTTCACACACCTCCATTCTGTGACTTTACACACCTCCATTCTGAGTTCACACACCTCCATTCTGTGACGTCACACACCTCCATTCTGTGACTTCACACACATCCATTCTATGATTTCAAACACCTCCATTCTGTGACTTCACCCACCTCCATTCTTTGACTTCACACACCTCCATTCTGACTTCACACACCTCTATTCTATGACTTCGCACACCTCCATTCTGACATCACACAATTCCATTCTATGACTTCACAGACCTCGAATCTATGACTCCATACTCCTCCATTCTTTGACTTCCCACACCTTCTTTCTATGCCTTCACCCACCTCCAATCTACGACTACTCACCTCTATTCTGACTTCACACATCTCCATTCTGTGACTTCACACACCTCCATTCCATGACTTCACACACTTCCTTTCTATGACTTCACACCCCTCCATTCTGTGACTTCTCAAACCTCCATTCTGAGTCACACACCTCCATTCTGTGACTTCACACACCTCCATTGTGTGACTTCACACACTTCCATTCTATGACTTCACACACCTCCATTTTTTGACTTCGCACATCTCCATTCTGTGACTTCACACACCTCCATTCTATGACCTCACACACCCTCACTCTATGATTTCACACACCTCCATTCTATGACTTCACACATCCATTTGGAATTCACACCCCTCCAATATATGACTTCAAACACCTCAATTCTGTAACTTCACACACCTCCATTCTATGACTTCATACCGTCCATTCTGTGACTTCACACACCTCCATTCTATGACTTCACACACTTCCATTCTGTGACTTCACACACCTCCATTCTATGACTTCACACACTTCCATTGTGACATCACACACCTCCATTCTATGAGTTCACAAACCTCCATTCTATGACTTCACACACCTCCATTCTGACTTCACACACCTCCATTCTATGACTTCACAGACCTCGAATATGTGACTTCACTCACCTCCACTCTATGACTTCACACTCCACCATTCTATGACTTCCCACACCTCCTTTCTATGACTTCACCCACCTCCATTTTATGACTTCACACACCTCCATTCTGTGACTTCACACACCTCCATTCTATGACCTCACACACCCTCATTCTATGATTTCACACACCTCCATTCTATGACTTCACACATCCATTTTGACTTCACACACCTCCAATATATGGCTTCAAACTCCTCAATTCTGTCACTTCACACACCTCCATTCTATGACCTCATACCCTCCATTCTGTGACTCTACACACCTCAATTCTATGACTTCACACAATTCCATTCTATGACTTCACCCACCTCCATTCTATGACTTCACACCTCCATTCTGACTTCACACACCTCCATTCTGTGACTTCACACACCTCCATTCTATGACTTCCCACACCTACATTCTGATTTCACACACCTCCATTCTATGACTTCACACATCCATTTTGACTTCACACACCTCCAATATATGACTTCAAACACCTCAATTCTGTCACTTCACACACCTCCATTCTATGACCTCATACCCTCCATTCTGTGACTCTACACACCTCAATTCTATGACTTCACACACCTCCATTCTATGAGTTCACACACCTCCATTCTTTGACTTCACACACCTCCATTTTGACTTCACACACCTACATTCTTTGACTTCACACACCTCCATTTGTGACTTCACACACCACCATTTTGATTTCACACACCTCCATTCTGTGACTTCACACACCTCCATTCTTTGAGTTCACACACCTCCATTCTTTGACTTCACACACCTCCATTCCACGACATCACACACCTCCATTCTATTAGTTCACACACTTCCATTCTATGAGTTCACACACCACAATTTTGTCTTCACACACCTGCATTCTATGACTTCGCAAACCTCCATTCTTTGACTTCACACACCTCCATTCAGAGTTCACACACCTCCATTCTTTGACTTCACACACCTCCATTTTGACTTCACACACCTACATTCTGTGACTTCACACACCTCCATTTGTGACTTCACACTCCACCATTTTGATTTCACACACCTCCGTTCTGTGACTTCACACACCTCTATTCTTTGACTTCACACACCTCCGTTTTGACTTCACACACCTCCATTCTTTGACTTCACACACCTCCATTCCACGACTTCACTCACCTCCATTCTATTAGTTCACACACATCCATTCTATGAGTTCACACACCACAATTTTGTCTTCACACACCTCCATTCTATGACTTCACAAACCTCCATTCTGTGACTTCACACAACTCCATTCGGAGTACACCCACCACCATTTGGTGACTTCACACACCTCCATTCTGACTTCACACACCTCATTTCTATGATTTCACACACTTCCATTCTATGACTTCACACACCTCCATTCTGTGACTTCACACACCTCAATTCTGTGACTTCACACACCTCCATTCTATGACTTCACACACCTCCATTCTATCATTTCACACATCCATTTTGACTTCACACACCTAAAATATATGACTTCATACCCGTCCATTCTGTGACTTCACACAACTCCATTCTATGACTTCACACACCTCCATTCTGTGACTTCATCCACCTCCATTCTGTGACTTCACACACCTCCATTCTCCGACTTCACACCCCTCCAATTTGACTTCACATACCTCCATTCTATGACTTCACAAACCTCCATTCTGTGAGTTCACATACCTCCATTCTATGACTTCATACACCTCCATTCTGTGACTTCACACACCTCCATTCTATGACTTCACACACTTCCATTGTGACGTCACACACCTCCATTCTATGAGTTCACACACCTTCATTCTGACTTCACACACCTCCATTATATTAGTTCACACACTTCCATTCTGAATTCACACAGTTGAATTCTGTGACTTCACAAAACTCCATTTTATGATTTCACACACCTCCATACTATGACTTCACACAACTCCATCTATGACTTCACACACCTCCATTCTGACTTCACACACCACTATTCTATGACTTCGCACACCTCAATTCTGACATCACACACCTCCATTCTATGACTTCACAGACCTCGAATCTGTGACTTCACTCACCTGCACTCGATGACTTCACACTCCTCCATTCTATGACTTCCCACACCTCATTTCTATGACTTCACCCACCTCCAATCTATGACTACACACCTCCATTCTTACTTCACACACCTCCATTCTGTGACTTCACACACCTCCATTCTATGACTTCACACACCTTAATTTTTCCTTCAGAAACATCCATTCTATGACCTCACACACCTCCATTCTATGACTTCACAAACCTCCATTCTGCGACTTCACACACCTCCATTATGAGTTCACACAACTCCATTCGGTGACTTCACACATCTCCATTCTGACTTCTCACACCTCCATTCTATGACTTCACACACTTCCATTCTAGGACTTCACACACCTCCATTCTGTGACTTCACAAATCTCCATTCTGAGTTCACACACCTCCATTCTGTGACTTCACACACCTCCATTCTGTGACTTCACACCCCTCCATTGTGTGACTTCACCTCCTTTCCATGACTTCACCTACCTCCATTTTGAGTTCACACACCTCCATTCGGTGACTTCACACACCTCTATTCTATGACCTCACACACCCTCATTCTATGATTTCACACACCTCCATTCTATGACTTCACACATCCATTTTTACTTCACACACCACCAATATATGCCTTCAAACACCTCAGTTCTGTGACTCCACACACCTCCATTCTATGACTTCACACACTTCCATTCTATGACTTCACACACCTCCATTCTGTGACTTTACACACCTCCATTCTGAGTTCACACACCTCCATTCTGTGACGTCACACACCTCCATTCTGTGACTTCACACACATCCATTCTATGATTTCAAACACCTCCATTCTGTGACTTCACCCACCTCCATTCTTTGACTTCACACACCTCCATTCTGACTTCACACACCTCTATTCTATGACTTCGCACACCTCCATTCTGACATCACACAATTCCATTCTATGACTTCACAGACCTCGAATCTATGACTCCATACTCCTCCATTCTTTGACTTCCCACACCTTCTTTCTATGCCTTCACCCACCTCCAATCTACGACTACTCACCTCTATTCTGACTTCACACATCTCCATTCTGTGACTTCACACACCTCCATTCCATGACTTCACACACTTCCTTTCTATGACTTCACACCCCTCCATTCTGTGACTTCTCAAACCTCCATTCTGAGTCACACACCTCCATTCTGTGACTTCACACACCTCCATTGTGTGACTTCACACACTTCCATTCTATGACTTCACACACCTCCATTTTTTGACTTCGCACATCTCCATTCTGTGACTTCACACACCTCCATTCTATGACCTCACACACCCTCACTCTATGATTTCACACACCTCCATTCTATGACTTCACACATCCATTTGGAATTCACACCCCTCCAATATATGACTTCAAACACCTCAATTCTGTAACTTCACACACCTCCATTCTATGACTTCATACCGTCCATTCTGTGACTTCACACACCTCCATTCTATGACTTCACACACTTCCATTCTGTGACTTCACACACCTCCATTCTATGACTTCACACACTTCCATTGTGACATCACACACCTCCATTCTATGAGTTCACAAACCTCCATTCTATGACTTCACACACCTCCATTCTGACTTCACACACCTCCATTCTATGACTTCACAGACCTCGAATATGTGACTTCACTCACCTCCACTCTATGACTTCACACTCCACCATTCTATGACTTCCCACACCTCCTTTCTATGACTTCACCCACCTCCATTTTATGACTTCACACACCTCCATTCTGTGACTTCACACACCTCCATTCTATGACCTCACACACCCTCATTCTATGATTTCACACACCTCCATTCTATGACTTCACACATCCATTTTGACTTCACACACCTCCAATATATGGCTTCAAACTCCTCAATTCTGTCACTTCACACACCTCCATTCTATGACCTCATACCCTCCATTCTGTGACTCTACACACCTCAATTCTATGACTTCACACAATTCCATTCTATGACTTCACCCACCTCCATTCTATGACTTCACACCTCCATTCTGACTTCACACACCTCCATTCTGTGACTTCACACACCTCCATTCTATGACTTCCCACACCTACATTCTGATTTCACACACCTCCATTCTATGACTTCACACATCCATTTTGACTTCACACACCTCCAATATATGACTTCAAACACCTCAATTCTGTCACTTCACACACCTCCATTCTATGACCTCATACCCTCCATTCTGTGACTCTACACACCTCAATTCTATGACTTCACACACCTCCATTCTATGAGTTCACACACCTCCATTCTTTGACTTCACACACCTCCATTTTGACTTCACACACCTACATTCTTTGACTTCACACACCTCCATTTGTGACTTCACACACCACCATTTTGATTTCACACACCTCCATTCTGTGACTTCACACACCTCCATTCTTTGAGTTCACACACCTCCATTCTTTGACTTCACACACCTCCATTCCACGACATCACACACCTCCATTCTATTAGTTCACACACTTCCATTCTATGAGTTCACACACCACAATTTTGTCTTCACACACCTGCATTCTATGACTTCGCAAACCTCCATTCTTTGACTTCACACACCTCCATTCAGAGTTCACACACCTCCATTCGGTGACTTCACACACCTCCATTCTGACTTCACACACCTCAGTTCTATGACTTCACACACCTCCATTCTGTGACTTCACCCACCTCCATTCAATTACTTCACACACCTCCATTCTGAATTCACACAGCTCAATTCTGTGACTTCACAAAACTCCATTCTATGATTTCACACACCTCCATACTATGACTTCACACAACTCCATCTATGACTTCACACACCTCCATTCTGTGGGTTCACAGACCTCGAATCTGTGACTTCCCTCACCTGCACTCTATGACTTCACACTCCTCCATTCTATAACTTCCCACACCTCCTTTCTATGACTTCACCCACCTCCAATCTATGACTACACACCTCCATTCTGACTTCACACACCTCCATTCTATGACTTCACACACCTTCATTTTTCCTTCAGAAACATCCATTCTATGACCTCACACACCTCCATTCTATGACTTCACAAACCTCCATTCTGTGACTTCACACACCTCCATTCTGAGTTCACACACCTCCATTCTGTGACTTCACACACCTCCATTCTATGACCTCACACACCCTCATTCTATGATTTCACACACCTCCATTCTATGACTTCACACATCCATTTTGATTTCACACATCTCTAATACATGACTTCAGACACCTCAATTCTGTGACTTCACACACCTCCATTCTAGGACTTCACACACTTCCATTCTATGACTTAACACACCTCCATTCTGTGTTCACACACCTCAATTCTGTGACTTCACACACATCCATTCTGACTTCACACACCTCCATTCTATGACTTCACACACCTGCATTCTATGACTTCACACACCTCCATTCTTTGACTTCACACACCTAAATCTGAGTTGACACACCTCCATTCTGTGACTTCACACACCTCCATTCTGACTTCACACAGCTCCATTCTATGACTTTGCACACCTCCATTCTTTGACGTCACACACTTCCATTCTATGACTTCACACACCTATATTACTACATTACAAACATCCATTCTATAACTTCACACACCTCCATTCTATGACTTTACACACCTCCATTCTGTGACTTCACATACCTCCATTCTATGACTTCACACACCTCCATTCTGTCACTTCACACACCTCCATTCTATGACTTCACACACTTCCATTCTGTGACTTCACACACCTCCATTCTATGACTTCACACACTTCCATTCTGTGACTTCACACACCTCCATTCTATGACTTCACACACCTCCATTCTGAATTCACACAGCTCCATTCTGTGACTTCACAAAACTCCAATCTATGATTTCACACACCTCCATACTATGACTTCACGCAACTCCATCTATGACTTTACATACCTCCATTCTGACTTCACACATCTCCATTCTATGACTTCACAGAACTCGAGTATGTGATTTCACTCACCTGCACTGTATGACTTCATACTGCTCCATTCTATGACTTCCCACACGTTCTTTCTATGACTTCACCCACCTCCAATCTATGACTACACACCTTCATTCTGACTTCACACACCTCCATTCTGTGACTTCACACACCTCCAACTATGACTTCACACACCTTCATTTTTACTTCAGAATCATCCATTCTATGACTTCACACACCTCCATTCTATGACTTCACAAACCTCCATTCGGTGACTTCACACATCTCCAGTCTGACTTCATACACCTCCATTCTATGACTTCACACACTTCCATTCTATGACTTCACACACCTCCATTCTGTGACTTCACAAACCTCCATTCTGAGTCACACACCTCCATTCTGTGACTTCACACACCTCCATTCTGTGACTTCACACACCTCCATTGTGTGACTTCACACACTTCCATTCTATGACTTCACACACCTCCATGTTATGACTTCACACATCTCCATTCTGTGACTTCACACACCTCCATTCTATGTCCTCACACACCCTCACTCTATGATTTCACACACCTCCATTCTATGACTTCACACATCCATTTTGAATTCACACACCTCCAATATATGACTTCAAACACGTCAATTCTGTAACTACATACACCTCCATTCTATGACTTAATACCGTCCATTCTGTGACCTCACACACCTCCATTCTATGACTTCACACACTTCCATTCTATGACTTCACACACCTACATTCTGTCACTTTACACACCTCCATTCTGAGTTCACACACCGCCATTCTGTGACATCACACACCTCCATTCTGTGACTTCCCACACCTCCATTCTGTGACTTCACACACCTCCATTCTATGACTTCACACAATTCCATTCTATGATTTCACCACCTCCATTCTATGACTTCACACCTCCATTCTGACTTCACACACCTCCATTCTGTGACATCACACACCTCCATTCTATGACTTCACACAATTCCATTTTATGACTTCACACACCTCCATTCTATGACTTCACACACCTCCATTCTATGACTTCCCACACCTGCATTCTGACTTCACACACCTCCATTCTAGGACTTCACACATCTTCTTTCTGTAACTTCCCACACTTCCAATGTTTGACTTCACAAACCTCCATTCCATGACTTCACACACCTCCATTCTATGAGTTCACACACCTCCATTATTTGACTTCACACCTCCATTTTGACTTCACACACCTACATTCTGTGACTTCACACACCTCCATTTGTGACTTCACACACCACCATTTTGATTTAACACACCTCCGTTCTGTGACTTCACACACATCTATTTTTTGACTTCACACACCTCCGTTTTGACTGCACACACTTCAATTCTGTGACTTCACACACCACCCTTGTTTGACTTCACACACCTCCATTCTTTGACTTCACACACCTCCATTCCACGACTTCACACACCTCCGTTCTATTAGTTCACACACATCCATTCTATGAGTTCACACACCACAATTTTCCTTCACACACCTCCATTCTATGACTTCGCAAACCTCCATTCTGTGACTTCACACACCTCCATTCGGAGTTCACCCACCACCATTCGGTGACTTCACACACCTCCATTCTGACTTCACACACCTCATTTCTATGATTTCACAAACTTCCATTCTATGACTTCACACACCTCCATTCTGTGACTTCACACACCTCAATTCTGTGACTTCACACACCTCCATTCTATGACTTCACACACCTCCATTCTATGATTTCACACATCCATTTTGACTTCACACACCTAAAATATATGACTTTATACCCGTCTATTCTGTGACTTCACACAACTCCATTCTCGACCTCACACCCCTCCAATTTGACTTCACATACCTCCATTCTATGACTTCACAAACCTCCATTCTGTGACTTCACATACCTCCATTCTATGACTTCATACACCTCCATTCTGTGACTTCACACACCTCCATTCTATGACTTCAGACACTTCCATTGTGACGTCACACACCTCCATTCTATGAGTTCACACACCTCCATTCTGACTTCACACACCTCCATTATATTAGTTCACACACGTCTATTCTGAATTCACACAGCTGAATTCTGTGACTTCACAAAACTCCATTTTATGATTTCACACACCTCCATACTATGACTTCACACAACTCCATCTATGACTTCACACACCTCCATTCTGACTTCACACACCTCTATTCTATGACTTCGCACACCTCAATTCTGACATCACACACCTCCATTCTATGACTTCACAGACCTCGAATCTGTGACTTCACTCACCTGCACTGGATGACTTCACACTCATCCATTCTATGACTTCCCACACCTCCTTTCTATGACTTCACCCACCTCCAATCTATGACTACACACCTCCATTCTGACTTCACACACCTCCATTCTGTGACTTCACACACCTCCATTCTATGACTTCACACACCTTAATTTTTCCTTCAGAAACATCCATTCTATGACCTCACACACCTCCATTCTATGACTTCACAAACCTCCATTCTGTGACTTCACACACCTCCATTCTGAGTTCACACAACTCCATTCGGTGACTTCACACATCTCCATTCTGACTTCACACACCTCCATTCTATGACTTCACACACTTCCATTCTAGGACTTCATACACCTCCATTCTGTGACTTCACAAACCTCCATTCTGAGTTCACACACCTCCATTCTGTGACTTCCCACACCTCCATTCTGTGACTTCACACCCCTCCATTGTGTGACTTCAAACACTTCCATTCTATGACTTCACACACCTCAATTTTTTAACTTCACACACCTCCATTCTGTGACTTCACACACCTCCATTCTATGACTTCACAAACCCTCATTCTATGATTTCACACACCTCCATTCTATGACTGCACACATCCATTTTGACTTCACACACCTCTAATATATGACTTCAAACACCTCAATTCTGTGACTTCACACACTTCCATTCTATGACTTCACACAGTTACATTCTATGATTTCACATACCTCCATGCTATGACTTCACACACCTCCATTCTGTGACTTCACACACCTTCATTCTGAGTTCACAGACCTCCATTCTGTGACTTCACAAACCTCCATTCTATGATTTCACACACCTCCATTCTATGACTTCACACACCTCCATTTTATGACGTCACACACCTCAATTTTGACTTCTCACACCTCCATTCTGTGACTTCACACACCTCCATTCTATGACTTGACACGCTTCCATTGTGACGTCACACACCTCCATTCTGACTTCACACACCTCCATTCTATGACTTCACAGACCTCGAATATGTGAGTTCACTCACCTCCACTCTATGACTTCACACTCCTCCATTCTATGACTTCCCACACCTCCTTTCCATGACTTCACCCACCTCCATTTTGAGTTCACACACCTCCATTCGGTGACTTCACACACCTCTATTCTATGACCTCACACACCCTCATTCTATGATTTCACACACCTTCATTCTATGACTTCACACATCCATTTTTACTTCACACACCACCAATATATGACTTCAAACACCTCAATTCTGTGACTTCACACACCTCCATTCTATGCCTTCATACCCTCCATTCTGTGACTCCACACACCTCCATTCTATGACTTCACACACTTCCATTCTATGACTTCACACACCTCCATTCTGTGACTTTACACACCTCCATTCTGAGTTCACACACCTCCATTCTGTGACGTCACACACCTCCATTCTGTGACTTCACACACATCCATTCTATGATTTCACACACCTCCATTCTGTGACTTCACCCACCTCCATTCTATGACTTCATACCTCCATTCTGATTTCACACACCTCCATTCTGTGACTTCACACACCTTCATTCTTACTTCACAAACATACATTCTATGACTTCACACACCTCCATTCTATGACTTCACACACCTCCATTCTTTGACTTCACACACCTCCATTCTGTGTTCACACACCTCAATTCTGTGACTTCACACACCTCCATTCTGACTTCATACACCTCCATTCTGACTTCACACACCTGCATTCTATGACTTCACACACCTCCATACTTTGACTTCACACACCTAAATTCTGAGATGACACACCTCCATTCTGTGACTTCACACACCTCCATTCTGACTTCACACAGCTCCATTCTATGACTTTGCACACCTCCATTCTTTGACGTCACACACCTCCATTCTATGACTTCACTCAACTATATTCTTATTTTACAAACATCCATTCTATAACTTCACACACCTTCATTTTATGACTTTACACACCTCCATTCTGAGACTTCACATATCTCCATTCTATGACTTCACACACCTCCATTCTGTGACTTCACACACCTCCATTCTATGACTTCATACACTTCCATTCTGTGACTTCACACACCTCCATTCTATGAGTTCACACACCTCCATTCTGACTTCACACACCTCCATTCTATGACTTCACACACCTCCATTCTGAATTCACACACCTCCATACTGTGACTTCACAAAACTCCATTCTATGATTTCACACACCTCCATACTATGACTTCACACAACTTCATCTATGACTTCACAAACCTCCATTCTGACTTCACACACCTCCATTCTATGACTTTACACACCTCCATTCTGTGACTTCACATACCTCCATTCTATGATTTCACACACCACCATTCTGTCACTTCACACACCTCCATTATATGACTTCACACACTTCCATTCTGTGACTTCACACACCTCCATTCTATGAGTTCACACACCTCCATTCTGACTTCACACACCTCCATTCTATGACTTCACACACCTCCATTCTGAATTCACACAGCTCCATTCTGTGACTTCACAAAACTCCATTCTATGATTTCACACACCTCCATACTATGACTTCACACAACTCCTTCTATGACTTCACAAACCTCCATTCTGACTTCACACACCTCCATTCTATGACTTCACAGACCTCGAATCTGTGACTTCACTCACCTGCACTGTATGACTTCATACCCCTCCATTCTATGAATTCCCACACCTTCTTTCTATGACTTCACCCACCTCCAATCTATGACTACACACCTTCATTCTGACTTCACACACCTCCATTCTGTGACTTCACACACCTCCATTCTATGACTTCACACACCTTCATTTTTACTTCAGAAACATCCATTCTATGACTTCACACACCTCCATTCTATGACTTCACAAACCTCCATTCGGTGACTTCACACATCTCCATTCTGACTTCACACACCTCCATTCTATGACTTCACACACTTCCATTCTATGACTTCACACACCTCCATTCTGTGACTTCACACACCTCCATTCTGAGTCACACACCTCCATTCTGTGACTTCACACACCTCCATTCTGTGACTTCACACACCTACATTGTGTGACTTCACACACTTCCATTCTATGACTTCACACACCTCCATTTTATGACTTCACACATCTCCGTTCTGTGACTTCACACACCTCCATTCTATGACCTCACACACCCTCACTCTATGATTTCACACACCTCCATTCTATGAGTTCACACATCCATTTTGAATTCACACACCTCCAATATATGACTTCAAACACGTCAATTCTGTAACTTCACACACCTCCATTCTATGACTTAATACCGTCCATTCTGTGACCTCACACACCTCCATTCTATGACTTCACACACTTCCATTCTATGACTTCACACACCTACATTCTGTGACTTTACACACCTCCATTCTGAGTTCACACACCGCCATTCTGTGACATCACACACCTCCATTCTGTGACTTCCCACACCTCCATTCTGTGACTTCACACACCTCCATTCTATGACTTCACACAATTCCATTCTATGATTTCACCCACCTCCATTCTATGACTTCACACCTCCATTCTGACTTCACACACCTCATTCTATGACTTCTCAAACCTCTATTCGGACTTCACACACCTCCATTCTGTGACTTCACACACCTCCATTCAATTACTTCACACACCTACATTCTTTGACTTCACACACCTCCAATCTGACATCACACACCTCCATTCTATGATTTCACAGACCTCGAATCTGTGACTTCACTCACCTGCACTCTATGACTTCACACTCCTCCGATCTATGACTACACACATTTATTCTGACTTCACACACCTCCATACTGTGACTTCACACACCTCCATTCTATGACTTCACACACCTCCATTCTATGACTTTACACACCTCCATTCTATGACTTCACACACCTCCATTCTTTGACTTCATACACCTAAATTCTGAGTTTACACACCTCCATTATATGACTTCACACACCTCCATTCTGACTTCACACAGCTCCATTCTATGACTTCACACATCTCCATTCTTTGACGTCACACACCTACATTCTATGACTTCACACACCTTCATTCTTACTTTACAAACATCCATTCTTAAACTTCATACACCTCAATTCTATGACTTTACACACCTCCTTTCTGTCACTTCACATACCTCCATTCTATGACTTCACACACTTCCATTGTGACGTCACACACCTCCGTTCTAAGAGTTCACACACCTCCATTCTGACTTCACACACCTCCGTTCTATGACTTCACACACCTCCATTCTGAATTCACACAGCTCCATTTGTGACTTCACACAGCTCCATCTATGACTTCACACACCTCCATTCTGACATTCTGACTTCACACACCTCTATTGTATGACTTCGCATACCTCCATTCTGACATCACACACCTCCATTCTATGAATTCACAGACCTCGAATCTGTGACTTCACTCACCTGCACTCTCTGACTTCACACTCCTCCATTCTATGACTTTCCACACCTCCTTTCTATGACTTCACCCACCTCCAATCTATGACTACACACCTCCATTCTGACTTCACACACCTCCATTCTGTGACTTCACACACCTCCATTATATGACTTCACACACCTTCATTTTTACTTCAGAAACATCCATTCTATGAGTTCACACACCTCCATTCTATGACTTCACAAACTTCCATTCTGTGACTTCACACATGCATTTTGACTTCACACACCTCCAATATATGACTTCAAACACCTCAATTCTGTGACTTCACACACCTCCATTCTATGACTTCATACGGTCCATTCTGTGACTTCACACAGCTCCATTCTATGACTTCACACACTTCCACTCTATGACTTCACACACCTCCATTCTGTGACTTTACACACCTCCATTCTGAGTTCACACACCTCCTTTCTGTGACGTAACTCACCTCCATTCTGTGACTTCCTACACCTCCATTCTGTGACTTCACAGACCTCCATTCTATGACTTCACACACCTCTATTCTGACTTCACACACTTCCATTCTATGACTTCGCACACCTCTATTCTGACTTCACACACCTCCATTCTGTGACTTCACACACCTCCATTCAATGACTTCACACACCTACATTCTCTGACTTCACACACCTCCAATCTGACATCACACACCTCCATTCTATGATTTCACAGACCTCCATTCTGTAACTTTACACACCTCCAATCTGACTTCACACACTTCCATTCTATGACTTCACACATCTCCATTCCGTGAGTTTACACACCTCCATTCTGAGTTCACACACCTCCTTTCTGTGACTTCACTCACCTTCACTCTATGACTTCACACTACTTCATTCTATGACTTCCCACACATCCTTTCTATCACTTCACCCACCTCCAATCTATGACAACACACCTCCATTCTGACTACACACACCTCCATTCTGTGACTTCAAACACCTCCATTCTATGACTTCACACACCTCCATTCTATGATTTCACACACCTTCATTCATACTTCAGAAACATCCATTCTATGACTTCACACACCTCCATTCTAGGACTTCACAAACCTCCTTTCTGTGACTACGCACACCTCCATTCTCAGTTCACACAACTCCATTCTGTGACTTCACACACCTCCATTCTATGACTTCACATACCTCCATTCTGTGCCTTCACAAACCTCCATTCTATGACCTCACACACCCTCATTCTATGATTTTACACACGTCCATTCTATGACTTCACACATTCATTTTGACTTCACACACCTCCAATATATGATTTCAAACACCTGATTCTGTGACTTCACACACCTCCATTCTATGACTTCACACACTTCCATTCTATGACTTCACACACCCCCATTCTGTGACTTTACACACCTCCATTCTGAGTTCACACACCTACATTCTGGGACTTCACACACCTCCAATCTGTGACTTCCCACACCTCCATTCTGTGACTGCACACACCTCCATTCTATGACTTCACATCCACCCCTGTTTGACTTCACACACCTCCATTCTTTGACTTCACACACCTCCATTCCACGACTTCACACACCTCCATTCTATTAGTTCACACACATCCATTCTATGAGTTCACACACCACAATTTTGTCTTCACACACCTCCATTCTATGACTTCGCAAACCTCCATTCTGTGACTTCACACACCTCCATTCGGAGTTCACCCACCACCATTCGGTGACTTCACACACCTCCATTCTGACTTCACACACCTCATTTCTATGATTTCACAAACTTCCATTCTATGACTTCACACACCTCCATTCTGTGACTTCACACACCTCAATTCTGTGACTCCACACACCTCCATTCTATGACCTCACACACCTCCATTCTATGATTTCACACATCCATTTTGACTTCACACACCTAAAATATATGACTTTATACCCGTCCATTCTGTGACTTCACACAACTCCATTCTATGACTTCACACACCTCCATTCTGTGACTTCATCCACCTCCATTCTGTGACTTCACACACCTCTATTCTCGACCTCACACCAATCCAATTTGACTTCACATACCTCCATTCTATGACTTCACAAACCTCCATTCTGTGACTTCACATACCTCCATTCTATGACTTCACACACCTCCATTCTGTGACATCACACACCTCCATTCTATGACTTCACACACTTCCATTGTGACGTCACACACCTCCATTCTATGAGTTCACACACCTCCATTCTGACTTCACACACCTCCATTATATTAGTTCACACACGTCCATTCTGAATTCACACAGCTGAATTCTGTGACTTCACAAAACTCCATTTTATGATTTCACACACCTCCATACTATGACTTCACACAACTCCATCTATGACTTCGCACACCTCCATTCTGACATCACACAACTCCATTCTATGACTTCACAGACCTCGAATCTGTGACTTCACTCACCTGCACTCGATGACTTCACACTCCTCCATTCTATGACTTCCCACACCTCCTTTCTATGACTTCACCCACCTCCAATCTATGACTACACACCTCCATTCTGACTTCACACACCTCCATTCTGTGACTTCACACACCTCCATTCTATGACTTCACACACCTTAATTTTTCCTTCAGAAACATCCATTCTATGACCTCACACACCTCCATTCTATGACTTCACAAACCTCCATTCTGTGACTTCACACACCTCCATTCTGAGTTCACACAACTCCATTCGGTGACTTCACACATCTCCATTCTGACTTCACACACCTCGATTGTGTGAGTTCACACAATTCCATTCTATGACTTCACACACCTCCATTTTATAACTTCACACACCTCCATTCTGTGACTTCACACACCTCCATTCTATGACCTCACAAACCCTCATTCTATGATTTCACACACCTCCATTCTATGACTTCACACATCCATTTTGACTTCACACACCTCTAATATATGACTTCAAACACCTCAATTCTGTGACTTCACACACCTCCATTCTATGACTTCACACACTTACATTCTATGATTTCACATACCTCCATGCTATGACTTCACACACCTCCATTCTGTGACTTCACACACCTTCATTCTGAGTTCACAGACCTCCATTCTGTGACTTCACAAACCTCCATTCTATGATTTCACACACCTCCATTCTATGACTTCACACACCTCCATTTTATGACGTCACACACCTCAATTTTGACTTCTCACACCTCCATTCTGTGACTTCACACACCTCCATTCTATGACTTGACACACTTCCATTGTGACGTCACACACCTCCATTCTATGAGTTCACACACCTCCATTCTATGACTTCACACACCTCCATTCTGACTTCACACACCTCCATTCTATGACTTCACAGACCTCGAATATGTGACCTCACTCACCTCCACTCTATGACTTCACACTCCTCCATTCTATGACTTCCCAAACCTCCTTTCCATGACTTCACCCACCTCCATTTTGAGTTCACACACCTCCATTCGGTGACTTCACACATCCATTTTTACTTCACACACCACAATATATGATTTCAAACACCTCAATTCTGTGACTTCACACACCTCCATTCTGTGACTTTACACACCTCCATTCTGAGTTCACACACCTCCATTCTGTGACGTCACACACCTCCATTCTTTGACTTCACACACATCCATTCTATGATTTCACACACCTCCATTCTGTGACTTCACCCACCTCCATTCTATGATTTCATACCTCCATTCTGATTTCACACACCTCCATTCTGTGACTTCACACACCTCCATTTTATGACTTCTCACACCTCCGTTCTATGACTTCACACACCTCCATTCTATGACTTCACACACCTCCATTCTGTGACTTCACACACCTCCATTCTGTGACTTCACACACCTTCATTCTTACTTCACAAACATACATTCTATGACTTCACACACCTCCATTCTATGACTTCACACACCTCCATTCTGTGTTCACACACCTCAATTCTGTGACTTCACACACCTCCATTCTGACTTCATACACCTCCTTTCTATGACTTCACACACCTGCATTCTATGACTTCACACACCTCCATACTTTGACTTCACACACCTAAATTCTGAGTTGACACACCTCCATTCTGTGACTTCACACACCTCCATTCTGTGACTTCACACACCTCCATTCTGTGACTTCACACACCTTCATTCTTACTTCACAAACATACATTCTATGACTTCACACACCTCCATTCTATGATTTCATACCTCCATTCTGATTTCACACACCTCCATTCGGTGACTTCACACACTTCCATTCTGACTTCACACAGCTCCATTCTATGACTTGGCACACCTCCATTCTTTGACGTCACACACCTCCATTCTATGACTTCACACAACTATATTCTTACTTTACAAACATCCATTCTATAACTTCACACACCTTCATTTTATGACTTTACACACCTCCATTCTGAGACTTCACATATCTCCATTCTATGACTTCACACACCTCCATTCTCTGACTTCACACACCTCCATTCTATGACTTCATATACTTCCATTCTGTGACTTCACACACCTCTATTCTATGAGTTCACACACCTCCATTCTGACTTCACACACCTCCATTCCATGACTTCACACACCTCCATTCTGAATTCACACAGCTCCATTCTGTGACTTCACAAAACTCCATTCTATGATTTCACACACCTCCATACTATGACTTCACACAACTTCATCTATGACTTCACACACCTCCATTCTGACTTCACACACCTCTATTCTATGACTTCATATCGTCCATTCTGTGACTTCACACACCTCCATTCTATGACTTCACACACTTCCATTCTATGACTTCACACACCTACATTCTGTGACTTTACACACCTCCATTCTATGACTTCATATCGTCCATTCTGTGACTTCACACACCTCCATTCTATGACTTCATATCGTCCATTCTGTGACTTCACACACCTCCATTCTATGACTTCACACACTTCCATTCTATGACTTCACACACCTACATTCTGTGACTTTACACACCTCCATTCTGAGTTCACACACCTTCTTTCTGTGACGTCACTCACCTCCATTCTGTGACTTCCCACACCTCCATTCTGTGACTTCACACACCTCCATTCTGTGACTTCACACACCTCTATTCTGACTTCACACACCTCCATTCTATGACTTCATACACCTCCATTCTGACTTCACACACCTCCATTCTATGACTTCTCAAACCTCTATTCTGACTTCACACACCTCCATTCTGTGACTTCACACACCTCCATTCAATTACTTCACACACCTACATTCTTTGACTTCACACACCTCCAATCTGACATCACACACCTTCATTCTATGATTTCACAGACCTCGAATCTGTGACTTCACTCACCTGCACTCTATGACTTCACACTCCTCCAATCTATGACTACACACATTTATTCTGACTTCACACACCTCTATACTGTGACTTCACACACCTCCATTCTATGACTTCACACACCTCCATTCTATGACTTCACACACCTCCATTCTTTGACTTCATACACCTAAATTCTGAGTTTACACACCTCCATTATTTGACTTCACACACCTCCATTCTGACTTCACACAGCTCCATTCTATGACTTCACACATCTCCATTCTTTGACGTCACACACCTACATTCTATGACTTCACACACCTTCATTCTTTCTTTACAAACATCCATTCTAAAACTTCACACACCTCAATTCTATGACTTTACACACCTCCATTCTGTCACTTCACATACCTCCATTCTATGACTTCACAAACTTCCATTGTGACGTCACACACCTCCGTTCTAAGAGTTCACACACCTCCATTCTGACTTCACACACCTCCGTTCTATGACTTCACACACTGAATTCACACAGCTCCATTTGTGACTTCACACAGCTCCATCTATGACTTCACACACCTCCATTCTGACTTCACACACCTCTATTGTATGACTTCGCACACCTCCATTCTGACATCACACACCTCCATTCTATGAATTCACAGACCTCGAATCTGTGACTTCACTCACCTGCACTCTCTGACTTCACACTCCTCCATTCTATGACTTTCCACACCTCCTTTCTATGACTTCACCCACCTCCAATCTATGACTACACACCTCCATTCTGACTTCACACACCTCCATTCTGTGACTTCACACACCTCCATTATATGACTTCACACACCTTCATTTTTACTTCAGAAACATCCATTCTATGAGTTCACACACCTTCATTCTATGACTTCACAAACTTCCATTCTGTGACTTCACACATGCATTTTGACTTCACACAGCTCAAATATATGACTTCAAACACCTCAATTCTGTGACTTCACAAAGCTCCATTCTATGACTTCACACACTTCCACTCTATGACTTCACACACCTCCATTCTGTGACTTTACACACCTCCATTCTGAGTTCACACACCTCCTTTCTGTGACGGAACTCACCTCCATTCTGTGACTTCCTACACCTCCATTCTGTGACTTCACAGACCTCCATTCTATGACTTCACACACCTCTATTCTGACTTCACACACTTCCATTCTATGACTTCGCACACCTCTATTCTGACTTCACACACCTCCATTCTGTGACTTCACACACCTCCATTCAATGACTTCACACACCTACATTCTTTGACTTCACACACCTTCAATCTGACATCACACACCTCCATTCTATGATTTCACAGACCTCCATTCTGTAACTTTACACACCTCCAATCTGACTTCACACACTTCCATTCTATGACTTCACACACCTCCATTCTGTGACTTTACACACCTCCATTGTGAGTTCACTCACCTCCTTTCTGTGATTCACTCACCTGCACTCTATGACTTCACACTACTCCATTCTATGACTTCCCACACATCCTTTCTATGACTTCACCCACCTCCAATCTATGACAACACACCTCCATTCTGACTTCACACACCTCCATTCTGTGACTTCAAACACCTCCATTCTATGACTTCACACACCTCCATTCTATGATTTCACACACCTTCATTCATACTTCAGAAACATCCATTCTATGACTTCACACACCTCCATTCTAGGACTTCATAAACCTCCTTTCTGTGACTACGCACACCTCCATTCTCAGTTCACACAACTCCATTCTGTGACTTCACACACCTCCATTCTGTTACTTCACAGACCTCCATTCTGTGAATTCACACACTTCCCTTCTATGACTTCACACACCTCCATTCTATGACTTCACACACCTCCATTCTGTGCCTTCACAATCCTCCATTCTATGACCTCACACACCCTCATTCTATGATTTTACACACGTCCATTCTATGACTTCACACATCCATTTTGACTTCACACACCTCCAATATATGACTTCAAACACCTCAATTCTGTGACTTCACACACCTCCATCCTATGACTTCAAACCGTCCATTCTGTGACTTCACACACCTCCATTCTATGACTTCACACACTTCCATTCTATGATTTCACACACCTCCATTCTGAGACTATACACACCTCCATTCTGAGTTCACACACCTACATTCTGGGACTTCACGCACCTCCAATCTGTGACTTCCCACACCTCCATTCTGTGACTTCACACACCTCCATTCTATGACTTCACACACCTCCATTCTGTGACTTCACACACCTCCATTTTATGACTTCACACACCTCCATTGTGACTACACACACTACCGTGCTATGAGTTCACACACCTCCATTCTGACTTCACACACCTCCATTCTATGACTTCACACACCTCCATTCTTTGACTTTCCACACCTCCTTTCTATGACTTCACCCAACTCCATTCTATGACTTCACACACCTCCATTCTGTGACTTTACACACCTCCATTCTGGGTTCACACACCTCCATTCTGTGACTTCACACTCCTGTAATCTGTGACTTCCCACACCTCCATTCTGTGACTTCACTCGCCTCCATTCTATGACTTCACACATCTTAATTCTTACTTCACAAACACCCATTCTATGACTTCACACACCTCCATTCTATGACTTCACACACCTCCATTCTGTGACTTCACACACTTCCATTCTATGACTTCACACACCTCCATTCTGACTTCACACAGCTCCATTCTATGACTTCACAAAACTAAATTCTTTGACATCACACACCTGCATTCTATGACTTCACACACCTTCATTCTTACTTTACAAACATCCATTCTATATCTTCACACACCTCCATCCTATGACTTTACACACCTCCATTCTGTGACTTCACATACCTCCATTCTATGACTTCACAAACCTCCATTCTGTGACTTCACACACCTCCATTCTATGACCTAACACACTTCCATTGTTACGTCACACACCTCCATTCTATGAGTTCACACACCTCCATTCTGACTTCACACACCTCCATTCTATGACTTCACAAACCTCCATTCTGAGTTCACAGACCTCCATTCTGTGGCTTCACACACCTCCATTCAATGACTTCACACACCTACATTCTTTGACTTCACACACCTCCAATCTGACATCACACACCTCCATTCTATGATTTCACAGACCTCGAATCTGTGACTTCACTCACCTGCACTCTATGACTTCACACTCCTCCATTCTATGACTTCCCACACGTCCTTTTTATGAATTCACCCACTTCCAGTCTATGACTACTCACCTCCATTCTGACTTCACACACCTCCATTCTGTGACTTCACACACCCCCATTCTATAACTTCACACACCTCCATTCTATGACTTCACACACCTCCATTCTATGACTTCACACACCTCTGTTCTTTGACTTCACACACCTAAGTTCTGAGTTGACACACCTCCATTCTGTGACTTCACACACCTCCATTCTGACTTCACACAGCTCCATTCTATGACTTCACAAAACTAAATTCTTTGACATCACACACCTTCATTATATGACTTCACACACCTTCATTCTTACTTTACGAACATCCTTTCTATATCTTCACACACCTCCGTTCTATGACTTTACACACCTCCATTCTGTGACTTCACATACCTCCATTCTATGACTTCACACACCTCAATTCTGTGACTTCACACACTTCCATTCTATGACTTCACACACTTCCATTGTGACGTCACACACCTACATTCTATGAGTTCACACACCTGCATTCTGACTTCACACACCTCCATTCTATGAGTTCACACACCTCCATTCTGAATTCACATACCTCCATTCTGTGACTTCACACACCTCCATTCTATGACTTCACACACCTCCATTCTATGACTTCACACACCTTCATTCTTACTTCAGAAACATCCATTCTATGACTTCACACACTTCCATTCTATGACTTCACAAACCTCCATTCTGTGACTTCACACACCTCCATTCTGACTTCACACACATCCATTCTATGACTTCACACACTTCCATTCTATGACCTCACACACTTCCATTCTCTGACTTCACACACCTCCATTCTGAGTTCACACACCTCTATTCTGTGATTTCACACACCTCCATTCTGTGACTTCACACACCTCCTTCTGTGACTTCACACACTTCCATTCTATGACTTCACACACGTTCATTCTATGATTTCACACACCTCCATTCTGTGACTTCACAAACCTCCATTCTATGACCTCACATACCCTCATTCTATGATTTCACACACCTCCATTCTATGATTTAACACACTTCCATTCTATGTCTTCACACACCTACATTCTGTGACTTTACACACCTCCATTCTGAGTTCACACACCTCCATTCTGTGACGTCACTCACCTCCATTCTGTGACTTCCCACACCTCCATTCTGTGACTTCACACACCTCCATTCTGTGACTTTACACACCTCTATTCTGACTTCACACACCTCCATTCTATGACTTCATACACCTCCATTCTGACTTCACACACCTCCATTCTGTGACTACTCAAACCTCTATTCTGACCACACACCTCCATTCTGTGACTTCACACACCTCCATTCAATTACTTCACACACCTACATTCTTTGACTTCACACACCTCCAATCTGACATCACACACCTCCATTCTATGATTTCACAGACCTCGAATCTGTGACTTCACTCACCTGCACTCTCTGACTTCACACTCCTCCATTCTATGACTTCACACACTTCCATTGTGACGTCACACACCTCCGTTCTAAGAGTTCACACACCTCCATTCTGACTTCACACACCTCCGTTCTATGACTTCACACACCTCCATTCTGAATTCACACAGCTCCATTTGTGACTTCACACAGCTCCATCTATGACTTCACACACCTTCATTCTGACTTCACACACCTCTATTGTATGACTTCGCACACCTCCATTCTGACATCACACACCTCCATTCTATGAATTCACAGACCTCGAATCTGTGACTTCACTCACCTGCACTCTCTGACTTCACAGTCCTCCATTCTATGACTACACACCTCCATTCTGACTTCACACACCTCCATTCTGTGACTTCACACACCTCCATTATATGACTTCACACACCTTCATTTTTACTTCAGAAACATCCATTCTATGAGTTCACACACCTCCATTCTATGACTTCACAAACTTCCATTCTGTGACGTCACACATGCATTTTGACTTCACACACCTCCAATATATGACTTCAAACACCTCAATTCTGTGACTTCACACACCTCCATTCTATGACTTCATACGGTCCATTCTGTGACTTCACACAGCTCCATTCTATGACTTCACACACTTCCACTCTATGACTTCACACACCTCCATTCTGTGACTTTACACACCTCCATTCTGAGTTCACACACCTCCTTTCTGTGACGTAACTCACCTCCATTCTGTGACTTCCTACACCTCCATTCTGTGACTTCACTCACCTCCATTCCATGACTTCACACACCTCTATTCTGACTTCACACACTTCCATTCTATGACTTCGCACACCTCTGTTCTGACTTCACACACCTCCATTCTGTGACTTCACACACCTCCATTCTATGACTTCACACACCAATATTCTGACTTCACACACTTCCATTCTATGACTTCGCACACCTCTATTCTGACTTCACACACCTCCATTCTGTGACTTCACACACCTCCATTCAATGACTTCACACACCTACATTCTTTGACTTCACACACCTCCAATCTGACTTCACACACTTCCATTCTATGACTTCACACACCTCCATTCTGTGACTTTACACACCTCCATTCTGAGTTCACACACCTCCTTTCTGTGACTTCACTCACCTGCACTCTATGACTTCACACTACTCCATTCTATGACTTCCCACACATCCTTTCTATGACTTCACCCACCTCCAATCTATGACTACACACCTCCATTTTGACTTCACACACCTCCATTCTGTGGCTTCAAACACCTCCATTCTATGAGTTCACACACCTCCATTTTGACTTCACACACCTGCATTCTATGACTTCACACACCTTCATTCTTACTTCAGAAACATCCATTCTATGACTTCACACACCTCCATTCTAGGACTTCACACACTTCCATTCTATTACTTCACACACCTCCATTCTGACTTCACACACCTCCATTCTATGACTTCACACACCTCCATTCTGACTTCACACACCTCCATTCTGTGACTTCACACACCCCCATTCTATGAGTTCACATACCTCCATTCTATGACTTCACACATCTTCATTCTTATTTCAGAAACATCCATTCTATGACTTCCCACACCTCCATTCTATGACTTCACACACCTTCATTCTATGATTTCACACACCTCCATTCTGTGACTTCACAAACCTCCATTCTATGACCTCACACACCCTCATTCTATGATTTCACACACCTCCATTCTATGATTTCACACATCCATTTTGACTTCACACAACTCCAATATATGACTTCAAACACCTCAATTCTGTGAGTTCACACACGTCCATACTATGACTTCAAACCGTCCATTCTGTGACTTCACACACCTCCATTCTGAGTTCACACACCTCAATTGTGGGACTTCACAAACCTCCCTTCGGTGACTTCACAATACTCCATTCTATGACTTCACACATCTACATTCTATGACTTCACACACCTCAATTCTGACTCACACAACTCCATTCTGTGACTTCAAAAACTCCATTCTATGATTTCACATATCTCCATACTATGACTTCACACACCTCCATCTATGACTTCACACACCTCCATTCTGAGTTCACACACCTCCATTCTGTGACTTCACACACCTCCATTCTGACTTCACACACCTCCATTGTATGACTTCACAAACTTCCATTGTGACGTCACACACCTCCATTCTATGAGTTCACAAACCTCCATTCTATGACTTCACACACCTCCATTCTGACTTCACACACCTCTATTCTATGACTTCGAACACCTACATTCTGACTTCACACACCTCCATTCTATGACTTCACAGACCTCGAATCTTTGACTTCACTCACCTCCACTCTATGACTTCACACTTCTCCATTCTATGACTTCCCACACCTAATTTCTGTGACTTCACCCACCTCCATTCTATGACTTCACACCTCCATTCTGACTACACACACCTCCATTCTATGACTTCACACACCTCCATTCTGACTTCACACACCTCCATTCTGTGACTTCACACACCTCATTCTATGATTTCACACACCTCCATTCTGTGACTTCACAAACCTCCATTCTATGACTTCACCCTCCTCCATTCTATGACTTCACACATCCATTTTGAATTCACACCCTTCCAATATATGACTTCAAACACCTCAATTCTGTAACTTCACACACCTCCATTCTATGACTTCATATCGTCCATTCTGTGACTTCACACACCTCCATTCTATGACTTCACACACTTCCATTCTATGACTTCACACACCTCCATTCTGTGACTTTACACACCTCCATTCTGAGTTCACACACCTCCTTTCTGTGACGTCACTCACCTCCATTCTGTGACTTCCCACACCTCCATTCTGTGACTTCACACACCTCCATTCTGTGACTTCACACACCTCTATTCTGACTTCACACACCTCCATTCTATGACTTCATACACCTCCATTCTGACTTCACACACCTCCATTCTATGACTTCTCAAACCTCTATTCTGACTTCACACACCTCCATTCTGTGACTTCACACACCTCCATTCAATTACTTCACACACCTACATTCTTTGACTTCACACACCTCCAATCTGACATCACACACCTCCATTCTATGATTTCACAGACCTCGAATCTGTGACTTCACTCACCTGCACTCTATGACTTAACACTCCTCCAATCTATGACTACACACATTTATTCTGACTTCACACACCTCCATTCTATGACTTCACACACCTCCATTCTATGACTTCACACACCTCTATTCTATGAATTCACATACCTCCATTCTTTGACTTCATACACCTAAATTCTGAGTTGACACACCTCCATTATTTGACTTAACACACCTCCATTCTGACTTCACACAGCTCCATTCTATGACTTCACACATCTCCATTCTTTGACGTCACACACCTACATTCTATGACTTCACACACCTTCATTCTTTCTGTACAAACATCCATTCTAAAACTTCACACACCTCAATTCTATGACTTTACACACCTCCATTCTGTCACTTCACATACCTCCATTCTATGACTTCACACACTTCCATTGTGACGTCACACACCTCCGTTCTAAGAGTTCACACACCTCCATTCTGACTTCACACACCTCCGTTCTATGACTTCACACACCTCCATTCTGAATTCACACAGCTCCATTTGTGACTTCACACAGCTCCATCTATGACTTCACACACCTTCATTCTGACTTCACACACCTCTATTGTATGACTTCGCACACCTCCATTCTGACATCACACACCTCCATTCTATGAATTCACAGACCTCGAATCTGTGACTTCACTCACCTGCACTCTCTGACTTCACACTCCTCCATTCTATGACTTTCCACACCTCCTTTCTATGACTTCACCCACCTCCAATCTATGACTACACACCTCCATTCTGACTTCACACACCTCCATTCTGTGACTTCACACACCTCCATTATATGACTTCACACACCTTCATTTTTACTTCAGAAACATCCATTCTATGAGTTCACACACCTCCATTCTATGACTTCACAAACTTCCATTCTGTGACTTCACACATGCATTTTGACTTCACACACCTCCAATATATGACTTCAAACACCTCAATTCTGTGACTTCACACACCTCCATTCTATGACTTCATACGGTCCATTCTGTGACTTCACACAGCTCCATTCTATGACTTCACACACTTCCACTCTATGACTTCACACACCTCCATTCTGTGACTTCCTACACCTCCATTCTGTGACTTCACAGACCTCCATTCTATGACTTCACACACCTCTATTCTGACTTCACACACTTCCATTCTATGACTTCGCACACCTCTATTCTGACTTCACACACCTCCATTCTGTGACTTCACACACCTCCATTCTATGACTTCACACACCAATATTCTGACTTCACACACTTCCATTCTATGACTTCGCACACCTCTATTCTGACTTCACACACCTCCATTCTGTGACTTCACACACCTCCATTCAATGACTTCACACACCTACATTCTTTGACTTCACACACCTCCAATCTGACATCACACCCCTCCATTCTATGATTTCACAGACCTCCATTCTGTAACTTTACACACCTCCAATCTGACTTCACACACTTCCATTCTATGACTTCACACACCTCCATTCTGTGACTTTACAAACCTCCATTCTGAGTTCACACACCTCCTTTCTGTGACTTCACTCACCTGCACTCTATGACTTCACACTACTCCATTCTATGACTTCCCACACATCTTTTTATGACTTCACCCACCTCCAATCTATGACTACACACCTCCATTTTGACTTCACACACCTCCATTCTGTGGCTTCAAACACCTCCATTCTATGACTTCACACATCTCCATTCTATGACTTCACACACCTTCATTCTTACTTCAGAAATATCCATTCTATGACTTCACACACCTCCATTCTAGGACTTCACACACTTCCATTCTATGACTTCACACACCTCCATTCTGACTTCACACACCTCCATTCTATGACTTCACACACCTCCATTCTGAATTCACACAGCTCAATTCTGTGACTTCACAAAATTCCATTCTGACTTCACACACTTCCATTGTATGAATTCACACACCTCCATTCTATGACTTCACAAACCTCCATTCTGTGACTTCATACACCTCATTTCTGACTTCACACACTTCCATTCTATGACTTCACATACTTCCTTTCTATGACTTCACACGCCTCCATTCTCTGACTTCACACACCTCCAATCTGAGTTCACACACCTCTATTCTGTGATTTCACACACCTCCATTCTGTGACTTCACACACCTCCATTCTGTGACTTCACACACTTCCATTCTGTCACTTCACACACCTTTATTCTATGATTTCACACACCTCCATTCTGTGACTTCATAAACCTCCATTCTATGACCTCACACAAACTCATTCTATGATTTCACACACCTCCATTCTATGACTTCACACATCCATTTTGACTTCACACACCTCCAATATATGACTTCACACACCTCAATTCTGTGACTTCACACACCTCCATTCTATGACTTCAAACCGTCTATTCTGTGACTTCACACACCTCCATTGTATGACTTCACACACTTCAATTCTATGACTTCACACACCTCCATTCTGTGACTTTACACACCTCCATTCTGAGTTCACACACCTCTATTCTGGGACTTCACACACCTCCAATCTATGACTTCCCACACCTCCATTCTGTGACATCACACACCTCCATTCTATGACTTCACAGACCTCGAATGTGTGATTTCACTCACATGCACTCTATGACTTCACACTCCTCCTTTCTATGACTTCCCACACCTACTTTCTATGACTTCACCCTCCTGCAATCGATGACTACTCACCTCCATTCTGACTTCACACACCTCCATTCTGTGACTTCACACACCCCCATTCTATGAGTTCACATACCTCCATTCTATGACTTCACACATCTTCATTCTTATTTCAGAAACATCCATTCTATGACTTCCCACACCTCCATTCTATGACTTCACAAACCTCCATTTTGTGACTTCACACACCTCCATTCTGAGTTCACACAACTCCATTCGGTGACTTCACACACCTCCATTCTGACTTCACACACCTCCATTCTATGACTTCACACACCTCCATTCTATGACTTCACACACCTCCATTCTATGACTTCACACACCTCCATTCTTTGACTTCATACACCTAAATTCTGAGTTGACACACCTCCATTATTTGACTTCACACACCTCCATTCTGACTTCACACAGCTCCATTCTATGACTTCACACATCTCCATTCTTTGACGTCACACACCTACATTCTATGACTTCACACACCTTCATTCTTTCTGTACAAACATCCATTCTAAAACTTCACACACCTCAATTCTATGACTCTACACACCTCCATTCTGTCACTTCACATACCTCCATTCTATGACTTCACACACTTCCATTGTGACGTCACACACCTCCGTTCTAAGAGTTCACACACCTCCATTCTGACTTCACACACCTCCGTTCTATGACTTCACACACCTCCATTCTGAATTCACACAGCTCCATTTGTGACTTCACACAGCTCCATCTATGACTTCACACACCTTCATTCTGACTTCACACACCTCTATTGTATGACTTCGCACACCTCCATTCTGACATTACACACCTCCATTCTATGAATTCACAGACCTCGAATCTGTGACTTCACTCACCTGCACTCTCTGACTTCACAGTCCTCCATTCTATGACTTTCCACACCTCCTTTCTATGACTTCACCCACCTCCAATCTATGACTACACACCTCCATTCTGACTTCACACACCTCCATTCTGTGACTTCACACACCTCCATTATATGACTTCACACACCTTCATTTTTACTTCAGAAACATCCATTCTATGAGTTCACACACCTCCATTCTATGACTTCACAAACTTCCATTCTGTGACGTCACACATGCATTTTGACTTCACACACCTCCAATATATGACTTCAAACACCTCAATTCTGTGACTTCACACACCTCCATTCTATGACTTCATACGGTCCATTCTGTGACTTCACACAGCTCCATTCTATGACTTCACACACTTCCACTCTATGACTTCACACACCTCCATTCTGTGACTTTACACACCTCCATTCTGAGTTCACACACCTCCTTTCTGTGACGTAACTCACCTCCATTCTGTGACTTCCTACACCTCCATTCTGTGACTTCACTCACCTCCATTCCATGACTTCACACACCTCTATTCTGACTTCACACACTTCCATTCTATGACTTCGCACACCTCTGTTCTGACTTCACACACCTCCATTCTGTGACTTCACACACCTCCATTCTATGACTTCACACACCAATATTCTGACTTCACACACTTCCATTCTATGACTTCGCACACCTCTATTCTGACTTCACACACCTCCATTCTGTGACTTCACACACCTCCATTCAATGACTTCACACACCTACATTCTTTGACTTCACACACCTCCAATCTGACATCACACCCCTCCATTCTATGATTTCACAGACCTCCATTCTGTAACTTTACACACCTCCAATCTGACTTCACACACTTCCATTCTATGACTTCACACACCTCCATTCTGTGACTTTACACACCTCCATTCTGAGTTCACACACCTCCTTTCTGTGACTTCACTCACCTGCAGTCTATGACTTCACACTACTCCATTCTATGACTTCCCACACATCCTTTCTATGACTTCACCCACCTCCAATCTATGACTACACACCTCCATTTTGACTTCACACACCTCCATTCTGTGGCTTCAAACACCTCCATTCTATGAGTTCACACACCTCCATTTTGACTTCACACACCTGCATTCTATGACTTCACACACCTTCATTCTTACTTCAGAAACATCCATTCTATGACTTCACACACCTCCATTCTAGGACTTCACACACTTCCATTCTATGACTTCACACACCTCCATTCTGACTTCACACACCTCCATTCTATGACTTCACACACCTCCATTCTGAATTCACACAGCTCAATTCTGTGACTTCACAAAATTCCATTCTGACTTCACACACTTCCATTGTATGAATTCACACACCTCCATTCTATGACTTCACAAACCTCCATTCTGTGACTTCACACACCTCATTTCTGAGTTCACACACTTCCATTCTATGACTTCACACACTTCCTTTCTATGACTTCACACGCCTCCATTCTCTGACTTCACACACCTCCAATCTGAGTTCACACACCTCTATTCTGTGATTTCACACACCTCCATTCTGTGACTTCACACACCTCCATTCTGTGACTTCACACACTTCCATTCTATCACTTCACACACCTTTATTCTATGATTTCACACACCTCCATTCTGTGACTTCATAAACCTCCATTCTATGACCTCACACAAACTCATTCTATGATTTCACACACCTCCATTCTATGACTTCACACATCCATTTTGACTTCACACACCTCCAATATATGACTTCAAACACCTCAATTCTGTGACTTCACACACCTCCATTCTATGACTTCAAACCGTCCATTCTGTGACTTCACACACCTCCATTGTATGACTTCACACACTTCAATTCTATGACTTCACACACCTCCATTCTGTGACTTTACACACCTCCATTCTGAGTTCACACACCTCTATTCTGGGACTTCACACACCTCCAATCTGTGACTTCCCACACCTCCATTCTGTGACATCACACACCTCCATTCTATGACTTCACAGACCTCGAATGTGTGATTTCACTCACATGCACTCTATGACTTCAAACTCCTCCTTTCTATGACTTCCCACACCTCCTTTCTATGACTTCACCCTCCTGCAATCGATGACTACTCACCTCCATTCTGACTTCACACACCTCCTTCTGTGACTTCACACACCCCCATTCTATGAGTTCACATACCTCCATTCTATGACTTCACACATCTTCATTCTTATTTCAGAAACATCCATTCTATGACTTCCCACACCTCCATTCTATGACTTCACAAACCTCCATTCTGTGACTTCACACACCTCCATTCTGAGTTCACACAACTCCATTCGGTGACTTCACACACCTCCATTCTGACTTCACACACCTCCATTCTGTGACTTCACACACCCCCATTCTATGAGTTCACATACCTCCATTCTATGACTTCACACATCTTCATTCTTATTTCAGAAACATCCATTCTATGACTTCCCACACCTCCATTCTATGACTTCACACACCTTCATTCTATGATTTCACACACCTCCATTCTGTGACTTCACAAACCTCCATTCTATGACCTCACACACCCTCATTCTATGATTTCACACACCTCCATTCTATGATTTCACACATCCATTTTGACTTCACACAACTCCAATATATGACTTCAAACACCTCAATTCTGTGAGTTCACACACGTCCATACTATGACTTCAAACCGTCCATTCTGTGACTTCACACACCTCCATTCTGAGTTCACACACCTCAATTGTGGGACTTCACAAACCTCCCTTCGGTGACTTCACAATACTCCATTCTATGACTTCACACATCTACATTCTATGACTTCACACACCTCAATTCTGACTCACACAACTCCATTCTGTGACTTCAAAAACTCCATTCTATGATTTCACATATCTCCATACTATGACTTCACACACCTCCATCTATGACTTCACACACCTCCATTCTGAGTTCACACACCTCCATTCTGTGACTTCACACACCTCCATTCTGACTTCACACACCTCCATTGTATGACTTCACAAACTTCCATTGTGACGTCACACACCTCCATTCTATGAGTTCACAAACCTCCATTCTATGAGTTCACACACCTCCATTCTGACTTCACACACCTCTATTCTATGACTTCGAACACCTACATTCTGACTTCACACACCTCCATTCTATGACTTCACAGACCTCGAATCTTTGACTTCACTCACCTCCACTCTATGACTTCACACTTCTCCATTCTATGACTGCCCACACCTAATTTCTGTGACTTCACCCACCTCCATTCTATGACTTCACACCTCCATTCTGACTACACACACCTCCATTCTATGACTTCACACACCTCCATTCTGTCTTCACACACCTCCATTCTGTGACTTCACACACCTCATTCTATGATTTCACACACCTCCATTCTGTGACTTCACAAACCTCCATTCTATGACTTCACCCACCTCCATTCTATGACTTCACACATCCATTTTGAATTCACACCCCTCCAATATATGACTTCAAACACCTCAATTCTGTAACTTCACACACCTCCATTCTATGACTTCATATCGTCCATTCTGTGACTTCACACACCTCCATTCTATGACTTCACACACTTCCATTCTATGACTTCACACACCTCCATTCTGTGACTTTACACACCTCCATTCTGAGTTCACACACCTCCTTTCTGTGACGTCACTCACCTCCATTCTGTGACTTCCCACACCTCCATTCTGTGACTTCACACACCTCCATTCTGTGACTTCACACACCTCTATTCTGACTTCACACACCTCCATTCTATGACTTCATACACCTCCATTCTGACTTCACACACCTCCATTCTATGACTTCTCAAACCTCTATTCTGACTTCACACACCTCCATTCTGTGACTTCACACACCTCCATTCAATTACTTCACACACCTACATTCTTTGACTTCACACACCTCCAATCTGACATCACACACCTCCATTCTATGATTTCACAGACCTCGAATCTGTGACTTCACTCACCTGCACTCTATGACTTCACACTCCTCCAATCTATGACTACACACATTTATTCTGACTTCACACACCTCCATTCTATGACTTCACACGCCTCCATTCTATGACTTCACACACCTCCATTCTATGACTTCACACACCTCCATTCTTTGACTTCATACACCTAAATTCTGAGTTGACACACCTCCATTATTTGACTTAACACACCTCCATTCTGACTTCACACAGCTCCATTCTATGACTTCACACATCTCCATTCTTTGACGTCACACACCTACATTCTATGACTTCACACACCTTCATTCTTTCTTTACAAACATCCATTCTAAAACTTCACACACCTCAATTCTATGACTATACACACCTCCATTCTGTCACTTCACATACCTCCATTCTATGACTTCACACACTTCCATTGTGACGTCACACACCTCCGTTCTAAGAGTTCACACACCTCCATTCTGACTTCACACACCTCCGTTCTATGACTTCACACACCTCCATTCTGAATTCACACAGCTCCATTTGTGACTTCACACAGCTCCATCTATGACTTCACACACCTTCATTCTGACTTCACACACCTCTATTGTATGACTTCGCACACCTCCATTCTGACATCACACACCTCCATTCTATGAATTCATAGACCTCGAATCTGTGACTTCACTCACCTGCACTCTCTGACTTCACACTCCTCCATTCTATGACTTTCCACACCTCCTTTCTATGACTTCACCCACCTCCAATCTATGACTACACACCTCATATCTGACTTCACACACCTCCATTCTGTGACTTCACACACCTCCATTATATGACTTCACACACCTTCATTTTTACTTCAGAAACATCCATTCTATGAGTTCACACACCTCCATTCTATGACTTCACAAACTTCCATTCTGTGACTTCACACATGCATTTTGACTTCACACACCTCCAATATATGACTTCAAACACCTCAATTCTGTGACTTCACACACCTCCATTCTATGACTTCATACGGTCCATTCTGTGACTTCACACAGCTCCATTCTATGACTTCACACACTTCCACTCTATGACTTCACACACCTCCATTCTGTGACTTCCTACACCTCCATTCTGTGACTTCACAGACCTCCATTCTATGACTTCACACACCTCTATTCTGACTTCACACACTTCCATTCTATGACTTCGCACACCTCTGTTCTGACTTCACACACCTCCATTCTGTGACTTCACACACCTCCATTCTATGACTTCACACACCAATATTCTGACTTCACACACTTCCATTCTATGACTTCGCACACCTCTATTCTGACTTCACACACCTCCATTCTGTGACTTCACACACCTCCATTCAATGACTTCACACACCTACATTCTTTGACTTCACACACCTCCAATCTGACATCACACCCCTCCATTCTATGATTTCACAGACCTCCATTCTGTAACTTTACACACCTCCAATCTGACTTCACACACTTCCATTCTATGACTTCACACACCTCCATTCTGTGACTTTACACACCTCCATTCTGAGTTCACACACCTCCTTTCTGTGACTTCACTCACCTGCACTCTATGACTTCACACTACTCCATTCTATGACTTCCCACACATCCTTTCTATGACTTCACCCACCTCCAATCTATGACTACACACCTCCATTTTGACTTCACACACCTCCATTCTGTGGCTTCAAACACCTCCATTCTATGACTTCACACACCTGCATTCTATGACTTCACACACCTTCATTCTTACTTCAGAAACATCCATTCTATGACTTCACACACCTCCATTCTAGGACTTCACACACTTCCATTCTATGACTTCACACACCTCCATTCTGACTTCACACACCTCCATTCTATGACTTCACACACCTCCATTCTGAATTCACACAGCTCAATTCTGTGACTTCACAAAATTCCATTCTGACTTCACACACTTCCATTGTATGAATTCACACACCTCCATTCTATGACTTCACAAACCTCCATTCTGTGACTTCACACACCTCATTTCTGACTTCACACACTTCCATTCTATGACTTCACACACTTCCTTTCTATGACTTCACACGCCTCCATTCTCTGACTTCACACACCTCCAATCTGAGTTCACACACCTCTATTCTGTGATTTCACACACCTCCATTCTGTGACTTCACACACCTCCATTCTGTAACTTCACACACTTCCATTCTATCACTTCACACACCTTTATTCTATGATTTCACACACCTCCATTCTGTGACTTCATAAACCTCCATTCTATGACCTCACACAAACTCATTCTATGATTTCACACACCTCCATTCTATGACTTCACACATCCATTTTGACTTCACACACCTCCAATATATGACTTCCAACACCTCAATTCTGTGACTTCACACACCTCCATTCTATGACTTCAAACCGTGCATTCTGTGACTTCACACACCTCCATTGTATGACTTCACACACTTCAATTCTATGACTTCACACACCTCCATTCTGTGACTTTACACACCTCCATTCTGAGTTCACACACCTCTATTCTGGGACTTCACACACCTCCAATCTGTGACTTCCCACACCTCCATTCTGTGACATCACACACCTCCGTTCTATGACTTCACAGACCTCGAATGTGTGATTTCACTCACATGCACTCTATGACTTCACACTCCTCCTTTCTATGACTTCCCACACCTCCTTTCTGTGACTTCACCCTCCTGCAATCGATGACTACTCACCTCCATTCTGACTTCACACACCTCCATTCTGTGACTTCACACACCCCCATTCTATGAGTTCACATACCTCCATTCTATGACTTCACACATCTTCATTCTTATTTCAGAAACATCCATTCTATGACTTCCCACACCTCCATTCTATGACTTCACAAACCTCCATTTTGTGACTTCACACACCTCCATTCTGAGTTCACACAACTCCATTCGGTGACTTCACACACCTCCATTCTGACTTCACACACCTCCATTCTATGACTTCACACACCTCCATTCTATGACTTCACACACCTCCATTCTATGACTTCACACACCTCCATTCTTTGACTTCATACACCTAAATTCTGAGTTGACACACCTCCATTATTTGACTTCACACACCTCCATTCTGACTTCACACAGCTCCATTCTATGACTTCACACATCTCCATTCTTTGACGTCACACACCTACATTCTATGACTTCACACACCTTCATTCTTTCTGTACAAACATCCATTCTAAAACTTCACACACCTCAATTCTATGACTCTACACACCTCCATTCTGTCACTTCACATACCTCCATTCTATGACTTCACACACTTCCATTGTGACGTCACACACCTCCGTTCTAAGAGTTCACACACCTCCATTCTGACTTCACACACCTCCGTTCTATGACTTCACACACCTCCATTCTGAATTCACACAGCTCCATTTGTGACTTCACACAGCTCCATCTATGACTTCACACACCTTCATTCTGACTTCACACACCTCTATTGTATGACTTCGCACACCTCCATTCTGACATTACACACCTCCATTCTATGAATTCACAGACCTCGAATCTGTGACTTCACTCACCTGCACTCTCTGACTTCACAGTCCTCCATTCTATGACTTTCCACACCTCCTTTCTATGACTTCACCCACCTCCAATCTATGACTACACACCTCCATTCTGACTTCACACACCTCCATTCTGTGACTTCACACACCTCCATTATATGACTTCACACACCTTCATTTTTACTTCAGAAACATCCATTCTATGAGTTCACACACCTCCATTCTATGACTTCACAAACTTCCATTCTGTGACGTCACACATGCATTTTGACTTCACACACCTCCAATATATGACTTCAAACACCTCAATTCTGTGACTTCACACACCTCCATTCTATGACTTCATACGGTCCATTCTGTGACTTCACACAGCTCCATTCTATGACTTCACACACTTCCACTCTATGACTTCACACACCTCCATTCTGTGACTTTACACACCTCCATTCTGAGTTCACACACCTCCTTTCTGTGACGTAACTCACCTCCATTCTGTGACTTCCTACACCTCCATTCTGTGACTTCACTCACCTCCATTCCATGACTTCACACACCTCTATTCTGACTTCACACACTTCCATTTTATGACTTCGCACACCTCTGTTCTGACTTCACACACCTCCATTCTGTGACTTCACACACCTCCATTCTATGACTTCACACACCAATATTCTGACTTCACACACTTCCATTCTATGACTTCGCACACCTCTATTCTGACTTCACACACCTCCATTCTGTGACTTCACACACCTCCATTCAATGACTTCACACACCTACATTCTTTGACTTCACACACCTCCAATCTGACATCACACCCCTCCATTCTATGATTTCACAGACCTCCATTCTGTAACTTTACACACCTCCAATCTGACTTCACACACTTCCATTCTATGACTTCACACACCTCCATTCTGTGACTTTACACACCTCCATTCTGAGTTCACACACCTCCTTTCTGTGACTTCACTCACCTGCACTCTATGACTTCACACTACTCCATTCTATGACTTCCCACACATCCTTTCTATGACTTCACCCACCTCCAATCTATGACTACACACCTCCATTTTGACTTCACACACCTCCATTCTGTGGCTTCAAACACCTCCATTCTATGAGTTCACACACCTCCATTTTGACTTCACACACCTGCATTCTATGACTTCACACACCTTCATTCTTACTTCAGAAACATCCATTCTATGACTTCACACACCTCCATTCTAGGACTTCACACACTTCCATTCTATGACTTCACACACCTCCATTCTGACTTCACACACCTCCATTCTATGACTTCACACACCTCCATTCTGAATTCACACAGCTCAATTCTGTGACTTCACAAAATTCCATTCTGACTTCACACACTTCCATTGTATGAATTCACACACCTCCATTCTATGACTTCACAAACCTCCATTCTGTGACTTCACACACCTCATTTCTGAGTTCACACACTTCCATTCTATGACTTCACACACTTCCTTTCTATGACTTCACACGCCTCCATTCTCTGACTTCACACACCTCCAATCTGAGTTCACACACCTCTATTCTGTGATTTCACACACCTCCATTCTGTGACTTCACACACCTCCATTCTGTGACTTCACACACTTCCATTCTATCACTTCACACACCTTTATTCTATGATTTCACACACCTCCATTCTGTGACTTCATAAACCTCCATTCTATGACCTCACACAAACTCATTCTATGATTTCACACACCTCCATTCTATGACTTCACACATCCATTTTGACTTCACACACCTCCAATATATGACTTCAAACACCTCAATTCTGTGACTTCACACACCTCCATTCTATGACTTCAAACCGTCCATTCTGTGACTTCACACACCTCCATTGTATGACTTCACACACTTCAATTCTATGACTTCACACACCTCCATTCTGTGACTTTACACACCTCCATTCTGAGTTCACACACCTCTATTCTGGGACTTCACACACCTCCAATCTGTGACTTCCCACACCTCCATTCTGTGACATCACACACCTCCATTCTATGACTTCACAGACCTCGAATGTGTGATTTCACTCACATGCACTCTATGACTTCAAACTCCTCCTTTCTATGACTTCCCACACCTCCTTTCTATGACTTCACCCTCCTGCAATCGATGACTACTCACCTCCATTCTGACTTCACACACCTCCTTCTGTGACTTCACACACCCCCATTCTATGAGTTCACATACCTCCATTCTATGACTTCACACATCTTCATTCTTATTTCAGAAACATCCATTCTATGACTTCCCACACCTCCATTCTATGACTTCACAAACCTCCATTCTGTGACTTCACACACCTCCATTCTGAGTTCACACAACTCCATTCGGTGACTTCACACACCTCCATTCTGACTTCACACACCTCCATTCTGTGACTTCACACACCCCCATTCTATGAGTTCACATACCTCCATTCTATGACTTCACACATCTTCATTCTTATTTCAGAAACATCCATTCTATGACTTCCCACACCTCCATTCTATGACTTCACACACCTTCATTCTATGATTTCACACACCTCCATTCTGTGACTTCACAAACCTCCATTCTATGACCTCACACACCCTCATTCTATGATTTCACACACCTCCATTCTATGATTTCACACATCCATTTTGACTTCACACAACTCCAATATATGACTTCAAACACCTCAATTCTGTGAGTTCACACACGTCCATACTATGACTTCAAACCGTCCATTCTGTGACTTCACACACCTCCATTCTGAGTTCACACACCTCAATTGTGGGACTTCACAAACCTCCCTTCGGTGACTTCACAATACTCCATTCTATGACTTCACACATCTACATTCTATGACTTCACACACCTCAATTCTGACTCACACAACTCCATTCTGTGACTTCAAAAACTCCATTCTATGATTTCACATATCTCCATACTATGACTTCACACACCTCCATCTATGACTTCACACACCTCCATTCTGAGTTCACACACCTCCATTCTGTGACTTCACACACCTCCATTCTGACTTCACACACCTCCATTGTATGACTTCACAAACTTCCATTGTGACGTCACACACCTCCATTCTATGAGTTCACAAACCTCCATTCTATGACTTCACACACCTCCATTCTGACTTCACACACCTCTATTCTATGACTTCGAACACCTACATTCTGACTTCACACACCTCCATTCTATGACTTCACAGACCTCGAATCTTTGACTTCACTCACCTCCACTCTATGACTTCACACTTCTCCATTCTATGACTGCCCACACCTAATTTCTGTGACTTCACCCACCTCCATTCTATGACTTCACACCTCCATTCTGACTACACACACCTCCATTCTATGACTTCACACACCTCCATTCTGTCTTCACACACCTCCATTCTGTGACTTCACACACCTCATTCTATGATTTCACACACCTCCATTCTGTGACTTCACAAACCTCCATTCTATGACTTCACCCACCTCCATTCTATGACTTCACACATCCATTTTGAATTCACACCCCTCCAATATATGACTTCAAACACCTCAATTCTGTAACTTCACACACCTCCATTCTATGACTTCATATCGTCCATTCTGTGACTTCACACACCTCCATTCTATGACTTCACACACTTCCATTCTATGACTTCACACACCTCCATTCTGTGACTTTACACACCTCCATTCTGAGTTCACACACCTCCTTTCTGTGACGTCACTCACCTCCATTCTGTGACTTCCCACACCTCCATTCTGTGACTTCACACACCTCCATTCTGTGACTTCACACACCTCTATTCTGACTTCACACACCTCCATTCTATGACTTCATACACCTCCATTCTGACTTCACACACCTCCATTCTATGACTTCTCAAACCTCTATTCTGACTTCACACACCTCCATTCTGTGACTTCACACACCTCCATTCAATTACTTCACACACCTACATTCTTTGACTTCACACACCTCCAATCTGACATCACACACCTCCATTCTATGATTTCACAGACCTCGAATCTGTGACTTCACTCACCTGCACTCTATGACTTCACACTCCTCCAATCTATGACTACACACATTTATTCTGACTTCACACACCTCCATTCTATGACTTCACACGCCTCCATTCTATGACTTCACACACCTCCATTCTATGACTTCACACACCTCCATTCTTTGACTTCATACACCTAAATTCTGAGTTGACACACCTCCATTATTTGACTTCACACACCTCCATTCTGACTTCACACAGCTCCATTCTATGACTTCACACATCTCCATTCTTTGACGTCACACACCTACATTCTATGACTTCACACACCTTCATTCTTTCTTTACAAACATCCATTCTAAAACTTCACACACCTCAATTCTATGACTATACACACCTCCATTCTGTCACTTCACATACCTCCATTCTATGACTTCACACACTTCCATTGTGACGTCACACACCTCCGTTCTAAGAGTTCACACACCTCCATTCTGACTTCACACACCTCCGTTCTATGACTTCACACACCTCCATTCTGAATTCACACAGCTCCATTTGTGACTTCACACAGCTCCATCTATGACTTCACACACCTTCATTCTGACTTCACACACCTCTATTGTATGACTTCGCACACCTCCATTCTGACATCACACACCTCCATTCTATGAATTCATAGACCTCGAATCTGTGACTTCACTCACCTGCACTCTCTGACTTCACACTCCTCCATTCTATGACTTTCCACACCTCCTTTCTATGACTTCACCCACCTCCAATCTATGACTACACACCTCATATCTGACTTCACACACCTCCATTCTGTGACTTCACACACCTCCATTATATGACTTCACACACCTTCATTTTTACTTCAGAAACATCCATTCTATGAGTTCACACACCTCCATTCTATGACTTCACAAACTTCCATTCTGTGACTTCACACATGCATTTTGACTTCACACACCTCCAATATATGACTTCAAACACCTCAATTCTGTGACTTCACACACCTCCATTCTATGACTTCATACGGTCCATTCTGTGACTTCACACAGCTCCATTCTATGACTTCACACACTTCCACTCTATGACTTCACACACCTCCATTCTGTGACTTCCTACACCTCCATTCTGTGACTTCACAGACCTCCATTCTATGACTTCACACACCTCTATTCTGACTTCACACACTTCCATTCTATGACTTCGCACACCTCTGTTCTGACTTCACACACCTCCATTCTGTGACTTCACACACCTCCATTCTATGACTTCACACACCAATATTCTGACTTCACACACTTCCATTCTATGACTTCGCACACCTCTATTCTGACTTCACACACCTCCATTCTGTGACTTCACACACCTCCATTCAATGACTTCACACACCTACATTCTTTGACTTCACACACCTCCAATCTGACATCACACCCCTCCATTCTATGATTTCACAGACCTCCATTCTGTAACTTTACACACCTCCAATCTGACTTCACACACTTCCATTCTATGACTTCACACACCTCCATTCTGTGACTTTACACACCTCCATTCTGAGTTCACACACCTCCTTTCTGTGACTTCACTCACCTGCACTCTATGACTTCACACTACTCCATTCTATGACTTCCCACACATCCTTTCTATGACTTCACCCACCTCCAATCTATGACTACACACCTCCATTTTGACTTCACACACCTCCATTCTGTGGCTTCAAACACCTCCATTCTATGACTTCACACACCTGCATTCTATGACTTCACACACCTTCATTCTTACTTCAGAAACATCCATTCTATGACTTCACACACCTCCATTCTAGGACTTCACACACTTCCATTCTATGACTTCACACACCTCCATTCTGACTTCACACACCTCCATTCTATGACTTCACACACCTCCATTCTGAATTCACACAGCTCAATTCTGTGACTTCACAAAATTCCATTCTGACTTCACACACTTCCATTGTATGAATTCACACACCTCCATTCTATGACTTCACAAACCTCCATTCTGTGACTTCACACACCTCATTTCTGACTTCACACACTTCCATTCTATGACTTCACACACTTCCTTTCTATGACTTCACACGCCTCCATTCTCTGACTTCACACACCTCCAATCTGAGTTCACACACCTCTATTCTGTGATTTCACACACCTCCATTCTGTGACTTCACACACCTCCATTCTGTAACTTCACACACTTCCATTCTATCACTTCACACACCTTTATTCTATGATTTCACACACCTCCATTCTGTGACTTCATAAACCTCCATTCTATGACCTCACACAAACTCATTCTATGATTTCACACACCTCCATTCTATGACTTCACACATCCATTTTGACTTCACACACCTCCAATATATGACTTCCAACACCTCAATTCTGTGACTTCACACACCTCCATTCTATGACTTCAAACCGTCCATTCTGTGACTTCACACACCTCCATTGTATGACTTCACACACTTCAATTCTATGACTTCACACACCTCCATTCTGTGACTTTACACACCTCCATTCTGAGTTCACACACCTCTATTCTGGGACTTCACACACCTCCAATCTGTGACTTCCCACACCTCCATTCTGTGACATCACACACCTCCGTTCTATGACTTCACAGACCTCGAATGTGTGATTTCACTCACATGCACTCTATGACTTCACACTCCTCCTTTCTATGACTTCCCACACCTCCTTTCTGTGACTTCACCCTCCTGCAATCGATGACTACTCACCTCCATTCTGACTTCACACACCTCCATTCTGTGACTTCACACACCCCCATTCTATGAGTTCACATACCTCCATTCTATGACTTCACACATCTTCATTCTTATTTCAGAAACATCCATTCTATGACTTCCCACACCTCCATTCTATGACTTCACAAACCTCCATTTTGTGACTTCACACACCTCCATTCTGAGTTCACACAACTCCATTCGGTGACTTCACACACCTCCATTCTGACTTCACACACCTCCATTCTATGACTTCACACACTTCCATTCTATGACTTCACACACCTTCGTTCTGTGACTTCACACACCTCCATTCTGAGTTCACACACCTTCATTCTGTGACTTCTCACACCTCGAATCTGTGACTTCACAACCTCCAATCTGTGACTTCACACACTTCCGTTCTATGATTCACACACCTCCATTCTATGACTTCACACATCCATTTTGATTTCACACACCTCTAATATATGACTTCAAACACCTCCATTCTGTGACTTCACACACCTCCATCTATGACTTCATACCGTCCATTCTGTGACTTCACACACCTCCATTCTATGACTTCACACATCCATTTTGACTTCACACACCTCCAATATATGACTTCAAACACCTCAATTCTGTGACTTCACACACCTCCATTCTATGACTTCAAACCGTCCATTCTGTGACTTCACACACCTCCATTGTATGACTTCACACACTTCAATTCTATGACTTCACACACCTCCATTCTGTGACTTTACACACCTCCATTCTGAGTTCACACACCTCTATTCGGGGACTTCACACACCTCCAATCTGTGACTTCCCACACCTCCATTCTGTGACATCACACACCTCCATTCTATGACTTCACAGACCTCGAATGTGTGATTTCACTCACATGCACTCTATGACTTCACACTCCTCCTTTCTATGACTTCCCACACCTCCTTTCTATGACTTCACCCTCCTGCAATCGATGACTACTCACCTCCCTTCTGACTTCACACACCTCCATTCTGTGACTTCACACACCCCCATTCTATGAGTTCACATACCTCCATTCTATGACTTCACACATCTTCATTCTTATTTCAGAAACATCCATTCTATGACTTCCCACACCTCCATTCTATGACTTGACAAACCTCCATTCTGTGACTTCACACACCTCCATTCTGAGTTCACACAACTCCATTCGGTGACTTCACACACCTCCATTCTGACTTCACACACCTCCATTCTGTGACTTCACTCACCCCCATTCTATGAGTTCACATACCTCCATTCTATGACTTCACACATCTTCATTCTTATTTCAGAAACATCCATTCTATGACTTCCCACACCTCCATTCTATGACTTCACACACCTTCATTCTATGATTTCACACACCTCCATTCTGTGACTTCACAAACCTCCATTCTATGACCTCACACACCCTCATTCTATGATTTCACACACCTCCATTCTATGATTTCACACATCCACTTTGACTTCACACAACTCCAATATATGACTTCAAACAACTCAATTCTGTGAGTTCACACACCTCCATACTATGACTTCAAACCGTCCATTCTGTGACTTCACACACCTCCATTCTATGACTTCAAACCGTCCATTCTTTGACTTTACACACCTCCATTCTGAGTTCACACACCTCAATTGTGGGACTTCACAAACCTCCCTTCGGTGACTTCACAATACTCCATTCTATGACTTCACACATCTACATTCTATGACTTCACACACCTCAATTCTGACTCACACAACTCCATTCTGTGACTTCAAAAACTCCATTCTATGATTTCACATATCTCCATACTATGACTTCACACACCTCCATCTATGACTTCACACACCTCCATTCTGAGTTCACACGCCTCCATTCTGTGACTTCACACACCTCCATTCTGACTTCACACACCTCCATTGTATGACTTCACAAACTTCCATTGTGACGTCACACACCTCCATTCTGTGAGTTCACAAACCTCCATTCTATGACTTCACACACCTCCATTCTGACTTCACACACCTCTATTCTATGACTTCGAACACCTACATTCTGACTTCACACACCTCCATTCTATGACTTCACAGACCTCGAATCTTTGACTTCACTCACCTCCACTCTATGACTTCACACTTCTCCATTCTATGACTGCCCACACCTAATTTCTGTGACTTCACCCACCTCCATTCTATGACTTCACACCTCCATTCTGACTACACACACCTCCATTCTATGACTTCACACACCTCCATTCTGACTTCACACACCTCCATTCTGTGACTTCACACACCTCATTCTATGATTTCACACACCTCCATTCTGTGACTTCACAAACCTCCATTCTATAACTTCACCCACCTCCATTCTATGACTTCACACATCCATTTTGAATTCACACCCCTCCAATATATGACTTCAAACACCTCAATTCTGTAACTTCACACACCTCCATTGTATGACTTCATATCGTCCATTCTGTGACTTCACACACCTCCAATCTATGACTTCACACACTTCCAATCTATGACTTCACACACCTACTTTCTGTGACTTTACACACCTCCATTCTGAGTTCACACACCTCCTTTCTGTGACGTCACTCACCTCCATTCTGTGACTTCCCACACCTCCATTCTGTGACTTCACACACCTCCATTCTGTGACTTCACACACCTCTATTCTGACTTCACACACCTCCATTCTATGACTTCATACACCTCCATTCTGGCTTCACACACCTCCATTCTATGACTTCTCAAACCTCTATTCTGACTTCACACACCTCCATTCTGTGACTTCACACACCTCCATTCAATTACTTCACACACCTACATTCTTTGACTTCACACACCTCCAATCTGACATCACACACCTCCATTCTATGATTTCACAGACCTCGAATCTGTGACTTCACTCACCTGCACTCTATGACTTCACACTCCTCCAATCTATGACTACACACATTTATTCTGACTTCACACACCTCCATTCTATGACTTCACACGCCTCCATTCTATGACTTCACACACCTCTATTCTATGACTTCACACACCTCCATTCTTTGACTTCATACACCTAAATTCTGAGTTGACACACCTCCATTATTTGACTTAACACACCTCCATTCTGACTTCACACAGCTCCATTCTATGACTTCACACATCTCCATTCTTTGACGTCACACACCTACATTCTATGACTTCACACACCTTCATTCTTTCTTTACAAACATCCATTCTAAAACTTCACACACCTCAATTCTATGACTTTACACACCTCCATTCTGTCACTTCACATACCTCCATTCTATGACTTCACACACTTCCATTATGACGTCACACACCTCCGTTCTAAAAGTTCACACACCTCCATTCTGACTTCACACACCTCCGTTCTATGACTTCACACACCTCCATTCTGAATTCACACAGCTCCATTTGTGACTTCACACAGCTCCATCTATGACTTCACACACCTTCATTCTGACTTCACACACCTCTTTTGTATGACTTCGCACACCTCCATTCTGACATCACACACCTCCATTCTATGAATTCACAGACCTCGAATCTGTGACTTCACTCACCTGCACTCTCTGACTTCACACTCCTCCATTCTATGACTTTCCACACCTCCTTTCTATGACTTCACCCACCTCCAATCTATGACTACACACCTCATATCTGACTTCACACACCTCCATTCTGTGACTTCAAACACCTCCATTATATGACTTCACACACCTTCATTTTTACTTCAGAAACATCCATTCTATGAGTTCACACACCTCCATTCTATGACTTCACAAACTTCCATTCTGTGACTTCACACATGCATTTTGACTTCACACACCTCCAATATATGACTTCAAACACCTCAGTTCTGTGACTTCACACACCTCCATTCTATGACTTCATATGGTCCATTCTGTGACTTCACAAAGCTCCATTCTATGACTTCACACACTTCCACTCTATGACTTCACACACCTCCATTCTGTGACTTCCTACACCTCCATTCTGTGACTTCACAGACCTCCATTCTATGACTTCACACACCAATATTCTGACTTCACACACTTCCATTCTATGACTTCGCACACCTCTATTCTGACTTCACACACCTCCATTCTGTGACTTCACACACCTCCATTCAATGACTTCACACACCTACATTCTTTGACTTCACACACCTCCAATCTGACATCACACCCCTCCATTCTATGATTTCACAGACCTCCATTCTGTAACTTTACACACCTCCAATCTGACTTCACACACTTCCATTCTATGACTTCACACACCTCCATTCTGTGACTTTACACACCTCCATTCTGAGTTCACACACCTCCTTTCTGTGACTTCACTCACCTGCACTCTATGACTTCACACTACTCCATTCTATGACTTCCCACACATCCTTTCTATGACTTCACCCACCTCCAATCTATGACTACACACCTCCATTTTGACTTCACACACCTCCATTCTGTGGCTTCAAACACCTCCATTCTATGACTTCACACACCTGCATTCTATGACTTCACACACCTCCATTCTAGGACTTCACACACTTCCATTCTATGACTTCACACACCTCCATTCTGACTTCACACACCTCCATTCTATGACTTCACACACCTCCATTCTGAATTCACACAGCTCAATTCTGTGACTTCACAAAATTCCATTCTGACTTCACACACTTCCATTGTATGAATTCACACACCTCCATTCTATGACTTCACAAACCTCCATTCTGTGACTTCACACACCTCATTTCTGACTTCACACACTTCCATTCTATGACTTCACACACTTCCTTTCTATGACTTCACACGCCTCCATTCTCTGACTTCACACACCTCCAATCTGAGTTCACACACCTCTATTCTGTGATTTCACACACCTCCATTCTGTGACTTCACACACCTCCATTCTGTGACTTCACACACTTCCATTCTATCACTTCACACACCTTTATTCTATGATTTCACACAACTCCATTCTGTGACTTCATAAACCTCCATTCTATGACCTCACACAAACTCATTCTATGATTTCACACACCTCCATTCTATGACTTCACACATCCATTTTGACTTCACACACCTCCAATATATGACTTCCAACACCTCAATTCTGTGACTTCACACACCTCCATTCTATGACTTCAAACCGTCCATTCTGTGACTTCACACACCTCCATTGTATGACTTCACACACTTCAATTCTATGACTTCACACACCTCCATTCTGTGACTTTACACACCTCCATTCTGAGTTCACACACCTCTATTCTGGGACTTCACACACCTCCAATCTGTGACTTCCCACACCTCCATTCTGTGACATCACACACCTCCGTTCTATGACTTCACAGACCTCGAATGTGTGATTTCACTCACATGCACTCTATGACTTCACACTCCTCCTTTCTATGACTTCCCACACCTCCTTTCTATGACTTCACCCTCCTGCAATCGATGACTACTCACCTCCATTCTGACTTCACACACCTCCATTCTGTGACTTCACACACCCCCATTCTATGAGTTCACATACCTCCATTCTATGACTTCACACATCTTCATTCTCATTTCAGAAACATCCATTCTATGACTTCCCACACCTCCATTCTATGACTTCACAAACCTCCATTCTGTGACTTCACACACCTCCATTTGGTGTTCACACAACTCCATTCGGTGACTTCACACACCTCCATTCTGACTTCACACACCTCCATTCTATGACTTCACACACTTCCATTCTATGACTTCACACACCTTCGTTCTGTGACTTCACACACCTCCATTCTGAGTTCACACACCTTCATTCTGTGACTTCTCACACCTCGAATCTGTGACTTCACAACCTCCAATCTGTGACTTCACACACTTCCGTTCTATGATTCACACACCTCCATTCTATGACTTCACACATCCATTTTGATTTCACACACCTCCAATATATGACTTCAAACACCTCCATTCTGTGACTTCACACACCTCCATTCTATGACTTCATACCGTCCATTCTGTGACTTCACACACCTCCATTCTATGACTTCACACACTTCCATTCTATGACTTCACACACCTCCATTCTGTGACTTTACACACCTCCATTCTGGGTTCACACACCTCTATTCTCTGACATCACACTCCTGCAATCTGTGACTTCCCACACCTCCATTCTGTGACTTCACACACCTCCATTCTATGACTTCACACACCTTCATTCTTACTTCACAAACACCCATTCTATGACTTCACACACCTCCATTCTATGACTTCACACACCTCCATTCTGTGACTTCACTCACCTCCATTTTATGACTTCACACACCTCCATTGTGACTACACCCACCTCCATTCTATGAGTTCACACACCTCCATTCTGACTTCACACACCTCCATTCTATGACTTCACACACCTCCTTTCTGATTTCACACAGCTGAATTCTGTGACTTCACAAAATTCCATTCTGACTTCACACACCTCCATTGTATGTATTCACACACCTCCATTCTGTGACTTCACACACTTCCATTGTGACGTCACACACCTCCATTCTATGAGTTCACACACCTCCATTCTATGACTTCCCACACCTCCATTCTGACTTCACAAACCTCTATTCTATGAATTCACACACCTCCATTCTGACATCACAGACCTCCAATCTATGACTTCACAGACCTCGAATCTGTGACTTCACTCACCTCCACTCTATGACTTCACATTACTCCATTCTATGGCTTCCCACACCTTCTTTCTATGACTTTACCCACCTTCATTCTATGACTTCACACCTCCATTCTGACTTCACACATTTCCATTCAGTGACTTCACACACCTCCATTCAATGACTTCACCCACCTCCATTCTATGACTTCACACATCCATTTTGAATTCACATGCCTCCAATATATGACTTCAAACACCTCAATTCTGTAACTTCACACACCTCCATTCTATGACTTCGTATCGTCCATTCTGTGACTTCACACACCTCCATTCTATGACTTCACACACTTCCATTCTATGACTTCACACACCTACTTTCTGTGACTTTACACACCTCCATTCTGAGTTCACACACCTCCTTTCTGTGACGTCACTCACCTCCATTCTCTGACTTCCCACACCTCCATTCTGTGACTTCACACACCTCCATTCTGTGACTTCACACACCTCTATTCTGACTTCAAACACCTCCATTCTATGACTTCATACACCTCCATTCTGGCTTCACACACCTCCATTCTATGACTTCTCAAACCTCTATTCTGACTTCACACACCTCCATTCTGTGACTTCACACACCTCCATTCAATTACTTCACACACCTACATTCTTTGACTTCACACACCTCCAATCTGACATCACACACCTCCATTCTATGATTTCACAGACCTCGAATCTGTGACTTCACTCACCTGCACTCTATGACTTCACACTCCTCCAATCTATGACTACACACATTTATTCTGACTTCACACACCTCCATACTGTGACTTCACACACCTCCATTCTATGACTTCACACACCTCCATTCTATGACTTCACACACCTCCATTCTATGACTTCACACACCTCCATTCTTTGACTTCATACACCTAAATTCTGAGTTGACACACCTCCATTATTTGACTTCACACAGCTCCATTCTGACTTCACACAGCTCCATTCTATGACTTCACACATCTCCATTCTTTGACGTCACACACCTACATTCTATGACTTCACACACCTTCATTCTTACTTTACAAACATCCATTCTAAAACTTCACACACCTCAATTCTATGACTTTACACACCTCCATTCTGTCACTTCACATACCTCCATTCTATGACTTCACACACTTCCATTGTGACGTCACACACCTCCGTTCTAAGAGTTCACACACCTCCATTCTGACTTCACACACCTCCGTTCTATGACTTCACACACTGAATTCACACAGCTCCATTTGTGACTTCACACAGCTCCATCTATGACTTCACACACCTCCATTCTGACTTCATACACCTCTATTGTATGACTTCGCACACCTCCATTCTGACATCACACACCTCCATTCTATGAATTCACAGACCTCGAATCTGTGACTTCACTCACCTGCACTCTCTGACTTCACACTCCTCCATTCTATGACTTTCCACACCTCCTTTCTATGACTTCACCCACCTCCAATCTATGACTACACACCTCCATTCTTACTTCACACACCTCCCTTCTGTGACTTCACACACCTCCATTATATGACTTCACACACCTTCATTTTTACTTCAGAAACATCCATTCTATGAGTTCACACACCTCCAATCTATGACTTCACAAACTTCCATTCTGTGACTTCACACATGCATTTTGACTTCACACACCTCCAATATATGACTTCAAACACCTCAATTCTGTGACTTCACACACCTCCATTCTATGACTTCACACACTTCCACTCTATGACTTCACACACCTCCATTCTGTGACTTTACACACCTCCATTCTAGGTTCACACACCTCCTTTCTGTGACGAAACTCACCTCCATTCTGTGACTTCCTACACCTCCATTCTGTGACTTCACAGACCTCCATTCTATGACTTCACACACCTCTATTCTGACTTCACACACTTCCATTCTATGACTTCACACACCTCTATTCTGACTTCCCACACCTCCGTTCTGTGACTTCAAACCGTCCATTCTGTGACTTCACACACCTCCATTGTATGACTTCACACACTTCCATTGTATGAATTCACACACCTCCATTCTATGACTTCACAAACCTCCATTCTGTGACTTCACACACCTCATTTCTGACTTCACACACTTCCATTCTATCACTTCACACACCTTTATTCTATGATTTCACACACCTCCATTCTGTGACTTCATAAACCTCCATTCTATGACCTCACACAAACTCATTCTATGATTTCACACACCTCCATTCTATGACTTCACACATCCATTTTGACTTCACACACCTCCAATATATGACTTCAAACACCTCAATTCTGTGACTTCACACACCTCCATTCTATGACTTCAAACCGTCCATTCTGTGACTTCACACACCTCCATTGTATGACTTCACACACTTCAATTCTATGACTTCACACACCTCCATTCTGTGACTTTACACACCTCCATTCTGAGTTCACACACCTCTATTCGGGGACTTCACACACCTCCAATCTGTGACTTCCCACACCTCCATTCTGTGACATCACACACCTCCATTCTATGACTTCACAGACCTCGAATGTGTGATTTCACTCACATGCACTCTATGACTTCACACTCCTCCTTTCTATGACTTCCCACACCTCCTTTCTATGACTTCACCCTCCTGCAATCGATGACTACTCACCTCCATTCTGACTTCACACACCTCCATTCTGTGACTTCACACACCCCCATTCTATGAGTTCACATACCTCCATTCTATGACTTCACACATCTTCATTCTTATTTCAGAAACATCCATTCTATGACTTCCCACACCTCCATTCTATGACTTGACAAACCTCCATTCTGTGACTTCACACACCTCCATTCTGAGTTCACACAACTCCATTCGGTGACTTCACACACCTCCATTCTGACTTCACACACCTCCATTCTGTGACTTCACACACCCCCATTCTATGAGTTCACATACCTCCATTCTATGACTTCACACATCTTCATTCTTATTTCAGAAACATCCATTCTATGACTTCCCACACCTCCATTCTATGACTTGACAAACCTCCATTCTGTGACTTCACACACCTCCATTCTGAGTTCACACAACTCCATTCGGTGACTTCACACACCTCCATTCTGACTTCACACACCTCCATTCTGTGACTTCACACACCCCCATTCTATGAGTTCACATACCTCCATTCTATGACTTCACACATCTTCATTCTTATTTCAGAAACATCCATTCTATGACTTCCCACACCTCCATTCTATGACTTCACACACCTTCATTCTATGATTTCACACACCTCCATTCTGTGACTTCACAAACCTCCATTCTATGACCTCACACACCCTCATTCTATGATTTCACACACCTCCATTCTATGATTTCACACATCCATTTTGACTTCACACAACTCCAATATATGACTTCAAACACCTCAATTCTGTGAGTTCACACACGTCCATACTACGACTTCAAACCGTCCATTCTGTGACTTCACACACCTCCATTCTATGACTTCAAACCGTCCATTCTTTGACTTTACACACCTCCATTCTGTGACTTCACACACCTCCATTCTGACTTCACACACCTCCATTGTATGACTTCACAAACTTCCATTCTGACTTCACACACCTCCATTCTATGACTTCACACACTTCCATTCTATGACTTCACACACCTTCGTTCTGTGTCTTCACACACCTCCATTCTGAGTTCACACACCTTCATTCTGTGACTTCTCACACCTCGAATCTGTGACTTCACACACCTCCAATCTGTGACTTCACACACTTCCGTTCTATGATTCACACACCTCCATTCTATGACTTCACACATCCATTTTGATTTCACACAACTCCAATATATGACTTCAAACACCTCAATTCTGTGAGTTCACACACGTCCATACTATGACTTCAAACCGTCCATTCTGTGACTTCACACACCTCCATTCTATGACTTCAAACCGTCCATTCTTTGACTTTACACACCTCCATTCTGAGTTCACACACCTCAATTGTGGGACTTCACAAACCTCCCTTCGGTGACTTCACAATACTCCATTCTATGACTTCACACATCTACATTCTATGACTTCACACACCTCAATTCTGACTCACACAACTCCATTCTGTGACTTCAAAAACTCCATTCTATGATTTCACATATCTCCATACTATGACTTCACACACCTCCATCTATGACTTCACACACCTCCATTCTGAGTTCACACACCTCCATTCTGTGACTTCACACACCTCCATTCTGACTTCACACACCTCCATTGTATGACTTCACACACCTCTATTCTGACTTCCCACACCTCCATTCTGTGACTTCAAACCGTCCATTCTGTGACTTCACACACCTCCATTGTATGACTTCACACACTTCCATTGTATGAATTCACACACCTCCATTCTATGACTTCACAAACCTCCATTCTGTGACTTCACACACCTCATTTCTGACTTCACACACTTCCATTCTATGACTTCACACACTTCCTTTCTATGACTTCACACGCCTCCATTCTCTAACTTCACACACCTCCAATCTGAGTTCACACACCTCTATTCTGTGATTTCACACACTTCCATTCTGTGACTTCACACACCTCCATTCTGTGACTTCACACACTTCCATTCTATCACTTCACACACCTTTATTCTATGATTTCACACAACTCCATTCTGTGACTTCATAAACCTCCATTCTATGACCTCACACAAACTCATTCTATGATTTCACACACCTCCATTCTATGACTTCACACATCCATTTTGACTTCACACACCTCCAATATATGACTTCAAACACCTCAATTCTGTGACTTCACACACCTCCATTCTATGACTTCAAACCGTCCATTCTGTGACTTCACACACCTCCATTGTATGACTTCACACACTTCAATTCTATGACTTCACACACCTCCATTCTGTGACTTTACACACCTCCATTCTGAGTTCACACACCTCTATTCGGGGACTTCACACACCTCCAATCTGTGACTTCCCACACCTCCATTCTGTGACATCACACACCTCCATTCTATGACTTCACAGACCTCGAATGTGTGATTTCACTCACATGCACTCTATGACTTCACACTCCTCCTTTCTATGACTTCCCACACCTCCTTTCTATGACTTCACCCTCCTGCAATCGATGACAACTCACCTCCATTCTGACTTCACACACCTCCATTCTGTGACTTCACACACCCCCATTCTATGAGTTCACATACCTCCATTCTATGACTTCACACATCTTCATTCTTATTTCAGAAACATCCATTCTATGACTTCCCACACCTCCATTCTATGACTTCACAAACCTCCATTCTGTGACTTCACACACCTCCATTCTGAGTTCACACAACTCCATTCGGTGACTTCACACACCTCCATTCTGACTTCACACACCTCCATTCTGTGACTTCACACACCCCCATTCTATGAGTTCACATACCTCCATTCTATGACTTCACACATCTTCATTCTTATTTCAGAAACATCCATTCTATGACTTCCCACACCTCCATTCTATGACTTCACACACCTTCATTCTATGATTTCACACACCTCCATTCTGTGACTTCACAAACCTCCATTCTATGACCTCACACACCCTCATTCTATGATTTCACACACCTCCATTCTATGATTTCACACATCCATTTTGACTTCACACAACTCCAATATATGACTTCAAACACCTCAATTCTGTGAGTTCACACACCTCCATACTATGACTTCAAACCGTCCATTCTGTGACTTCACACACCTCCATTCTATGACTTCAAACCGTCCATTCTTTGACTTTACACACCTCCATTCTGAGTTCACACACCTCAATTGTGGGACTTCACAAACCTCCCTTCGGTGACTTCACAATACTCCATTCTATGACTTCACACATCTACATTCTATGACTTCACACACCTCAATTCTGACTCACACAACTCCATTCTGTGACTTCAAAAACTCCATTCTATGATTTCACATATCTCCATACTATGACTTCACACACCTCCATCTATGACTTCACACACCTCCATTCTGAGTTCACACACCTCCATTCTGTGACTTCACACACCTCAATTCTGACTTCACACACCTCCATTGTATGACTTCACAAACTTCCATTGTGACGTCACACACCTCCATTCTATGAGTTCACAAACCTCCATTCTATGACTTCACACACCTCCATTCTGACTTCACACACCTCTATTCTATGACTTCGAACACCTACATTCTGACTTCACACACCTCCATTCTATGACTTCACAGAACTCGAATCTTTGACTTCACTCACCTCCAATCTATGACTTCACACTTCTCCATTCTATGACTTCCCACACCTAATTTCTGTGACTTCACCCACCTCCATTCTATGACTTCACACCTCCATTCTGACTACACACACCTCCATTCTATGATTTCACACACCTCCATTCTGACTTCACACACCTCCATTCTGTGACTTCACACACCTCATTCTATGATTTCACACACCTCCATTCTGTGACTTCACCCACCTCCATTCTATGACTTCACACATCCATTTTGAATTCACACCCCTCCAATATATGACTTCAAACTCCTCAATTCTGTAACTTCACACACCTCCATTCTATGACTTCATATCGTCCATTCTGTAACTTCACACACCTCCATTCTATGACTTCACACACTTCCATTCTATGACTTCACACACCTACTTTCTGTGACTTTACACACCTCCATTCTGAGTTCACACACCTCCTTTCTGTGACGTCACTCACCTCCATTCTGTGACTTCCCACACCTCCATTCTGTGACTTCACACACCTCCATTCTGTGACTTCACACACCTCTATTCTGACTTCACCCACCTCCATTCTATGACTTCATACACCTCCATTCTGACTTCACACACCTCCATTCTATGACTTCTCAAACCTCTATTCTGACTTCACACACCTCCATTCTGTGACTTCACACAACTCCATTCAATTACTTCACACACCTACATTCTTTGACTTCACACACCTCCAATCTGACATCACACACCTCCATTCTATGATTTCACAGACCTCGAATCTGTGACTTCACTCACCTGCACTCTATGACTTCACACTCCTCCAATCTATGACTACACACATTTATTCTGACTTCACACACCTCCATACTGTGACTTCACACACCTCCATTCTATGACTTCACACACCTCCATTCTATGACTTCACACACCTCCATTCTATGACTTCACACACCTCCATTCTTTGACTTCATACACCTAAATTCTGAGTTGACACACCTCCATTATTTGACTTCACACACCTCCATTCTGACTTCACACAGCTCCATTCTATGACTTCACACATCTCCATTCTTTGACGTCACACACCTTCATTCTATGACTTCACACACCTTCATTCTTTCTTTACAAACATCCATTCTAAAACTTCACACACCTCAATTCTATGACTTTACGCACCTCCATTCTGTCACTTCACATACCTCCATTCTATGACTTCACACACTTCCATTGTGATGTCACACACCTCCGTTCTAAGAGTTCACACACCTCCATTCTGACTTCACACACCTCCGTTCTATGACTTCACACACCTCCATTCTGAATTCACACAGCTCCATTTGTGACTTCACACAGCTCCATCTATGACTTCACACACCTTCATTCTGACTTCACACACCTCTATTGTATGACTTCGCACACCTCCATTCTGACATCACACACCTCCATTCTATGAATTCACAGACCTCGAATCTGTGACTTCACTCACCTGCACTCTCTGACTTCACACTCCTCCATTCTATGACTTTCCACACCTCCTTTCTATGACTTCACCCACCTCCAATCTATGACTACACACCTCCATTCTGACTTCACACACCTCCATTCTGTGACTTCACACACCTCCATTATATGACTTCACACACCTTCATTTTTACTTCAGAAACATCCATTCTATGAGTTCACACACCTCCATTCTATGACTTCACAAACTTCCATTCTGTGACTTCACACATGCATTTTGATTTCACACACCTCCAATATATGACTTCAAACACCTCAATTCTGTGACTTCACACACCTCCATTCTATGACTTCATACGGTCCATTCTGTGACTTCACACAGCTCCATTCTATGACTTCACACACTTCCACTCTATGACTTCACACACCTCCATTCTGTGACTTTACACACCTCCATTCTGAGTTCACACACCTCCTTTCTGTGACGGAACTCACCTCCATTCTGTGACTACCTACACCTCCATTCTGTGACTTCACAGACCTCCATTCTATGACTTCACACACCTCTATTCTGACTTCACACACTTCCATTCTATGACTTCGCACACCTCTGTTCTGACTTCACACACCTCCATTCTGTGACTTCACACACCTCCATTCTATGACTTCACACACCAATATTCTGACTTCACACACTTCCATTCTATGACTTCGCACACCTCTATTCTGACTTCACACACCTCCATTATGTGACTTCACACACCTCCATTCAATGACTTCACACACCTACATTCTTTGACTTCACACACCTCCAATCTGACATCACACCCCTCAATTCTATGATTTCACAGACCTCCATTCTGTAACTTTACACACCTCCAATCTGACTTCACACACTTCCATTCTATGACTTCACACACCTCCATTCTGTGACTTTACACACCTCCATTCTGAGTTCACACACCTCCTTTCTGTGACTTCATCACCTGCACTCTATGACTTCACACTACTCCATTCTATGACTTCCCACACATCCTTTCTATGACTTCACCCACCTCCAATCTATGACTACACACCAACATTTTGACTTCACACACCTCCATTCTGTGGCTTCAAACACCTCCATTCTATGAGTTCACACACCTCCATTTTGACTTCACACACCTGCATTCTATGACTTCACACACCTTCATTCTTACTTCAGAAACATCCATTCTATGACTTCACACACCTCCATTCTAGGACTTCACACACTTCCATTCTATGACTTCACACACCTCCATTCTGACTTCACACACCTCCATTCTATGACTTCACACACCTCCATTCTGAATTGACACAGCTCAATTCTGTGACTTCACAAAATTCCATTCTGACTTCACACACTTCCATTGTATGAATTCACACACCTCCATTCTATGACTTCACAAACCTCCATTCTGTGACTTCACACACCTCATTTCTGACTTCACACACTTCCATTCTATGACTTCATACACTTCCTTTCTATGACTTCACACGCCTCCATTCTCTGACTTCACACACCTCCAATCTGAGTTCACAGACCTCTATTCTGTGATTTCACACACCTCCATTCTGTGACTTCACACACCTCCATTCTGTGACTTCACACACTTCCATTCTATCACTTCACACACCTTTATTCTATGATTTCACACACCTCCATTCTGTGACTTCATAAACCTCCATTCTATGACCTCACACAAACTCATTCTATGATTTCACACACCTCCATTCTATGACTTCACACATCCATTTTGACTTCACACACCTCCAATATATGACTTCAAACACCTCAATTCTGTGACTTCACACACCTCCATTCTATGACTTCAAACCGTCCATTCTGTGACTTCACACACCTCCATTGTATGACTTCACACACTTCAATTCTATGACTTCACACACCTCCATTCTGTGACTTTACACACCTCCATTCTGAGTTCACACACCTCTATTCTGGGACTTCACACACCTCCAATCTGTGACTTCCCACACCTCCATTCTGTGACATCACACACCTCCATTCTATGACTTCACAGACCTCGAATGTGTGATTTCACTCACATGCACTCTATGACTTCACACTCCTCCTTTCTATGACTTCCCACACCTCCTTTCTATGACTTCACCCTCCTGCAATCGATGACTACTCACCTCCATTCTGACTTCACACACCTCCATTCTGTGACTTCACACACCCCCATTCTATGAGTTCACATACCTCCATTCTATGACTTCACACATCTTCATTCTCATTTCAGAAACATCCATTCTATGACTTCCCACACCTCCATTCTATGACTTCACAAACCTCCATTCTGTGACTTCACACACCTCCATTCTGAGTTCACACAACTCCATTCGGTGACTTCACACACCTCCATTCTGACTTCACACACCTCCATTCTGTGACTTCACACACCCCCATTCTATGAGTTCACATACCTCCATTCTATGACTTCACACATCTTCATTCTTATTTCAGAAACATCCATTCTATGACTTCCCACACCTCCATTCTATGACTTCACACACCTTCATTCTATGATTTCACACACCTCCATTCTGTGACTTCACAAACCTCCATTCTATGACCTCACACACCCTCATTCTATGATTTCACACACCTCCATTCTATGATTTCACACATCCATTTTGACTTCACACAACTCCAATATATGACTTCAAACACCTCAATTCTGTGAGTTCACACACGTCCATACTATGACTTCAAACCGTCCATTCTGTGACTTCACACACCTCCATTCTATGACTTCAAACCGTCCATTCTTTGACTTTACACACCTCCATTCTGTGACTTCACACACCTCCATTCTGACTTCACACACCTCCATTGTATGACTTCACAAACTTCCATTCTGACTTCACACACCTCCATTCTATGACTTCACACACTTCCATTCTATGACTTCACACACCTTCGTTCTGTGTCTTCACACACCTCCATTCTGAGTTCACACACCTTCATTCTGTGACTTCTCACACCTTGCATCTGTGACTTCACACACCTCCAATCTGTGACTTCACACACTTCCGTTCTATGATTCACACACCTCCATTCTATGACTTCACACATCCATTTTGATTTCACACAACTCCAATATATGACTTCAAACACCTCAATTCTGTGAGTTCACACACGTCCATACTATGACTTCAAACCGTCCATTCTGTGACTTCACACACCTCCATTCTATGACTTCAAACCGTCCATTCTTTGACTTTACACACCTCCATTCTGAGTTCACACACCTCAATTGTGGGACTTCACAAACCTCCCTTCGGTGACTTCACAATACTCCATTCTATGACTTCACACATGTACATTCTATGACTTCACACACCTCAATTCTGACTCACACAACTCCATTCTGTGACTTCAAAAACTCCATTCTATGATTTCACATATCTCCATACTATGACTTCACACACCTCCATCTATGACTTCACACACCTCCATTCTGAGTTCACACACCTCCATTCTGTGACTTCACACACCTCCATTCTGACTTCACACACCTCCATTGTATGACTTCACAAACTTCCATTGTGACGTCACACACCTCCATTCTATGAGTTCACAAACCTCCATTCTATGACTTCACACACCTCCATTCTGACTTCACACACCTCTATTCTATGACTTCGAACACCTACATTCTGACTTCACACACCTCCATTCTATGACTTCACAGAACTCGAATCTTTGACTTCACTCACCTCCACTCTATGACTTCACACTTCTCCATTCTATGACTTCCCACACCTAATTTCTGTGACTTCACCCACCTCCATTCTATGACTTCACACCTCCATTCTGACTACACACACCTCCATTCTATGATTTCACACACCTCCATTCTGACTTCACACACCTCCATTCTGTGACTTCACACACCTCATTCTATGATTTCACACACCTCCATTCTGTGACTTCACCCACCTCCATTCTATGGCTTCACACATCCATTTTGAATTCACACCCCTCCAATATATGACTTCAAACTCCTCAATTCTGTAACATCACACACCTCCATTCTATGACTTCATATCGTCCATTCTGTAACTTCACACACCTCCATTCTATGACTTTACACACTTCCATTCTATGACTTCACACACCTACTTTCTGTGACTTTACACACCTCCATTCTGAGTTCACACACCTCCTTTCTGTGACGTCACTCACCTCCATTCTGTGAATTCCCACACCTCCATTCTGTGACTTCACACACCTCCATTCTGTGACTTCACACACCTCTATTCTGACTTCACACACCTCCATTCTATGACTTCATACACCTCCATTCTGACTTCACACACCTCCATTCTATGACTTCTCAAACCTCTATTCTGACTTCACACACCTCCATTCTGTGACTTCACACACCTCCATTCAATTACTTCACACACCTACATTCTTTGACTTCACACACCTCCAATCTGACATCACACACCTCCATTCTATGATTTCACAGACCTCGAATCTGTGACTTCACTCACCTGCACTCTATGACTTCACACTCCTCCAATCTATGACTACACACATTTATTCTGACGTCACACACCTCCATACTGTGCCTTCACACACCTCCATTCTATGACTTCACACAGCTCCATTCTATGACTTCACACACCTCCATTCTATGACTTCACACACCTCCATTCTTTGACTTCATACACCTAAATTCTGAGTTGACACACCTCCATTATTTGACTTCACACACCTCCATTCTGACTTCACACAGCTCCATTCTATGACTTCACACATCTCCATTCTTTGACGTCACACACCTTCATTCTATGACTTCACACACCTTCATTCTTTCTTTACAAACATCCATTCTAAAACTTCACACACCTCAATTCTATGACTTTACGCACCTCCATTCTGTCACTTCACATACCTCCATTCTATGACTTCACACACTTCCATTGTGATGTCACACACCTCCGTTCTAAGAGTTCACACACCTCCATTCTGACTTCACACACCTCCGTTCTATGACTTCACACACCTCCATTCTGAATTCACACAGCTCCATTTGTGACTTCACACAGCTCCATCTATGACTTCACACACCTTCATTCTGACTTCACACACCTCTATTGTATGACTTCGCACACCTACATTCTGACATCACACACCTCCATTCTATGAATTCACAGACCTCGAATCTGTGACTTCACTCACCTGCACTCTCTGACTTCACACTCCTCCATTCTATGACTTTCCACACCTCCTTTCTATGACTTCACCCACCTCCAATCTATGACTACACACCTCCATTCTGACTTCACACACCTCCATTCTGTGACTTCACACACCTCCATTATATGACTTCACACACCTTCATTTTTACTTCAGAAACATCCATTCTATGAGTTCACACACCTCCATTCTATGACTTCACAAACTTCCATTCTGTGACTTCACACATGCATTTTGATTTCACACACCTCCAATATATGACTTCAAACACCTCAATTCTGTGACTTCACACACCTCCATTCTATGACTTCATACGGTCCATTCTGTGACTTCACACAGCTCCATTCTATGACTTCACACACTTCCACTCTATGACTTCACACACCTCCATTCTGTGACTTTACACACCTCCATTCTGAGTTCACACACCTCCTTTCTGTGACGGAACTCACCTCCATTCTGTGACTTCCTACACCTCCATTCTGTGACTTCACAGACCTCCATTCTATGACTTCACACACCTCTATTCTGACTTCACACACTTCCATTCTATGACTTCGCACACCTCTGTTCTGACTTCACACACCTCCATTCTGTGACTTCACACACCTCCATTCTATGACTTCACACACCAATATTCTGACTTCACACACTTCCATTCTATGACTTCGCACACCTCTATTCTGACTTCACACACCTCCATTATGTGACTTCACACACCTCCATTCAATGACTTCACACACCTACATTCTTTGACTTCACACACCTCCAATCTGACATCACACCCCTCAATTCTATGATTTCACAGACCTCCATTCTGTAACTTTACACACCTCCAATCTGACTTCACACACTTCCATTCTATGACTTCACACACCTCCATTCTGTGACTTTACACACCTCCATTCTGAGTTCACACACCTCCTTTCTGTGACTTCATCACCTGCACTCTATGACTTCACACTACTCCATTCTATGACTTCCCACACATCCTTTCTATGACTTCACCCACCTCCAATCTATGACTACACACCAACATTTTGACTTCACACACCTCCATTCTGTGGCTTCAAACACCTCCATTCTATGAGTTCACACACCTCCATTTTGACTTCACACACCTGCATTCTATGACTTCACACACCTTCATTCTTACTTCAGAAACATCCATTCTATGACTTCACACACCTCCATTCTAGGACTTCACACACTTCCATTCTATGACTTCACACACCTCCATTCTGACTTCACACACCTCCATTCTATGACTTCACACACCTCCATTCTGAATTCACACAGCTCAATTCTGTGACTTCACAAAATTCCATTCTGACTTCACACACTTCCATTGTATGAATTCACACACCTCCATTCTATGACTTCACAAACCTCCATTCTGTGACTTCACACACCTCATTTCTGAGTTCACACACTTCCATTCTATGACTTCACACACTTCCTTTCTATGACTTCACACGCCTCCATTCTCTGACTTCACACACCTCCAATCTGAGTTCACAGACCTCTATTCTGTGATTTCACACACCTCCATTCTGTGACTTCACACACCTCCATTCTGTGACTTCACGCACTTCCATTCTATCACTTCACACACCTTTATTCTATGATTTCACACACCTCCATTCTGTGACTTCATAAACCTCCATTCTATGACCTCACACAAACTCATTCTATGATTTCACACACCTCCATTCTATGACTTCACACATCCATTTTAACTTCACACACCTCCAATATATGACTTCAAACACCTCAATTCTGTGACTTCACACACCTCCATTCTATGACTTCAAACCGTCCATTCTGTGACTTCACACACCTCCATTGTATGACTTCACACACTTCAATTCTATGACTTCACACACCTCCATTCTGTGACTTTACACACCTCCATTCTGAGTTCACACACCTCTATTCTGGGACTTCACACACCTCCAATCTGTGACTTCCCACACCTCCATTCTGTGACATCACACACCTCCATTCTATGACTTCACAGACCTCGAATGTGTGATTTCACTCACATGCACTCTATGACTTCACACTCCTCCTTTCTATGACTTCCCACACCTCCTTTCTATGACTTCACCCTCCTGCAATCGATGACTGCTCACCTCCATTCTGACTTCACACACCTCCATTCTGTGACTTCACACATCTTCATTCTTATTTCAGAAACATCCATTCTATGACTTCCCACACCTCCATTCTATGACTTCACAAACCTCCATTCTGTGCCTTCACACACCTCCATTCTGAGTTCACACAACTCCATTCGGTGACTTCACACACCTCCATTCTGACTTCACACACCTCCATTCTGTGACTTCACACACCCCCATTCTATGAGTTCACATACCTCCATTCTATGACTTCACACATCTTCATTCTTATTTCAGAAACATCCATTCTATGACTTCCCACACCTCCATTCTATGACTTCACACACCTTCATTCTATGATTTCACACACCTCCATTCTGTGACTTCACAAACCTCCATTCTATGACCTCACACACCCTCATTCTATGATTTCACACACCTCCATTCTATGATTTCACACATCCATTTTGACTTCACACAACTCCAATATATGACTTCAAACACCTCAATTCTGTGAGTTCACACACCTCCATACTATGACTTCAAACCGTCCATTCTGTGACTTCACACACCTCCATTCTATGACTTCAAACCGTCCATTCTTTGACTTTACACACCTCCATTCTGAGTTCACACACCTCAATTGTGGGACTTCACAAACCTCCCTTCGGTGACTTCACAATACTCCATTCTATGACTTCACACATCTACATTCTATGACTTCACACACCTCAATTCTGACTCACACAACTCCATTCTGTGACTTCAAAACTCCATTCTATGATTTCACATATCTCCATACTATGACTTCACACACCTCCATCTATGACTTCACACACCTCCATTCTGAGTTCACACACCTCCATTCTGACTTCATACACCTCCATTCTGACTTCACACACCTCCATTGTATGACTTCAAAAACTTCCATTGTGACGTCACACACCTCCATTCTATGAGTTCACAAACCTCCATTCTATGACTTCACACACCTCCATTCTGACTTCACACACCTCTATTCTATGACTTCGAACACCTACATTCTGACTTCACACACCTCCATTCTATGACTTCACAGACCTCGAATCTTTGACTTCACTCACCTCCACTCTATGACTTCACACTTCTCCATTCTATGACTTCCCACACCTAATTTCTGTGACTTCACCCACCTCCATTCAATGACTTCACACCTCCATTCTGACTACACACACCTCCATTCTATGACTTCACACACCTCCATTCTGACTTCACACACCTCCATTCTGTGACTTCACACACCTCATTCTATGATTTCACACACCTCCATTCTGTGACTTCACAAACCTCCATTCTATGACTTCACCCACCTCCATTCTATGACTTCACACATCCATTTTGAATTCACACCCCTCCAATATATGACTTCAAACACCTCAATTCTGTAACTTCACACACCTCCATTCTATGACTTCATATCGTCCATTCTGTGACTTCACACACCTCCATTCTATGACTTCACACACTTCCATTCTATGACTTCACACACCTCCATTCTGTGACTTTACACACCTCCATTCTGAGTTCACACACCTCCTTTCTGTGACGTCACTCACCTCCATTCTGTGACTTTCCACAACTCCATTCTGTGACTTCACACACCTCCATTCTGTGACTTCACACACCTCTATTCTGACTTCACACACCTCCATTCTATGACTTCATACACCTCCATTCTGACTTCACACACCTCCATTCTATGACTTCTCAAACCTCTATTCTGACTTCACACACCTCCATTCTGTGACTTCACACACCTCCATTCAATTACTTCACACACCTACATTCTTTGACTTCACACACCTCCAATCTGACATCACACACCTCCATTCTATGATTTCACAGACCTCGAATCTGTGACTTCACTCACCTGCACTCTATGACTTCACACTCCTCCAATCTATGACTACACACATTTATTCTGACTTCACACACCTCCATACTGTGACTTCACACACCTCCATTCTATGACTTCACACACCTCCATTCTATGACTTCACACACCTCCATTCTATGTCTTCACACACCTCCATTCTTTGACTTCATACACCTAAATTCTGAGTTGACACACCTCCGTTATTTGACTTCACACACTTCCATTCTGACTTCACACAGCTCCATTCTATGACTTCACACATCTCCATTCTTTGACCTCACACACCTACATTCTATGACTACACACACCTTCATTCTTTCTTTACAAACATCCATTCTAAAACTTCACACACCTCAATTCTATGACTTTACACACCTCCATTCTGTCACTTCACATACCTCCATTCTATGACTTCACACACTTCCATTGTGACGTCACACACCTCCGTTCTAAGAGTTCACACACCTCCATTCTGACTTCACACACCTCCGTTCTATGACTTCACACACCTCCATTCTGAATTCACACAGCTCCATTTGTGACTTCACACAGCTCCATCTATGATTCACACACCTTCATTCTGACTTCACACACCTCTATTGTATGACTTCGCACACCTCCATTCTGACATCACACACCTCCATTCTATGAATTCACAGACCTCGAATCTGTGACTTCACTCACCTGCACTCTCTGACTTCACACTCCTCCATTCTATGACTTTCCACACCTCCTTTCTATGACTTCACCCACCTCCAATCTATGACTACACACATCCATTCTGACTTCACACACCTCCATTCTGTGATTTAACACACCTCCATTATATGACTTCACACACCTTCATTTTTACTGTAGAAACATCCATTCTATGAGTTCACACACCTCCATTCTATGACTTCACAAACTTCCATTCTGTGACTTCACACATGCATTTTGACTTCACACACCTCCAATATATGACTTCAAACACCTCAATTCTGTGACTTCACACACCTCCATTCTATGACTTCACAGAACTCGAATCTTTGACTTCACTCACCTCCACTCTATGACTTCACACTTCTCCATTCTATGACTTCCCACACCTAATTTCTGTGACTTCACCCACCTCCATTCTATGACTTCACACCTCCATTCTGACTACACACACCTCCATTCTATGATTTCACACACCTCCATTCTGACTTCACACACCTCCATTCTGTGACTTCACACACCTCATTCTATGATTTCACACACCTCCATTCTGTGACTTCACCCACCTCCATTCTATGACTTCACACATCCATTTTGAATTCACACCCCTCCAATATATGACTTCAAACTCCTCAATTCTGTAACTTCACACACCTCCATTCTATGACTTCATATCGTCCATTCTGTAACTTCACACACCTCCATTCTATGACTTCACACACTTCCATTCTATGACTTCACACACCTACTTTCTGTGACTTTACACACCTCCATTCTGAGTTCACACACCTCCTTTCTGTGACGTCACTCACCTCCATTCTGTGACTTCCCACACCTCCATTCTGTGACTTCACACACCTCCATTCTGTGACTTCACACACCTCTATTCTGACTTCACACCCCTCCAATATATGACTTCAAACTCCTCAATTCTGTAACTTCACACACCTCCATTCTATGACTTCATATCGTCCATTCTGTAACTTCACACACCTCCATTCTATGACTTCACACACTTCCATTCTATGACTTCACACACCTACTTTCTGTGACTTTACACACCTCCATTCTGAGTTCACACACCTCCTTTCTGTGACGTCACTCACCTCCATTCTGTGACTTCCCACACCTCCATTCTGTGACTTCACACACCTCCATTCTGTGACTTCACACACCTCTATTCTGACTTCACACACCTCCATTCTATGACTTCATACACCTCCATTCTGACTTCACACACCTCCATTCTATGACTTCTCAAACCTCTATTCTGACTTCACACACCTCCATTCTGTGACTTCACACACCTCCATTCAATTACTTCACACACCTACATTCTTTGACTTCACACACCTCCAATCTGACATCACACACCTCCATTCTATGATTTCACAGACCTCGAATCTGTGACTTCACTCACCTGCACTCTATGACTTCACACTCCTCCAATCTATGACTACACACATTTATTCTGACGTCACACACCTCCATACTGTGACTTCACACACCTCCATTCTATGACTTCACACACCTCCATTCTATGACTTCACACACCTCCATTCTATGACTTCACACACCTCCATTCTTTGACTTCATACACCTAAATTCTGAGTTGACACACCTCCATTATTTGACTTCACACACCTCCATTCTGACTTCACACAGCTCCATTCTATGACTTCACACATCTCCATTCTTTGACGTCACACACCTTCATTCTATGACTTCACACACCTTCATTCTTTCTTTACAAACATCCATTCTAAAACTTCACACACCTCAATTCTATGACTTTACGCACCTCCATTCTGTCACTTCACATACCTCCATTCTATGACTTCACACACTTCCATTGTGATGTCACACACCTCCGTTCTAAGAGTTCACACACCTCCATTCTGACTTCACACACCTCCGTTCTATGACTTCACACACCTCCATTCTGAATTCACACAGCTCCATTTGTGACTTCACACAGCTCCATCTATGACTTCACACACCTTCATTCTGACTTCACACACCTCTATTGTATGACTTCGCACACCTACATTCTGACATCACACACCTCCATTCTATGAATTCACAGACCTCGAATCTGTGACTTCACTCACCTGCACTCTCTGACTTCACACTCCTCCATTCTATGACTTTCCACACCTCCTTTCTATGACTTCACCCACCTCCAATCTATGACTACACACCTCCATTCTGACTTCACACACCTCCATTCTGTGACTTCACACACCTCCATTATATGACTTCACACACCTTCATTTTTACTTCAGAAACATCCATTCTATGAGTTCACACACCTCCATTCTATGACTTCACAAACTTCCATTCTGTGACTTCACACATGCATTTTGATTTCACACACCTCCAATATATGACTTCAAACACCCCAATTCTGTGACTTCACACACCTCCATTCTATGACTTCATACGGTCCATTCTGTGACTTCACACAGCTCCATTCTATGACTTCACACACTTCCACTCTATGACTTCACACACCTCCATTCTGTGACTTTACACACCTCCATTCTGAGTTCACACACCTCCTTTCTGTGACGGAACTCACCTCCATTCTGTGACTTCCTACACCTCCATTCTGTGACTTCACAGACCTCCATTCTATGACTTCACACACCTCTATTCTGACTTCACACACTTCCATTCTATGACTTTGCACACCTCTGTTCTGACTTCACACACCTCCATTCTGTGACTTCACACACCTCCATTCTATGACTTCACACACCAATATTCTGACTTCACACACTTCCATTCTATGACTTCGCACACCTCTATTCTGACTTCACACACCTCCATTCTGTGACTTCACACACCTCCATTCAATGACTTCACACACCTACATTCTTTGACTTCACACACCTCCAATCTGACATCACACCCCTCAATTCTATGATTTCACAGACCTCCATTCTGTAACTTTACACACCTCCAATCTGACTTCACACACTTCCATTCTATGACTTCACACACCTCCATTCTGTGACTTTACACACCTCCATTCTGAGTTCACACACCTCCTTTCTGTGACTTCATCACCTGCACTCTATGACTTCACACTACTCCATTCTATGACTTCCCACACATCCTTTCTATGACTTCACCCACCTCCAATCTATGACTACACACCAACATTTTGACTTCACACACCTCCATTCTGTGGCTTCAAACACCTCCATTCTATGAGTTCACACACCTCCATTTTGACTTCACACACCTGCATTCTATGACTTCACACACCTTCATTCTTACTTCAGAAACATCCATTCTATGACTTCACACACCTCCATTCTAGGACTTCACACACTTCCATTCTATGACTTCACACACCTCCATTCTGACTTCACACACCTCCATTCTATGACTTCACACACCTCCATTCTGAATTCACACAGCTCAATTCTGTGACTTCACAAAATTCCATTCTGACTTCACACACTTCCATTGTATGAATTCACACACCTCCATTCTATGACTTCACAAACCTCCATTCTGTGACTTCACACACCTCATTTCTGAGTTCACACACTTCCATTCTATGACTTCACACACTTCCTTTCTATGACTTCACACGCCTCCATTCTCTGACTTCACACACCTCCAATCTGAGTTCACAGACCTCTATTCTGTGATTTCACACACCTCCATTCTGTGACTTCACACACCTCCATTCTGTGACTTCACGCACTTCCATTCTATCACTTCACACACCTTTATTCTATGATTTCACACACCTCCATTCTGTGACTTCATAAACCTCCATTCTATGACCTCACACAAACTCATTCTATGATTTCACACACCTCCATTCTATGACTTCACACATCCATTTTGACTTCACACACCTCCAATATATGACTTCAAACACCTCAATTCTGTGACTTCACACACCTCCATTCTATGACTTCAAACCGTCCATTCTGTGACTTCACACACCTCCATTGTATGACTTCACACACTTCAATTCTATGACTTCACACACCTCCATTCTGTGACTTTACACACCTCCATTCTGAGTTCACACACCTCTATTCTGGGACTTCACACACCTCCAATCTGTGACTTCCCACACCTCCATTCTGTGACATCACACACCTCCATTCTATGACTTCACAGACCTCGAATGTGTGATTTCACTCACATGCACTCTATGACTTCACACTCCTCCTTTCTATGACTTCCCACACCTCCTTTCTATGACTTCACCCTCCTGCAATCGATGACTGCTCACCTCCATTCTGACTTCACACACCTCCATTCTGTGACTTCACACATCTTCATTCTTATTTCAGAAACATCCATTCTATGACTTCCCACACCTCCATTCTATGACTTCACAAACCTCCATTCTGTGCCTTCACACACCTCCATTCTGAGTTCACACAACTCCATTCGGTGACTTCACACACCTCCATTCTGACTTCACACACCTCCATTCTGTGACTTCACACACCCCCATTCTATGAGTTCACATACCTCCATTCTATGACTTCACACATCTTCATTCTTATTTCAGAAACATCCATTCTATGACTTCCCACACCTCCATTCTATGACTTCACACACCTTCATTCTATGATTTCACACACCTCCATTCTGTGACTTCACAAACCTCCATTCTATGACCTCACACACCCTCATTCTATGATTTCACACACCTCCATTCTATGATTTCACACATCCATTTTGACTTCACACAACTCCAATATATGACTTCAAACACCTCAATTCTGTGAGTTCACACACCTCCATACTATGACTTCAAACCGTCCATTCTGTGACTTCACACACCTCCATTCTATGACTTCAAACCGTCCATTCTTTGACTTTACACACCTCCATTCTGAGTTCACACACCTCAATTGTGGGACTTCACAAACCTCCCTTCGGTGACTTCACAATACTCCATTCTATGACTTCACACATCTACATTCTATGACTTCACACACCTCAATTCTGACTCACACAACTCCATTCTGTGACTTCAAAACTCCATTCTATGATTTCACATATCTCCATACTATGACTTCACACACCTCCATCTATGACTTCACACACCTCCATTCTGAGTTCACACACCTCCATTCTGTGACTTCATACACCTCCATTCTGACTTCACACACCTCCATTGTATGACTTCAAAAACTTCCATTGTGACGTCACACACCTCCATTCTATGAGTTCACAAACCTCCATTCTATGACTTCACACACCTCCATTCTGACTTCACACACCTCTATTCTATGACTTCGAACACCTACATTCTGACTTCACACACCTCCATTCTATGACTTCACAGACCTCGAATCTTTGACTTCACTCACCTCCACTCTATGACTTCACACTTCTCCATTCTATGACTTCCCACACCTAATTTCTGTGACTTCACCCACCTCCATTCAATGACTTCACACCTCCATTCTGACTACACACACCTCCATTCTATGACTTCACACACCTCCATTCTGACTTCACACACCTCCATTCTGTGACTTCACACACCTCATTCTATGATTTCACACACCTCCATTCTGTGACTTCACAAACCTCCATTCTATGACTTCACCCACCTCCATTCTATGACTTCACACATCCATTTTGAATTCACACCCCTCCAATATATGACTTCAAACACCTCAATTCTGTAACTTCACACACCTCCATTCTATGACTTCATATCGTCCATTCTGTGACTTCACACACCTCCATTCTATGACTTCACACACTTCCATTCTATGACTTCACACACCTCCATTCTGTGACTTTACACACCTCCATTCTGAGTTCACACACCTCCTTTCTGTGACGTCACTCACCTCCATTCTGTGACTTTCCACAACTCCATTCTGTGACTTCACACACCTCCATTCTGTGACTTCACACACCTCTATTCTGACTTCACACACCTCCATTCTATGACTTCATACACCTCCATTCTGACTTCACACACCTCCATTCTATGACTTCTCAAACCTCTATTCTGACTTCACACACCTCCATTCTGTGACTTCACACACCTCCATTCAATTACTTCACACACCTACATTCTTTGACTTCACACACCTCCAATCTGACATCACACACCTCCATTCTATGATTTCACAGACCTCGAATCTGTGACTTCACTCACCTGCACTCTATGACTTCACACTCCTCCAATCTATGACTACACACATTTATTCTGACTTCACACACCTCCATACTGTGACTTCACACACCTCCATTCTATGACTTCACACACCTCCATTCTATGACTTCACACACCTCCATTCTATGTCTTCACACACCTCCATTCTTTGACTTCATACACCTAAATTCTGAGTTGACACACCTCCGTTATTTGACTTCACACACTTCCATTCTGACTTCACACAGCTCCATTCTATGACTTCACACATCTCCATTCTTTGACCTCACACACCTACATTCTATGACTACACACACCTTCATTCTTTCTTTACAAACATCCATTCTAAAACTTCACACACCTCAATTCTATGACTTTACACACCTCCATTCTGTCACTTCACATACCTCCATTCTATGACTTCACACACTTCCATTGTGACGTAACACACCTCCGTTCTAAGAGTTCACACACCTCCATTCTGACTTCACACACCTCCGTTCTATGACTTCACACACCTCCATTCTGAATTCACACAGCTCCATTTGTGACTTCACACAGCTCCATCTATGACTTCACACACCTTCATTCTGACTTCACACACCTCTATTGTATGATTTCGCACACCTCCATTCTGACATCACACACCTCCATTCTATGAATTCACAGACCTCGAATCTGTGACTTCACTCACCTGCACTCTCTGACTTCACACTCCTCCATTCTATGACTTTCCACACCTCCTTTCTATGACTTCACCCACCTCCAATCTATGACTACACACATCCATTCTGACTTCACACACCTCCATTCTGTGACTTCACACACCTCCATTATATGACTTCACACACCTTCATTTTTACTGTAGAAACATCCATTCTATGAGTTCACACACCTCCATTCTATGACTTCACAAACTTCCATTCTGTGACTTCACACATGCATTTTGACTTCACACACCTCCAATATATGACTTCAAACACCTCAATTCTGTGACTTCACACACCTCCATTCTATGACTTCATACGGTCCATTCTGTGACTTCACACAGCTCCATTCTATGACTTCACACACTTCCACTCTATGACTTCACACACCTCCATTCTGTGACTTTACACACCTCCATTCTGAGTTCACACACCTCCTTTCTGTGACGTAACTCACCTCCATTCTGTGACTTCCTACACCTCCATTCTGTGACTTCGCAGACCTCCATTCTATGACTTCACACACCTCTATTCTGACTTCACACACTTCCATTCTATGACTTCGCACACCTCTATTCTGACTTCACACACCTCCATTCTGTGACATCACACACCTCCATTCTATGACTTCACACACCAATATTCTGACTTCACACACTTCCATTCTATGACTTCGCACACCTCTATTCTGACTTCACACACCTCCATTCTGTGACTTCACACACCTCCATTCAATGACTTCACACACCTACATTCTTTGACTTCACACACCTCCAATCTGACATCACACCCCTCCATTCTATGATTTCACAGACCTCCATTCTGTAACTTTACACACCTCCAATCTGACTTCACACACTTCCATTCTATGACTTCACACACCTCCATTCTGTGACTTTACACACCTCCATTCTGAGTTCACACACCTCCTTTCTGTGACTTCACTCACCTGCACTCTATGACTTCACACTACTCCATTCTATGACTTCCCACACATCCTTTCTATGACTTCACCCACCTCCAATCTGTGACTACACACCTCCATTTTGACTTCACACACCTCCATTCTGTGGCTTCAAACACCTCAATTCTATGACTTCACACACCTCCATTCTATGACTTCACAAACCTTCATTCTTACTTCAGAAACATCCATTCTATGACTTCACACACCTCCATTCTAGGACTTCACACACTTCCATTCTGTGACTTCACACACCTCCATTCTGACTTCACACACCTCCATTCTATGACTTCACACACCTCCATTCTGAATTCACACAGCTCAATTCTGTGACTTCACAAAATTCCATTCTGACTTCACACACTACATTGTATGAATTCACACACCTCCATTCTATGACTTCACAAACCTCCATTCTGTGACTTCACACACCTCATTTCTGACTTCACACACTTCCATTCTATGACTTCACACACTTCCTTTCTATGACTTCACACGCCTCCATTCTGTGACTTCACACACCTCCATTCTGTGACTTCACACACTTCCATTCTATCACGTCACACACCTTTATTCTATGATTTCACACACCTCCATTCTGTGACTTCATAAACCTCCATTCTATGACCTCACACAAACTCATTCTATGATTTCACACACCTCCATTCTATGACTTCACACATCCATTTTGACTTCACACACCTCCAATATATGACTTCCAACACCTCAATTCTGTGACTTCACACACCTCCATTCTATGACTTCAAACCGTCCATTCTGTTACTTCACACACCTCCATTGTATGACTTCACACACTTCAATTCTATGACTTCACACACCTCCATTCTGTGACTTTACACACCTCCATTCTGAGTTCACACACCTCTATTCTGGGACTTCACACACCTCCAATCTGTGACTTCCCACACCTCCATTCTGTGACATCACACACCTCCATTCTATGACTTCACAGACCTCGAATGTGTGATTTCACTCACATGCACTCTATGACTTCACACTCCTCCTTTCTATGACTTCCCACACCTCCTTTCTATGACTTCACCCTCCTGCAATCGATGACTACTCACCTCCATTCTGACTTCACACACCTCCATTCTGTGACTTCACACACCCCCATTCTATGAGTTCACATACCTCCATTCTATGACTTCACACATCTTCATTCTTATTTCAGAAACATCCATTCTATGACTTCCCACACCTCCATTCTATGACTTCACAAACCTCCATTCTGTGACTTCACACACCTCCATTCTGAGTTCACACAACTCCATTCGGTGACTTCACACACCTCCATTCTGACTTCACACACCTTCATTCTGTGACTTCTCACACCTCGAATCTGTGACTTCACACACCTCCAATATGTGACTTCACACACTTCCGTTCTATGATTCAAACACCTCCATTCTATGACTTCACACATCCATTTTGATTTCACACACCTCCAATATATGACTTCAAACACCTCCATTCTGTGACTTCACACACCTCCATTCTATGACTTCATACCGTCCATTCTGTGACTTCACACACCTCCATTCTATGACTTCACACACTTCCATTCTATGACTTCTCACACCTCCATTCTGTGACTTTACACACCTCCATTCTGGGTTCACACACCTCTATTCTCTGACATCACACTCCTGCAATCTGTGACTTCCCACACCTCCATTCTTTGACTTCACACACCTCCATTCTATGACTTCACACACCTTCATTCTTTCTTCACAAACACCCATTCTATGACTTCACACACCTCCATTCTATGACTTCACACACCTCCATTCTGTGACTTCACTCACCTCCATTCTATGACTTCACACACCTCCATTGTGACTACACCCACCTCCATTCTATGAGTTCACACACCTCCATTCTGACTTCACACACCTCCATTCTATGACTTCACACAGCTCCTTTCTGAATTCACACAGCTGAATTCTGTGACTTCACAAAATTCCATTCTGACTTCACACACCTCCATTGTATGTATTCACACACCTCCATTCTGTGACTTCGCACACTTCCATTGTGACGTCACACACCTCCATTCTATGAGTTCACACACCTCCATTCTATGACTTCCCACACCTCCATTCTCACTTCACAAACCTCTATTCTATGAATTCGCACACCTCCATTCTGACATCACAGACCTCCAATCTATGACTTCACAGACCTCCATTCTGTGACTTCACTCACCTCCACTCTATGACTTCACACTACTCCATTCTATGGCTTCCCACACCTTCTTTCTATGACTTTACCCACCTTCATTCTATGACTTCACACCTCCATTCTGACTTCACACATTTCCATTCAGTGACTTCACACACCTCCATTCAATGACTTCACCCACCTCCATTCTATGACTTCACACATCCATTTTGAATTCACACCCCTCCAATATATGACTTCAAACACCTCAATTCTGTAACTTCACACACCTCCATTCTATGACTTCGTATCGTCCATTCTGTGACTTCACACACCTCCATTCTATGACTTCACACACTTCCATTCTATGACTTCACACACCTACTTTCTGTGACTTTACACACCTCCATTCTGAGTTCACACACCTCCTTTCTGTGACGTCACTCACCTCCATTCTGTGACTTCCCACACCTCCATTCTGTGACTTCACACACCTCCATTCTGTGACTTCACACACCTCTATTCTGACTTCACACACCTCCATTCTATGACTTCATACACCTCCATTCTGACTTCACACACCTCCATTCTATGACTTCTCAAACCTCTATTCTGACTTCACACACCTCCATTCTGTGACTTCACACACCTCCATTCAATTACTTCACACACCTACATTCTTTGACTTCACACACCTCCAATCTGACATCACACACCTCCATTCTATGATTTCACAGACCTCGAATCTGTGACTTCACTCACCTGCACTCTATGACTTCACACTCCTCCAATCTATGACTACACACATTTATTCTGACTTCACACACCTCCATACTGTGACTTCACACACCTCCATTCTATGACTTCACACACCTCCATTCTATGACTTCACACACCTCCATTCTATGACTTCACACACCTCCATTCTTTGACTTCATACACCTAAATTCTGAGTTGACACACCTCCATTATTTGACTTCACACACCTCCATTCTGACTTCACACAGCTCCATTCTATGACTTCACACATCTCCATTCTTTGACGTCACACACCTACATTCTATGACTTCACACACCTTCATTCTTACTTTACAAACATCCATTCTAAAACTTCACACACCTCAATTCTATGACTTTACACACCTCCATTCTGTCACTTCACATACCTCCATTCTATGACTTCACACACTTCCATTGTGACGTCACACATCTCCGTTCTAAGAGTTCACGCACCTCCATTCTGACTTGACACAACTCCGTTCTATGACTTCACACAATTCCATTCTGAATTCACACAGCTCCATTTGTGACTTCACACAGCTCCATCTATGACTTCACGCACTTCCATTCTGACTTCACACACCTCTATTGTATGACTTCGCACACCTCCATTCTGACATCACACACCTCCATTCTATGAATTCACAGACCTCGAATCTGTGACTTCACTCACCTGCACTCTCTGACTTCACACTCCTCCATTCTATGACTTTCCACACCTCCTTTCTATGACTTCACCCACCTCCAATCTATGACTACACACCTCCATTCTGACTTCACACACCTCCATTCTGTGACTTCACACACCTCCATTATATGACTTCACACACCTTCATTTTTACTTCAGAAATATCCATTCTATGAGTTCACACACCTCCATTCTATGACTTCACAAACTTCCATTCTGTGACTTCACACATGCATTTTGAATTCACACACCTCCAATATATGACTTCAAACACCTCAATTCTGTGACTTCACACACCTACATTCTATGACTTCATACTGTCCATTCTGTGACTTCACACAGCTCCATTTATGACATCACACACTTCCACTCTATGACTTCACACACCTCCATTCTGTGACTTTACACACCTCCATTCTGAGTTCACACACCTCCTTTCTTTGTCGTAACTCACCACCATTCTGTGACTTCCTACACCTCCATTCTGTGACTTCACAGACCTCCATTCTATGACTTCACACACCTCTATTCTGACTTCACACACTTCCATTCTATGACTTCGCACACCTCTATTCTGACTTCACACACCTCCATTCTGTGACTTCACACACCTCCATTCAATGACTTCACACACCTACATTCTTTGACTTCACACACCTCCAATCTGACTCACACACCTCCATTCTATGATTTCACAGACCTCCATTCTGTAACTTTACACACCTGCAATCTGACTTTACACACCTCCATTCTATGACTTCACACACCTCCATTCTGACTTCACACACCTCCATTCTGTGACTTCACACACCTCTTTCTATGATTTCACACACCTCCATTCTGTGACTTCACAAACCTCCATTCTATGACTTCACCACCTCCATTCTATGACTTCACACACCTCCATTCTATGACTTCACACACCTCCATTCTATGAATTCACACACCTACATTGTGACTTCACACACCTCCATTCTATGAGTTCACACACCTGCATTGTGACTTCACACACCTACATTCTATGACTTCACACACCTCCATTCTGACCTCACACACCTCCATTCTGACTTCACACACCTAAATTCTGTGACTTCACACACGTCCATTCTATGATTTCACACACCTCCATTCTATGGCTTCACTCACCTCCATTATATGCCTTCACACACCTCCTTTCTGAGTTGACACACCTCCATTCTATGACTTCACACACCTCAAATCTGAATTCACACACCTCCATTCAATGACTTCACCCACCTCCATTCTATGACCTCACACACCTTAATTCTCCGACTTCACATTCCTCTGATTTGATTTCTCATACCTCCATTCTATGACTTCACAAACCTCCCTTCGTTGACTTCACCATACTCCATTCTATGACTTTACACATCTACATTCTATGACTTCACACACCTCAATTCTGACTCACACAACTCCATTCTGTGACTTCACAAAAGTCCATTCTATGATTTCACATAACTCCATAATATGACTTCACACACCTCCATCTATGACTTCACACACCTCCATTCTGAGTTCACACACCTCCATTCTGTGACTTCACACACCTCCATTCTGACTTCACACACCTCCATTGTATGACTTCACACACCTCCATTCTGTGACTTCACACACCTCCATTCTATGACTTCACAAACTGCCATTGTGACGTCACAAACCTCCATTCTTTGAGTTCACACACCTCCATCCTATGACTTCACACACCTCCATTCTGACTTCACACACCTCTATTCTATGACTTTGAACACCTACATTCTCACTTCACACACCTCCACTCTATGACTTCACACTTCTCCATTCTATGACTTCCCACACCTAAGTTCTATGACTTCACCCACCTCCATTCTATGACTTCACACCTCCATTCTGACTTCACACACCTCCATTCTATGACTTCACACACCTCCATTCTGACTTCACACACCTCCATTCTGTGACTTCACACACCTCCATTCTATGATTTCACACACCTCCCTTCTGTGACGTCACACACCTCCATTCTATGACTTCACACACCTCCATTCTGTGACTTCACACACCTCCATTATGAGTTCACACATCTCCATTCTGTTACTTCTCACACCTCGATTCTCTGACTTCACACACCTCCAATCTGTGACTTCACACACTTCCATTCTATGACTTCACACACCTCCATTCTATGACTTCACACACCTCCATTCTGTGACTTCACACACCTCCATTCTATGACCTCACACACCCTCATTCTATGATTTCACACACCTGCATTCTATGACTTCACACATCCATGTTGATTTCACACACCTCCAATATATGACTTAAAACACCTCAATTCTGTGACTTCACACACCTCCATTCTATGACTTAATACCGTCCATTCTGTGACTTCACACACCTCCATTCTATGACTTCACACACTTCTATTCCATGACTTCACACACCTCCATTCTGTGACTTTACACACCTCCATTCTGGGTTCACACGCCTCCATTCTGTGACTTCACACTCCTGCAATTTGTGACTTCCCACACCTCCATTCTGTGACTTCACACACGTCCATTCTATGACTTCACACACCTTCATTCTTACTTCACAAACACCAATTCTATGACTTCACACACCTCCATTCTATGACTTCACACACCTCCATTCTGTGACTTCACACACCTCCATTCTATGACTTCACACACCACCATTCTGACTTCACACACCTCCATTCTATGACTTCACACACCTCCATTCTGAATTCACACAGCTCAATTCTGTGACTTCACAAAATTACATTTTGACTTCCCACACATCCATTGTATGAATTCACACAACTCCATTCTGTGACTTCACACACTTCAATTGTGACGTCACACACCAACATTCTATGAGTTCACACACCTCCATTCTGACTTCACAAACCTCTATTCTATGACTTCGCACACCTCCATTCTGACATCACACACCTCCAATCTATGACTTCATAGACCTCGAATCTGTGACTTCACTCACCTCCACTCTATGACTTCACACTACTCCATTCTATGACTTCCCACACCTCCTTTATATGACTTCACCAACCATCATTCTGTGACTTCACACCTCCATTCTGACTTCACACACTTCCATTCAGTGACTTCACACACCTCCATTCAATGACTTCACACACCTCCATTCTATGATTTCACACACCTTCATTCTTACTTCAGAAACATCCATTCTATGACCTCACACACCTCCATCTATGACTTCACAAACCTCCATTCTGTGACTTCACACACCTCCATACTGAGTTCACAAAAATCTATTCGGTGACTTAACACACTTCCATTCTGACTTCACACACGTCCATTCTATGACTTCACACACTTCCAATCTATGACTTCACACACCTCCATTCTGTGACTTCACACACCTCCATTCTGAGTTCACACACCTCCATTCTGTGACTTCACAAAACTCCATTCTATGATTTCACATATCTCCATACTATGACTTTACACACCTCCACCTATGACTTCACACACCTCCATTCTGAGTTCACACACCTCCGTTCTGTGACTTCACACAACTCCATTCTGACTTCACACACCTCCATTGTATGACTTCACACACCTCCATTCTGTGACTTCACACACCTCCATTCTATGACTTCACAAACTTCCATTGTGACGTCACACACCTCCATTCTATGAGTTCACACACCTCCATTCTATGACTTCACCCACCTCCATTCTATGACTTCACACACCTCCATTCTCCGACTTCACACCCCTCTAATTTGATTTCTCACACCTCCGTTCTATGACTTCACACACCTCCCTTCGGTGACTTCACAATACTCCATTCTATGACTTCACACATCTACATTCCATGACTTCACACACATCAATTCTGACTCACACAACTCCATTCTGTGACTTCACAAAACTCCATTCTATGATTTCACATATCTCCATACTATGACTTCACACACCTCCATCTATGACTTCACACACCTCCATTCTGTGACTTCACACACCTCCATTCTGTGACTTCACACACCTCCATTCTATGACTTCACACACCTCCTTTCTATGAATTCACCCACCTCCAGTCTATGACTACACACCTTCATTCTGACTTCACACACCTCCATTCTGTGACTTCACACACCTAAATTCTATAATTTCCCACAGCTCCATTCTGTGACTTCACACACCACCATTCTATGACTCCACACACCTCCATTCTTTGACTTCACACAACTAAATTCTGAGTTGACACACCTCCATTCTGTGACTTCACACACCTCCATTCTGTCTTCACACACCGCCATTCTATGACTTCGAACACCTACATTCTGACTTCACACAACTCCATTCTATGACTTTAAGCCCGTCCATTCAGCGACTTCACACACCTCCATTCTATGACTTCACCCACCTCCATTCTATGACTTCAACCATCTCCATTCTATGACTTCACACACCTCCATTCTCCGACTTCACACCCCTCTAATTTGATTTATCATTCCTCCATTCTATGACTTCACAAACCTCACTTCGGTGACTTCACAATACTCCCTTCTATGACTTCACACATCTACATTCTATACTTCACACACTTCAATTCTGACTCACACAACTCCATTCTGTGACTTCACAAAACTCCATTCTATGATTTCACATATCTCCATACTATGACTTTACACACCTCCACCTATGACTTCACACACCTCCATTCTGAGTTCACACACCTCCATTCTGTGACTTCACCCACCTCCATTCTGACTTCACACACCTCCATTGTATGACTTCACACACCTCCATTCTGTAACTTCACACACCTCCATTCTATGACTTCACAAACTTCCATTGTGACGTCACACACCTCCATTCTATGAGTTCACACACCTCCATTCTATGACTTCACTCACCTCCATTCTATGACTTCACACACCTCCTTTCTGAGTTGACACACCTCCATTCTATGACTTCACACACCTCCATTCTGACCTCACACACCTCCATTCTGACTTCACACACCTAAATTCTGTGACTTCACACACGTCCATTCTATGATTTCACACACCTCCATTCTATGGCTTCACTCACCTCCATTATATGCCTTCACACACCTCCTTTCTGAGTTGACACACCTCCATTCTATGACTTCACACACCTCAAATCTGAATTCACACACCTCCATTCAATGACTTCACCCACCTCCATTCTATGACCTCACACACCTTAATTCTCCGACTTCACATTCCTCTGATTTGATTTCTCATACCTCCATTCTATGACTTCACAAACCTCCCTTCGTTGACTTCACCATACTCCATTCTATGACTTTACACATCTACATTCTATGACTTCACACACCTCAATTCTGACTCACACAACTCCATTCTGTGACTTCACAAAAGTCCATTCTATGATTTCACATAACTCCATAATATGACTTCACACACCTCCATCTATGACTTCACACACCTCCATTCTGAGTTCACACACCTCCATTCTGTGACTTCACACACCTCCATTCTGACTTCACACACCTCCATTGTATGACTTCACACACCTCCATTCTGTGACTTCACACACCTCCATTCTATGACTTCACAAACTGCCATTGTGACGTCACAAACCTCCATTCTTTGAGTTCACACACCTCCATCCTATGACTTCACACACCTCCATTCTGACTTCACACACCTCTATTCTATGACTTTGAACACCTACATTCTCACTTCACACACCTCCACTCTATGACTTCACACTTCTCCATTCTATGACTTCCCACACCTAAGTTCTATGACTTCACCCACCTCCATTCTATGACTTCACACCTCCATTCTGACTTCACACACCTCCATTCTATGACTTCACACACCTCCATTCTGACTTCACACACCTCCATTCTGTGACTTCACACACCTCCATTCTATGATTTCACACACCTCCCTTCTGTGACGTCACACACCTCCATTCTATGACTTCACACACCTCCATTCTGTGACTTCACACACCTCCATTATGAGTTCACACATCTCCATTCTGTTACTTCTCACACCTCGATTCTCTGACTTCACACACCTCCAATCTGTGACTTCACACACTTCCATTCTATGACTTCACACACCTCCATTCTATGACTTCACACACCTCCATTCTGTGACTTCACACACCTCCATTCTATGACCTCACACACCCTCATTCTATGATTTCACACACCTGCATTCTATGACTTCACACATCCATGTTGATTTCACACACCTCCAATATATGACTTAAAACACCTCAATTCTGTGACTTCACACACCTCCATTCTATGACTTAATACCGTCCATTCTGTGACTTCACACACCTCCATTCTATGACTTCACACACTTCTATTCCATGACTTCACACACCTCCATTCTGTGACTTTACACACCTCCATTCTGGGTTCACACGCCTCCATTCTGTGACTTCACACTCCTGCAATTTGTGACTTCCCACACCTCCATTCTGTGACTTCACACACGTCCATTCTATGACTTCACACACCTTCATTCTTACTTCACAAACACCAATTCTATGACTTCACACACCTCCATTCTATGACTTCACACACCTCCATTCTGTGACTTCACACACCTCCATTCTATGACTTCACACACCACCATTCTGACTTCACACACCTCCATTCTATGACTTCACACACCTCCATTCTGAATTCACACAGCTCAATTCTGTGACTTCACAAAATTACATTTTGACTTCCCACACATCCATTGTATGAATTCACACAACTCCATTCTGTGACTTCACACACTTCAATTGTGACGTCACACACCAACATTCTATGAGTTCACACACCTCCATTCTGACTTCACAAACCTCTATTCTATGACTTCGCACACCTCCATTCTGACATCACACACCTCCAATCTATGACTTCATAGACCTCGAATCTGTGACTTCACTCACCTCCACTCTATGACTTCACACTACTCCATTCTATGACTTCCCACACCTCCTTTATATGACTTCACCAACCATCATTCTGTGACTTCACACCTCCATTCTGACTTCACACACTTCCATTCAGTGACTTCACACACCTCCATTCAATGACTTCACACACCTCCATTCTATGATTTCACACACCTTCATTCTTACTTCAGAAACATCCATTCTATGACCTCACACACCTCCATCTATGACTTCACAAACCTCCATTCTGTGACTTCACACACCTCCATACTGAGTTCACAAAAATCTATTCGGTGACTTAACACACTTCCATTCTGACTTCACACACGTCCATTCTATGACTTCACACACTTCCAATCTATGACTTCACACACCTCCATTCTGTGACTTCACACACCTCCATTCTGAGTTCACACACCTCCATTCTGTGACTTCACAAAACTCCATTCTATGATTTCACATATCTCCATACTATGACTTTACACACCTCCACCTATGACTTCACACACCTCCATTCTGAGTTCACACACCTCCGTTCTGTGACTTCACACAACTCCATTCTGACTTCACACACCTCCATTGTATGACTTCACACACCTCCATTCTGTGACTTCACACACCTCCATTCTATGACTTCACAAACTTCCATTGTGACGTCACACACCTCCATTCTATGAGTTCACACACCTCCATTCTATGACTTCACCCACCTCCATTCTATGACTTCACACACCTCCATTCTCCGACTTCACACCCCTCTAATTTGATTTCTCACACCTCCGTTCTATGACTTCACACACCTCCCTTCGGTGACTTCACAATACTCCATTCTATGACTTCACACATCTACATTCCATGACTTCACACACATCAATTCTGACTCACACAACTCCATTCTGTGACTTCACAAAACTCCATTCTATGATTTCACATATCTCCATACTATGACTTCACACACCTCCATCTATGACTTCACACACCTCCATTCTGTGACTTCACACACCTCCATTCTGTGACTTCACACACCTCCATTCTATGACTTCACACACCTCCTTTCTATGAATTCACCCACCTCCAGTCTATGACTACACACCTTCATTCTGACTTCACACACCTCCATTCTGTGACTTCACACACCTAAATTCTATAATTTCCCACAGCTCCATTCTGTGACTTCACACACCACCATTCTATGACTCCACACACCTCCATTCTTTGACTTCACACAACTAAATTCTGAGTTGACACACCTCCATTCTGTGACTTCACACACCTCCATTCTGTCTTCACACACCGCCATTCTATGACTTCGAACACCTACATTCTGACTTCACACAACTCCATTCTATGACTTTAAGCCCGTCCATTCAGCGACTTCACACACCTCCATTCTATGACTTCACCCACCTCCATTCTATGACTTCAACCATCTCCATTCTATGACTTCACACACCTCCATTCTCCGACTTCACACCCCTCTAATTTGATTTATCATTCCTCCATTCTATGACTTCACAAACCTCACTTCGGTGACTTCAAATACTCCCTTCTATGACTTCACACATCTACAGTCTATACTTCACACACTTCAATTCTGACTCACACAACTCCATTCTGTGACTTCACAAAACTCCATTCTATGATTTCACATATCTCCATACTATGACTTTACACACCTCCACCTATGACTTCACACACCTCCATTCTGAGTTCACACACCTCCATTCTGTGACTTCACCCACCTCCATTCTGACTTCACACACCTCCATTGTATGACTTCACACACCTCCATTCTGTAACTTCACACACCTCCATTCTATGACTTCACAAACTTCCATTGTGACGTCACACACCTCCATTCTATGAGTTCACACACCTCCATTCTATGACTTCACTCACCTCCATTCTATGACTTCACACACCTCCTTTCTGAGTTGACACACCTCCATTCTATGACTTCACACACCTCCAATCTGAATACACACCTTCATTCTATGACTTCACCCACCTCCATTCTATGACTTCACACACCTCCATTCTCGAACTTCACACCCCTCTAATTTGATTTCTCATACCTCCATTCTATGACTTCACAAACCTCCCTTCGGTGACTTCACAATACTCCATTCTATGACTTCACACATCTACATTCCATGACTTCACACACCTCAATTCTGACTCACACAACTCCATTCTGTGACTTCACAAAACTCCATTCTATGATTTCACATATCTCCATACTATGACTTCACACACCTCCATCTATGACTTCACACACCTCCATTCTGTGACTTCACACACCTCCATTCTGTGACTTCACACACCTCCATTCTATGACTTCCCACACCTTCTTTCTATGAATTCACCCACCTCCAATCTATGACTACACACCTTCATTCTGACTTCACACACCTCCATTCTGTGACTTCACACACCTCCATTCTATAACTTCACACAGCTCCATTCTACGACTACACACACCACCATTCTATGACTCCACACACCTCCATTCTTTGACTTCACAAACTTCCATTGTGACGTCACACACCTCCATTCTATGAGTTCACACACCTCCATTCTATGACTTCACTCACCTCCATTCTATGACTTCACACACCTCCTTTCTGAGTTGACACACCTCCATTCTATGACTTCACACACCTCCATTCTGACCTCACACACCTCCATTCTGACTTCACACACCTAAATTCTGTGACTTCACACACGTCCATTCTATGATTTCACACACCTCCATTCTATGGCTTCACTCACCTCCATTATATGCCTTCACACACCTCCTTTCTGAGTTGACACACCTCCATTCTATGACTTCACACACCTCAAATCTGAATTCACACACCTCCATTCAATGACTTCACCCACCTCCATTCTATGACCTCACACACCTTAATTCTCCGACTTCACATTCCTCTGATTTGATTTCTCATACCTCCATTCTATGACTTCACAAACCTCCCTTCGTTGACTTCACCATACTCCATTCTATGACTTTACACATCTACATTCTATGACTTCACACACCTCAATTCTGACTCACACAACTCCATTCTGTGACTTCACAAAAGTCCATTCTATGATTTCACATAACTCCATAATATGACTTCACACACCTCCATCTATGACTTCACACACCTCCATTCTGAGTTCACACACCTCCATTCTGTGACTTCACACACCTCCATTCTGACTTCACACACCTCCATTGTATGACTTCACACACCTCCATTCTGTGACTTCACACACCTCCATTCTATGACTTCACAAACTGCCATTGTGACGTCACAAACCTCCATTCTTTGAGTTCACACACCTCCATCCTATGACTTCACACACCTCCATTCTGACTTCACACACCTCTATTCTATGACTTTGAACACCTACATTCTCACTTCACACACCTCCACTCTATGACTTCACACTTCTCCATTCTATGACTTCCCACACCTAAGTTCTATGACTTCACCCACCTCCATTCTATGACTTCACACCTCCATTCTGACTTCACACACCTCCATTCTATGACTTCACACACCTCCATTCTGACTTCACACACCTCCATTCTGTGACTTCACACACCTCCATTCTATGATTTCACACACCTCCCTTCTGTGACGTCACACACCTCCATTCTATGACTTCACACACCTCCATTCTGTGACTTCACACACCTCCATTATGAGTTCACACATCTCCATTCTGTTACTTCTCACACCTCGATTCTCTGACTTCACACACCTCCAATCTGTGACTTCACACACTTCCATTCTATGACTTCACACACCTCCATTCTATGACTTCACACACCTCCATTCTGTGACTTCACACACCTCCATTCTATGACCTCACACACCCTCATTCTATGATTTCACACACCTGCATTCTATGACTTCACACATCCATGTTGATTTCACACACCTCCAATATATGACTTAAAACACCTCAATTCTGTGACTTCACACACCTCCATTCTATGACTTAATACCGTCCATTCTATGACTTCACACACTTCTATTCCATGACTTCACACACCTCCATTCTGTGACTTTACACACCTCCATTCTGGGTTCACACGCCTCCATTCTGTGACTTCACACTCCTGCAATTTGTGACTTCCCACACCTCCATTCTGTGACTTCACACACGTCCATTCTATGACTTCACACACCTTCATTCTTACTTCACAAACACCAATTCTATGACTTCACACACCTCCATTCTATGACTTCACACACCTCCATTCTGTGACTTCACACACCTCCATTCTATGACTTCACACACCACCATTCTGACTTCACACACCTCCATTCTATGACTTCACACACCTCCATTCTGAATTCACACAGCTCAATTCTGTGACTTCACAAAATTACATTTTGACTTCCCACACATCCATTGTATGAATTCACACAACTCCATTCTGTGACTTCACACACTTCAATTGTGACGTCACACACCAACATTCTATGAGTTCACACACCTCCATTCTGACTTCACAAACCTCTATTCTATGACTTCGCACACCTCCATTCTGACATCACACACCTCCAATCTATGACTTCATAGACCTCGAATCTGTGACTTCACTCACCTCCACTCTATGACTTCACACTACTCCATTCTATGACTTCCCACACTATGACTTCACCAACCATCATTCTGTGACTTCACACCTCCATTCTGACTTCACACACTTCCATTCAGTGACTTCACACACCTCCATTCAATGACTTCACACACCTCCATTCTATGATTTCACACACCTTCATTCTTACTTCAGAAACATCCATTCTATGACCTCACACACCTCCATCTATGACTTCACAAACCTCCATTCTGTGACTTCACACACCTCCATACTGAGTTCACAAAAATCTATTCGGTGACTTAACACACTTCCATTCTGACTTCACACACGTCCATTCTATGACTTCACACACTTCCAATCTATGACTTCACACACCTCCATTCTGTGACTTCACACACCTCCATTCTGAGTTCACACACCTCCATTCTGTGACTTCACAAAACTCCATTCTATGATTTCACATATCTCCATACTATGACTTTACACACCTCCACCTATGACTTCACACACCTCCATTCTGAGTTCACACACCTCCGTTCTGTGACTTCACACAACTCCATTCTGACTTCACACACCTCCATTGTATGACTTCACACACCTCCATTCTGTGACTTCACACACCTCCATTCTATGACTTCACAAACTTCCATTGTGACGTCACACACCTCCATTCTATGAGTTCACACACCTCCATTCTATGACTTCACCCACCTCCATTCTATGACTTCACACACCTCCATTCTCCGACTTCACACCCCTCTAATTTGATTTCTCACACCTCCGTTCTATGACTTCACACACCTCCCTTCGGTGACTTCACAATACTCCATTCTATGACTTCACACATCTACATTCCATGACTTCACACACATCAATTCTGACTCACACAACTCCATTCTGTGACTTCACAAAACTCCATTCTATGATTTCACATATCTCCATACTATGACTTCACACACCTCCATCTATGACTTCACACACCTCCATTCTGTGACTTCACACACCTCCATTCTATGACTTCACACACCTCCTTTCTATGAATTCACCCACCTCCAGTCTATGACTACACACCTTCATTCTGACTTCACACACCTCCATTCTGTGACTTCACAAACCTAAATTCTATAATTTCCCACAGCTCCATTCTGTGACTTCACACACCACCATTCTATGACTCCACACACCTCCATTCTTTGACTTCACACAACTAAATTCTGAGTTGACACACCTCCATTCTGTGACTTCACACACCTCCATTCTGTCTTCACACACCGCCATTCTATGACTTCGAACACCTACATTCTGACTTCACACAACTCCATTCTATGACTTTAAGCCCGTCCATTCAGCGACTTCACACACCTCCATTCTATGACTTCACCCACCTCCATTCTATGACTTCAACCATCTCCATTCTATGACTTCACACACCTCCATTCTCCGACTTCACACCCCTCTAATTTGATTTATCATTCCTCCATTCTATGACTTCACAAACCTCACTTCGGTGACTTCACAATACTCCCTTCTATGACTTCACACATCTACATTCTATACTTCACACACTTCAATTCTGACTCACACAACTCCATTCTGTGACTTCACAAAACTCCATTCTATGATTTCACATATCTCCATACTATGACTTTACACACCTCCACCTATGACTTCACACACCTCCATTCTGAGTTCACACACCTCCATTCTGTGACTTCACCCACCTCCATTCTGACTTCACACACCTCCATTGTATGACTTCACACACCTCCATTCTGTAACTTCACACACCTCCATTCTATGACTTCACAAACTTCCATTGTGACGTCACACACCTCCATTCTATGAGTTCACACACCTCCATTCTATGACTTCACTCACCTCCATTCTATGACTTCACACACCTCCTTTCTGAGTTGACACACCTCCATTCTATGACTTCACACACCTCCAATCTGAATACACACCTTCATTCTATGACTTCACCCACCTCCATTCTATGACTTCACACACCTCCATTCTCGAACTTCACACCCCTCTAATTTGATTTCTCATACCTCCATTCTATGACTTCACAAACCTCCCTTCGGTGACTTCACAATACTCCATTCTATGACTTCACACATCTACATTCCATGACTTCACACACCTCAATTCTGACTCACACAACTCCATTCTGTGACTTCACAAAACTCCATTCTATGATTTCACATATCTCCATACTATGACTTCACACACCTCCATCTATGACTTCACACACCTCCATTCTGTGACTTCACACACCTCCATTCTGTGACTTCACACACCTCCATTCTATGACTTCCCACACCTTCTTTCTATGAATTCACCCACCTCCAATCTATGACTACACACCTTCATTCTGACTTCACACACCTCCATTCTGTGACTTCACACACCTCCATTCTATAACTTCACACAGCTCCATTCTACGACTACACACACCACCATTCTATGACTCCACACACCTCCATTCTTTGACTTCACACACCTAAATTCTGAGTTGACACACCTCCATTCTGTGACTTCACACACCTCCATTCTGACTTCACACACCTCCATTCTATGACTTCACACACCTCCATTCTTTGACATCACAGACCTCCATTCTATGACTTCACATACCTTCATTCTTACTTTACAAACATCCATTCTATAACTTCACCCATCTCCATTCCATGACTTTACACACCTCCATTCTGTGACTTCACATACCTCCATTCTATGACTTCACAAACCTCCATTCTGTGACTTCACACATGCATTTTGACTTCACACACCTCCAATATATGACTTCAAACACATGAATTCTGTGACTTCACACAGCTCCATTCTATGACTTCACACACTTCCATTCTATGACTTCAAACACCTCCATTCTGTGCCTTTACACACCTCCATTCTGAGTTCACACACCTCCATTCTGTGACGTCACACACCTCTATTCTGTCACTTCCCACACCTCCATTCTGTGACTTCACACACCTCCATTCTATGACTTCACACACCTCTATTCTGACTTCACACACCTCCATTCTATGACTTCATACACCTGCATTCTGACTTCACACACCTCCATTCTATGACTTCGCACACCTCGCTTCTGATTTCACACACCTCCATTCTGTGACTTCACACACCTCCATTCAATGACTTCACACACCTACATTTTTGACTTCACACACCTCCAATCTGACATCACACACCTCCATTCTATGATTTCACAGACCTCGAATCTGTGACTTCACTCACCTGCACTCTATGACTACCCACACCTCTTTCTATCACTTCACCCACCTCCAATCTATGACTACACACCTTCATTCTGACTTCACACACCTCCATTCTGTGACTTCACACACCTCCATTCTATGACTTCACACACCTTCATTCTATGATTTCACACACCTCCATTCTGTGACTTCACAAACCTCCATTCTATGACCTCACACACTTCCATTCTATGACTTCACACACCTTCATTCTTTGATTTCACACATCTCCATTCTGTGACTTCACACACCTCCATTCTGTGACTTCACACACTTCCATTCTATGACTTCATACACCTTCATTCTATGATTTCACACACCTCCATTCTGTGACTTCACAAACCTCCTTTCTATGACCTCACACACCCTCATTCTATGATTTCACACACCTCCATTCTATGACTTCACACATCCATTTTGACTTCACACACCTCCAATATATGACTTCTGTGACTTCACTCACCTACATTCTATGATTTCAAACCGTCCATTCTGTGACTTCACACACCTCCATTTTATGACTTCACACACTTCCATTCTATGACTTCACACACCTCCATTCTGTGACTTTACACACCTCCATTCTGAGTTCACACACCTCAATTCTTGGACTTCACACACCTCCAATCTGTGACTTCCCCCACCTCCATTCTGTGACTTCACACACCTCCATTCTATGACTTCACACACGTCCATTCTGTGACTTCACACACCTCCATTCTATGACTTCACACACCTCCATTGTGACTACACACACTACCATTCTAGAGTTCACACACCTCCATTCTGACTTCACACAACTCCATTCTATGACTTCACACACCTCCATTCTATGACTTCACACACCTCCTGTCTATGACTTCACCCAACTCCATTCTATGACTTCACAGCTCCATTCTGACTTCACACACCTCCATTCCGTGACTTCACACACCTCCATTATATGACTTCACACACCTCCATTCTATGACTTCACACACCTCAATTCTATGCCTTCACACACCTTCATTCTTACTTCACAAACATATATTCTATGACTTCACACACCTCCATTCTTTGACTTCACACACCTCCATTCTATGTCTTCACACACCTCCATTCTTTGACTTCACACACCTAAATTCTGAGTTGACACATCTCCATTCTGTGACTTCACACACCTCCATTCTGACTTCACACATCTCCATTCTATGAGTTCACACACCTTCATTTTTACTTTACAAACATCCATTCTATAACTTCACACACCTCCATTCTATGACTTCACACACCTCCATTCAGTGACTTCACACACCTCCATTCTCTGACTTCACACCTCCATTATGTGACTTCACACACCTCCATTCTATGACTTCACACACTTCCATTGTGACGTCACACAACTCCATCTATGACTTCACACACCTCCATTCTGACTTCACACACCTCCATTCTGTTACTTCACACACCCCCAATCTATGAGTTCACATACCTCCATTCTATGACTTCACACACCTTCATTCTTACTTCAGAAACATCCATTCTATGACTTCATACACCTCCATTCTATGACTTCACAAACCTCCATTCTGTGACTTCACACACCTCCATTCTGAGTTCACACAACTCCATTCGGTGACTTCACACACCTCCATTCTATGACTTCACACACTTCCCTTCTATGACTTCATACACCTCCATTCTGTGACTTCACACACCTCCATTCTGAGTTCACAGACCTCTATTCTGTGACTTCTCACACCTCGATTCTGTGACTTCACACAGCTCCAAACTGTGACTTCACACACCTCCATTCTATGACTTCACACACCTCCATTCTGTGACTTCACACACCTCCATTCTATGACCTCACACACCCTCATTCTTTGATTTCACACACCTCCATTCTATGACTTCACACATCCATTTTGATTTTACACACCTCCAGTGTATGACTTCAAACACCTCAATTCTGTGACTTCACACACCTCCAATCTATGACTTCACACACCTCCTTTCTCAGTTGACACACCTCCATTCTATGATTCACACACCTCCAATCTGAATTCACACACCTCCATTCCATGACTTCACCCACCTCCATTCTTTGACTTCACACACCTCTATTCTCCGACTTCACACCCCCCTAACTTGATTTCTCCTACCTCCGTTCTATGACTTCACAAACCTCCCTTCGGTGACTTCACAATACTCCCTTCTATGACTTCACACATCTACATTCTATGACTTCACACACCTCAATTCTGACTCACACAACTCCATTCTGTGACTTCACAAAACTCCATTCTATGATTTCACATATCTCCATACTATGATTTCACACACCTCCATCTATGATTGCACACACCTCCATTCTGAGTTCACACACATCCATTCTGTGACTTCACACACCTCCATTCTGACTTCACACACCTCCATTCTATGACTTCGCACACCTCTCTTCTGATTTCACACACCTCCATTCTGTGACTTCACACACCTCCATTCAATGACTTCACACACCTACATTCTTTGACTTCACACACCTCCAATCTGACATCACACACCTCCATTCTATGATTTCACAGACCTCGAATCTGTGACTTCACTCACCTGCACTCTATGACTACCCACACCTCTTTCTATCACTTCACCCACCTCCAATCTATGACTGCACACCTCCATTCTGACTTCACACACCTCCATTCTGTGACTTCACACACCTCCATTCTATGACTTCACACACCTCCATTCTATGACTTCACACACCTTCATTCTTACTTCAGAAACATCCATTCTATGACTTCACACACCTCAATTCTATGGCTTCACAAACCTCCATTCTGTGACTTCACACACCTCCATTCTGACTTCACACACTTCCATTCTATGACTTCACACACTTCCATTCTATGACTTCACACACCTCCATTCTCTGATTTCACACACTTTCATTCTGAGTTCACACACCTCTATTCTGTGATTTCACACATCTCCATTCTGTGACTTCACACACCTCCATTCTGTGACTTCACACACTTCCATTCTATCACTTCACACACCTTCATTCTATGATTTCACACACCTCCATTCTGTGACTTCACAAACCTCCATTCTATGACCTCACACACCCTCATTCTATGATTTCACACACCTCCATTCTATGACTTCACACATCCATTTTGACTTCACACACCTCCAATATATGACTTCAAACACCTCAATTCTGTGGCTTCATACACCTCCATTCTATGATTTCAAACCGTCCATTGTGTGACTTCACACACCTCCATTTTATGACTTCACACACTTCCGTTCTATGACTTCACACCTCCATTCTGTGCCTTTACACACCTCCATTCTGAGTTCACACACCTCCATTCTGTGACGTCACACACCTCTATTCTGTCACTTCCCACACCTCCATTCTGTGATTTCACACACCTCTATTCTGACTTCACAAACCTCCATTCTATGACTTCATACACCTCCATTCTGACTTCACACACCTCCATTCTATGACTTCCCACACCTCTCTTCTGATTTCACACACCTAAATTCTGTGTCTTCGCACACATCCATTCAATGACTTCACACACCTACATTCTTTGACTTCACACACCTCCAATCTGACATCACACACCTCCATTCCATGATTTCACAGATCTCGAATCTGTGACTTCACTCACCTGCACTCTATGACTACCCACACCTCTTTCTATGACTTCACCCACCTCCAATCTATGACTACACACCTCCATTCTGACTTCACACACCTCCATTCTGTGACTTCACACACCTCCATTCCATGACTTCACACACCTTCATTTTTACTTCAGAAACATTCACACACCTCCATTCTATGACTTCACAAACCTCCATTCTGTGACTTCACACATGCATTTTGACTTCACACACGTCCAATATATGACTTCAAACACCTCAATTCTGTGACTTCACACAGCTCCATTCTATGACTTCATAACGTCCATTCTGTGACTTCACACAGCTCCATTCTATGACTTCACAAACTTCCATTCTATGACTTCACAAACCTCCATTCTGTGCCTTTACACACCTCCATTCTGTGTTCACAAAACTCCATTCTGTGACGTCACACACCTCTATTCTGTCACTTCCCACACCTCCATTTTGTGACTTCACACACCTCCATTCTATGACTTTAGACACTTCTATTCTAACTTCACACACCTCCATTCTATGACTTCACACACCTTCATTCTATGATTTCACACACCTCCATTCTGTGACTTCACAAACCTCCATTCTATGACCTCACACACTTCCATTCTATGACTTCACACACCTTCATTCTTTGATTTCACACATCTCCATTCTGTGACTTCACACACCTCCATTCTGTGACTTCACACACTTCCATTCTATGACTTCATACACCTTCATTCTATGATTTCACACACCTCCATTCTGTGACTTCACAAACCTCCTTTCTATGACCTCACACACCCTCATTCTATGATTTCACACACCTCCATTCTATGACTTCACACATCCATTTTGACTTCACACACCTCCAATATATGACTTCTGTGACTTCACTCACCTACATTCTATGATTTCAAACCGTCCATTCTGTGACTTCACACACCTCCATTTTATGACTTCACACACTTCCATTCTATGACTTCACACACCTCCATTCTGTGACTTTACACACCTCCATTCTGAGTTCACACACCTCAATTCTTGGACTTCACACACCTCCAATCTGTGACTTCCCCCACCTCCATTCTGTGACTTCACACACCTCCATTCTATGACTTCACACACGTCCATTCTGTGACTTCACACACCTCCATTCTATGACTTCACACACCTCCATTGTGACTACACACACTACCATTCTAGAGTTCACACACCTCCATTCTGACTTCACACAACTCCATTCTATGACTTCACACACCTCCATTCTATGACTTCACACACCTCCTGTCTATGACTTCACCCAACTCCATTCTATGACTTCAAACCTCCATTCTGACTTCACACACCTCCATTCCGTGACTTCACACACCTCCATTATATGACTTCACACACCTCCATTCTATGACTTCACACACCTCAATTCTATGCCTTCACACACCTTCATTCTTACTTCACAAACATATATTCTATGACTTCACACACCTCCATTCTTTGACTTCACACACCTCCATTCTATGTCTTCACACACCTCCATTCTTTGACTTCACACACCTAAATTCTGAGTTGACACATCTCCATTCTGTGACTTCACACACCTCCATTCTGACTTCACACATCTCCATTCTATGAGTTCACACACCTTCATTTTTACTTTACAAACATCCATTCTATAACTTCACACACCTCCATTCTATGACTTCACACACCTCCATTCAGTGACTTCACACACCTCCATTCTATGACTTCACACCTCCATTATGTGACTTCACACACCTCCATTCTATGACTTCACACACTTCCATTGTGACGTCACACAACTCCATCTATGACTTCACACACCTCCATTCTGACTTCACACACCTCCATTCTGTTACTTCACACACCCCCAATCTATGAGTTCACATACCTCCATTCTATGACTTCACACACCTTCATTCTTACTTCAGAAACATCCATTCTATGACTTCATACACCTCCATTCTATGACTTCACAAACCTCCATTCTGTGACTTCACACACCTCCATTCTGAGTTCACACAACTCCATTCGGTGACTTCACACACCTCCATTCTATGACTTCACACACTTCCATTCTATGACTTCATACACCTCCATTCTGTGACTTCACACACCTCCATTCTGAGTTCACAGACCTCTATTCTGTGACTTCTCACACCTCGATTCTGTGACTTCACACAGCTCCAAACTGTGACTTCACACACCTCCATTCTATGACTTCACACACCTCCATTCTGTGACTTCACACACCTCCATTCTATGACCTCACACACCCTCATTCTTTGATTTCACACACCTCCATTCTATGACTTCACACATCCATTTTGATTTTACACACCTCCAGTGTATGACTTCAAACACCTCAATTCTGTGACTTCACACACCTCCAATCTATGACTTCACACACCTCCTTTCTCAGTTGACACACCTCCATTCTATGATTCACACACCTCCAATCTGAATTCACACACCTCCATTCCATGACTTCACCCACCTCCATTCTTTGACTTCACACACCTCTATTCTCCGACTTCACACCCCCCTAACTTGATTTCTCCTACCTCCGTTCTATGACTTCAAAAACCTCCCTTCGGTGACTTCACAATACTCCCTTCTATGACTTCACACATCTACATTCTATGACTTCACACACCTCAATTCTGACTCACACAACTCCATTCTGTGACTTCACAAAACTCCATTCTATGATTTCACATATCTCCATACTATGATTTCACACACCTCCATCTATGATTGCACACACCTCCATTCTGAGTTCACACACATCCATTCTGTGACTTCACACACCTCCATTCTGACTTCACACACCTCCATTCTATGACTTCGCACACCTCTCTTCTGATTTCACACACCTCCATTCTGTGACTTCACACACCTCCATTCAATGACTTCACACACCTACATTCTTTGACTTCACACACCTCCAATCTGACATCACACACCTCCATTCTATGATTTCACAGACCTCGAATCTGTGACTTCACTCACCTGCACTCTATGACTACCCACACCTCTTTCTATCACTTCACCCACCTCCAATCTATGACTGCACACCTCCATTCTGACTTCACACACCTCCATTCTGTGACTTCACACACCTCCATTCTATGACTTCACACACCTCCATTCTATGACTTCACACACCTTCATTCTTACTTCAGAAACATCCATTCTATGACTTCACACACCTCAATTCTATGGCTTCACAAACCTCCATTCTGTGACTTCACACACCTCCATTCTGACTTCACACACTTCCATTCTATGACTTCACACACTTCCATTCTATGACTTCACACACCTCCATTCTCTGATTTCACACACTTTCATTCTGAGTTCACACACCTCTATTCTGTGATTTCACACATCTCCATTCTGTGACTTCACACACCTCCATTCTGTGACTTCACACACTTCCATTCTATCACTTCACACACCTTCATTCTATGATTTCACACACCTCCATTCTGTGACTTCACAAACCTCCATTCTATGACCTCACACACCCTCATTCTATGATTTCACACACCTCCATTCTATGACTTCACACATCCATTTTGACTTCACACACCTCCAATATATGACTTCAAACACCTCAATTCTGTGGCTTCATACACCTCCATTCTATGATTTCAAACCGTCCATTGTGTGACTTCACACACCTCCATTTTATGACTTCACACACTTCCGTTCTATGACTTCACACCTCCATTCTGTGCCTTTACACACCTCCATTCTGAGTTCACACACCTCCATTCTGTGACGTCACACACCTCTATTCTGTCACTTCCCACACCTCCATTCTGTGACTTCACACACCTCTATTCTGACTTCACAAACCTCCATTCTATGACTTCATACACCTCCATTCTGACTTCACACACCTCCATTCTATGACTTCCCACACCTCTCTTCTGATTTCACACACCTAAATTCTGTGTCTTCGCACACATCCATTCAATGACTTCACACACCTACATTCTTTGACTTCACACACCTCCAATCTGACATCACACACCTCCATTCCATGATTTCACAGATCTCGAATCTGTGACTTCACTCACCTGCACTCTATGACTACCCACACCTCTTTCTATGACTTCACCCACCTCCAATCTATGACTACACACCTCCATTCTGACTTCACACACCTCCATTCTGTGACTTCACACACCTCCATTCCATGACTTCACACACCTTCATTTTTACTTCAGAAACATTCACACACCTCCATTCTATGACTTCACAAACCTCCATTCTGTGACTTCACACATGCATTTTGACTTCACACACGTCCAATATATGACTTCAAACACCTCAATTCTGTGACTTCACACAGCTCCATTCTATGACTTCATAACGTCCATTCTGTGACTTCACACAGCTCCATTCTATGACTTCACAAACTTCCATTCTATGACTTCACAAACCTCCATTCTGTGCCTTTACACACCTCCATTCTGTGTTCACAAAACTCCATTCTGTGACGTCACACACCTCTATTCTGTCACTTCCCACACCTCCATTTTGTGACTTCACACACCTCCATTCTATGACTTTAGACACTTCTATTCTAACTTCACACACCTCCATTCTATGACTTCATACAACTCCATTCTGACTTCACACTCCTCCGTTCTATGACTTCGCACACCTCTCTTCTGATTTCACACACCTCCATTCTGTGACTTCACACACTTCCATTCAATGACTTCACACACCTACATTCTTTGACTTCACACACGTCCAATCTGACATCACACACCTCCATTCCATGATTTCACAGACCTCGAATCTGTGACTTCACTCATCTGCACTCTATGACTACCCACACTCTTTCTATGAATTCACCCACCTCCAATCTATGACTACACACCTCCATTCTGACTTCACACACCTCCATTCTGTGACTTCACACACCTCCATTCTATGACTTCACACACTTCCATTCTATGACTTCACACACTTCCATTCTATGACTTCACACACCTTCATTGTATGATTTCACACACCTCCATTCTGTGACTTCACAAACCTCCATTCTATGACCTCACACACTTCCATTCTATGACTTCACACACCTTCATTCTTTGATTTCACACATCTCCATTCTGTGACTTCACACACCTCCATTCTGTGACTTCACACACTTCCATTCTATGACTTCACACACCTTCATTCTATGATTTCACACACCTCCATTCTGTGACTTCACAAACCTCCTTTCTATGACCTCACACACCCTCATTCTATGATTTCACACACCTCCATTCTATGACTTCACACATCCATTTTGACTTCACACACCTCCAATATATGACTTCAAACACCTCAATTCTGTGACTTCACACACCTCCATTCTATGATTTCAAACCGTCCATTCTGTGACTTCACACACCTCCATTTTATGACTTCACACACTTCCATTCTATGACTTCACACACCTCCATTCTGTGACTTTACACACCTCCATTCTGAGTTCACACACCTCAATTCTTGGACTTCACACACCTCCAATCTGTGACTTCCCCCACCTCCATTCTGTGCCTTCACAAACCTCCATTCTATGACTTCACACACGTCCATTCTGTGACTTCACACACCTCCATTCTATGACTTCACACACCTCCATTGTGACTACACACACTACCATTCTATGAGTTCACACACCTCCATTCTGACTTCACACACCTCCATTCTATGACTTCACACACCTCCATTCTATGACTTCACACACCTCCTGTCTATGACTTCACCCAACTCCATTCTATGACTTCAAACCTCCATTCTGACTTCACACACCTCCATTCTGTGACTTCACACACCTCCATTATATGACTTCACACACCTCCATTCTATGACTTCACACACCTCCATTCTATGCCTTCACACACCTCCATTTTGTGACTTCACACACCTCCATTCTATGCCTTCACACACCTTCATTCTTACTTCACAAACATATATTCTATGACTTCAAACACCTCCATTCTTTGACTTCACACACCTCCATTCTATGTCTTCACACACCTCCATTCTGACTTCACACACCTTCATTTTTCCTTTACAAACATCCATTCTATAACTTCACACACCTCCGTTCTATGACTTCACACACCTCCATTCAGTGACTTCACACACCTCCATTCTATGACTTCACACCTACATTATGTGACTTCACACACCTCCATTCTATGACTTCACACACTTCCATTGTGACGTCACACACCTCCATTCTATGAGTTCACACACCTCCATTCTGACTTCACACACCTCGATTCTATGACTTCACACACCTCCATTCTGAATTCACACAGCTTCATTCTGTGCCTTCACAAAACTATATTCTATGATTTCACACACCTCCATACTATGACTTCACACAACTCCATCTATGACTTCACACACCTCCATTCTGACTTCACACACCTCCATTCTGTTACTTCTCACACCCCCAATCTATGAGTTCACATACCTCCATTCTATGACTTCACACACCTTCATTCTTACTTCAGAAACATCCATTCTATGACTTCATACACCTCCATTCTATGACTTCAGAAACCTCCATTCTGTGACTTCACACACCTCCATTCTGAGTTCACACAACTCCATTCGGTGACTTCACACACCTCCATTCTATGACTTCACACACTTCCATTCTATGACTTCATACACCTCCATTCTGTGACTTCACACACCTCCATTCTGAGTTCACAGACCTCTATTCTGTGACTTCTCACACCTCGATTCTGTGACTTCACACAGCTCCAAACTGTAACTTCACACACCTCCATTCTATGACTTCACACACCTCCATTCTGTGACTTCACACACCTCCATTCTATGACCTCACACACCCTCATTCTATGATTTCACACACCTCCATTCTATGACTTCACACATCCATTTTGATTTTACACACCTCCAGTATATGACTTCAAACACCTCAATTCTGTGACTTCACACACCTCCATTCTATGACTTCATACCTTCCATTCTGTGACATCACACACCTCCATTCTATGACTTCACACACTTCCAATCTATGACTTCACACACCTCCATTCTGTGACTTTACACACCTCCATTCTATGACTTCATACCGTCCATTCTGTGACATCACACACCTCCATTCTATGACTTCACACACTTCCATTCTATGACTTCACACACCTCCATTCTGTGACTTTACACACCTCCATTCTGGGTTCACACACCTCCATTCTGTGTCTTCACACTCCTGCAATCTGTGACTTCCCACACCTCCATTCTGTGTCTTCACACACCTCCATTCTATGACTTAACACACCTTCATTCTTACTTCACAAACACCCATTCTATGATTTCACACACCTCCATTCTGTGACTTCACACACCTCCATTCTATGACTTCAAACACCTCAATTGTGACTACACACACCTCCATTCTATGAGTTCAACACCTCCATTCTGACTTCACACACCTCCATTCTATGACTTCACACACCTTCATTATGAATTCACACAGCTCAATTCTGTGACTTCACAAAATTCCATTCTGACTTCAAACACCTCCATTGTATGTATTCACACACCTCCATGCTGTGACTTCACACACTTCCATTGTGACGTCACACACCTCCATTCTATGACTTCACACACCTCCATTCTGACTTCACAAACCTCTATTCTATGACTTCGCACACCTCCATTCTGACATCACACACCTCCAATCTATGACTTCACGGAACTTGAATCTGTGACTTCACTCACCTCCACTCTATGACTTCACACTCCTCCATTCTATGACTTCCCACACCTCCTTTCTATGACTTCACCCACCTTCATTCTATGACTTCACACCTCCATTCTGACTTCACACACTTCCATTCAGTGACTTCACACACCTCCATTCAATGACTTCACACACCTCCATTCTATGACTTCACACACCTTCATTCTTACTTCAGAAACATTCATTCTATGACCTCACTCACCTCCATCTATGACTTCACAAACCTCCATTCTGTGACTTCACACACCTCCAATCTCTGAATTCACAAACTTCCATTGTGACGTCACACACCTCCATTCTATGAGTTCACACACCTCCATTCTATGACTTCACTCACCTCCATTCTATGACTTCACACACCTCCTTTCTGAGTTGACACACCTCCCTTCTATGACTTCACACACCTCCAATCTGAATTCACACACCTCCATTCTATGACTTCACCCACCTCCATTCTATGACTTCACACACCTCCATTCTCCGACTTCACACCCCTCTAATTTGATTTCTCATACCTCCATTCTATGACTTCACAAACCTCCCTTCGGTGACTTCACAATACTCCATTCTATGACTTCCCACATCTACATTCTATGACTTCACACACCTCAATTGTGACTCACACAACTCCATTCTGTGACTTCACCAAACTCCATTCTATGATTTCACATATCTCCATACTATGACTTCACACACCTCCATCTATGATTTCACACACCTCCATTCTGAGTTCACAAACCTCCATTCTGTGACTTCACACACCTCCATTTCGGCTTCACACACCTCCATTGTATGACTTCACATACCTCCATTCTGTGACTTCACACACCTCCATTCTATGACTTCACAAACTTCCATTGTGACGTCACACACCTCCATTCTATGAGTTCACACACCTCCATTCTATGACTTCACACACCTCCATTATGACTTCACACACCTCTGTTCTATGACTTGCAACCCCTACCTTCTGACTTCCCACACCTCCATTCTATGACTTCACAGACCTCGAATCTGTGACTTCACTCACCTCCACTCTATGACTTCACACTTCTCCATTCTATGACTTCCCACACCTAATTTCTGTGACTTCACCCACCTCCCTTCTATGAGTTCACACTTCCATTCTGACTTCACACACCTCCATTCTATGTCTTCACACACCTCCATTCTGACTTCACACACCTCCATTCTGTGACTTCACACACCTCCACTCTATGATTTCACACACCCCATTCTGTGAATTCACACACCTGAATTCTATGACTTCACACACCTCCATTTTGTGACTTCACACACCTCCATTCTATGTCTTCACACACCTCCATTCTGACTTCACACACCTCCATTCTGTGACTTCACACACCTCCATTCTATGATTTCACACACCTCCATTCTGTGACTTCACACACCTCCATTCTGACTTCACACACCTCCATTGTATGACTTCACACACCTCCATTCTGTGACTTCACACACCTCCATTCTATGACTTCACAGACCTCGAATCTGTGACTTCACTCCCCTCCACTCTATGACTTCACACACCTCCATTCTATGACTTCTCACACCTAAGTTCTATGACTTCACCCACCTCCATTCTATGAGTTCACACCTCCATTCTGACTTCACACACCTCCATTCTATGACTTCACACACCTCCATTCTGACTTCTCCCACCTCCATTCGGTGACTTCACACACCTCCATTCTATGATTTCACACACCTTCATTGTGTGACTTCACACACCTCCATTCTTTGACTTCACACACCTCCATTCTGTGACTTCACACACCTCCATTCTGAGTTCACACACCTCCATTCTGTGACTTCACACACCTCCATTCTATGACTTCACACACCTCAATTCTGTGACTTTACACACCTCCATTCTATGACCTCACACACCCTCATTCTGTGATTTCACACGCCTCCATTCTGTGACTTCACACATCCATTTTGATTTCACTCACCTCCAATATATGACTTCAAACACCTCATGTCTGTGACTTCACACAGCTCCATTCTATGACTTCATACCGTCCATTCTGTGACTTCACAAACCTCCATTCTATGACTTCACACATTTCAATTCTTTGACTTCACACACCTCCATTTTGTGACTTTACACACCTCCATTCTGGGTTCACACACCTCCATTCTGTGACTTCACACTCCTGCAATCTGTGACTTCCCACACCTCCATTCTGTGACTTCACACACCTCCATTCTATGACTTCACACACCTTCATTCTTACTTCACAAACACCCATTCTATGACTTCACACACCTCCATTCTATGTCTTCACAAACCTCCATTCTGACTTCACACACCTCCATTCTGTGACTTCACACACCTCCATTCTATGATTTCACACACCTCCATTCTGTGACTTCACACACCTGAATTCTATGACTTCACACACCTCCATTTTGTGACTTCACACACCTCCATTCTATGTCTTCACACACCTCCATTCTGACTTCACACACCTCCATTCTGTGACTTCACACACCTCCATTCTATGATTTCACACACCTCCATTCTGTGACTTCACACACCTGAATTCTATGACTTCACACACCTCCATTTTGTAACTTCACACACCTCCATTCTATGACTTCACACACCTCCATTCTATGACTTCACACACCTACATTTTGACTTCACACACCTCCATTCTATGAGTTCACACACCTGAATTGTGACTTCACACACCTCCATTCTATGACTTCATACACCTCCATTCTGACCTCACACACCTCCATTCTGACTTCACACATCTAAATTCTGTGACTTCACACACATCCATTCTATGATTTCACACACCTCCATTCTATGACTTCACACACCTCCATTAAATGACATCACACACCTCCTTTCTGTGTTGACACACCTCCATTCTATGACTTCACACACCTCCAATCTGAATTCACACACCTCCATTCTATGACTTCACCCACCTCCATTCTATGACTTCACACACCTCCATTCTCCGAATTCACACCCCTCTAATTTGATTTCTCATACCTCCATTCTATGACTTCACAAACCTCCCTTCGGTGACTTCACAATACTCCATTCTATGACTTCACACATCTACATTCTATGACTTCACACACCTCAATTCTGACTCACACATCTCCATTCTGGGACTTCACAAAACTCCATTCTATGATTTCACATATCTCCATACTATGACTTCACACACCTCCATCTATGACTTCACACACCTCCATTCTGAGTTCACACACCTCCATTCTGTGACTTCACACACCTCCATTCTGACTTCACCCATCTCCATTGTATGACTTCACACACCTCCATTCTGTGACTTCACACACCTCCATTCTATGACTTCACAGACCTCGAATCTGTGACTTCACTCACCTCCACTCTATGACTTCACACACCTCCATTCTATGACTTCTCACACCTAAGTTCTATGACTTCACCCACCTCCATTCTATGACTTCACACCTCCATTCTGACTTCACACACCTCCATTCTATGACTTCACACACCTCCATTCTGACTTCTCCCACCTCCATTCGGTGACTTCACACACCTCCATTCTATGATTTCACACACCTCCATTCTGTGACTTCACACACCTCCATTCTTTGACTTCACACACCTCCATTCTGTGACTTCACACACCTCCATTCTGAGTTCACACACCTCCATTCTGTGACTTCTCACACCTCGATTCTGGGACTTCACACACCTCCAATCTGTGACTTCACACACTTCCATTCTATGACTTCACACACCTCCATTCTGTGACTTCACACACCTCCATTCTGTGACTTCACACACCTCCATTCTATGACCTCACCCACCCTCATTCTGTGATTTCACACGCCTCCATTCTGTGACTTCACACATCCATTTTGATTTCACTCACCTCCAATATATGACTTCAAACACCTCATTTCTGTGACTTCACACAGCTCCATTCTATGACTTCATACCGTCCATTCTGTGACTTCACACACCTCCATTCTATGACTTCACACATTTCAATTCTATGACTTCACACACCTCCATTTTGTGACTTTACACACCTCCATTCTGGGTTCACACACCTCCATTCTGTGACTTCACACTCCTGCAATCTGTGACTTCCCACACCTCCATTCTGTGACTTCACACACCTCCATTCTATGACTTCACACACCTTCATTCTTACTTCACAAACACCCATTCTATGACTTCACACACCTCCATTCTATGACTTCACACACCTCCATTCTGTGACTTCACACACCTCCATTCTATGACTTCACACACCTCCATTGTGACTACACACACCTCCATTCTATGAGTTCACACACCGCCATTCTGACTTCACACACCTCCATTGTATGAATACACACACCTCCATTCTGTGACTTCACACACTTCCATTGTGACGTCACACACCTCCATTCTATGAGTTCACACACCTCCATTCTATGACTTCATACACCTCCATTCTGACCTCACACACCTCCATTCTGACTTCACACATCTAAATTCTGTGACTTCACACACATCCATTCTATGATTTCACACACCTCCATTCTATGACTTCACTCACCTCCATTCTATGACATCACACACCTCCTTTCTGTGTTGACACACCTCCATTCTATGACTTCACACACCTCCAATCTGAATTCACACACCTCCATTCTATGACTTCACCCACCTCCATTCTATGACTTCACACACCTCCATTCTCCGAATTCACACCCCTCTAATTTGATTTCTCATACCTCCATTCTATGACTTCACAAACCTCCCTTCGGTGACTTCACAATACTCCATTCTATGACTTCACACATCTACATTCTATGACTTCACACACCTCAATTCTGACTCACACATCTCCATTCTGGGACTTCACAAAACTCCATTCTATGATTTCACATATCTCCATACTATGACTTCACACACCTCCATCTATGACTTCACACACCTCCATTCTGAGTTCACACACCTCCATTCTGTGACTTCACACACCTCCATTCTGACTTCACCCATCTCCATTGTATGACTTCACACACCTCCATTCTGTGACTTCACACACCTCCATTCTATGACTTCACAGACCTCGAATCTGTGACTTCACTCACCTCCACTCTATGACTTCACACACCTCCATTCTATGACTTCTCACACCTAAGTTCTATGACTTCACCCACCTCCATTCTATGACTTCACACCTCCATTCTGACTTCACACACCTCCATTCTATGACTTCACACACCTCCATTCTGACTTCTCCCACCTCCATTCGGTGACTTCACACACCTCCATTCTATGATTTCACACACCTCCATTCTGTGACTTCACACACCTCCATTCTTTGACTTCACACACCTCCATTCTGTGACTTCACACACCTCCATTCTGAGTTCACACACCTCCATTCTGTGACTTCTCACACCTCGATTCTGGGACTTCACACACCTCCAATCTGTGACTTCACACACTTCCATTCTATGACTTCACACACCTCCATTCTGTGACTTCACACACCTCCATTCTGTGACTTCACACACCTCCATTCTATGACCTCACCCACCCTCATTCTGTGATTTCACACGCCTCCATTCTGTGACTTCACACATCCATTTTGATTTCACTCACCTCCAATATATGACTTCAAACACCTCATTTCTGTGACTTCACACAGCTCCATTCTATGACTTCATACCGTCCATTCTGTGACTTCACACACCTCCATTCTATGACTTCACACATTTCAATTCTATGACTTCACACACCTCCATTTTGTGACTTTACACACCTCCATTCTGGGTTCACACACCTCCATTCTGTGACTTCACACTCCTGCAATCTGTGACTTCCCACACCTCCATTCTGTGACTTCACACACCTCCATTCTATGACTTCACACACCTTCATTCTTACTTCACAAACACCCATTCTATGACTTCACACACCTCCATTCTATGACTTCACACACCTCCATTCTGTGACTTCACACACCTCCATTCTATGACTTCACACACCTCCATTGTGACTACACACACCTCCATTCTATGAGTTCACACACCGCCATTCTGACTTCACACACCTCCATTGTATGAATACACACACCTCCATTCTGTGACTTCACACACTTCCATTGTGACGTCACACACCTCCATTCTATGAGTTCACACACCTCCATTCTATGACTTCAAACACCTCCATTCTGACTTCACAAACCTCTATTCTATGACTTCGCACACCTCCATTCTGACATCACACACCTCCACTCTATGACTTCACACACCTTCATTCTTACTTCAGAAACATCCATTCTATGACCTCACACACCTCCATCTATGACTTCACAAACCTCCATTCTGTGACTTCACACACCTCCATACTGAGTTCACCAAACTCCATTCGGTGACTTAACACACATCCATTTTGACTTCACACACCTCCAATATCTGACTTCAAACAGCTCAATTCTCTGACTTCACACACCTCCATTCTATGACTTTAAACCCGTCCATTCAGTGACTTCACACACCGCCATTCTTTGACTTCATACTCCTCCATTCTATGACTTCACCCACCTCCATTCTATGACTTCACGCACCTCAATTTTCCAACTTCACACCCCTCTAATTTGATTTCTCATACCTCCATTCTATGACCTCTCAAACCTCCCTTCGGTGACTTCACAATACTCCATTCTATGACTTCACACATCTACATTCTATGAGTTCACACACCTCAATTCTGACTCACACAACTCCATTCTGTGACTTCACAAAACTCCATTCTATGATTTCACATATCTCCATACTATGACTTAACACAACTCCATCTATGATTGCACACACCTCCATTCTGAGTTCACACACCTCCGTTCTGTGACTTCACACACCTCCATTCTGACTTCACACATCTCCATTGTATGACTTCACACACCTCTATTCTGTGACTTCACACACCTCTATTCTATGCCTTCACAAACTTCCGTTGTGACGTCACACACCTCCATTTTATGAGTTCACACACCTCCATTCTATGACTTCACACACCTCCATTCTGACTTCACACACCTCTATTCTATGACTTCGAACACCTACATTCTGACTTCACACACCTTCATTCTGTGACTACACACACCTCCATTCAATGACTTCACACACCTACATTCTTTGACTTCACACACCTCCAATCTGACATCACACACCTCCATTCTATGATTTCACAGACCTAGAATCTGTGACATCACTCACCTGCACTCTATGACTTCACACTCCTCCATTCTATGACTTCCCACACCTCCTTTCTATGAATTCACCCACCACCAATCTATGACTACACACCTCCGTTCTGACTTCACACACCTCCATTCTGTGACTACACACACCTCCATTCTATAACTTCACACACCTCCATTCTATGACTTCACACACCTCCATTCTGAATTCACACAGCTCCATTCTGTGACTTCACAAACCTCCATTCTATGATTTCACAAACCTCCATACTATGACTTCACACAACTCCATCTATGACTTCACACACCTCCATTCTGACTTCACACACCTCTATTCTATGACTTCGCACACCTCCATTCTGACATCACACACCTCTATTCTATGACTTCACAGACCTCGAATCTGTGACTTCACTCACCTGCACTCTATGACTTCACACTCCTCCATTCTATGACTTCACCCACCTCCAATCTATGACTACACACCTCCATTCTGACTTCACACACCTCCATTCTATGACTTCACAGACCTCGAATCTGTGACTTCACTCACCTGCACTCTATGACTTCACACTCCTCAATTCTATGACTTCACCCACCTCCAATCTATGACTACACACCTACATTCTGACTTCACACACCTCCATTCTGTGACTTCACACACCTCCATTCCATGACTTCACACACCTTCATTTTTACTTCAGAAATATTCACACACCTCCATTCTATGACTTCACAAACCTCCATTCTGTGACTTCACACATGCATTTTGACTTCACACACCTCCAATATATGACTTCAAACACCTGAATTCTGTGACTTCACACAGCTCCATTCTATAACTTCATAACGTTCATTCTGTGACTTCACACAGCTCCATTCTATGACTTCACACACTTCCATTCTATGACTTCACACACCTCCATTCTGTGCCTTTACACACCTCCTTTCTGAGTTCACACACCTCCATTCTGTGATGTCACACACCTCTATTCTGTGACTTCCCACACCTCCATTCTGTGACTTCACACACCTCCATTCTGACTTCACACACCTCCATTCTATGACTTCGCACACCTCTCTTCTGATTTCACACTCCTCCATTCTATGACTTCACCCAACTCCAATCTATGACTACACACCTCCATTCTGACTTCACACACCTCCATGCTGTAACTTCACACACCTCCATTCCATGACTTCACACACCTTCATTTTTACTTCAGAAACATTCACACACCTCCGTTCTATGACTTCACAAACCTCCATTCTGTGACTTCACACATGCATTTTGACTTCACACACCTCCAATATATGACTTCAAACACCTGAATTCTGTGACTTCACACAGCTCCATTCTATGACTTCATAACGTCCATTCTGTGACTTCACACAGCTCCATTCTATGACTTCACACACCTCCATTCTGTGACGTCACACACCTCTATTCTCTGACTTCCCACACCTCCATTCTGTGACTTCACACACCTCCATTCTATGACTTCGCACACCTCTCTTCTGATTTCACACATCTCCATTCTGTGACTTCACTCACCTCCATTCAATGACTTCACACACCTACATTCTTTGACTTCACACACCTCCAATCTGACATCACACACCTCCATTCTATGATTTCACAGACCTCGAATCTATGACTTCACTCACCTGCACTCTATGATTTCCCACACCTCCTTTCTATGACTTCACCCACCTCCAATATATGACTACACACCTCCATTCTGACTTCACACACCTCCATTCTGTGACTTCACACAGCTCCATTCTATGACTTCACAAACCTCCATTCTATGACTTCACACACCTTCATTCTTACTTCAGAAACATCCATTCTATGACTTCACACACCTCCATTCTATGACTTCACAAACCTTCATTCTGTGACTTCACACACTTCCATTCTATGACTTCACACACCTTCATTCTATGATTTCACACACCTCCATTCTGGGACTTCACAAACCTCCATTCTATGACCTCACACACCCTCATTCTATGATTTCACACACTTCCATTCTATGATTTCACACATCAATTTTGACTTCACACACCTCCAATATATGACTTCAAACACCTCAATTCTGTGACTTCACACACCTCCATTCTATGACTTCAAACCGTCCATTCTGTGACTTCACACACCTCCATTCTATGACTTCACTCACCTCCATTCTGAGTTCACACACCTCTATTCTGTGATTTCACACACCTTCCATTCTGTGACTTCACACACCTCCATTCTGTGACTTCACACACTTCCATTCTATGACTTCACAAACCTTCATTCTATGATTTCACACACCTCCATTCTGTGACTTCACAAACCTCCATTCTATGACCTCACACACCCTCATTCTATGATTTCACACACCTCCATTCTATGACTTCACACATCCATTTTGACTTCACACACCTCCAATATATGACTTCAAACACCTCAATTCTGTGACTTCACACACCTCCATTCTATGACTTCAAACCGTCCATTCTGTGACTTCACACACCTCCATTCTATGACTTCACACACTTCCATTCTATGACTTCACACACCTCCATTCTGTGACTTTACCCACCTCCATTCTGAGTTCACACACCTCAATTCTGGGACTTCACAGACCTCCAATCTGTGACTTCCCACACCTCCATTCTGTGACTTCACACACCTCCATTCTATGACTTCACACACCTCCATTCTATGACTTCACACGAGTCCATTCTGTGACTTCACACACCTCCATTCTATAACTTCACACAGCTCCATCGTGACTACACACACTACCGTTCTATGAGTTCACACACCTCCATTCTGACTTCACACACCTCCATTCTATGACTACACAAACATCCATTCTATGACTTCACACATCCTTTCTATGACTTCACCCAACTCCATTCTATGACTTCACAACTCCATTCTGACTTCACACACCTCCATTCTGTTACTTCACACACCTCCATTATATGATTTCACACACCTCCATTCTATGACTTCACACACCTCCATTCTATGCCTTCACACACCTCCATTCTGTGACTTCACACACCTCCTTTCTATGCCTTCACACACCTTCATTCTTACTACACAAACATACATACTATGACTTCACACTCCTCCATTCTATGACTTCAAACACCTCCATTCTTTGACTTCACACACCTCCATTTTGTGTTCACACACCTCAATTCTGTGACCTCACACACCTCCATTCTGACTTCACACACCTCCATTCTATGACTTCACACACCTCCATTCTATGACTTCACACACCTCCATTCTTTGATTTCACACACCTAAATTCTGAGTTGACACATCTACATTCTGTGACTTCACACACCTACATTCTGACTTCACACATCTGCATTCTATGACTTCACACACCTTCATTTTTACTTTACAATCATCCATTCTATAACTTCACACACCTCCATTCTATGACTTCACACACCTCCATTCAGTGACTTCACACACCTCCATTATATGACTTCACACACCTCCATTCTGTGACTTCACACACCTCCATTCCATGACTTCACACACTTCCATTGTGACATCACACACCTCCATTCTATGAGTTCCCACACCTCCATTCTGACTTCACGCACCTCCATTTTATGACTTCACACACCTCCATTCTGAATTCACACAGCTCCATTCTCTGCCTTCACAAAACTCTATTCTATGATTTCACACACCTCCATACTATGACTTCACACAACTCCATCTATGACTTCACACACCTCCATTCTGACTACACACGCCTCTATTCTATGAATTCGCACTCCTCCATTCTGACATCACACACCTCCATTCTATGACTTCACAGACCTCGAATCTGTGATTTCACTCACATGCACTCTATGACTTCACACTCCTCCATTCTATGACTTCAAACACCTCCATTCTTTGACTTCAGACACCTCCATTCTGTGTTCACACACCTCAGTTCTGTGACTTCACACACCTCCATTCTGACTTCACACACCTCCATTCTATGACTTCCCACACCTCCTCTCTATGACTTCACCCACCTCCAATCGGTGACTACACACCTCCATTCTGACTTCACACACCTCCATTCTGTGACTTCACACACCCCCATTCTGTGGGTTCACATACCTCCATTCTATTACTTCACACACCTTCATTCTTACTTCAGAAACATCCATTCTATGACTTCACACACCTCCATTCTATGACTTCACAAACCTCCATTCTGTAACTTCACACACCTCCATTCTGAATTCACACAACTCCATTCGGTGACTTCACACACTTCCTTTGTGACGTCACACACCTCCATTCTATGAGTTCACACACCTCCATTCTATGACTTCACACACCACCATTCTGACTTCACAAACCTCTATTCTATGACTTCGCACACCTCCATTCTGACATCACACACCTCCACTCTATGACTTCACACACCTTCATTCTTACTTCAGAAACATCCATTCTATGACCTCACACACCTCCATCTATGACTTCACAAACCTCCATTCTGTGACTTCACACACCTCCATACTGAGTTCACAAAACTCCATTCGGTGACTTAACACACATCCATTTTGACTTCACACACCTCCAATATCTGACTTCAAACAGCTCAATTCTCTGACTTCACACACCTCCATTCTATGACTTTAAACCCGTCCATTCAGTGACTTCACACACCGCCATTCTTTGACTTCATACACCTCCATTCTATGACTTCAACCACCTCCATTCTATGACTTCACACACCTCCATTTTCCAACTTCACACCCCTCTAATTTGATTTCTCATACCTCCATTCTATGACTTCTCAAACCTCCCTTCGGTGACTTCACAATACTCCATTCTATGACTTCACACACCTCCATTCTATGACTTCACAGACCTCGAATCTGTGACTTCACTCACCTGCACTCTATGACTTCACACTCCTCAATTCTATGACTTCACCCACCTCCAATCTATGACTACACACCTACATTCTGACTTCTCACACCTCCATTCTGTGACTTCACACACCTCCATTCCATGACTTCACACACCTTCATTTTTACTTCAGAAATATTCACACACCTCCATTCTATGACTTCACAAACCTCCATTCTGTGACTTCACACATGCATTTTGACTTCACACACCTCCAATATATGACTTCAAACACCTCAATTCTGTGACTTCACACAGCTCCATTCTATGACTTCATAACGTTCATTCTGTGACTTCACACAGCTCCATTCTATGACTTCACACACTTCCATTCTATGACTTCACACACCTCCATTCTGTGCCTTTACACACCTCCATTCTGAGTTCACACACCTCCATTCTGTGATGTCACACACCTCTATTCTGTGACTTCCCACACCTCCATTCTGTGACTTCACACACCTCCATTCTGACTTCACACACCTCCATTCTATGACTTCGCACACCTCTCTTCTGATTTCACACTCCTCCATTCTATGACTTCACCCACCTCCAATCTATGACTACACACCTCCATTCTGACTTCACACACCTCCATTCTGTGACTTCACACACCTCCATTCCATGACTTCACACACCTTCATTTTTACTTCAGAAACATTCACACACCTCCGTTCTATGACTTCACAAACCTCCATTCTGTGACTTCACACATGCATTTTGACTTCACACACCTCCAATATATGACTTCAAACACCTGAATTCTGTGACTTCACACAGCTCCATTCTATGACTTCATAACGTCCATTCTGTGACTTCACACAGCTCCATTCTATGACTTCACACACTTCCATTCTATGACTTCACACACCTCCATTCTGTGCCTTTACACACCTCCATTCTGAGTTCACACACCTCCATTCTGTGACGTCACACACCTCTATTCTCTGACTTCCCACACCTCCATTCTGTGACTTCACACACCTCCATTCTATGACTTCACACACCTCTATTCTGACTTCACACACCTCCATTCTATGACTTCATACACCTCCATTCTGACTTCCCACACCTCCATTCTATGACTTCGCACACCTCTCTTCTGATTTCACACATCTCCATTCTGTGACTTCACTCACCTCCATTCAATGACTTCACACACCTACATTCTTTGACTTCACACACCTCCAATCTGACATCACACACCTCCATTCTATGATTTCACAGACCTCGAATCTATGACTTCACTCACCTGCACTCTATGACTTCCCACACCTCCTTTCTATGACTTCACCCACCTCCAATATATGACTACACACCTCCATTCTGACTTCACACACCTCCATTCTGTGACTTCACACAGCTCCATTCTATGACTTCACAAACCTCCATTCTATGACTTCACACACCTTCATTCTTACTTCAGAAACATCCATTCTATGACTTCACACACCTCCATTCTATGACTTCACAAACCTCCATTCTGTGACTTCACACACCTCCATTCTGGTTTCACACACTTCCATTCTATGACTTCACACACTTCCATTCTATGACTTCACACACCTCCATTCTCTGACTTCACACACCTCCATTCTGAGTTCACACACCTCCATTCTGTGACTTCACAAACCTCCATTCTGTGACTTCGCACACTTCCATTCTATGACTTCACACACCTTCATTCTATGATTTCACACACCTCCATTCTGGGACTTCACAAACCTCCATTCTATGACCTCACACACCCTCATTCTATGATTTCACACACTTCCATTCTATGATTTCACACATCAATTTTGACTTCACACACCTCCAATATATGACTTCAAACACCTCAATTCTGTGACTTCACACACCTCCATTCTATGACTTCAAACCGTCCATTCTGTGACTTCACACACCTCCATTCTATGACTTCACTCACCTCCATTCTGAGTTCACACACCTCTTTTCTGTGATTTCACACACCTTCCATTCTGTGACTTCCCACACCTCCATTCTGTGACTTCACACACCTCCATTCTATGACTTCACACACCTCCATTCTATGACTTCACACACGTCCATTCTGTGACTTCACACACCTCCATTCTATAACTTCACACAGCTCCATTGTGACTACACACACTACCGTTCTATGAGTTCACACACCTCCATTCTGACTTCACACACCTCCATTCTATGATTTCACACACCTCCATTCTGTGACTTCACACACCTCCATTCTTTGACTTCACACACCTCCATTCTGTGACTTCACACACCTCCATTCTGAGTTCACACACCTCCATTCTGTGACTTCTCACACCTCGATTCTGGGACTTCACACACCTCCAATCTGTGACTTCACACACTTCCATTCTATGACTTCACACACCTCCATTCTATGACTTCACACACCTCCATTCTGTGACTTTACACACCTCCATTCTATGACCTCACACACCCTCATTCTGTGATTTCACACGCCTCCATTCTGTGACTTCACACATCCATTTTGGTTTCACTCACCTCCAATATATGACTTCAAACACCTCATGTCTGTGACTTCACACAGCTCCATTCTATGACTTCATACCGTCCATTCTGTGACTTCACACACCTCCATTCTATGACTTCACACATTTCAATTCTATGACTTCACACACCTCCATTTTGTGACTTTACACACCTCCATTCAGGGTTCACACACCTCCATTCTGTGACTTCACACTCCTGCAATCTCTGACTTCTCACACCTCCATTCTGTGACTTCACACACCTCCATTCTATGACTTCACACACCTTCATTCTTACTTCACAAACACCCATTCTATGACTTCACACACCTCCATTCTATGTCTTCACAAACCTCCATTCTGACTTCACACACCTCCATTCTGTGACTTCACACACCTCCATTCTATGATTTCACACACCTCCATTCTGTGACTTCGCACACCTGAATTCTATGACTTCACACACCTCCATTTTGTGACTTCACACACCTCCATTCTATGTCTTCACACACCTCCATTCTGACTTCACACACCTCCATTCTGTGACTTCACACACCTCCATTCTATGATTTCACACACCTCCATTCTGTGACTTCACACACCTGAATTCTATGACTTTACACACCTCCATTTTGTAAGTTCACACACCTCCATTCTATGACTTCACACACCTACATTTTGACTTCACACACCTCCATTCTATGAGTTCACACACCTGAATTGTGACTTCACACACCTCCATTCTATGACTTCATACACCTCCATTCTTACCACACACACCTCCATTCTGACTTCACACATCTAAATTCTGTGACTTCACACACATCCATTCTATGATTTCACACACCTCCATTCTATGACTTCACTCACCTCCATTCTATGACATCACACACCTCCTTTCTGTGTTGACACACCTCCATTCTATGACTTCACACACCTCCAATCTGAATTCACACACCTCCATTCTATGACTTCACCCACCTCCATTCTATGACTTCACACACCTCCATTCTCCGAATTCACACCCCTCTAATTTGATTTCTCATACCTCCATTCTATGACTTCACAAACCTCCCTTCGGTGACTTCACAATACTCCATTCTATGACTTCACACATCTACATTCTATGACTTCACACACCTCAATTCTGACTCACACATCTCCATTCTGTGACTTCACAAAACTCCATTCTATGATTTCACATATCTCCATACTATGACTTCACACACCTCCATTCTGAGTTCACACACCTCCATTCTGTGACTTCACACACCTCCATTCTGACTTCACCCATCTCTATTGTATGACTTCACACACCTCCATTCTGTGACTTCACACACCTCCATTCTATGAATTCACAGACCTCGAATCTGTGACTTCACTCACCTCCACTCTATGACTTCACACACCTCCATTCTATGACTTCTCACACCTAAGTTCTATGACTTCACCCACCTCCATTCTATGACTTCACACCTCCATTCTGACTTCACACACCTCCATTCTATGACTTCACACACCTCCATTCTGACTTCTCCCACCTCCATTCGGTGACTTCACACACCTCCATTCTATGATTTCACACACCTCCATTCTGTGACTTCACACACCTCCATTCTTTGACTTCACACACCTCCATTCTATGACTTCACACACCTCCATTCTGAGTTCACACACCTCCATTCTGTGACTTCTCACACCTCGATTCTGGGACTTCACACACCTCCAATCTGTGACTTCACACACTTCCATTCTATGACTTCACACACCTCCATTCTGTGACTTCACACACCTCCATTCTGTGACTTCACACACCTCCATTCTATGACCTCACCCACCCTCATTCTGTGATTTCACACGCCTCCATTCTGTGACTTCACACATCCATTTTGATTTCACTCACCTCCAATATATGACTTCAAACACCTCATTTCTGTGACTTCACACAGCTCCATTCTATGACTTCATACCGTCCATTCTGTGACTTCACACACCTCCATTCTATGACTTCACATATTTCAATTCTATGACTTCACACACCTCCATTTTGTGACTTTACACACCTCCATTCTGGGTTCACACACCTCCATTCTGTGACTTCACACTCCTGCAATCTGTGACTTCCCACACCTCCATTCTGTGACTTCACACACCTCCATTCTATGACTTCACACACCTTCATTCTTACTTCACAAACACCCATTCTATGACTTCACACACCTCCATTCTATGACTTCTCACACCTAAGTTCTATGACTTCACCCACCTCCATTCTATGACTTCACACCTCCATTCTGACTTCACACACCTCCATTCTATGACTTCACACACCTCTATTCTGACTTCACACACCTCCATTCTATGACTTCATACACCTCCATTCTGACTTCCCACACCTCCATTCTATGACTTCGCACACCTCTCTTCTGATTTCACACATCTCCATTCTGTGACTTCACTCACCTCCATTCAATGACTTCACACACCTACATTCTTTGACTTCACACACCTCCAATCTGACATCACACACCTCCATTCTATGATTTCACAGACCTCGAATCTATGACTTCACTCACCTGCACTCTATGACTTCCCACACCTCCTTTCTATGACTTCACCCACCTCCAATATATGACTACACACCTCCATTCTGACTTCACACACCTCCATTCTGTGACTTCACACAGCTCCATTCTATGACTTCACAAACCTCCATTCTATGACTTCACACACCTTCATTCTTACTTCAGAAACATCCATTCTATGACTTCACACACCTCCATTCTATGACTTCACAAACCTCCATTCTGTGACTTCACACACCTCCATTCTGGTTTCACACACTTCCATTCTATGACTTCACACACTTCCATTCTATGACTTCACACACCTCCATTCTCTGACTTCACACACCTCCATTCTGAGTTCACACACCTCCATTCTGTGACTTCACAAACCTCCATTCTGTGACTTCGCACACTTCCATTCTATGACTTCACACACCTTCATTCTATGATTTCACACACCTCCATTCTGGGACTTCACAAACCTCCATTCTATGACCTCACACACCCTCATTCTATGATTTCACACACTTCCATTCTATGATTTCACACATCAATTTTGACTTCACACACCTCCAATATATGACTTCAAACACCTCAATTCTGTGACTTCACACACCTCCATTCTATGACTTCAAACCGTCCATTCTGTGACTTCACACACCTCCATTCTATGACTTCACACACCTCCATTCTGAGTTCACACACCTCTATTCTGTGATTTCACACACCTTCCATTCTGTGACTTCCCACACCTCCATTCTGTGACTTCACACACCTCCATTCTATGACTTCACACACCTCCATTCTATGACTTCACACACGTCCATTCTGTGACTTCACACACCTCCATTCTATAACTTCACACAGCTCCATTGTGACTACACACACTACCGTTCTATGAGTTCACACACCTCCATTCTGACTTCACACACCTCCATTCTATGATTTCACACACCTCCATTCTGTGACTTCACACACCTCCATTCTTTGACTTCACACACCTCCATTCTGTGACTTCATACACCTCCATTCTGAGTTCACACACCTCCATTCTGTGACTTCTCACACCTCGATTCTGGGACTTCACACACCTCCAATCTGTGACTTCACACACTTCCATTCTATGACTTCACACACCTCCATTCTATGACTTCACACACCTCCATTCTGTGACTTTACACAACTCCATTCTATGACCTCACACACCCTCATTCTGTGATTTCACACGCCTCCATTCTGTGACTTCACACATCCATTTTGGTTTCACTCACCTCCAATATATGACTTCAAACACCTCATGTCTGTGACTTCACACAGCTCCATTCTATGACTTCATACCGTCCATTCTGTGACTTCACACACCTCCATTCTATGACTTCACACATTTCAATTCTATGACTTCACACACCTCCATTTTGTGACTTTACACACCTCCATTCAGGGTTCACACACCTCCATTCTGTGACTTCACACTCCTGCAATCTCTGACTTCTCACACCTCCATTCTGTGACTTCACACACCTCCATTCTATGACTTCACACACCTTCATTCTTACTTCACAAACACCCATTCTATGACTTCACACACCTCCATTCTATGTCTTCACAAACCTCCATTCTGACTTCACACACCTCCATTCTGTGACTTCACACACCTCCATTCTATGATTTCACACACCTCCATTCTGTGACTTCGCACACCTGAATTCTATGACTTCACACACCTCCATTTTGTGACTTCACACACCTCCATTCTATGTCTTCACACACCTCCATTCTGACTTCACACACCTCCATTCTGTGACTTCACACACCTCCATTCTATGATTTCACACACCTCCATTCTGTGACTTCACACACCTGAATTCTATGACTTCACACACCTCCATTTTGTAAGTTCACACACCTCCATTCTATGACTTCACACACCTCCATTCTATGACTTCACACACCTACATTTTGACTTCACACACCTCCATTCTATGAGTTCACACACCTGAATTGTGACTTCACACACCTCCATTCTATGACTTCATACACCTACATTCTTACCACACACACCTCCATTCTGACTTCACACATCTAAATTCTGTGACTTCACACACATCCATTCTATGATTTCACACACCTCCATTCTATGACTTCACTCACCTCCATTCTATGACATCACACACTTCCTTTCTGTGTTGACACACCTCCATTCTATGACTTCACACACCTCCAATCTGAATTCACACACCTCCATTCTATGACTTCACCCACCTCCATTCTATGACTTCACACACCTCCATTCTCCGAATTCACACCCCTCTAATTTGATTTCTCATACCTCCATTCTATGACTTCACAAACCTCCCTTCGGTGACTTCACAATACTCCATTCTATGACTTCACACATCTACATTCTATGACTTCACACACCTCAATTCTGACTCACACATCTCCATTCTGTGACTTCACAAAACTCCATTCTATGATTTCACATATCTCCATACTATGACTTCACACACCTCCATTCTGAGTTCACACACCTCCATTCTGTGACTTCACACACCTCCATTCTGACTTCACCCATCTCTATTGTATGACTTCACCCACCTCCATTCTGTGACTTCACACACCTCCATTCTATGAATTCACAGACCTCGAATCTGTGACTTCACTCACCTCCACTCTATGACTTCACACACCTCCATTCTATGACTTCTCACACCTAAGTTCTATGACTTCACCCACCTCCATTCTATGACTTCACACCTCCATTCTGACTTCACACACCTCCATTCTATGACTTCACACACCTCCATTCTGACTTCTCCCACCTCCATTCGGTGACTTCACACACCTCCATTCTATGATTTCACACACCTCCATTCTGTGACTTCACACACCTCCATTCTTTGACTTCACACACCTCCATTCTATGACTTCACACACCTCCATTCTGAGTTCACACACCTCCATTCTGTGACTTCTCACACCTCGATTCTGGGACTTCACACACCTCCAATCTGTGACTTCACACACTTCCATTCTATGACTTCACACACCTCCATTCTGTGACTTCACACACCTCCATTCTGTGACTTCACACACCTCCATTCTATGACCTCACCCACCCTCATTCTGTGATTTCACACGCCTCCAGTCTGTGACTTCACACATCCATTTTGATTTCACTCACCTCCAATATATGACTTCAAACACCTCATTTCTGTGACTTCACATAGCTCCATTCTATGACTTCATACCGTCCATTCTGTGACTTCACACACCTCCATTCTATGACTTCACACATTTCAATTCTATGACTTCACACACCTCCATTTTGTGACTTTACACACCTCCATTCTGGGTTCACACACCTCCATTCTGTGACTTCACACTCAGCAATCTGTGACTTCCCACACCTCCATTCTGTGACTTCACACACCTCCATTCTATGACTTCACACACCTTCATTCTTACTTCACAAACACCCATTCTATGACTTCACACACCTCCATTCTATGACTTCTCACACCTAAGTTCTATGACTTCACCCACCTCCATTCTATGACTTCACACCTCCATTCTGACTTCACACACCTCCATTCTATGACTTCACACACCTCCATTCTGACTTCTCCCACCTCCATTCGGTGACTTCACACACCTCCATTCTATGATTTCACACACCTCCATTCTGTGACTTCACACACCTCCATTCTTTGACTTCACACACCTCCATTCTATGACTTCACACACCTCCATTCTGAGTTCACACACCTCCATTCTGTGACTTCTCACACCTCGATTCTGGGACTTCACACACCTCCAATCTGTGACTTCACACACTTCCATTCTATGACTTCACACACCTCCATTCTGTGACTTCACACACCTCCATTCTGTGACTTCACACACCTCCATTCTATGACCTCACCCACCCTCATTCTGTGATTTCACACGCCTCCATTCTGTGACTTCACACATCCATTTTGATTTCACTCACCTCCAATATATGACTTCAAACACCTCATTTCTGTGACTTCACACAGCTCCATTCTATGACTTCATACCGTCCATTCTGTGACTTCACACACCTCCATTCTATGACTTCACACATTTCAATTCTATGACTTCACGCACCTCCATTTTGTGACTTTACACACCTCCATTCTGGGTTCACACACCTCCATTCTGTGACTTCACACTCCTGCAATCTGTGACTTCCCACACCTCCATTCTGTGACTTCACACACCTCCATTCTATGACTTCACACACCTTCATTCTTACTTCACAAACACCCATTCTATGACTTCACACACCTCCATTCTATGACTTCACACACCTCCATTCTGTGACTTCACACACCTCCATTCTATGACTTCACACACCTCCATTGTGACTACACACACCTCCATTCTATGAGTTCACACACCGCCATTCTGACTTCACACACCTCCATTGTATGAATACACACACCTCCATTCTGTGACTTCACACACTTCCATTGTGACGTCACACACCTCCATTCTATGAGTTCACACACCTCCATTCTATGACTTCACACGCCTCCATTCTGACTTCACAAACCTCTATTCTATGACTTCGCACACCTCCATTCTGACATCACACACCTCCACTCTATGACTTCACACACCTTCATTCTTACTTCAGAAACATCCATTCTATGACCTCACACACCTCCATCTATGACTTCACAAACCTCCATTCTGTGACTTCACACACCTCCATACTGAGTTCACCAAACTCCATTCGGTGACTTAACACACATCCATTTTGACTTCACACACCTCCAATATCTGACTTCAAACAGCTCAATTCTCTGACTTCACACACCTCCATTCTATGACTTTAAACCCGTCCATTCAGTGACTTCACACACCGCCATTCTTTGACTTCATACTCCTCCATTCTATGACTTCACCCACCTCCATTCTATGACTTCACGCACCTCCATTTTCCAACTTCACACCCCTCTAATTTGATTTCTCATACCTCCATTCTATGACTTCTCAAACCTCCCTTCGGTGACTTCACAATACTCCATTCTATGACTTCACACATCTACATTCTATGAGTTCACACACCTCAATTCTGATTCACACAACTCCATTCTGTGACTTCACAAAACTCCATTCTATGATTTCACATATCTCCATACTATGACTTAACACACCTCCATCTATGATTGCACACACCTCCATTCTGAGTTCACACACCTCCATTCTGTGACTTCACACACCTCCATTCTGACTTCACATATCTCCATTGTATGACTTCACACACCTCTATTCTGTGACTTCACACACCTCTATTCTATGCCTTCACAAACTTCCGTTGTGACGTCACACACCTCCATTTTATGAGTTCACACACCTCCATTCTATGACTTCACACACCTCCATTCTGACTTCACACACCTCTATTCTATGACTTCGAACACCTACATTCTGACTTCACACACCTTCATTCTGTGACTACACACACCTCCATTAAATGACTTCACACACCTACATTCTTTGACTTCACACACCTCCAATCTGACATCACACACCTCCAGTCTATGATTTCACAGACCTAGAATCTGTGACATCACTCACCTGCACTCTATGACTTCACACTCCTCCATTCTATGACTTCCCACACCTCCTTTCTATGAATTCACCCACCTCCAATCTATGACTACACACCTCCGTTCTGACTTCACACACCTCCATTCTGTGACTACACACACCTCCATTCTATAACTTCACACACCTCCATTCTATGACTTCACACACCTCCATTCTGAATTCACACAGCTCCATTCTGTGACTTCACAAACCTCCATTCTATGATTTCACAAACCTCCATACTATGACTTCACACAACTCCATCTATGACTTCACACACCTCCATTCTGACTTCACACACCTCTATTCTATGACTTCGCACACCTCCATTCTGACATCACACACCTCTATTCTATGACTACACAGACCTCGAATCTGTGACTTCACTCACCTGCACTCTATGACTTCACACTCCTCCATTCTATGACTTCACCCACCTCCAATCTATGACTACACACCTCCATTCTGACTTCACACACCTCCATTCTATGACTTCACAGACCTCGAATCTGTGACTTCACTCACCTGCACTCTATGACTTCACACTCCTCAATTCTATGACTTCACCCACCTCCAATCTATGACTACACACCTACATTCTGACTTCACACACCTCCATTCTGTGATTTCACACACCTCCATTCCATGACTTCACACACCTTCATTTTTACTTCAGAAATATTCACACACCTCCATTCTATGACTTCACAAACCTCCATTCTGTGACTTCACACATGCATATTGACTTCACACACCTCCAATATATGACTTCAAACACCTCAATTCTGTGACTTCACACAGCTCCATTCTATGACTTCATAACGTTCATTCTGTGACTTCACACAGCTCCATTCTATGACTTCACACACTTCCATTCTATGACTTCACACACCTCCATTCTGTGCCTTTACACACCTCCATTCTGAGTTCACACACCTCCATTCTGTGACGTCACACACCTCTATTCTGTGACTTCCCACACCTCCATTCTGTGACTTCACACACCTCCATTCTGACTTCACACACCTCCATTCTATGACTTCGCACACCTCGATTCTGATTTCACACTCCTCCATTCTATGACTTCACCCAACTCCAATCTATGACTACACACATCCATTCTGACTTCACACACCTCCATTCTGTGACTTCACACACCTCCATTCCATGACTTCACACACCTTCATTTTTACTTCAGAAACATTCACACACCTCCGTTCTATGACTTCACAAACCTCCATTCTGTGACTTCACACATGCATTTTGACTTCACACACCTCCAATATATGACTTCAAACACCTGAATTCTGTGACTTCACACAGCTCCATTCTATGACTTCACACACTTCCATTCTATGACTTCACACACCTCCATTCTGTGCCTTTACACACCTCCATTCTGAGTTCACACACCTCCATTCTGTGACGTCACACACCTCTATTCTCTGACTTCCCACACCTCCATTCTGTGACTTCACACACCTCCATTCTATGACTTCACACACCTCTATTCTGACTTCACACACCTCCATTCTATGACTTCATACACCTCCATTCTGACTTCCCACACCTCCATTCTATGACTTCGCACACCTCTCTTCTGATTTCACACATCTCCATTCTGTGACTTCACTCACCTCCATTCAATGACTTCACACACCTACATTCTTTGACTTCACACACCTCCAATCTGACATCACACACCTCCATTCTATGATTTCACAGACCTCGAATCTATGACTTCACTCACCTGCACTCTATGACTTCCCACACCTCCTTTCTATGACTTCACCCACCTCCAATATATGACTACACACCTCCATTCTGACTTCACACACCTCCATTCTGTGACTTCACACAGCTCCATTCTATGACTTCACAAACCTCCATTCTATGACTTCACACACCTTCATTCTTACTTCAGAAACATCCATTCTATGACTTCACACACCTCCATTCTATGACTTCACAAACCTCCATTCTGTGACTTCACACACCTCCATTCTGGTTTCACACACTTCCATTCTATGACTTCACACACTTCCATTCTATGACTTCACACACCTCCATTCTCTGACTTCACACACCTCCATTCTGAGTTCACACACCTCCATTCTGTGACTTCACAAACCTCCATTCTGTGACTTCACACACTTCCAGTCTATGACTTCACACACCTTCATTCTATGATTTCACACACCTCCATTCTGGGACTTCACAAACCTCCATTCTATGACCTCACACACCCTCATTCTATGATTTCACACACTTCCATTCTATGATTTCACACATCAATTTTGACTTCACACACCTCCAATATATGACTTCAAACACCTCAATTCTGTGACTTCACACACCTCCATTCTATGACTTCAAACCGTCCATTCTGTGACTTCACACACCTCCATTCTATGACTTCACTCACCTCCATTCTGAGTTCACACACCTCTATTCTGTGATTTCACACACCTTCCATTCTGTGACTTCACACACCTCCATTCTGTGACTTCACACACTTCCATTCTATGACTTCACAAACCTTCATTCTATGATTTCACACACCTCCATTCTGTGACTTCACAAACCTCCATTCTATGACCTCACACACCCTCATTCTATGATTTCACACACCTCCATTCTATGACTTCACACATCCATTTTGACTTCACACACCTCCAATATATGACTTCAAACACCTCAATTCTGTGACTTCACACACCTCCATTCTATGACTTTAAACCGTCCATTCTGTGACTTCACACACCTCCATTCTATGACTTCACACACTTCCATTCTATGACTTCACACACCTCCATTCTGTGACTTTACCCACCTCCATTCTGAGTTCACACACCTCAATTCTGGGACTTCACAGACCTCCGATCTGTGACTTCCCACACCTCCATTCTGTGACTTCACACACCTCCATTCTATGACTTCACACACCTCCATTCTATGACTTCACACACGTCCATTCTGTGACTTCACACACCTCCATTCTATAACTTCACACAGCTCCATTGTGACTACACACACTACCGTTCTATGAGTTCACACACCTCCATTCTGACTTCACACACCTCCATTCTATGACTACACAAACATCCATTCTATGACTTCACACATCCTTTCTATGACTTCACCCAACTCCATTCTATGACTTCACAACTCCATTCTGACTTTACACACCTCCATTCTGTTACTTCACACACCTCCATTATATGACTTCACACACCTCCATTATATGTCTTCACACACCTCCATTCTATGCCTTCACACACCTCCATTCTGTGACTTCACACACCTCCTTTCTATGCCTTCACACACCTTCATTCTTACTACACAAACATACATACTATGACTTCACACTCCTCCATTCTATGACTTCAAACACCTCCATTCTTTGACTTCACACACCTCCATTTTGTGTTCACACACCTCAATTCTGTGACCTCACACACCTCCATTCTGACTTCACACACCTCTATTCTATGACTTCACACACCTCCATTCTATGACTTCACACACCTCCATTCTTTGATTTCACACACCTAAATTCTGAGTTGACACATCTCCATTCTGTGACTTCACACACCTCCATTCTGACTTCACACATCTGCATTCTATGACTTCACACACCTTCATTTTTACTTTACAATCATCCATTCTATAACTTCACACACCTCCATTCTATGACTTCACACACCTCCATTCTGTGACTTCACACACCTCCATTCCATGACTTCACACACTTCCATTGTGACGTCACACACCTCCATTCTATGAGTTCACACACCTCCATTCTGACTTCACGCACCTCCATTCTATGACTTCACACACCTCCATTCTGAATTCACACAGCTCCATTCTCTGCCTTCACAAAACTCTATTCTGTGATTTCACACACCTCCATACTATGACTTCACACAACTCCATCTATGACTTCACACACCTCCATTCTGACTACACACGCCTCTATTCTATGAATTCGCACTCCTCCATTCTGACATCACACACCTCCATTCTATGATTTCACAGACCTCGAATCTGTGATTTCACTCACATGCACTCTATGACTTCACACTCCTCCATTCTATGACTTCAAACACCTCCATTCTTTGACTTCAGACACCTCCATTCTGTGTTCACACACCTCAGTTCTGTGACTTCACACACCTCCATTCTGACTTCACACACCTCCATTCTATGACTTCCCACACCTCCTTTCTATGACTTCACCCACCTCCAATCGGTGACTACACACCTCCATTCTGACTTCACACACCTCCATTCTGTGACTTCACACACCCCCATTCTGTGGGTTCACATACCTCCATTCTATTACTTCACACACCTTCATTCTTACTTCAGAAACATCCATTCTATGACTTCACACACCTCCATTCTATGACTTCACAAACCTCCATTCTGTAACTTCACACACCTCCATTCTGAATTCACACAACTCCATTCGGTGACTTCACACACTTCCTTTGTGACGTCACACACCTCCATTCTATGAGTTCACACACCTCCATTCTATGACTTCACACACCACCATTCTGACTTCACAAACCTCTATTCTATGACTTCGCACACCTCCATTCTGACATCACACGCCTCCACTCTATGACTTCACACACCTTCATTCTTACTTCAGAAACATCCATTCTATGACCTCACACACCTCCATCTATGACTTCACAAACCTCCATTCTGTGACTTCACACACCTCCATACTGAGTTCACAAAACTCCATTCGGTGACTTAACACACATCCATTTTGACTTCACACACCTCCAATATCTGACTTCAAACAGCTCAATTCTCTGACTTCACACACCTCCATTCTATGACTTTAAACCCGTCCATTCAGTGACTTCACACACCGCCATTCTTTGACTTCATACACCTCCATTCTATGACTTCAACCACCTCCATTCTATGACTTCACACACCTCCATTTTCCAACTTCACAGCCCTCTAATTTGATTTCTCATACCTCCCTTCTATGACTTCTCAAACCTCCCTTCGGTGACTTCACAATACTCCATTCTATGACTTCACACATCTACATTCTATGAGTCCACACACCTCAATTCTGACTCACACAACTCCATTCTGTGACTTCACAAAACTCCATTCTATGATTTCACATATCTCCATACTATGACTTAACACACCTCCATCTATGATTGCACACACCTCCATTCTGAGTTCACACACCTCCATTCTGTGACTTCACACACCTCCATTCTGACTTCACACATCTCCATTGTATAACTTCACACACCTCTATTCTGTGACTTCACACACCTCTATTCTATGCCTTCACAAACTTCCGTTGTGACGTCACACACCTCCATTTTATGAGTTCACACACCTCCATTCTATGACTTCACACACCTCCATTCTGACTTCACACATCTCTATTCTATGACTTCGAACACCTACATTCTGACTTCACACACCTCCATTCTGTGACTACACACACCTCCATTCAATGACTTCACACACCTACATTCTTTGTCTTCACACACCTGCAATCTGACATCACACACCTCCATTCTATGATTTCACAGACCTCGAATCTGTGACATCACTCACCTGCACTCTATGACTTCACAGTCCTCCATTCTATGACTTCCCACACCTCCTTTCTATGAATTCACCCACCTCCAATCTATGACTACACCCCTCCGTTCTGACTTCACACACCTCCATTCTGTGACTTCACACACCTCCATTCTATAACTTCACACACCTCCATTCTATGACTTCACACACCTCCATTCTGAATTGACACAGCTCCATTCTGTGACATCACAAAACTCCCTTCTATGATTTCACAAACCTCCATACTATGACTTCACACACTCCATCTATGACTTCACACACCTCCATTCTGACTTCACACACCTCTATTCTATGACTTCGCACACCTCCATTCTGACATCACACACCTCCATTCTATGACTTCACAGACTTCGAATCTGTGACTTCACTCACCTGCACTCTATGACTTCACACTCCTCCATTCTATGACTTCACCCACCTCCAATCTATGACTACACACCTCCATTCTGACTTCACACACCTCCATTCTGTGACTTCACACACCTCCATTCCATGACTTCACACACCTTCATTTTTACTTCAGAAACATTCACACACCTCCATTCTATGACTTCACAAACCTCCATTCTGTGACTTCACACATGCATTTTGACTTCACACACCTCCAATATATGACTTCAAACACCTTGAATTCTGTGACTTCACACAGCTCCATTCTATGACTTCATAACGTCCATTCTGTGACTTCACACAGCTCCATTCTATGACTTCACACACTTCCATTCTGTGACTTCACACATCTCCATTCTGTGCCTTTACACACCTCCATTCTGAGTTCACACACCTCCATTCTGTGACGTCACACACCTCTATTCTGTGACTTCCCACACCTCCATTCTGTGACTTCACACACCTCCATTCTATGACTTCACACACCTCTATTCTGACTTCACACACCTCCATTCTATGACTTCATACACCTCCATTCTGACTTCCCACACCTCCATTCTATGACTTGGCACACCTCTCTTCTGATTTCACACATCTCCATTCTGTGACTTCACTAACCTCCATTCAATGACTTCACACACCTACATTCTTTGACTTGACACATCTCCAATCTGACATCACACACCTCCATTCTATGATTTCACAGACCTCGAATCTATGACTTCACTCACCTGCACTCTATGACTTCCCACACCTCCTTTCTATGATTTCACCCACCTCCAATATATGACTACACACCTCCATTCTGACTTCACACACCTCCATTCTGTGACTTCACACAGCTCCATTCTATGACTTCACAAACCTCCATTCTGTGACTTCACACACCTCCATTCTGGTTTCACACACTTCCATTCTATGACTTCACACACTTCCATTCTATGACTTCACACACCTCCATTCTCTGACTTCACACACCTCCATTCTGAGTTCACACACCTCCATTCTGTGACTTCACAAACCTCCATTCTGTGACTTCACACACTTCCATTCTATGACTTCACACACCTTCATTCTATGATTTCACACACCTCCATTCTGGGACTTCACAAACCTCCATTCTATGACCTCACACACCCTCATTCTATGATTTCACACACCTCCATTCTATGATTTCACACATCAATTTTGACTTCACACACCTCCAATATATGACTTCACACACCTCAATTCTGTGACTTCACACACCTCCATTCTATGACTTCAAACCGTCCATTCTGTGACTTCACACACCTCCATTCTATGAGTTCACTCACCTCCATTCTGAGTTCACACACCTCTATTCTGTGATTTCACACACCTTCCATTCTGTGACTTCACACACCTCCATTCTGTGACTTCACACACTTCCATTCTATGACTTCACAAACCTTCATTCTATGATTTCACACACCTCCATTCTGTGACTTCACAAACCTCCATTCTATGACCTCACACACCCTCATTCTATGATTTCACACACCTCCATTCTATGACTTCACACATCCATTTTGACTTCACACACCTCCAATATATGACTTCAAACACCTCAATTCTGTGACTTCACACACCTCCATTCTATGACTTCAAACCGTCCATTCTGTGACTTCACACACCTCCATTCTGTGACTTTACCCACCTCCATTCTGAGTTCACACACCTCAATTCTGGGACTTCACAGACCTCCAATCTGTGACTTCCCACACCTCCATTCTGTGACTTCACACACCTCCATTCTATGACTTCACACACCTCCATTCTATGACTTCACACACGTCCATTCTGTGACTTCACACACCTCCATTCTATGACTTCACACAGCTCCATTGTGACTACACACACTACCGTTCTATGAGTTCACACACCTCCATTCTGACTTCACACACCTCCATTCTATGACTACACAAACATCCACTCTATGACTTCACACACCTCCTTTCTATGACTTCACCCAACTCCATTCTATGACTTCAAAACTCCATTCTGACTTCACACACCTCCATTCTGTTACTTCACACACCTCCATTATATGACTTCACACACCTCCATTCTATGACTTCACACACCTCCATTCTATGCCTTCACACACCTCCATTCTGTGAGTTCACACACCTCCATTCTATGCCTTCACACACCTTCATTCTTACTTCACAAACATACATAATATGAATTCACACTCCTCCATTCTATGACTTCAATCACCTCCATTCTTTGACTTCACACACCTCCATTTTGTGTTCACACACCTCAATTCTGTGACCTCACACACCTCCATTCTGACTTCACACACCTCCATTCTATGACTTCACACACCTGCATTCTATGACTTCACACACCTCCATTCTTTGATTTCACACACCTAAATTCTGAGTTGACACATCTCCATTCTGTGACTTCACACACCTCCATTCTGACTTCACACATCTCCATTCTATGACTTCACACACCTTTATTTTTACTTTACAAACATCCATTCTATAACTTCACACACTTCCATTCTATGACTTCACAAACCTCCATTCTGTGACTTCACACACCTTCATTCTGGTTTCACACACTTCCATTTTATGACTTCACACACTTCCATTCTATGACTTCACACACCTCCATTCTCTGACTTCACACACCTCCATTCAGTGACTTCACACACCTCCATTCTATGACTTCACACACCTCCATTCTGTGACTTCACACACCTCCATTCTATGACTTCACACACTTCCATTGTGACGTCACACACCTCCATTCTATGAGTTCACACACCTCCATTCTGACTTCACACACCTCCATTCTATGACTTCACACACCTCCATCTATGACTTCACACACCTCCATTCTGACTACACACACCTCTATTCTATGACTTCGCACACCTCCATTCTGACTTCACACACCTCAATTCTCTGACTTCACACACCCCCATTCTATGAGTTCACATACCTCCATTCAATGACTTCACACACCTTCATTCTTTCTTCAGAAACATCCATTCTATGACTTCACACACCTCCATTCTATGACTTCACAAACCTCCATTCGGTAACTTCACACACCTCCATTCTGAGTTCACACAACTCCATTCAGTGACTTCACACACCTCCATTCTGACTTCACACACCTCCATTCTATGACTTCACACACTTCCATTCCATGACTTCACACACCTCCATTCTGTGACTTTACACACCTTCATTCTGAGTTCACACACCTCAATTCTGGGACTTCACAGACCTCCAATCTGTGACTTCCCACACCTCCATTCTGTGACTTCACAGACCTCCATTCTATGACTTCACACACCTCCATTCTATGACTTCACACACGACCATTCTGTGACTTCAAACACCTCCATTCTATGACTTCACACACCTCCATTCTGACTTCACACACCTCCATTCTATGACTACACACACATCGATTCAATGACTTTACACACATCCTTTCTATGACTTCACCCAACTCCATTCTATCACTTCACACCTCCATTCTGACTTCACACAACTCCATACTGAGTTCACACACCTGTATTCTGTTATTTCACACACCTTCCATTCTGTGATTTCACACACCTCCATTCAGTGACTTCACACACCTCCATTCTATGACTTCACACACCTCCATTCTGTGACTTCACACACCTCCATTCTGAGTTCACACACCTCCATTCTGTGACTTCTCACACCTCGATTCTGGGACTTCACACACCTCCAATCTGTGACTTCACACACTTCCATTCTATGACTTCACACACCTCCATTCTATGACTTCACACACCTCCATTCTGTGACTTTACACACCTCCATTCTATGACCTCACACACCCTCATTCTGTGATTTCACACGCCTCCATTCTGTGACTTCACACATCCATTTTGGTTTCACTCACCTCCAATATATGACTTCAAACACCTCATGTCTGTGACTTCACACAGCTCCATTCTATGACTTCATACCGTCCATTCTGTGACTTCACACACCTCCATTCTATGACTTCACACATTTCAATTCTATGACTTCACACACCTCCATTTTGTGACTTTACACACCTCCATTCAGGGTTCACACACCTCCATTCTGTGACTTCACACTCCTGCAATCTCTGACTTCTCACACCTCCATTCTGTGACTTCACACACCTCCATTCTATGACTTCACACACCTTCATTCTTACTTCACAAACACCCATTCTATGACTTCACACACCTCCATTCTATGTCTTCACAAACCTCCATTCTGACTTCACACACCTCCATTCTGTGACTTCACACACCTCCATTCTATGATTTCACACACCTCCATTCTGTGACTTCGCACACCTGAATTCTATGACTTCACACACCTCCATTTTGTGACTTCACACACCTCCATTCTATGTCTTCACACACCTCCATTCTGACTTCACACACCTCCATTCTGTGACTTCACACACCTCCATTCTATGATTTCACACACCTCCATTCTGTGACTTCACACACCTGAATTCTATGACTTTACACACCTCCATTTTGTAAGTTCACACACCTCCATTCTATGACTTCACACACCTCCATTCTATGACTTCACACACCTACATTTTGACTTCACACACCTCCATTCTATGAGTTCACACACCTGAATTGTGACTTCACACACCTCCATTCTATGACTTCATACACCTCCATTCTTACCACACACACCTCCATTCTGACTTCACACATCTAAATTCTGTGACTTCACACACATCCATTCTATGATTTCACACACCTCCATTCTATGACTTCACTCACCTCCATTCTATGACATCACACACCTCCTTTCTGTGTTGACACACCTCCATTCTATGACTTCACACACCTCCAATCTGAATTCACACACCTCCATTCTATGACTTCACCCACCTCCATTCTATGACTTCACACACCTCCATTCTCCGAATTCACACCCCTCTAATTTGATTTCTCATACCTCCATTCTATGACTTCACAAACCTCCCTTCGGTGACTTCACAATACTCCATTCTATGACTTCACACATCTACATTCTATGACTTCACACACCTCAATTCTGACTCACACATCTCCATTCTGTGACTTCACAAAACTCCATTCTATGATTTCACATATCTCCATACTATGACTTCACACACCTCCATTCTGAGTTCACACACCTCCATTCTGTGACTTCACACACCTCCATTCTGACTTCACCCATCTCTATTGTATGACTTCACACACCTCCATTCTGTGACTTCACACACCTCCATTCTATGAATTCACAGACCTCGAATCTGTGACTTCACTCACCTCCACTCTATGACTTCACACACCTCCATTCTATGACTTCTCACACCTAAGTTCTATGACTTCACCCACCTCCATTCTATGACTTCACACCTCCATTCTGACTTCACACACCTCCATTCTATGACTTCACACACCTCCATTCTGACTTCTCACACCTCCATTCGGTGACTTCACACACCTCCATTCTATGATTTCACACACCTCCATTCTGTGACTTCACACACCTCCATTCTTTGACTTCACACACCTCCATTCTATGACTTCACACACCTCCATTCTGAGTTCACACACCTCCATTCTGTGACTTCTCACACCTCGATTCTGGGACTTCACACACCTCCAATCTGTGACTTCACACACTTCCATTCTATGACTTCACACACCTCCATTCTGTGACTTCACACACCTCCATTCTGTGACTTCACACACCTCCATTCTATGACCTCACCCACCCTCATTCTGTGATTTCACACGCCTCCATTCTGTGACTTCACACATCCATTTTGATTTCACTCACCTCCAATATATGACTTCAAACACCTCATTTCTGTGACTTCACACAGCTCCATTCTATGACTTCATACCGTCCATTCTGTGACTTCACACACCTCCATTCTATGACTTCACATATTTCAATTCTATGACTTCACACACCTCCATTTTGTGACTTTACACACCTCCATTCTGGGTTCACACACCTCCATTCTGTGACTTCACACTCCTGCAATCTGTGACTTCCCACACCTCCATTCTGTGACTTCACACACCTCCATTCTATGACTTCACACACCTTCATTCTTACTTCACAAACACCCATTCTATGACTTCACACACCTCCATTCTATGACTTCTCACACCTAAGTTCTATGACTTCACCCACCTCCATTCTATGACTTCACACCTCCATTCTGACTTCACACACCTCCATTCTATGACTTCACACACCTCTATTCTGACTTCACACACCTCCATTCTATGACTTCATACACCTCCATTCTGACTTCCCACACCTCCATTCTATGACTTCGCACACCTCTCTTCTGATTTCACACATCTCCATTCTGTGACTTCACTCACCTCCATTCAATGACTTCACACACCTACATTCTTTGACTTCACACACCTCCAATCTGACATCACACACCTCCATTCTATGATTTCACAGACCTCGAATCTATGACTTCACTCACCTGCACTCTATGACTTCCCACACCTCCTTTCTATGACTTCACCCACCTCCAATATATGACTACACACCTCCATTCTGACTTCACACACCTCCATTCTGTGACTTCACACAGCTCCATTCTATGACTTCACAAACCTCCATTCTATGACTTCACACACCTTCATTCTTACTTCAGAAACATCCATTCTATGACTTCACACACCTCCATTCTATGACTTCACAAACCTCCATTCTGTGACTTCACACACCTCCATTCTGGTTTCACACACTTCCATTCTATGACTTCACACACTTCCATTCTTTGACTTCACACACCTCCATTCTCTGACTTCACACACCTCCATTCTGAGTTCACACACCTCCATTCTGTGACTTCACAAACCTCCATTCTGTGACTTCGCACACTTCCATTCTATGACTTCACACACCTTCATTCTATGATTTCACACACCTCCATTCTGGGACTTCACAAACCTCCATTCTATGACCTCACACACCCTCATTCTATGATTTCACACACTTCCATTCTATGATTTCACACATCAATTTTGACTTCACACACCTCCAATATATGACTTCAAACACCTCAATTCTGTGACTTCACACACCTCCATTCTATGACTTCAAACCGTCCATTCTGTGACTTCACACACCTCCATTCTATGACTTCACTCACCTCCATTCTGAGTTCACACACCTCTATTCTGTGATTTCACACACCTTCCATTCTGTGACTTCCCACACCTCCATTCTGTGACTTCACACACCTCCATTCTATGACTTCACACACCTCCATTCTATGACTTCACACACGTCCATTCTGTGACTTCACACACCTCCATTCTATAACTTCACACAGCTCCATTGTGACTACACACACTACCGTCCTATGAGTTCACACACCTCCATTCTGACTTCACACACCTCCATTCTATGATTTCACACACGTCCATTCTGTGACTTCACACACCTCCATTCTGTGACTTCACACACCTCCATTCTGAATTGACACAGCTCCATTCTGTGACATCACAAAACTCCCTTCTATGATTTCACAAACCTCCATACTATGACTTCACACACTCCATCTATGACTTCACACACCTCCATTCTGACTTCACACACCTCTATTCTATGACTTCGCACACCTCCATTCTGACATCACACACCTCCATTCTATGACTTCACAGACTTCGAATCTGTGACTTCACTCACCTGCACTCTATGACTTCACACTCCTCCATTCTATGACTTCACCCACCTCCAATCTATGACTACACACCTCCATTCTGACTTCACACACCTCCATTCTGTGACTTCACACACCTCCATTCCATGACTTCACACACCTTCATTTTTACTTCAGAAACATTCACACACCTCCATTCTATGACTTCACAAACCTCCATTCTGTGACTTCACACATGCATTTTGACTTCACACACCTCCAATATATGACTTCAAACACCTTGAATTCTGTGACTTCACACAGCTCCATTCTATGACTTCATAACGTCCATTCTGTGACTTCACACAGCTCCATTCTATGACTTCACACACTTCCATTCTATGACTTCACACATCTCCATTCTGTGCCTTTACACACCTCCATTCTGAGTTCACACACCTCCATTCTGTGACGTCACACACCTCTATTCTGTGACTTCCCACACCTCCATTCTGTGACTTCACACACCTCCATTCTGACTTCACACACCTCCATTCTATGACTTCGCACACCTCTCTTCTGATTTCACACTCTTCCATTCTATGACTTCACCCACCTCCAATCTATGACTACACACCTCCATTCTGACTTCACACACCTCCATTCTGTGACTTCACACACCTCCATTCCATGACTTCACACACCTTCATTTTTACTTCAGAAACATTCACACACCTCCGTTCTATGACTTCACAAACCTCCATTCTGTGACTTCACACATGCATTTTGACTTCACACACCTCCAATATATGACTTCAAACACCTGAATTCTGTGACTTCACACAGCTCCATTCTATGACTTCACACACTTCCATTCTATGACTTCACACACCTCCATTCTGTGCCTTTACACACCTCCATTCTGAGTTCACACACCTCCATTCTGTGACGTCACACACCTCTATTCTCTGACTTCCCACACCTCCATTCTGTGACTTCACACACCTCCATTCTATGACTTCACACACCTCTATTCTGACTTCACACACCTCCATTCTATGACTTCATACACCTCCATTCTGACTTCCCACACCTCCATTCTATGACTTCGCACACCTCTCTTCTGATTTCACACATCTCCATTCTGTGACTTCACTCACCTCCATTCAATGACTTCACACACCTACATTCTTTGACTTCACACACCTCCAATCTGACATCACACACCTCCATTCTATGATTTCACAGACCTCGAATCTATGACTTCACTCACCTGCACTCTATGACTTCCCACACCTCCTTTCTATGACTTCACCCACCTCCAATATATGACTACACACCTCCATTCTGACTTCACACACCTCCATTCTGTGACTTCACACAGCTCCATTCTATGACTTCACAAACCTCCATTCTATGACTTCACACACCTTCATTCTTACTTCAGAAACATCCATTCTATGACTTCACACACCTCCATTCTATGACTTCACAAACCTCCATTCTGTGACTTCACACACCTCCATTCTGGTTTCACACACTTCCATTCTATGACTTCACACACTTCCATTCTATGACTTCACACACCTCCATTCTCTGACTTCACACACCTCCATTCTGAGTTCACACACCTCCATTCTGTGACTTCACAAACCTCCATTCTGTGACTTCACACACTTCCATTCTATGACTTCACACACCTTCATTCTATGATTTCACACACCTCCATTCTGGGACTTCACAAACCTCCATTCTATGACCTCACACACCCTCATTCTATGATTTCACACACTTCCATTCTATGATTTCACACATCAATTTTGACTTCACACACCTCCAATATATGACTTCAAACACCTCAATTCTGTGACTTCACACACCTCCATTCTATGACTTCAAACCGTCCATTCTGTGACTTCACACACCTCCATTCTATGACTTCACTCACCTCCATTCTGAGTTCACACACCTCTATTCTGTGATTTCACACACCTTCCATTCTGTGACTTCACACACCTCCATTCTGTGACTTCACACACTTCCATTCTATGACTTCACAAACCTTCATTCTATGATTTCACACACCTCCATTCTGTGACTTCACAAACCTCCATTCTATGACCTCACACACCCTCATTCTATGATTTCACACACCTCCATTCTATGACTTCACACATCCATTTTGACTTCACACACCTCCAATATATGACTTCAAACACCTCAATTCTGTGACTTCACACACCTCCATTCTATGACTTTAAACCGTCCATTCTGTGATTTCACACACCTCCATTCTATGACTTCACACACTTCCATTCTATGACTTCACACACCTCCATTCTGTGACTTTACCCACCTCCATTCTGAGTTCACACACCTCAATTCTGGGACTTCACAGACCTCCGATCTGTGACTTCCCACACCTCCATTCTGTGACTTCACACACCTCCATTCTATGACTTCACACACCTCCATTCTATGACTTCACACACGTCCATTCTGTGACTTCACACACCTCCATTCTATAACTTCACACAGCTCCATTGTGACTACACACACTACCGTTCTATGAGTTCACACACCTCCATTCTGACTTCACACACCTCCATTCTATGACTACACAAACATCCATTCTATGACTTCACACATCCTTTCTATGACTTCACCCAACTCCATTCTATGACTTCACAACTCCATTCTGACTTTACACACCTCCATTCTGTTACTTCACACACCTCCATTATATGACTTCACACACCTCCATTCTATGACTTCACACACCTCCATTCTATGCCTTCACACACCTCCATTCTGTGACTTCACACACCTCCTTTCTATGCCTTCACACACCTTCATTCTTACTACACAAACATACATACTATGACTTCACACTCCTCCATTCTATGACTTCAAACACCTCCATTCTTTGACTTCACACACCTCCATTTTGTGTTCACACACCTCAATTCTGTGACCTCACACACCTCCATTCTGACTTCACACACCTCTATTCTATGACTTCACACACCTCCATTCTATGACTTCACACACCTCCATTCTTTGATTTCACACACCTAAATTCTGAGTTGACACATCTCCATTCTGTGACTTCACACACCTCCATTCTGACTTCACACATCTGCATTCTATGACTTCACACACCTTCATTTTTACTTTACAATCATCCATTCTATAACTTCACACACCTCCATTCTATGACTTCACACACCTCCATTCAGTGACTTCACACACCTCCATTATATGACTTCACACACCTCCATTCTGTGACTTCACACACCTCCATTCCATGACTTCACACACTTCCATTGTGACGTCACACACCTCCATTCTATGAGTTCACACACCTCCATTCTGACTTCACGCACCTCCATTCTATGACTTCATACACCTCCATTCTGAATTCACACAGCTCCATTCTCTGCCTTCACAAAACTCTATTCTATGATTTCACACACCTCCATACTATGACTTCACACAACTCCATCTATGACTTCACACACCTCCATTCTGACTACACACGCCTCTATTTTATGAATTCGCACTCCTCCATTCTGACATCACACACCTCCATTCTATGATTTCACAGACCTCGAATCTGTGATTTCACTCACATGCACTCTATGACTTCACACTCCTCCATTCTATGACTTCAAACACCTCCATTCTTTGACTTCAGACACCTCCATTCTGTGTTCACACACCTCAGTTCTGTGACTTCACACACCTCCATTCTGACTTCACACACCTCCATTCTATGACTTCCCACACCTCCTTTCTATGACTTCACCCACCTCCAATCGGTGACTACACACCTCCATTCTGACTTCACACACCTCCATTCTGTGACTTCACACACCCCCATTCTGTGGGTTCACATACCTCCATTCTATTACTTCACACACCTTCATTCTTACTTCAGAAACATCCATTCTATGACTTCACACACCTCCATTCTATGACTTCACAAACCTCCATTCTGTAACTTCACACACCTCCATTCTGAATTCACACAACTCCATTCGGTGACTTCACACACTTCCTTTGTGACGTCACACACCTCCATTCTATGAGTTCACACACCTCCATTCTATGACTTCACACACCACCATTCTGACTTCACAAACCTCTATTCTATGACTTCGCACACCTCCATTCTGACATCACACGCCTCCACTCTATGACTTCACACACCTTCATTCTTACTTCAGAAACATCCATTCTATGACCTCACACACCTCCATCTATGACTTCACAAACCTCCATTCTGTGACTTCACACACCTCCATACTGAGTTCACAAAACTCCATTCGGTGACTTAACACACATCCATTTTGACTTCACACACCTCCAATATCTGACTTCAAACAGCTCAATTCTCTGACTTCACACACCTCCATTCTATGACTTTAAACCCGTCCATTCAGTGACTTCACACACCACCATTCTTTGACTTCATACACCTCCATTCTATGACTTCAACCACCTCCATTCTATGACTTCACACACCTCCATTTTCCAACTTCACAGCCCTCTAATTTGATTTCTCATACCTCCCTTCTATGACTTCTCAAACCTCCCTTCGGTGACTTCACAATACTCCATTCTATGACTTCACACATCTACATTCTATGAGTCCACACACCTCAATTCTGACTCACACAACTCCATTCTGTGACTTCACAAAACTCCATTCTATGATTTCACATATCTCCATACTATGACTTAACACACCTCCATCTATGATTGCACACACCTCCATTCTGAGTTCACACACCTCCATTCTGTGACTTCACACACCTCCATTCTGACTTCACACATCTCCATTGTATAACTTCACACACCTCTATTCTGTGACTTCACACACCTCTATTCTATGCCTTCACAAACTTCCGTTGTGACGTCACACACCTCCATTTTATGAGTTCACACACCTCCATTCTATGACTTCACACACCTCCATTCTGACTTCACACATCTCTATTCTATGACTTCGAACACCTACATTCTGACTTCACACACCTCCATTCTGTGACTACACACACCTCCATTCAATGACTTCACACACCTACATTCTTTGTCTTCACACACCTGCAATCTGACATCACACACCTCCATTCTATGATTTCACAGACCTCGAATCTGTGACATCACTCACCTGCACTCTATGACTTCACAGTCCTCCATTCTATGACTTCCCACACCTCCTTTCTATGAATTCACCCACCTCCAATCTATGACTACACACCTCCGTTCTGACTTCACACACCTCCATTCTGTGACTTCACACACCTCCATTCTATAACTTCACACACCTCCATTCTATGACTTCACACACCTCCATTCTGAATTGACACAGCTCCATTCTGTGACATCACAAAACTCCCTTCTATGATTTCACAAACCTCCATACTATGACTTCACACACTCCATCTATGACTTCACACACCTCCATTCTGACTTCACACACCTCTATTCTATGACTTCACAGACTTCGAATCTGTGACTTCACTCACCTGCACTCTATGACTTCACACTCCTCCATTCTATGACTTCACCCACCTCCAATCTATGACTACACACCTCCATTCTGACTTCACACACCTCCATTCTGTGACTTCACACACCTCCATTCCATGACTTCACACACCTTCATTTTTACTTCAGAAACATTCACACACCTCCATTCTATGACTTCACAAACCTCCATTCTGTGACTTCACACATGCATTTTGACTTCACACACCTCCAATATATGACTTCAAACACCTTGAATTCTGTGACTTCACACAGCTCCATTCTATGACTTCATAACGTCCATTCTGTGACTTCACACAGCTCCATTCTATGACTTCACACACTTCCATTCTGTGACTTCACACATCTCCATTCTGTGCCTTTACACACCTCCATTCTGAGTTCACACACCTCCATTCTGTGACGTCACACACCTCTATTCTGTGACTTCCCACACCTCCATTCTGTGACTTCACACACCTCCATTCTATGACTTCACACACCTCTATTCTGACTTCACACACCTCCATTCTATGACTTCATACACCTCCATTCTGACTTCCCACACCTCCATTCTATGACTTGGCACACCTCTCTTCTGATTTCACACATCTCCATTCTGTGACTTCACTAACCTCCATTCAATGACTTCACACACCTACATTCTTTGACTTGACACATCTCCAATCTGACATCACACACCTCCATTCTATGATTTCACAGACCTCGAATCTATGACTTCACTCACCTGCACTCTATGACTTCCCACACCTCCTTTCTATGATTTCACCCACCTCCAATATATGACTACACACCTCCATTCTGACTTCACACACCTCCATTCTGTGACTTCACACAGCTCCATTCTATGACTTCACAAACCTCCATTCTGTGACTTCACACACCTCCATTCTGGTTTCACACACTTCCATTCTATGACTTCACACACTTCCATTCTATGACTTCACACACCTCCATTCTCTGACTTCACACACCTCCATTCTGAGTTCACACACCTCCATTCTGTGACTTCACAAACCTCCATTCTGTGACTTCACACACTTCCATTCTATGACTTCACACACCTTCATTCTATGATTTCACACACCTCCATTCTGGGACTTCACAAACCTCCATTCTATGACCTCACACACCCTCATTCTATGATTTCACACACCTCCATTCTATGATTTCACACATCAATTTTGACTTCACACACCTCCAATATATGACTTCACACACCTCAATTCTGTGACTTCACACACCTCCATTCTATGACTTCAAACCGTCCATTCTGTGACTTCACACACCTCCATTCTATGAGTTCACTCACCTCCATTCTGAGTTCACACACCTCTATTCTGTGATTTCACACACCTTCCATTCTGTGACTTCACACACCTCCATTCTGTGACTTCACACACTTCCATTCTATGACTTCACAAACCTTCATTCTATGATTTCACACACCTCCATTCTGTGACTTCACAAACCTCCATTCTATGACCTCACACACCCTCATTCTATGATTTCACACACCTCCATTCTATGACTTCACACATCCATTTTGACTTCACACACCTCCAATATATGACTTCAAACACCTCAATTCTGTGACTTCACACACCTCCATTCTATGACTTCAAACCGTCCATTCTGTGACTTCACACACCTCCATTCTGTGACTTTACCCACCTCCATTCTGAGTTCACACACCTCAATTCTGGGACTTCACAGACCTCCAATCTGTGACTTCCCACACCTCCATTCTGTGACTTCACACACCTCCATTCTATGACTTCACACACCTCCATTCTATGACTTCACACACGTCCATTCTGTGACTTCACACACCTCCATTCTATGACTTCACACAGCTCCATTGTGACTACACACACTACCGTTCTATGAGTTCACACACCTCCATTCTGACTTCACACACCTCCATTCTATGACTACACAAACATCCACTCTATGACTTCACACACCTCCTTTCTATGACTTCACCCAACTCCATTCTATGACTTCAAAACTCCATTCTGACTTCACACACCTCCATTCTGTTACTTCACACACCTCCATTATATGACTTCACACACCTCCATTCTATGACTTCACACACCTCCATTCTATGCCTTCACACACCTCCATTCTGTGAGTTCACACACCTCCATTCTATGCCTTCACACACCTTCATTCTTACTTCACAAACATACATAATATGAATTCACACTCCTCCATTCTATGACTTCAATCACCTCCATTCTTTGACTTCACACACCTCCATTTTGGGTTCACACACCTCAATTCTGTGACCTCACACACCTCCATTCTGACTTCACACACCTCCATTCTATGACTTCACACACCTGCATTCTATGACTTCACACACCTCCATTCTTTGATTTCACACACCTAAATTCTGAGTTGACACATCTCCATTCTGTGACTTCACACACCTCCATTCTGACTTCACACATCTCCATTCTATGACTTCACACACCTTTATTTTTACTTTACAAACATCCATTCTATAACTTCACACACTTCCATTCTATGACTTCACAAACCTCCATTCTGTGACTTCACACACCTTCATTCTGGTTTCACACACTTCCATTTTATGACTTCACACACTTCCATTCTATGACTTCACACACCTCCATTCTCTGACTTCACACACCTCCATTCAGTGACTTCACACACCTCCATTCTATGACTTCACACACCTCCATTCTGTGACTTCACACACCTCCATTCTATGACTTCACACACTTCCATTGTGACGTCACACACCTCCATTCTATGAGTTCACACACCTCCATTCTGACTTCACACACCTCCATTCTATGACTTCACACACCTCCATCTATGACTTCACACACCTCCATTCTGACTACACACACCTCTATTCTATGACTTCGCACACCTCCATTCTGACTTCACACACCTCAATTCTCTGACTTCACACACCCCCATTCTATGAGTTCACATACCTCCATTCAATGACTTCACACACCTTCATTCTTTCTTCAGAAACATCCATTCTATGACTTCACACACCTCCATTCTATGACTTCACAAACCTCCATTCGGTAACTTCACACACCTCCATTCTGAGTTCACACAACTCCATTCAGTGACTTCACACACCTCCATTCTGACTTCACACACCTCCATTCTATGACTTCACACACTTCCATTCCATGACTTCACACACCTCCATTCTGTGACTTTACACACCTTCATTCTGAGTTCACACACCTCAATTCTGGGACTTCACAGACCTCCAATCTGTGACTTCCCACACCTCCATTCTGTGACTTCACAGACCTCCATTCTATGACTTCACACACCTCCATTCTATGACTTCACACACGACCATTCTGTGACTTCAAACACCTCCATTCTATGACTTCACACACCTCCATTCTGACTTCACACACCTCCATTCTATGACTACACACACATCGATTCAATGACTTTACACACATCCTTTCTATGACTTCACCCAACTCCATTCTATCACTTCACACCTCCATTCTGACTTCACACAACTCCATACTGAGTTCACACACCTGTATTCTGTTATTTCACACACCTTCCATTCTGTGATTTCACACACCTCCATTCAGTGACTTCACACACCTCCATTCTATGACTTCACACACCTCCATTCTGTGACTTCACACACCTCCATTCTGAGTTCACACACCTCCATTCTGTGACTTCTCACACCTCGATTCTGGGACTTCACACACCTCCAATCTGTGACTTCACACACTTCCATTCTATGACTTCACACACCTCCATTCTATGACTTCACACACCTCCATTCTGTGACTTTACACACCTCCATTCTATGACCTCACACACCCTCATTCTGTGATTTCACACGCCTCCATTCTGTGACTTCACACATCCATTTTGGTTTCACTCACCTCCAATATATGACTTCAAACACCTCATGTCTGTGACTTCACACAGCTCCATTCTATGACTTCATACCGTCCATTCTGTGACTTCACACACCTCCATTCTATGACTTCACACATTTCAATTCTATGACTTCACACACCTCCATTTTGTGACTTTACACACCTCCATTCAGGGTTCACACACCTCCATTCTGTGACTTCACACTCCTGCAATCTCTGACTTCTCACACCTCCATTCTGTGACTTCACACACCTCCATTCTATGACTTCACACACCTTCATTCTTACTTCACAAACACCCATTCTATGACTTCACACACCTCCATTCTATGTCTTCACAAACCTCCATTCTGACTTCACACACCTCCATTCTGTGACTTCACACACCTCCATTCTATGATTTCACACACCTCCATTCTGTGACTTCGCACACCTGAATTCTATGACTTCACACACCTCCATTTTGTGACTTCACACACCTCCATTCTATGTCTTCACACACCTCCATTCTGACTTCACACACCTCCATTCTGTGACTTCACACACCTCCATTCTATGATTTCACACACCTCCATTCTGTGACTTCACACACCTGAATTCTATGACTTTACACACCTCCATTTTGTAAGTTCACACACCTCCATTCTATGACTTCACACACCTCCATTCTATGACTTCACACACCTACATTTTGACTTCACACACCTCCATTCTATGAGTTCACACACCTGAATTGTGACTTCACACACCTCCATTCTATGACTTCATACACCTCCATTCTTACCACACACACCTCCATTCTGACTTCACACATCTAAATTCTGTGACTTCACACACATCCATTCTATGATTTCACACACCTCCATTCTATGACTTCACTCACCTCCATTCTATGACATCACACACCTCCTTTCTGTGTTGACACACCTCCATTCTATGACTTCACACACCTCCAATCTGAATTCACACACCTCCATTCTATGACTTCACCCACCTCCATTCTATGACTTCACACACCTCCATTCTCCGAATTCACACCCCTCTAATTTGATTTCTCATACCTCCATTCTATGACTTCACAAACCTCCCTTCGGTGACTTCACAATACTCCATTCTATGACTTCACACATCTACATTCTATGACTTCACACACCTCAATTCTGACTCACACATCTCCATTCTGTGACTTCACAAAACTCCATTCTATGATTTCACATATCTCCATACTATGACTTCACACACCTCCATTCTGAGTTCACACACCTCCATTCTGTGACTTCACACACCTCCATTCTGACTTCACCCATCTCTATTGTATGACTTCACACACCTCCATTCTGTGACTTCACACACCTCCATTCTATGAATTCACAGACCTCGAATCTGTGACTTCACTCACCTCCACTCTATGACTTCACACACCTCCATTCTATGACTTCTCACACCTAAGTTCTATGACTTCACCCACCTCCATTCTATGACTTCACACCTCCATTCTGACTTCACACACCTCCATTCTATGACTTCACACACCTCCATTCTGACTTCTCACACCTCCATTCGGTGACTTCACACACCTCCATTCTATGATTTCACACACCTCCATTCTGTGACTTCACACACCTCCATTCTTTGACTTCACACACCTCCATTCTATGACTTCACACACCTCCATTCTGAGTTCACACACCTCCATTCTGTGACTTCTCACACCTCGATTCTGGGACTTCACACACCTCCAATCTGTGACTTCACACACTTCCATTCTATGACTTCACACACCTCCATTCTGTGACTTCACACACCTCCATTCTGTGACTTCACACACCTCCATTCTATGACCTCACCCACCCTCATTCTGTGATTTCACACGCCTCCATTCTGTGACTTCACACATCCATTTTGATTTCACTCACCTCCAATATATGACTTCAAACACCTCATTTCTGTGACTTCACACAGCTCCATTCTATGACTTCATACCGTCCATTCCGTGACTTCACACACCTCCATTCTATGACTTCACATATTTCAATTCTATGACTTCACACACCTCCATTTTGTGACTTTACACACCTCCATTCTGGGTTCACACACCTCCATTCTGTGACTTCACACTCCTGCAATCTGTGACTTCCCACACCTCCATTCTGTGACTTCACACACCTCCATTCTATGACTTCACACACCTTCATTCTTACTTCACAAACACCCATTCTATGACTTCACACACCTCCATTCTATGACTTCTCACACCTAAGTTCTATGACTTCACCCACCTCCATTCTATGACTTCACACCTCCATTCTGACTTCACACACCTCCATTCTATGACTTCACACACCTCTATTCTGACTTCACACACCTCCATTCTATGACTTCATACACCTCCATTCTGACTTCCCACACCTCCATTCTATGACTTCGCACACCTCTCTTCTGATTTCACACATCTCCATTCTGTGACTTCACTCACCTCCATTCAATGACTTCACACACCTACATTCTTTGACTTCACACACCTCCAATCTGACATCACACACCTCCATTCTATGATTTCACAGACCTCGAATCTATGACTTCACTCACCTGCACTCTATGACTTCCCACACCTCCTTTCTATGACTTCACCCACCTCCAATATATGACTACACACCTCCATTCTGACTTCACACACCTCCATTCTGTGACTTCACACAGCTCCATTCTATGACTTCACAAACCTCCATTCTATGACTTCACACACCTTCATTCTTACTTCAGAAACATCCATTCTATGACTTCACACACCTCCATTCTATGACTTCACAAACCTCCATTCTGTGACTTCACACACCTCCATTCTGGTTTCACACACTTCCATTCTATGACTTCACACACTTCCATTCTTTGACTTCACACACCTCCATTCTCTGACTTCACACACCTCCATTCTGAGTTCACACACCTCCATTCTGTGACTTCACAAACCTCCATTCTGTGACTTCGCACACTTCCATTCTATGACTTCACACACCTTCATTCTATGATTTCACACACCTCCATTCTGGGACTTCACAAACCTCCATTCTATGACCTCACACACCCTCATTCTATGATTTCACACACTTCCATTCTATGATTTCACACATCAATTTTGACTTCACACACCTCCAATATATGACTTCAAACACCTCAATTCTGTGACTTCACACACCTCCATTCTATGACTTCAAACCGTCCATTCTGTGACTTCACACACCTCCATTCTATGACTTCACTCACCTCCATTCTGAGTTCACACACCTCTATTCTGTGATTTCACACACCTTCCATTCTGTGACTTCCCACACCTCCATTCTGTGACTTCACACACCTCCATTCTATGACTTCACACACCTCCATTCTATGACTTCACACACGTCCATTCTGTGACTTCACACACCTCCATTCTATAACTTCACACAGCTCCATTGTGACTACACACACTACCGTCCTATGAGTTCACACACCTCCATTCTGACTTCACACACCTCCATTCTATGATTTCACACACGTCCATTCTGTGACTTCACACACCTCCAGTCTTTGACTTCACACACCTCCATTCTGTGACTTCACACACCTCCATTCTGAGTTCACACACCTCCATTCTGTGACTTCTCACACCTCGATTCTGGGACTTCACACACCTCCAATCTGTGACTTCACACACTTCCATTCTATGACTTCACACACCTCCATTCTATGACTTCACACACCTCCATTCTGTGACTTTACACACCTCCATTCTATGACCTCACACACCCTCATTCTGTGATTTCACACGCCTCCATTCTGTGACTTCACACATCCATTTTGGTTTCACTCACCTCCAATATATGACTTCAAACACCTCATGTCTGTGACTTCACACAGCTCCATTCTATGACTTCATACCGTCCATTCTGTGACTTCACACACCTCCATTCTATGACTTCACACATTTCAATTCTATGACTTCACACACCTCCATTTTGTGACTTTACACACCTCCATTCAGGGTTCACACACCTCCATTCTGTGACTTCACACTCCTGCAATCTCTGACTTCTCACACCTCCATTCTGTGACTTCACACACCTCCATTCTATGACTTCACACACCTTCATTCTTACTTCACAAACACCCATTCTATGACTTCACACACCTCCATTCTATGTCTTCACAAACCTCCATTCTGACTTCACACACCTCCATTCTGTGACTTCACACACCTCCATTCTATGATTTCACACACCTCCATTCTGTGACTTCGCACACCTGAATTCTATGACTTCACACACCTCCATTTTGTGACTTCACACACCTCCATTCTATGTCTTCACACACCTCCATTCTGACTTCACACACCTCCATTCTGTGACTTCACACACCTCCATTCTATGATTTCACACACCTCCATTCTGTGACTTCACACACCTGAATTCTATGACTTCACACACCTCCATTTTGTAAGTTCACACACCTCCATTCTATGACTTCACACACCTCCATTCTATGACTTCACACACCTACATTTTGACTTCACACACCTCCATTCTATGAGTTCACACACCTGAATTGTGACTTCACACACCTCCATTCTATGACTTCATACACCTCCATTCTTACCACACACACCTCCATTCTGACTTCACACATCTAAATTCTGTGACTTCACACACATCCATTCTATGATTTCACACACCTCCATTCTATGACTTCACTCACCTCCATTCTATGACATCACACACCTCCTTTCTGTGTTGACACACCTCCATTCTATGACTTCACACACCTCCAATCTGAATTCACACACCTCCATTCTATGACTTCACCCACCTCCATTCTATGACTTCACACACCTCCATTCTCCGAATTCACACCCCTCTAATTTGATTTCTCATACCTCCATTCTATGACTTCACAAACCTCCCTTCGGTGACTTCACAATGCTCCATTCTATGACTTCACACATCTACATTCTATGACTTCACACACCTCAATTCTGACTCACACATCTCCATTCTGTGACTTCACAAAACTCCATTCTATGATTTCACATATCTCCATACTATGACTTCACACACCTCCATTCTGAGTTCACACACCTCCATTCTGTGACTTCACACACCTCCATTCTGACTTCACCCATCTCTATTGTATGACTTCACACACCTCCATTCTGTGACTTCACACACCTCCATTCTATGAATTCACAGACCTCGAATCTGTGACTTCACTCACCTCCACTCTATGACTTCACACACCTCCATTCTATGACTTCTCACACCTAAGTTCTATGACTTCACCCACCTCCATTCTATGACTTCACACCTCCATTCTGACTTCACACACCTCCATTCTATGACTTCACACACCTCCATTCTGACTTCTCCCACCTCCATTCGGTGACTTCACACACCTCCATTCTATGATTTCACACACCTCCATTCTGTGACTTCACACACCTCCATTCTTTGACTTCACACACCTCCATTCTATGACTTCACACACCTCCATTCTGAGTTCACACACCTCCATTCTGTGACTTCTCACACCTCGATTCTGGGACTTCACACACCTCCAATCTGTGACTTCACACACTTCCATTCTATGACTTCACACACCTCCATTCTGTGACTTCACACACCTCCATTCTGTGACTTCACACACCTCCATTCTATGACCTCACCCACCCTCATTCTGTGATTTCACACGCCTCCATTCTGTGACTTCACACATCCATTTTGATTTCACTCACCTCCAATATATGACTTCAAACACCTCATTTCTGTGACTTCACACAGCTCCATTCTATGACTTCATACCGTCCATTCCGTGACTTCACACACCTCCATTCTATGACTTCACACATTTCAATTCTATGACTTCACACACCTCCATTTTGTGACTTTACACACCTCCATTCTGGGTTCACACACCTCCATTCTGTGACTTCACACTCCTGCAATCTGTGACTTCCCACACCTCCATTCTGTGACTTCACACACCTCCATTCTATGACTTCACACACCTTCATTCTTACTTCACAAACACCCATTCTATGACTTCACACACCTCCATTCTATGACTTCTCACACCTAAGTTCTATGACTTCACCCACCTCCATTCTATGACTTCACACCTCCATTCTGACTTCACACACCTCCATTCTATGACTTCACACACCTCCATTCTGACTTCTCCCACCTCCATTCGGTGACTTCACACACCTCCATTCTATGATTTCACACACCTCCATTCTGTGACTTCACACACCTCCATTCTTTGACTTCACACACCTCCATTCTATGACTTCACACACCTCCATTCTGAGTTCACACACCTCCATTCTGTGACTTCTCACACCTCGATTCTGGGACTTCACACACCTCCAATCTGTGACTTCACACACTTCCATTCTATGACTTCACACACCTCCATTCTGTGACTTCACACACCTCCATTCTGTGACTTCACACACCTCCATTCTATGACCTCACCCACCCTCATTCTGTGATTTCACACGCCTCCATTCTGTGACTTCACACATCCATTTTGATTTCACTCACCTCCAATATATGACTTCAAACACCTCATTTCTGTGACTTCACACAGCTCCATTCTATGACTTCATACCGTCCATTCTGTGACTTCACACACCTCCATTCTATGACTTCACACATTTAAATTCTATGACTTCACACACCTCCATTTTGTGACTTTACACACCTCCATTCTGGGTTCACACACCTCCATTCTGTGACTTCACACTCCTGCAATCTGTGACTTCCCACACCTCCATTCTGTGACTTCACACACCTCCATTCTATGACTTCACACACCTTCATTCTTACTTCACAAACACCCATTCTATGACTTCACACACCTCCATTCTATGACTTCACACACCTCCATTCTGTGACTTCACACACCTCCATTCTATGACTTCACACACCTCCATTGTGACTACACACACCTCCATTCTATGAGTTCACACACCGCCATTCTGACTTCACACACCTCCATTGTATGAATACACACACCTCCATTCTGTGACTTCACACACTTCCATTGTGACGTCACACACCTCCATTCTATGAGTTCACACACCTCCATTCTATGACTTCACACACCTCCATTCTGACTTCACAAACCTCTATTCTATGACTTCGCACACCTCCATTCTGACATCACACACCTCCACTCTATGACTTCACACACCTTCATTCTTACTTCAGAAACATCCATTCTATGACCTCACACACCTCCATCTATGACTTCACAAACCTCCATTCTGTGACTTCACACACCTCCATACTGAGTTCACAAAACTCCATTCGGTGACTTAACACACATCCATTTTGACTTCACACACCTCCAATATCTGACTTCAAACAGCTCAATTCTCTGACTTCACACACCTCCATTCTATGACTTTAAACCCGTCCATTCAGTGACTTCACACACCGCCATTCTTTGACTTCATACTCCTCCATTCTATGACTTCACCCACCTCCATTCTATGACTTCACGCACCTCCATTTTCCAACTTCACACCCCTCTAATTTGATTTCTCATACCTCCATTCTATGACTTCTCAAACCTCCCTTCGGTGACTTCACAATACTCCATTCTATGACTTCACACATCTACATTCTATGAGTTCACACACCTCAATTCTGATTCACACAACTCCATTCTGTGACTTCACAAAACTCCATTCTATGATTTCACATATCTCCATACTATGACTTAACACACCTCCATCTATGATTGCACACACCTCCATTCTGAGTTCACACACCTCCATTCTGTGACTTCACACACCTCCATTCTGACTTCACATATCTCCATTGTATGACTTCACACACCTCTATTCTGTGACTTCACACACCTCTATTCTATGCCTTCACAAACTTCCGTTGTGACGTCACACACCTCCATTTTATGAGTTCACACACCTCCATTCTATGACTTCACACACCTCCATTCTGACTTCACACACCTCTATTCTATGACTTCGAACACCTACATTCTGACTTCACACACCTTCATTCTGTGACTACACACACCTCCATTAAATGACTTCACACACCTACATTCTTTGACTTCACACACCTCCAATCTGACATCACACACCTCCAGTCTATGATTTCACAGACCTAGAATCTGTGACATCAATCACCTGCACTCTATGACTTCACACTCCTCCATTCTATGACTTCCCACACCTCCTTTCTATGAATTCACCCACCTCCAATCTATGACTACACACCTCCGTTCTGACTTCACACACCTCCATTCTGTGACTACACACACCTCCATTCTATAACTTCACACACCTCCATTCTATGACTTCACACACCTCCATTCTGAATTCACACAGCTCCATTCTGTGACTTCACAAACCTCCATTCTATGATTTCACAAACCTCCATACTATGACTTCACACAACTCCATCTATGACTTCACACACCTCCATTCTGACTTCACACACCTCTATTCTATGACTTCGCACACCTCCATTCTGACATCACACACCTCTATTCTATGACTACACAGACCTCGAATCTGTGACTTCACTCACCTGCACTCTATGACTTCACACTCCTCCATTCTATGACTTCACCCACCTCCAATCTATGACTACACACCTCCATTCTGACTTCACACACCTCCATTCTATGACTTCACAGACCTCGAATCTGTGACTTCACTCACCTGCACTCTATGACTTCACACTCCTCAATTCTATGACTTCACCCACCTCCAATCTATGACTACACACCTACATTCTGACTTCACACACCTCCATTCTGTGATTTCACACACCTCCATTCCATGACTTCACACACCTTCATTTTTACTTCAGAAATATTCACACACCTCCATTCTATGACTTCACAAACCTCCATTCTGTGACTTCACACATGCATATTGACTTCACACACCTCCAATATATGACTTCAAACACCTCAATTCTGTGACTTCACACAGCTCCATTCTATGACTTCATAACGTTCATTCTGTGACTTCACACAGCTCCATTCTATGACTTCACACACTTCCATTCTATGACTTCACACACCTCCATTCTGTGCCTTTACACACCTCCATTCTGAGTTCACACACCTCCATTCTGTGACGTCACACACCTCTATTCTGTGACTTCCCACACCTCCATTCTGTGACTTCACACACCTCCATTCTGACTTCACACACCTCCATTCTATGACTTCGCACACCTCTCTTCTGATTTCACACTCCTCCATTCTATGACTTCACCCAACTCCAATCTATGACTACACACATCCATTCTGACTTCACACACCTCCATTCTGTGACTTCACACACCTCCATTCCATGACTTCACACACCTTCATTTTTACTTCAGAAACATTCACACACCTCCGTTCTATGACTTCACAAACCTCCATTCTGTGACTTCACACATGCATTTTGACTTCACACACCTCCAATATATGACTTCAAACACCTGAATTCTGTGACTTCACACAGCTCCATTCTATGACTTCACACACTTCCATTCTATGACTTCACACACCTCCATTCTGTGCCTTTACACACCTCCATTCTGAGTTCACACACCTCCATTCTGTGACGTCACACACCTCTATTCTCTGACTTCCCACACCTCCATTCTGTGACTTCACACACCTCCATTCTATGACTTCACACACCTCTATTCTGACTTCACACACCTCCATTCTATGACTTCATACACCTCCATTCTGACTTCCCACACCTCCATTCTATGACTTCGCACACCTCTCTTCTGATTTCACACATCTCCATTCTGTGACTTCACTCACCTCCATTCAATGACTTCACACACCTACATTCTTTGACTTCACACACCTCCAATCTGACATCACACACCTCCATTCTATGATTTCACAGACCTCGAATCTATGACTTCACTCACCTGCACTCTATGACTTCCCACACCTCCTTTCTATGACTTCACCCACCTCCAATATATGACTACACACCTCCATTCTGACTTCACACACCTCCATTCTGTGACTTCACACAGCTCCATTCTATGACTTCACAAACCTCCATTCTATGACTTCACACACCTTCATTCTTACTTCAGAAACATCCATTCTATGACTTCACACACCTCCATTCTATGACTTCACAAACCTCCATTCTGTGACTTCACACACCTCCATTCTGATTTCACACACTTCCATTCTATGACTTCACACACTTCCATTCTATGACTTCACACACCTCCATTCTCTGACTTCACACACCTCCATTCTGAGTTCACACACCTCCATTCTGTGACTTCACAAACCTCCATTCTGTGACTTCACACACTTCCATTCTATGACTTCACACACCTTCATTCTATGATTTCACACACCTCCATTCTGGGACTTCACAAACCTCCATTCTATGACCTCACACACCCTCATTCTATGATTTCACACACTTCCATTCTATGATTTCACACATCAATTTTGACTTCACACACCTCCAATATATGACTTCAAACACCTCAATTCTGTGACTTCACACACCTCCATTCTATGACTTCAAACCGTCCATTCTGTGACTTCACACACCTCCATTCTATGACTTCACTCACCTCCATTCTGAGTTCACACACCTCTATTCTGTGATTTCACACACCTTCCATTCTGTGACTTCACACACCTCCATTCTGTGACTTCACACACTTCCATTCTATGACTTCACAAACCTTCATTCTATGATTTCACACACCTCCATTCTGTGACTTCACAAACCTCCATTCTATGACCTCACACACCCTCATTCTATGATTTCACACACCTCCATTCTATGACTTCACACATCCATTTTGACTTCACACACCTCCAATATATGACTTCAAACACCTCAATTCTGTGACTTCACACACCTCCATTCTATGACTTTAAACCGTCCATTCTGTGATTTCACACACCTCCATTCTATGACTTCACACACTTCCATTCTATGACTTCACACACCTCCATTCTGTGACTTTACCCACCTCCATTCTGAGTTCACACACCTCAATTCTGGGACTTCACAGACCTCCGATCTGTGACTTCCCACACCTCCATTCTGTGACTTCACACACCTCCATTCTATGACTTCACACACCTCCATTCTATGACTTCACACACGTCCATTCTGTGACTTCACACACCTCCATTCTATAACTTCACACAGCTCCATTGTGACTACACACACTACCGTTCTATGAGTTCACACACCTCCATTCTGACTTCACACACCTCCATTCTATGACTACACAAACATCCATTCTATGACTTCACACATCCTTTCTATGACTTCACCCAACTCCATTCTATGACTTCACAACTCCATTCTGACTTTACACACCTCCATTCTGTTACTTCACACACCTCCATTATATGACTTCACACACCTCCATTCTATGACTTCACACACCTCCATTCTATGCCTTCACACACCTCCATTCTGTGACTTCACACACCTCCTTTCTATGCCTTCACACACCTTCATTCTTACTACACAAACATACATACTATGACTTCACACTCCTCCATTCTATGACTTCAAACACCTCCATTCTTTGACTTCACACACCTCCATTTTGTGTTCACACACCTCAATTCTGTGACCTCACACACCTCCATTCTGACTTCACACACCTCTATTCTATGACTTCACACACCTCCATTCTATGACTTCACACACCTCCATTCTTTGATTTCACACACCTAAATTCTGAGTTGACACATCTCCATTCTGTGACTTCACACACCTCCATTCTGACTTCACACATCTGCATTCTATGACTTCACACACCTTCATTTTTACTTTACAATCATCCATTCTATAACTTCACACACCTCCATTCTATGACTTCACACACCTCCATTCTGTGACTTCACACACCTCCATTCCATGACTTCACACACTTCCATTGTGACGTCACACACCTCCATTCTATGAGTTCACACACCTCCATTCTGACTTCACGCACCTCCATTCTATGACTTCACACACCTCCATTCTGAATTCACACAGCTCCATTCTCTGCCTTCACAAAACTCTATTCTATGATTTCACACACCTCCATACTATGACTTCACACAACTCCATCTATGACTTCACACACCTCCATTCTGACTACACACGCCTCTATTCTATGAATTCGCACTCCTCCATTCTGACATCACACACCTCCATTCTATGATTTCACAGACCTCGAAACTGTGATTTCACTCACATGCACTCTATGACTTCACACTCCTCCATTCTATGACTTCAAACACCTCCATTCTTTGACTTCAGACACCTCCATTCTGTGTTCACACACCTCAGTTCTGTGACTTCACACACCTCCATTCTGACTTCACACACCTCCATTCTATGACTTCCCACACCTCCTTTCTATGACTTCACCCACCTCCAATCGGTGACTACACAACTCCATTCTGACTTCACACACCTCCATTCTGTGACTTCACACACCCCCATTCTGTGGGTTCACATACCTCCATTCTATTACTTCACACACCTTCATTCTTACTTCAGAAACATCCATTCTATGACTTCACACACCTCCATTCTATGACTTCACAAACCTCCATTCTGTAACTTCACACACCTCCATTCTGAATTCACACAACTCCATTCGGTGACTTCACACACTTCCTTTGTGACGTCACACACCTCCATTCTATGAGTTCACACACCTCCATTCTATGACTTCACACACCACCATTCTGACTTCACAAACCTCTATTCTATGACTTCGCACACCTCCATTCTGACATCACACGCCTCCACTCTATGACTTCACACACCTTCATTCTTACTTCAGAAACATCCATTCTATGACCTCACACACCTCCATCTATGACTTCACAAACCTCCATTCTGTGACTTCACACACCTCCATACTGAGTTCACAAAACTCCATTCGGTGACTTAACACACATCCATTTTGACTTCACACACCTCCAATATCTGACTTCAAACAGCTCAATTCTCTGACTTCACACACCTCCATTCTATGACTTTAAACCCGTCCATTCAGTGACTTCACACACCGCCATTCTTTGACTTCATACACCTCCATTCTATGACTTCAACCACCTCCATTCTACGACTTCACACACCTCCATTTTCCAACTTCACAGCCCTCTAATTTGATTTCTCATACCTCCCTTCTATGACTTCTCAAACCTCCCTTCGGTGACTTCACAATACTCCATTCTATGACTTCACACATCTACATTCTATGAGTCCACACACCTCAATTCTGACTCACACAACTCCATTCTGTGACTTCACAAAACTCCATTCTATGATTTCACATATCTCCATACTATGACTTAACACACCTCCATCTATGATTGCACACACCTCCATTCTGAGTTCACACACCTCCATTCTGTGACTTCACACACCTCCATTCTGACTTCACACATCTCCATTGTATAACTTCACACACCTCTATTCTGTGACTTCACACACCTCTATTCTATGCCTTCACAAACTTCCGTTGTGACGTCACACACCTCCATTTTATGAGTTCACACACCTCCATTCTATGACTTCACACACCTCCATTCTGACTTCACACATCTCTATTCTATGACTTCGAACACCTACATTCTGACTTCACACACCTCCATTCTGTGACTACACACACCTCCATTCAATGACTTCACACACCTACATTCTTTGTCTTCACACACCTGCAATCTGACATCACACACCTCCATTCTATGATTTCACAGACCTCGAATCTGTGACATCACTCACCTGCACTCTATGACTTCACAGTCCTCCATTCTATGACTTCCCACACCTCCTTTCTATGAATTCACCCACCTCCAATCTATGACTACACACCTCCGTTCTGACTTCACACACCTCCATTCTGTGACTTCACACACCTCCATTCTATAACTTCACACACCTCCAATCTATGACTTCACACACCTCCATTCTGAATTGACACAGCTCCATTCTGTGACATCACAAAACTCCCTTCTATGATTTCACAAACCTCCATACTATGACTTCACACACTCCATCTATGACTTCACACACCTCCATTCTGACTTCACACACCTCTATTCTATGACTTCGCACACCTCCATTCTGACATCACACACCTCCATTCTATGACTTCACAGACTTCGAATCTGTGACTTCACTCACCTGCACTCTATGACTTCACACTCCTCCATTCTATGACTTCACCCACCTCCAATCTATGACTACACACCTCCATTCTGACTTCACACACCTCCATTCTGTGACTTCACACACCTCCATTCCATGACTTCACTCACCTTCATTTTTACTTCAGAAACATTCACACACCTCCATTCTATGACTTCACAAACCTCCATTCTGTGACTTCACACATGCATTTTGACTTCACACACCTCCAATATATGACTTCAAACACCTTGAATTCTGTGACTTCACACAGCTCCATTCTATGACTTCATAACGTCCATTCTGTGACTTCACACAGCTCCATTCTATGACTTCACACACTTCCATTCTATGACTTCACACATCTCCATTCTGTGCCTTTACACACCTCCATTCTGAGTTCACACACCTCCATTCTGTGACGTCACACACCTCTATTCTGTGACTTCCCACACCTCCATTCTGTGACTTCACACACCTCCATTCTATGACTTCACACACCTCTATTCTGACTTCACACACCTCCATTCTATGACTTCATACACCTCCATTCTGACTTCCCACACCTCCATTCTATGACTTGGCACACCTCTCTTCTGATTTCACACATCTCCATTCTGTGACTTCACTAACCTCCATTCAATGACTTCACACACCTACATTCTTTGACTTGACACATCTCCAATCTGACATCACACACCTCCATTCTATGATTTCACAGACCTCGAATCTATGACTTCACTCACCTGCACTCTATGACTTCCCACACCTCCTTTCTATGATTTCACCCACCTCCAATATATGACTACACACCTCCATTCTGACTTCACACACCTCCATTCTGTGACTTCACACAGCTCCATTCTATGACTTCACAAACCTCCATTCTGTGACTTCACACACCTCCATTCTGGTTTCACACACTTCCATTCTATGACTTCACACACTTCCATTCTATGACTTCACACACCTCCATTCTCTGACTTCACACACCTCCATTCTGAGTTCACACACCTCCATTCTGTGACTTCACAAACCTCCATTCTGTGACTTCACACACTTCCATTCTATGACTTCACACACCTTCATTCTATGATTTCACACACCTCCATTCTGGGACTTCACAAACCTCCATTCTATGACCTCACACACCCTCATTCTATGATTTCACACACCTCCATTCTATGATTTCACACATCAATTTTGACTTCACACACCTCCAATATATGACTTCAAACACCTCAATTCTGTGACTTCACACACCTCCATTCTATGACTTCAAACCGTCCATTCTGTGACTTCACACACCTCCATTCTATGAGTTCACTCACCTCCATTCTGAGTTCACACACCTCTATTCTGTGATTTCACACACCTTCCATTCTGTGACTTCACACACCTCCATTCTGTGACTTCACACACTTCCATTCTATGACTTCACAAACCTTCATTCTATGATTTCACACACCTCCATTCTGTGACTTCACAAACCTCCATTCTATGACCTCACACACCCTCATTCTATGATTTCACACACCTCCATTCTATGACTTCACACATCCATTTTGACTTCACACACCTCCAATATATGACTTCAAACACCTCAATTCTGTGACTTCACACACCTCCATTCTATGACTTCAAACCGTCCATTCTGTGACTTCACACACCTCCATTCTATGACTTCACACACTTCCATTCTGTGACTTCACACACCTCCATTCTGTGACTTTACCCACCTCCATTCTGAGTTCACACACCTCAATTCTGGGACTTCACAGACCTCCAATCTGTGACTTCCCACACCTCCATTCTGTGACTTCACACACCTCCATTCTATGACTTCACACACCTCCATTCTATGACTTCACACACGTCCATTCTGTGACTTCACACACCTCCATTCTATGACTTCACACAGCTCCATTGTGACTACACACACTACCGTTCTATGAGTTCACACACCTCCATTCTGACTTCACACACCTCCATTCTATGACTACACAAACATCCACTCTATGACTTCACACACCTCCTTTCTATGACTTCACCCAACTCCATTCTATGACTTCACAACTCCATTCTGACTTCACACACCTCCATTCTGTTACTTCACACACCTCCATTATATGACTTCACACACCTCCATTCTATGACTTCACACACCTCCATTCTATGCCTTCACACACCTCCATTCTGTGACTTCACACACCTCCATTCTATGCCTTCACACACCTTCATTCTTACTTCACAAACATACATACTATGACTTCACACTCCTCCATTCTATGACTTCAATCACCTCCATTCTTTGACTTCACACACCTCCATTTTGTGTTCACACACCTCAATTCTGTGACCTCACACACCTCCATTCTGACTTCACACACCTCCATTCTATGACTTCACACACCTGCATTCTATGACTTCACACACCTCCATTCTTTGATTTCACACACCTAAATTCTGAGTTGACACATCTCCATTCTGTGACTTCACACACCTCCATTCTGACTTCACACATCTCCATTCTATGACTTCACACACCTTCATTTTTACTTTACAAACATCCATTCTATAACTTCACACACTTCCATTCTATGACTTCACAAACCTCCATTCTGTGACTTCACACACCTCCATTCTGGTTTCACACACTTCCATTTTATGACTTCACACACTTCCATTCTATGACTTCACACACCTCCATTCTCTGACTTCACACACCTCCATTCAGTGACTTCACACACCTCCATTCTATGACTTCACACACCTCCATTCTGTGACTTCACACACCTCCATTCTATGACTTCACACACTTCCATTTTGACGTCACACACCTCCATTCTATGAGTTCACACACCTCCATTCTGACTTCACACACCTCCATTCTATGACTTCACACACCTCCATCTATGACTTCACACACCTCCATTCTGACTACACACACCTCTATTCTATGACTTCGCACACCTCCATTCTGACTTCACACACCTCAATTCTCTGACTTCACACACCCCCATTCTATGAGTTCACATACCTCCATTCAATGACTTCACACACCTTCATTCTTTCTTCAGAAACATCCATTCTATGACTTCACACACCTCCATTCTATGACTTCACAAACCTCCATTCGGTAACTTCACACACCTCCATTCTGAGTTCACACAACTCCATTCAGTGACTTCACACACCTCCATTCTGACTTCACACACCTCCATTCTATGACTTCACACACTTCCATTCCATGACTTCACACACCTCCATTCTGTGACTTTACACACCTTCATTCTGAGTTCACACACCTCAATTCTGGGACTTCACAGACCTCCAATCTGTGACTTCCCACACCTCCATTCTGTGACTTCACAGACCTCCATTCTATGACTTCACACACCTCCATTCTATGACTTCACACACGACCATTCTGTGACTTCAAACACCTCCATTCTATGACTTCACACACCTCCATTCTGACTTCACACACCTCCATTCTATGACTACACACACATCGATTCAATGACTTCACACACATCCTTTCTATGACTTCACCCAACTCCATTCTATCACTTCACACCTCCATTCTGACTTCACACAACTCCATACTGAGTTCACACACCTGTATTCTGTGATTTCACACACCTTCCATTCTGTGATTTCACACACCTCCATTCAGTGACTTCACACACCTCCATTCTATGACTTCACACACCTCCATTCTGTGACTTTACACAGCTCCATTCTATGACTTCACACACTTCCATTGTGACGTCACACACCTCCATTCTATGACTTCACACACCTCCATTCTGTGACTTCACACAGCTCCATTCTGTGACTTCACAAAACTCTATTCTATGATTTCACAGACCTCCATAATATGACTTCACACAACTCCATCTATGACTTCACACACCTCCATTCTGACTTCACACAGCTCTATTCTATGACTTCGCACACCTCCATTCTGACATCACACACCTACATTCTATGTCTTCACAGACCTCGAATCTCTGATTTCACTCACATGCACTGTATGACTTCACACTCCTCCATTCTATGACTTCCCACAGCTCCTTTCTATGACTTCACCCACCTCCAATCGATGACTACACACCTCCATTTTGACTTCACACACCTCCATTCTGTGACTTCACACACCCCCATTCTATGAGTTCACATATCTCCATTCTATGACTTCACACACTTTCATTCTTACTTCAGAAACATCCATTCTATGACTTCACACACCTCCATTCTATGACTTCACAAACCTCCATTCTGTGACTTCACACACCTCCTTTCTGACTTCACACAACTCCATTCGTTGACTTCACACACCTCCATTCTGATTTCACACACCTCCATTCTATGACTTCACACACTTCCATTCTATGACTTCACACACCTCCATTCTGTGACTTCACAAACCTCCATTCTGAGTTCACACACCTCCATTCTGTGACTTCTAACACCTTGATTCTGTGACTTCACACACCTCCATTCTATGACTTCACACACCTCCATTCTGTGACTTCACACACCTCCATTCTATGACCTCACACACCCTCATTCTATGATTTCACACACTTCCATTCTATGACTTCATACATCCATTTTGATTTCACACACCTCCAATATATGACTTCAAACACCTCAATTCTGTGACTTCACACACCTCCATTCTATGACTTCACACACGTCCATTCTGTGACTTCACACACCTCCATTCTATGACTACACACACATCCATTCTCTGACTTCACACACATCCTTTCTATGACTTCACCCAACTCCATTCTATGACTTCACACCTCCATTCTGACTTCACACAACTCCATTCTGAGTTCACACACCTCTATTCTGTGATTTCACACACCTTCCATTCTGTGATTTCACACACCTCCATTCAGTGACTTCACACACCTCCATTCTATGACTTCACACACCTCCATTCTGTGACTTTACACAGCTCCATTCTATGAATTCACACACTTCCATGGTGACGTCACACACCTCCATTCTATGAGTTCACACACCTCCATTCTGACTTCACACAGCTCCATTCTGTGACTTCACAAAACAATATTCTATGATTTCACAGACCTCCATACTATGACTTCACACAACTCCATCTATGACTTCACACACCTCCATTCTGACTTCACACACCTCTATTCTATGACTTCGCACACCTCCATTTTGACATCACACACCTCCATTCTATGACTTCACAGACCTCGAAACTGTGATTTCACTCACATGCACTGTATGACTTCACACTCCTCCATTCTATGACTTCCCACAGCTCCTTTCTATGACTTCACCCACCACCAATCGATGACTACACACCTCCATTTTGACTTCACACACCTCCATTCTGTGACTTCACACACCCCCATTCTATGAGTTCACATACCTCCATTCTATGACTTCACACACCTTCATTCTTACTTCAGAAACATCCATTCTATGACTTCACATACCTCCATTCTATGACTTCACAAACCTCCATTCTGTGACTTCACACACCTCCTTTCTGTGTTCACACAACTCCATTCGTTGACTTCACACACCTCCATTCTGACTTCACACACCTCCATTCTATGACTTCACACACTTCCATTCTATGACTTCACACACCTCCATTCTGTGACTTCACACACCTCCATTCTGAGTTCACACACCTCCATTCTGTGACTTCTAACACCTCGATTCTGTGACTTCACACAGCTCCAATCTGTGACTTCACACACTTCCATTCTATGACTTCACACACCTCCATTCTATGACTTCACACACCTCGATTCTGTGACTTCACACACCTCCATTCTACGACCTCACACACCCTCATTCTATGATTTCACACACCTCCATTCTATGACTTCATACATCCATTTTGATTTCACACACCTCCAATATATGACTTCAAACACCTCAATTCTGTGACTTCACACACCTCCATTCTATGACTTCCTACCATCCATTCTGTGACTTCACATACCTCCATTCTATGACTTCACACACCTCCATTCTGTGACTTTACACACCTCCATTCTGAGTTCACACACCTCAATTCTGGGACTTCACACACCTCCAATCTGTGAATTCCCACACCTCCATTCTATGACTTCACACACCTCCATTCTATGACTTCACACACGTCCATTTTGTGACTTCACACACCTCCATTATATGACTTCACACACCTCCATTGTGACTACACACACTACCATTCTATGAGTTCACACACCTCAATTCTGACTTCACACACCTCCATTCTATGACTACACACACCTCCATTCTATGATTTCACACACCTCCTTTCTATGACTTCACCCAACTCCATTCTATGACTTCACACCTCCATTCTGACTTCACACACCTCCATTCTGTGACTTCACACACCTCCATTCTATGCCTTCACACACCTATATTCTGTGACTTCACACACCTCAATTCTGTGACTTCACACACCTCCATTCTGACTTCACACACCTCCATTCTATGACTTCACACACCTCCATTCTATGTCTTCACACACCTCCATTCTTTGACTTCACACACCTAAATTCTGACTTGACACATCTCCATTCTGTGACTTCACACACCTCCATTCTGACTTTACACATCTCCATTCTATGACTTCACACACCTTCATTTTTACTTTACAAACATCCATTGTATAACTTCACAAACCTCCATTCTATGACTTCACACACCTCCATTCAGAGACTTCACACACCTCCATTCTATGACTTCACATACCTCCATTCTGTGACTTCACACACCTCCATTCTATGACTTCACACACTTCCATTGTGACGTCACACACCTCCATTCTATGAGTTCACACACCTCCATTCTGACTTCACACACCTCCATTCTATGACTTCACACACCTCCATTCTGAATTCACACAGCTCCATTCTGTGCCTTCACAAAACTCTATTCTATGATTTCACACACCTCCATACTATGACTTCACAGTACTCCATCTATGACTTCACACACCTCCATTCTGACTTCACACACCTCTATTCTATGACTTCGCACACCTCCATTCTGACATCACACACCTCCCTTCTATGACTTCATAGACCTCGAATCTGTGATTTCACTCACATGCCCTCTATGACTTCACACTCCTCCATTCTATGACTTCAAACACCTCCACTCTTTGACTTCACACACCTCTATTCTGTGTTCACACACCTCAATTCTGTGACTTCACACACCTACATTCTTACTTCACACACCTCCATTCTATGACTTCCCAAACCTCCTTTCTATGACTTCACCCACCTCCAGTCGATGACTACACACCTCCATTCTGACTTCACACACCTCCATTCTGTGACTTCACACACCCCCTTTCTATGAGTTCACATACCTCCATTCTATGACTTCACACACTTCCATTCTATGACTTCACAAACTTCCATTCTGTGACTTCACACACCTCCATTCTATCACTTCACACACTTCCATTCTGTGACTTCACACACCTCCATTCTGTGACTTCACACACCTCCATTCTGAGTTCACACACCTCCATTCTGTGACTTCTCACACCTCGATTCTGTGACTTCACAAAGCTCCAATCTGTGACTTCACACACTTCCATTCTATGACTTCACACACCTCCATTCTATGACTTCACACACATCCATTCTTTGACTTCACACACCTCCATTTTAAGACCTCACACACGCTCATTCTATGTTTTCACACACCTCCATTCTATGACTTCACACATCCATTTTGATTTCACACACCTCCAATATATGACTTCAAACACCTCAATTCTGAGACTTCACACACCTCCATTCCATGACTTCATACCGTCCATTCTGTGACTTCACACACCTCCATTCTATGACTTCACACACTTCCATTCTATGACTTCACACACCTCCATTCTGTGACTTTACACACCTCCATTCTGGGTTCACACACCTCCATTCTGTGACTTCACACTCCTGCAATCTGTGACTTCCCACACCTCCATTCTGTGACTTCACACACCTCCATTCTATGACTTCACACACCTTCATTCTTACTTCACAAACACCCATTCTATGACTTCACACATCTCCATTCTATGACTTCACACAACCCAATCTTAGACTTCACACATCTCCATTTTATGACTTCACACAACTCCATTGTGACTACACACACCTCCATTCTATGAGTTCACACAACTCCATTCTGACTTCACACACCTCCATTCTATGACCTCACACACCTCCATAATGAATTCACACAGCTCCATTCTATGACTTCACACACTTCCATGGTGACGTCACACACCTCCATTCTATGAGTTCACACACCTCCATTCTGACTTCACACAGCTCCATTCTGTGACTTCACAAAACACTATTCTATGATTTCACAGACCTCCATACTATGACTTCACACAACTCCATCTATGACTTCACACACCTCCATTCTGACTTCACACACCTCTATTCTATGACTTCGCACACCTCCATTCTGACATCACACACCTCCATTCTATGACTTCACAGACCTCGAATCTGTGATTTCACTCACATGCACTGTATGACTTCACACTCCTCCATTCTATGACTTCCCACAGCTCCTTTCTATGACTTCACCCACCACCAATCGATGACTACACACCTCCATTTTGACTTCACACACCTCCATTCTGTGACTTCACACACCCCCATTCTATGAGTTCACATACCTCCATTCTATGACTTCACACCTCCATTCTTACTTCAGAAACATCCATTCTATGACTTCACACACCTCCATTCTATGACTTCACAAACCTCCATTCTGTGACTTCACACACCTCCTTTCTGTGTTCACACACCTCCATTCTATGACTTCACACACTTCTATTCTATGACTTCACACACCCTCATTCTATGATTTCACACACCTCCATTCTATGACTTCATACATCCATTTTGATTTCACACACCTGCAATATATGACTTCAAACACCTCAATTCTGTGACTTCACACACCTCCATGCTATGACTTCATACCATCCATTCTTTGACTTCACACACCTCCATTCTATGACTTCACACACCTCCATTCTGTGACTTTACACACCTCCATTCTGTGACTTTACACACCTCAATTCTGGGACTTCATACACCTCCAATCTGTGACTTCCCACACCTCCATTCTGTGACTTCACACACCTCCATTCTATGACTTCACACACCTCCATTCCATGAGTTCACACACCTTCATTCTTACTTCACGAACACCCATTCTATAACTTCACACACCTCCATTCTATGACTTCACACACTTCCATCTGTGACTTCACACACCTCCATTTTATGACTTCACACAACTCCATTGTGACTACACACACCTCCATTCTATGAGTTCACACACCTCCATTCTGACTTCACACACCTCCATTCTATGACTTCACACAACTCCATAATGAATTCACACAGCTCAATTCTGTGACTTCACAAAATTCCATTCTGACTTCACACACCTCCATTGTATGTATTCACACACCTCCATTCTGTGACTTCACACACCTCCATTGTGACGTCACACACCTCCATTCTATGAGTTCACAGACCTCCATTCTGACTTCACAAACCTCTATTCTATGACTTCGCACACCTCCATTCTGACATCACACACCTCCAATCTATGACTTCACAGACCTCGAATCTGTGACTTCACTCACCTCCACACTATGACTTCACACACCTCCTTTCTGAGTTGACACACCTCCATTCTATGACTTCACACACCTCCAATCTGAATTCACACACCTCCATTCTATGACTTCACCCAACTCCATTCTATGACTTCACACACCTCTATTCCCCGACTTCACACCCCCCTAATTTGATTTCTCCTACCTCCATTCTATGACTTCACAAACCTTCCTTCGGTGACTTCACAATACTCCATTCTATGACTTCACACATCTACATTCTATGACTTCACACACCTCAATTCTGACTCACACAACTCCATTCTGTGACTTCACAAAACTCCATTCTATGATTTCACATATCTCCATACTATGACTTCACACACCTCCATCTATGATTGCACACACCTCCATTCTGAGTTCACACACCTCCATTCTGTGACTTCACACACCTCCATTCTGACTTCACACACCTCTATTCTGTGACTTCGAACACCTACATTCTGACTTCACACACCTCAATTCTATGACTTCACAGACCTCGAATCTGTGACTTCACTCACCTCCACACTATGACTTCACACTTCTCCATTCTACGACTTCCCACACCTAATTTCTATGACTTCATCCACCTCCATTCTATGACTTCACACCTCCATTCTGACTTCACACACCTCCATTCTATGACTTCATACACCTCCATTCTGACTTCACACACCTCCATTCTGTGACTTCACACACCTCCATTCTATGATTTCACACACCTCCATTCTGTGACTTCACACACCTCCAGTCTATGACTTCACACACCTCCATTCTATGACTTCACACACCTACACTGTGAATTCACACACCTCCATTATATGAGTTCACACACCTACATTGTGACTTCACCCACCTCCATTCTATGACTTCACAAACCTCCATTCTGACCTCACAAACCTCCATTCTGACTTCACACACCTAAATTCTGTGACTTCACACACCTACCTTCTATGTTTTCACACACCTCCATTCTATGACTTCACTCACCTCCATTCTGTGACTTCACACACCTCCTTTCTGAGTTGACACACCTCCATTCTATGACTTCACACACCTCAAATCTGAATTCACACACCTCCATTCTATGACTTCACCACCTCCATTCTATGATTTCACACACCTCCATTCTCCGACTTCACACCCCTCTAATTTGATTTCTCATAACTCCATTCTATGACTTCACAAACTTCCTTTCGGTGACTTCACAATACTCCATTCTATGACTTCACATACCTCCATTCTATGACTTCACAGATCTCAAATCTGTGACTTCACTCACCTCCACTCTATGACTTCACACTTCTCCATTCTATGACTTCCCACACCTAAGTTCTATGACTTCACCCACCTGCATTCTATGACTTCACACCTCGATTCTGACTTCACTCACCTCCATTCTATGACTTCACACACCTCCATTTTGTCTTCACACACCTCCATTCTGTGACTTCTCAAACCTCGATTCTGTGACTTCTCACAGCTCCAATCTTTGACTTCACACACTTCCATTCTATGACTTCACACACCTCCATTCTATGACTTCACACACATCCATTCTGTGACTTCACACACCTCCATTCTATGACCTCACACACCCTCATTCTATGATTTCACACACCTCCATTCTGTGACTTCACACATCCATTTTGATTTCAAACACCTCCAATATATGACTTCAAACACCTCAATTCTGTGACTTCACACACCTCCATTCTATGACTTCATACCGTCCATTCTGTGACTTCACACACCTCCATTCTATGACTTCACACACTTCCATTCTATGACTTCACACACCTCCATTATGTGACTTTACACACCTCCATTCTGGGTTCACACACCTCCATTCTGTGACTTCACACTCCTGCAATCTGTGACTTCCCACACCTCCATTCTGTGACTTCCCACACCTCCATTCTGTGACTTCACACACCTTCATTCTTACTTCACAAACACCCATTCTATGACTTCACACACCTCCATTCTATGACTTCACACACCTCCATTCTGTGACTTCACACACCTCCATTCTATGACTTCACACATTTGCATTGTGACTACACACACCTCCATTCTATGAGTTCACACTCCTCCATTCTGACTTCACACACCTCCATTCTCTGACTTCACACAACTCCATTCTGAATTCACACAGCTCAATTCTGTGACTTCACAAAATTCCATTCTGACTTCACACACCTTCATTTTATGTATTCACAGACCTCCATTCTGTGACTTCACACACCTCCATTGTGGCGTCACACACCTCCATTCTATGAGTTCACACACCTCCATTCTGACTTCACAAACCTCTATTCTATGACTTCGCACACCTGCATTCTTACATCACACACCTCCAATCTATGACTTCACAGACCTCGCATCTGTGACTTCACTCACCTCCACTCTATGACTTCACACTCCTCCATTCTATGACTTCCCACACCTCCTTTCTATGACTTCACCCACCTTCATTCTATGACTTCACACACCTTTATTCTTACTTCAGAAACATCCATTCTATGACCTCACACACCTCCATCTATGACTTCACCAACCTCCATTCTGTGACTTTACACACCTCCATTCTGAGTTCACACACCTCAATTCTGGGACTTCACACACCTCCAATCTGTGACTTCCCACACCTCCATTCTATGACTTCACACACCTCCATTCTATGACTTCACACACGTCCATTTTGTGACTTCACACACCTCCATTATATGACTTCACACACCTCCATTGTGACTACACACACTACCATTCTATGAGTTCACACACCTCAATTCTGACTTCACACACCTCCATTCTATGACTACACACACCTCCATTCTATGATTTCACACACCTCCTTTCTATGACTTCACCCAACTCCATTCTATGACTTCACACCTCCATTCTGACTTCACACACCTCCATTCTGTGACTTCACACTCCTCCATTATATGACTTCACACACCTCCATTCTATGACTTCACACACCTCCATTCTATGCCTTCACACACCTATATTCTGTGACTTCACACACCTCAATTCTGTGACTTCACACACCTCCATTCTGACTTCACACACCTCCATTCTATGACTTCACACACCTCCATTCTATGTCTTCACACACCTCCATTCTTTGACTTCACACACCTAAATTCTGACTTGACAAATCTCCATTCTGTGACTTCACACACCTCCATTCTGACTTTACACATCTCCATTCTATGACTTCACACACCTTCATTTTTACTTTACAAACATCCATTGTATAACTTCACAAACCTCCATTCTATGACTTCACACACCTCCATTCAGAGACTTCACACACCTCCATTCTATGACTTCACATACCTCCATTCTGTGACTTCACACACCTCCATTCTATGACTTCACACACTTCCATTGTGACGTCACACACCTCCATTCTATGAGTTCACACACCTCCATTCTGACTTCACACACCTCCATTCTATGACTTCACACACCTCCATTCTGAATTCACACAGCTCCATTCTGTGCCTTCACAAAACTCTATTCTATGATTTCACACACCTCCATACTATGACTTCACAGTACTCCATCTATGACTTCACACACCTCCATTCTGACTTCACACACCTCTATTCTATGACTTCGCACACCTCCATTCTGACATCACACACCTCCCTTCTATGACTTCATAGACCTCGAATCTGTGATTTCACTCACATGCCCTCTATGACTTCACACTCCTCCATTCTATGACTTCAAACACCTCCACTCTTTGACTTCACACACCTCTATTCTGTGTTCACACACCTCAATTCTGTGACTTCACACACCTACATTCTTACTTCACACACCTCCATTCTATGACTTCCCACACCTCCTTTCTATGACTTCACCCACCTCCAGTCGATGACTACACACCTCCATTCTGACTTCACACACCTCCATTCTGTGACTTCACACAACCCCTCTCTATGAGTTCACATACCTCCATTCTATGACTTCACACACTTCCATTCTATGACTTCACAAACTTCCATTCTGTGACTTCACACACCTCCATTCTATCACTTCACACACTTCCATTCTGTGACTTCACACACCTCCATTCTGTGACTTCACACACCTCCATTCTGAGTTCACATACCTCCATTCTGTGACTTCTCACACCTCGATTCTGTGACTTCACAAAGCTCCAATCTGTGACTTCACACACTTCCATTCTATGACTTCACACACCTCCATTCTATGACTTCACACACATCCATTCTTTGACTTCACACACCTCCATTTTAAGACCTCACACACGCTCATTCTATGTTTTCACACACCTCCATTCTATGACTTCACACATCCATTTTGATTTCACACACCTCCAATATATGACTTCAAACACCTCAATTCTGTGACTTCACACACCTCCATTCTATGACTTCATACCGTCCATTCTGTGACTTCACACACCTCCATTCTATGACTTCACACACTTCCATTCTATGACTTCACACACCTCCATTATGTGACTTTACACACCTCCATTCTGGGTTCACACACCTCCATTCTGTGACTTCACACTCCTGCAATCTGTGACTTCCCACACCTCCATTCTGTGACTTCACACACCTCCATTCTATGACTTCACACACCTTCATTCTTACTTCACAAACACCCATTCTATGACTTCACACATCTCCATTCTATGACTTCACACAACTCCATCTGTGACTTCACACATCTCCATTTTATGACTTCACACAACTCCATTGTGACTACACACACCTCCATTCTATGAGTTCACACAACTCCATTCTGACTTCACACACCTCCATTCTATGACCTCACACACCTCCATAATGAATTCACACAGCTCCATTCTATGACTTCACACACTTCCATGGTGACGTCACACACCTCCATTCTATGAGTTCACCCACCTCCATTCTGACTTCACACAGCTCCATTCTGTGACTTCACAAAACACTATTCTATGATTTCACAGACCTCCATACTATGACTTCACACAACTCCATCTATGACTTCACACACCTCCATTCTGACTTCACACACCTCTATTCTATGACTTCGCACACCTCCATTCTGACATCACACACCTCCATTCTATGACTTCACAGACCTCGAATCTGTGATTTCACTCACATGCACTGTATGACTTCACACTCCTCCATTCTATGACTTCCCACAGCTCCTTTCTATGACTTCACCCACCACCAATCGATGACTACACACCTCCATTTGACTTCACACACCTCCATTCTGTGACTTCACACACCCCCATTCTATGAGTTCACATACCTCCATTCTATGACTTCACACCTCCATTCTTACTTCAGAAACATCCATTCTATGACTTCACACACCTCCATTCTATGACTTCACAAACCTCCATTCTGTGACTTCACACACCTCCTTTCTGTGTTCACACACCTCCATTCTATGACTTCACACACTTCTATTCTATGACTTCACACACCTCCATTCTGTGACTTCACACACCTCCATTCTGAGTTCACACACCTCCATTCTGTGACTTCTAACACCTCGATTCTGTGACTTCACACAGCTCCAATCAGTGACTTCACACACTTCCATTCTATGACTTCACACACCTCCATTCTATGACTTCACACACCTCCATTCTGTGACTTCACACATCTCCATTCTATGACCTCACACACCCTCATTCTATGATTTCACACACCTCCATTCTATGACTTCATACATCCATTTTGATTTCACACACCTGCAATATATGACTTCAAACACCTCAATTCTGTGACTTCACACACCTCCATGCTATGACTTCATACCATCCATTCTTTGACTTCACACACCTCCATTCTATGACTTCACACACCTCCATTCTGTGACTTTACACACCTCCATTCTGTGACTTTACACACCTCAGTTCTGGGACTTCATACACCTCCAATCTGTGACTTCCCACACCTCCATTCTGTGACTTCACACACCTCCATTCTATGACTTCACACACCTCCATTCCATGAGTTCACACACCTTCATTCTTACTTCACGAACACCCATTCTATAACTTCACACACCTCCATTCTATGACTTCACACACCTCCATCTGTGACTTCACACACCTCCATTTTATGACTTCACACAACTCCATTGTGACTACACACACCTCCATTCTATGAGTTCACACACCTCCATTCTGACTTCACACACCTCCATTCTATGACTTCACACACCTCCATAATGAATTCACACAGCTCAATTCTGTGACTTCACAAAATTCCATTCTGACTTCACACACCTCCATTGTATGTATTCACACACCTCCATTCTGTGACTTCACACACCTCCATTGTGACGTCACACACCTCCATTCTATGAGTTCACAGACCTCCATTCTGACTTCACAAACCTCTATTCTATGACTTCGCACACCTCCATTCTGACATCACACACCTCCAATCTATGACTTCACAGACCTCGAATCTGTGACTTCACTCACCTCCACACTATGACTTCACACACCTCCTTTCTGAGTTGACACACCTCCATTCTATGACTTCACACACCTCCAATCTGAATTCACACACCTCCATTCTATGACTTCACCCACCTCCATTCTATGACTTCACACACCTCTATTCTCCGACTTCACACCCCCCTAATTTGATTTCTCCTACCTCCATTCTATGACTTCACAAACCTTCCTTCGGTGACTTCACAATACTCCATTCTATGACTTCACACATCTACATTCTATGACTTCACACACCTCAATTCTGACTCACACAACTCCATTCTGTGACTTCACAAAACTCCATTCTATGATTTCACATATCTCCATACTATGACTTCACACACCTCCATCTATGATTGCACACACCTCCATTCTGAGTTCACACACCTCCATTCTGTGACTTCACACACCTCCATTCTGACTTCACACACCTCTATTCTATGACTTCGAACACCTACATTCTGACTTCACACACCTCAATTCTATGACTTCACAGACCTCGAATCTGTGACTTCACTCACCTCCACACTATGACTTCACACTTCTCCATTCTACGACTTCCCACACCTAATTTCTATGACTTCATCCACCTCCATTCTATGACTTCACACCTCCATTCTGACTTCACACACCTCCATTCTATGACTTCATACACCTCCATTCTGACTTCACACACCTCCATTCTGTGACTTCACACACCTCCATTCTATGATTTCACACACCTCCATTCTGTGACTTCACACACCTCCATTCTATAACTTCACACACCTCCATTCTATGACTTCACACACCTACACTGTGAATTCACACACCTCCATTATATGAGTTCACACACCTACATTGTGACTTCACCCACCTCCATTCTATGACTTCACAAACCTCCATTCTGACCTCACAAACCTCCATTCTGACTTCACACACCTAAATTCTGTGACTTCACACACCTACCTTCTATGTTTTCACACACCTCCATTCTATGACTTCACTCACCTCCATTCTGTGACTTCACACACCTCCTTTCTGAGTTGACACACCTCCATTCTATGACTTCACACACCTCAAATCTGAATTCACACACCTCCATTCTATGACTTCACCACCTCCATTCTATGATTTCACACACCTCCATTCTCCGACTTCACACCCCTCTAATTTGATTTCTCATAACTCCATTCTATGACTTCACAAACCTCCTTTCGGTGACTTCACAATACTCCATTCTATGACTTCACATACCTCCATTCTATGACTTCACAGATTTCAAATCTGTGACTTCACTCACCTCCACTCTATGATTTAACACTTCTCCATTCTATGACGTCCCACACCTAAGTTCTATGACTTCACCCACCTGCATTCTATGACTTCACACCTCGATTCTGACTTCACTCACCTCCATTCTATGACTTCACACACCTCCATTTTGTCTTCACACACCTCCATTCTGTGACTTCTCAAACCTCGATTCTGTGACTTCTCACAGCTCCAATCTTTGACTTCACACACTTCCATTCTATGACTTCACACACCTCCATTCTATGACTTCACACACATCCATTCTGTGACTTCACACACCTCCATTCTATGACCTCACACACCCTCATTCTATGATTTCACACACCTCCATTCTGTGACTTCACACATCCATTTTGATTTCACACACCTCCAATATATGACTTCAAACACCTCAATTCTGTGACTTCACACACCTCCATTCTATGACTTCATACCGTCCATTCTGTGACTTCACACACCTCCATTCTATGACTTCACACACTTCCATTCTATGACTTCACACACCTCCATTATGTGACTTTACACACCTCCATTCTGGGTTCACACACCTCCATTCTGTGACTTCACACTCCTGCAATCTGTGACTTCCCACACCTCCATTCTGTGACTTCCCACACCTCCATTCTGTGACTTCACACACCTTCATTCTTACTTCACAAACACCCATTCTATGACTTCACACACCTCCATTCTATGACTTCACACACCTCCATTCTGTGACTTCACACACCTCCATTCTATGACTTCACACATCTGCATTGTGACTACACACACCTCCATTCTATGAGTTCACACACCTCCATTCTGACTTCACACACCTCCATTCTCTGACTTCACACAACTCCATTCTGAATTCACACAGCTCAATTCTGTGACTTCACAAAATTCCATTCTGACTTCACACACCTCCATTTTATGTATTCACAGACCTCCATTCTGTGACTTCACACACCTCCATTGTGGCGTCACACACCTCCATTCTATGAGTTCACACACCTCCATTCTGACTTCACAAACCTCTATTCTATGACTTCGCACACCTGCATTCTGACATCACACACCTCCAATCTATGACTTCACAGACCTCGCATCTGTGACTTCACTCACCTCCACTCTATGACTTCACACTCCTCCATTCTATGACTTCCCACACCTCCTTTCTATGACTTCACCCACCTTCATTCTATGACTTCACACACCTTCATTCTTACTTCAGAAACATCCATTCTATGACCTCACACACCTCCATCTATGACTTCACCAACCTCCATTCTGTGACTTCACACACCTCCATACTGAGTTCACAAAACTCCATTCGGTGACTTAACACACCTCCATTCTGACTTCACACACGTCCATTCTATGACTTCACACACTTCCATTCTATTACTTCACAAACCTCCATTCTGTGACTTCACACACCTCCATTCTGAGTTCACACACCTCCATTCTGTGACTTCACACACCTCCATTCAATGACTTCACACACCTACATTCTATGACTTCACACATCCATTTTGACTTCACACACCTCCAATATATGACTTCAAAAAGCTCAATTCTCTGACTTCACACACCTCCATTCTATGACTTTAAACTCGTCCATTCAGTGACTACACACACCTCCATTCTATGACTTCACCCACCTCCATTCTATGACTTCACACACCTCCATTCTCCGACTTCACACCCCTCTAATTTGATTTCTCATACCTCCATTCTATGACTTCACAAACCTCCCTTCGTTGACTTCACAATACTCCATTCTATGACTTCACACATCTACATTCTATGACTTCACACACCTCAATTCTGACTCACACAACTCCATTCTGTGACTTCACAAAACTCCATTCTATGATTTCACATATCTCCATACTATGACTTCACACACCTCCATCTATGACTTCACACACCTCCATTATGAGTTCACACACCTCCATTCTGTGACTTCACACACCTCCATTGTATGACTTCACACACCTCCATTCTGTGATTTCACACACCTTCATTCTATGACTTCACAAACTTCCATTGTGATGTCACACACCTCCATTCTATGAGTTCACACACCTCCATTCTATGACTACACACACCTAATTTCTATGACTTCACCCACCTCCATTCTATGACTTCACACCTTCATTCTGACTTCACACACCTCCATTCTGTGACTTCACACACCTCCATTCTATGACTTCGCACACCTCCTTTCTAAGTTGACACACCTCCATTCTATGACTTCACACACCTCCAATCTGAATTCACACACCTCCATTCTATGACTTCACCCACCTCCATTCTATGACTTTAAACACCTCTATTCTCCGACTTCACACCCCTCTAATTTGATTTCTCATACCTCCATTCTATGACTTCACAAACCTCCCTTCGGTTACTTCACAATACTGCATTCTATGACTTCACATATCTACATTCTATGACTTCACACACCTCAATTCTGACTCACACAACTCCATTCTGTGACTTCACAAAACTCCATTTTATGATTTCTCATATCTCCATACTATGACTTCACACACCTCCATCTATGATTGCACACACCTCCATTCTGAGTTCACACACCTCCATTCTGTGACTTCACACAGCTCCATTCTCACTTCACACACCTCCACTGTATGACTTCACACACATGCATTCTGTGACTTCACACACCTCCATTCTATGACTTCACAAACATCCATTGTGACGTCACACACCTCCATTCTATGAGTTCACACACCTCCATTCTATGACTTCACACACCTCCATTCTGACTTCACACACCTCTATTCTATGACTTCGAACACCTACATTCTGACTTCACACACCTCCATTCTATCACTTCACTCACCTCCACTCTATGACTTCACACTTCTCCATTCTACGACTTCCCACACCTAATTTCTATGACTTCATCCACCTCCATTCTATGACTTCACACCTCCATTCTGACTTCACACACCCCAATTTTATGACTTCACACACATCCATTCTGACTTCACACACCTCCATTCTGTGACTTCACACACCTCCATTCTATGATTTCACACACCTCCATTCTGTGACTTCACACACCTCCATTCTATGACTTCACACAACTACACTGTGACTTCACACACCTCCATTCTATGAGTTCACACACCTACATTGTGACTTCACCCACCTCCATTCTATGACTTCACAAACTTCCATTCTGACCTCACACACCTCCCTTCTGACTTCACACACCTAAATTCTGTGACTTCACACACCTACATTCTATGTTTTCACACACCTCCATTCTATGACTTCACTGACCTCCATTCTATGACTTCACACACCTCCTTTCTGAGTTGACACACCTCCATTCTATGACTTCACACAACTCCAATCTGAATTCACACACCTCCACTCTATGACTTCACCACCTCCATTCTATGACTTCACACACCTCCATTCTCCGACTTCACAACCCTCTAATTTGATTTCTCATAACTCCATTCTATGACTTCACAAACCTCCTTTCGGTGACTTCACAATACTCCATTCTATGACTTCACATACCTCCATTCTATGACTTCACAGATCTCAAATCTGTGACTTCACTAACCTCCACTCTATGAGTTCACACTTCTCCATTCTATGACTTCCCACACCTAAGTTCTATGACTTCACCCACCTCCATTCTTTGACTTCACACCTCGATTCTGACTTCACACACCTCCATTCTATGACTTCACACACCTCCATTTTGTCTTCACACGCCTCCATTCTGTGACTTCTCCAACCTCGATTCTGTGACTTCTCACAGCTCCAATCTTTGACTTCACACACTTCCATTCTATGACTTCACACACCTCCATTCTTTGACTTCACACACATCCATTCTGTGACTTCACACACCTACATTCTATGACCTCACACACGCTCATTCTACGATTTCACACACCTCCATTCTGTGATTTCACACATCCATTTTGATTTCACACACCTCCAATATATGACTTCAAACACCTCAATTCTGTGACTTACACACACCTCCATTCTATGACTTCATACCGTCCATTCTGTGACTTCACTCACCTCCATTCTATGACTTCACACACTTCCATTCTATGACTTCACACACCTCCATTCTGTGACTTTACACACTTCCATTCTGGGTTCAAACACCTCCATTCTGTGACTTCACACTCCTGCAAACTGTGACTTCCCCCACCTCCATTCTGTGACTTCCCACACCTCCATTCTATGACTTCACACACCTTCATTCTTACTTCACAAACACCCACTCTGTGACTTCACACACCTCCATTCTATGACTTCACACATCTCCATTGTGACTACACACACCTCCATTCTATGAGTTCACACACCTCCATTCTGACTTCACACACCTCCATTCTATGACTTCACACACCTCCATTCTGAGTTCACACACCTCCATTCTATGACTTCACTCACCTCCATTCTATGACTTTACACACCTCCTTTCTGAGTTGACACACCTCCATTCTATGACTTCACACACCTCCAATCTGAATTCACACACCTCCATTCGATGACTTCACCCACCTCCATTCTATGACTTCACACACCTCCATTCTCCGACTTCACACCCCTCTAATTTGATATCTCATAACTGCATTCTATGACTTCACAAACCTCCTTTCGGTGACTTCACAATACTGCATTCTATGACTTCACATACCTCCATTCTATGACTTCACAGATCTCAAATCTGTGACTTCACTCATCTCCACTCTATGACTTCACACATCTCCATTCTATGACTTCCCACACCTAAGTTCTATGACTTCACCCACCTCCATTCTATGACTTCACACCTCGATTCTCACTTCACACACCTCCAATCTATGACTTCACACACCTTCATTTTGTCTTCACACACCTCCATTCTGTGACTTCTCCAACCTTGATCTGTGACTTCTCACAGCTCCAATCTTTGACTTCACACACTTCCATTCTATGACTTCACACACCTCCATTCTATGACTTCACACACATCCATTCTGTGTCTTCACACACATCCATTCTATGACCTCACACACGCTCATTCTATGATTTCACACACCTCCATTCTGTGACTTCACACATCCATTTTGATTTCACACACCTCCAATATATGACTTCAAACACCTCAATTCTGTGACTTCACACACCTCCATTCTATGACTTCATACCGTCCATTCTGTGACTTCACACACCTCCATTCTATGACTTCACACACTTCCATTCTATGACTTCACACACTTCCATTCTGTGACTTTACACACCTCCATTCTATGACTTCACTCATCTCCATTGTGACTACACACACCTCCATTCTGTGACTTCACACTCCTGCAATCTGTGACTTCCCACACCTCCATTCTGTGACTTCCCACACCTCCATTCTATGACTTCACACACCTTCATTCTTACTTCACAAACACCCATTCTATGACTTCACACACCTCCATTCTATGACTTCACACACCTCCATTCTGTGACTTCACACACCTCCATTCTATGACTTCACTCATCTCCATTGTGACTACACACACCTCCATTCTATGAGTTCACACACCTCCATTCTGACTTCACACACCTCCATTCTATGACTTCACACACCTCCATTCTGAATTCACACAGCTCAATTCTGTGACTTCACAAAATTCCATTCTGACTTCACACACCTCCATTTTATGTATTCACACACCTCCATTCTGTGACTTCACACACCTCCATTGTGGCGTCACACACCTCCATTCTATGAGTTCACACACCTCCATTCTGACTTCACAAACCTCTATTCTATGACTTCGCACACCTGCATTCTGACATCACACACCTCCAATCTATGACTTCACAGACCTCGAATCTGTGACTTCACTCACCTCCACTCTATGACTTCACACTCCTCCATTCTATGACTTCCCACACCTCCTTTCTATGACTTCACCCACCTTCATTCTATGACTTCACACCCCTTCATTCTTACTTCAGAAACATCCATTCTATGACCTCACACACCTCCATGTATGACTTCACCAACCTCCATTCTGTGACTTCACACACCTCCATACTGAGTTCACAAAACTGCATTCGGTGACTTAACACACCTTGATTCTGACTTCACACACCTCCATTCTATGACTTCACACACTTCCATTCTATTACTTCACAAACCTCCATTCTGTGACTTCACACACCTCCATTCTGAGTTCACACACATCCATTCAGTGACTTCACACACCTCCATTCAATGACTTCACACACCTACATTCTATGACTTCACACATCCATTTTGACTTCGCACACCTCTAATTTATGACTTCAAACAGCTCAATTCTCTGACTTCACACACCACCATTCTATGACTTTAAACTCGTCCATTCAGTGACTTCACACACCTCCATTCTATGACTTCACCGAACTCCATTCTATGACTTCACACACCTCCATTCTCCGACTTCACACCCTTCTAATTTGATTTCTCATACCTCCATTCTATGACTTCACAAACCTCCCTTCGTTGACTTCACAATACTCCATTCGATGACTTCACACATCTACATTCTATGACTTCACACACCTCAATTCTTTCTCACACAACTCCATTCTGTGACTTCACAAAACTCCATTCTATGATTTCACATATCTCCATATTATGACTTCACACGCCTCCATCTATGACTTCACACACCTCCATTATGAGTTCACACACCTCCATTCTGTAACTTCACACACCTCCATTCTATGACTTCACAAACTTCCATTTTGATGTCACACACCTCCATTCTATGAGTTCACACAGCTCCATTCTATGACTTCACACACCTAATTTCTATGACTTCACCCACCTCCATTCTATGACTTCACACCTCCATTCTGACTTCACACACCTCCATTCTGTGACTTCACACACCTCCATTCTATGACTTCACAAACTTCCATTGTGACGTCACAGACCTCCATTCTATGTGTTCACACACCTCCATTCTATGACTTCACTCACCTCCATTCTATGACTTCACACACCTCCTTTCTGAGTTGACACACCTCCATTCTATGATTTCACACACCTCCAATCTGAATTCACACACCTCCATTCTATGACTTCACCCACCTCCATTCTATGACTTCACACACCTCCATTCTCCGACTTCACACCCCTCTAATTTGATTTCTCATACCTCCATTCTATGACTTCACAAACCTCCCTTCGTTGACTTCACAATACTCCATTCTATGACTTCACACATCTACATTCTATGACTTCACACACCTCAATTTTGACTCACAGAACTCCATTCTGTGATTTCACAAAACTCCATTCTATGATTTCACATATCTCCATACTATGACTTCACACACCTCCATCTATGATTGCACACACCTCCATTCTGAGTTCACACACCTCCATTCTGTGACTTCACACACCTCCATTCTGACTTCACACACCTCCTTTGTATGACTTCACACACCTCCATTCTGTTGCTTCCCACACCTCCATTCTATGACTTCACAGACCTCGAATCTGTGACTTCACTCACCTCCACTCTATGACTTCACACACCTCCATTCTATGACTTCCCACACCTAATTTCTATGACTTCATCCACCTCCATTCTATGACTTCACACCTCCATTCTGACTTCACACACCTCCATTCTATGACTTCACACACCTCCATTCTGACTTCACACACCTCCATTCTGTGACTTCACACACCTCCATTCTATGATTTCACACACCTCCATTCTGTGACTTCACACACCTCCATTCTATGACTTCACTCACCTCCATTCTATGACTTCACACACCTACACTGTGACTTCACACACCTCCATTCTATGAGTTCACACACCTGCATTGTGACTTCACCCACCTCCATTCTATGACTTCACAAACCTCCATTCTGACCTCACACACCTCCATTCCGACTTCACACACCTAAATTCTGTGACTTCACACACCTCCATTCTATGATTTCACACACCTCCATTCTATGACTTCACTCACCTCCATTCTATGACTTCACACACCTCCTTTCTGAGTTGACACACCTCCATTCTATGACTTCACACACCTCCAATCTGAATTCACACACCTCCATTCGATGACTTCACCCACCTCCATTCTATGATTTCACACACCTCCATTCTCCGACTTCACACCCCTCTAATTTGATTTCTCATACCTCCATTCTATGACTTCACAAACCTACTTTCGGTGACTTCACAATACTCCATTCTATGACTTCACTCACCTCCATTCTATGACTTCACACCTCCATTCTGACTTCACACACCTCCATTCTATGACTTCACACACCTCCATTCTGACTTCACACACCTCCATTCTGTGACTTCACACACCTCCATTCTATGATTTCACACACCTCCATTCTGTGACTTCACACACCTCCATTCTATGACTTCACTCACCTCCATTCTATGACTTCACACACCTACACTGTGACTTCACACACCTCCATTCTGTGACTTCACACTCCTGCAAACTGTGACTTCCCCCACCTCCATTCTGTGACTTCCCACACCTCCATTCTATGACTTCACACACCTTCATTCTTACTTCACAAACACCCACTCTGTGACTTCACACACCTCCATTCTATGACTTCACACATCTCCATTGTGACTACACACACCTCCATTCTATGAGTTCACACACCTCCATTCTGACTTCACACACCTCCATTCTATGACTTCACACACCTCCATTCTGAGTTCACACACCTCCATTCTATGACTTCACTCACCTCCATTCTATGACTTTACACACCTCCTTTCTGAGTTGACACACCTCCATTCTATGACTTCACACACCTCCAATCTGAATTCACACACCTCCATTCGATGACTTCACCCACCTCCATTCTATGACTTCACACACCTCCATTCTCCGACTTCACACCCCTCTAATTTGATATCTCATAACTGCATTCTATGACTTCACAAACCTCCTTTCGGTGACTTCACAATACTGCATTCTATGACTTCACATACCTCCATTCTATGACTTCACAGATCTCAAATCTGTGACTTCACTCATCTCCACTCTATGACTTCACACATCTCCATTCTATGACTTCCCACACCTAAGTTCTATGACTTCACCCACCTCCATTCTATGACTTCACACCTCGATTCTCACTTCACACACCTCCAATCTATGACTTCACACACCTTCATTTTGTCTTCACACACCTCCATTCTGTGACTTCTCCAACCTTGATCTGTGACTTCTCACAGCTCCAATCTTTGACTTCACACACTTCCATTCTATGACTTCACACACCTCCATTCTATGACTTCACACACATCCATTCTGTGTCTTCACACACATCCATTCTATGACCTCACACACGCTCATTCTATGATTTCACACACCTCCATTCTGTGACTTCACACATCCATTTTGATTTCACACACCTCCAATATATGACTTCAAACACCTCAATTCTGTGACTTCACACACCTCCATTCTATGACTTCATACCGTCCATTCTGTGACTTCACACACCTCCATTCTATGACTTCACACACTTCCATTCTATGACTTCACACACTTCCATTCTGTGACTTTACACACCTCCATTCTGGGTTCACACACCTCCATTCTGTGACTTCACACTCCTGCAATCTGTGACTTCCCACACCTCCATTCTGTGACTTCCCACACCTCCATTCTATGACTTCACACACCTTCATTCTTACTTCACAAACACCCATTCTATGACTTCACACACCTCCATTCTATGACTTCACACACCTCCATTCTGTGACTTCACACACCTCCATTCTATGACTTCACACATCTCCATTGTGACTACACACACCTCCATTCTATGAGTTCACACACCTCCATTCTGACTTCACACACCTCCATTCTATGACTTCACACACCTCCATTCTGAATTCACACAGCTCAATTCTGTGACTTCACAAAATTCCATTCTGACTTCACACACCTCCATTTTATGTATTCACACACCTCCATTCTGTGACTTCACACACCTCCATTGTGGCGTCACACACCTCCATTCTATGAGTTCACACACCTCCATTCTGACTTCACAAACCTCTATTCTATGACTTCGCACACCTGCATTCTGACATCACACACCTCCAATCTATGACTTCACAGACCTCGAATCTGTGACTTCACTCACCTCCACTCTATGACTTCACACTCCTCCATTCTATGACTTCCCACACCTCCTTTCTATGACTTCACCCACCTTCATTCTATGACTTCACACCCCTTCATTCTTACTTCAGAAACATCCATTCTATGACCTCACACACCTCCATGTATGACTTCACCAACCTCCATTCTGTGACTTCACACACCTCCATACTGAGTTCACAAAACTGCATTCGGTGACTTAACACACCTTGATTCTGACTTCACACACCTCCATTCTATGACTTCACACACTTCCATTCTATTACTTCACAAACCTCCATTCTGTGACTTCACACACCTCCATTCTGAGTTCACACACATCCATTCAGTGACTTCACACACCTCCATTCAATGACTTCACACACCTACATTCTATGACTTCACACATCCATTTTGACTTCGCACACCTCTAATTTATGACTTCAAACAGCTCAATTCTCTGACTTCACACACCACCATTCTATGACTTTAAACTCGTCCATTCAGTGACTTCACACACCTCCATTCTATGACTTCACCGAACTCCATTCTATGACTTCACACACCTCCATTCTCCGACTTCACACCCTTCTAATTTGATTTCTCATACCTCCATTCTATGACTTCACAAACCTCCCTTCGTTGACTTCACAATACTCCATTCGATGACTTCACACATCTACATTCTATGACTTCACACACCTCAATTCTTTCTCACACAACTCCATTCTGTGACTTCACAAAACTCCATTCTATGATTTCACATATCTCCATATTATGACTTCACACGCCTCCATCTATGACTTCACACACCTCCATTATGAGTTCACACACCTCCATTCTGTAACTTCACACACCTCCATTCTATGACTTCACAAACTTCCATTTTGATGTCACACACCTCCATTCTATGAGTTCACACAGCTCCATTCTATGACTTCACACACCTAATTTCTATGACTTCACCCACCTCCATTCTATGACTTCACACCTCCATTCTGACTTCACACACCTCCATTCTGTGACTTCACACACCTCCATTCTATGACTTCACAAACTTCCATTGTGACGTCACAGACCTCCATTCTATGTGTTCACACACCTCCATTCTATGACTTCACTCACCTCCATTCTAGGACTTCACACACCTCCTTTCTGAGTTGACACACGTCCATTCTATGATTTCACACACCTCCAATCTGAATTCACACACCTCCATTCTATGACTTCACCCACCTCCATTCTATGACTTCACACACCTCATTCTCCGACTTCACACCCCTCTAATTTGATTTCTCATACCTCCATTCTATGACTTCACAAACCTCCCTTCGTTGACTTCACAATACTCCATTCTATGACTTCACACATCTACATTCTATGACTTCACACACCTCAATTTTGACTCACAGAACTCCATTCTGTGATTTCACAAAACTCCATTCTATGATTTCACATATCTCCATACTATGACTTCACACACCTCCATCTATGATTGCACACACCTCCATTCTGAGTTCACACACCTCCATTCTGTGACTTCACACACCTCCATTCTGACTTCACACACCTCCTTTGTATGACTTCACACACCTCCATTCTGTTGCTTCCCACACCTCCATTCTATGACTTCACAGACCTCGAATCTGTGACTTCACTCACCTCCACTCTATGACTTCACACACCTCCATTCTATGACTTCCCACACCTAATTTCTATGACTTCATCCACCTCCATTCTATGACTTCACACCTCCATTCTGACTTCACACACCTCCATTCTATGACTTCACACACCTCCATTCTGACTTCACACACCTCCATTCTGTGACTTCACACACCTCCATTCTATGATTTCACACACCTCCATTCTGTGACTTCACACACCTCCATTCTATGACTTCACTCACCTCCATTCTATGACTTCACACACCTACACTGTGACTTCACACACCTCCATTCTATGAGTTCACACACCTGCATTGTGACTTCACCCACCTCCATTCTATGACTTCACAAACCTCCATTCTGACCTCACACACCTCCATTCCGACTTCACACACCTAAATTCTGTGACTTCACACACCTCCATTCTATGATTTCACACACCTCCATTCTATGACTTCACTCACCTCCATTCTATGACTTCACACACCTCCTTTCTGAGTTGACACACCTCCATTCTATGACTTCACACACCTCCAATCTGAATTCACACACCTCCATTCGATGACTTCACCCACCTCCATTCTATGATTTCACACACCTCCATTCTCCGACTTCACACCCCTCTAATTTGATTTCTCATACCTCCATTCTATGACTTCACAAACCTACTTTCGGTGACTTCACAATACTCCATTCTATGACTTCACACACCTCCATTCTATGACTTCACAGATCTCGATTCTGTGACTTCACTCACCTCCACTCTATGACTTCACACTTCTCCAATCTATGACTTCCCACACCTAAGTTCTATGACTTCACCCACCTCCATTCTATGACTTCACACCTCGATTCTGACTTCACACACCTCCATTCTGTGACTTCTCACACCTCGATTCTGTGACTTCACACAGCTCCAATCTGGGACTTCACACACTTCCATTCTATGACTTCACACACCTCCATTCTATGACTTCACACACATCCGTTCTGTGACTTCACACACCTCCATTCTATGACCTCACACACCCTCATTCTATGATTTCACACACCTCCATTCTGTGACTTCACACATCCATTTTGATTTCACACACCTCCAATATATGACTTCAAACACCTCAATTCTGTGACTTCACACACCTCCATTCTATGACTTCATACCGTCCATTCTGTGACTTCACACACCTAAATTCTATGACTTCATACCGTCCATTCTGTGACTTCACTCACCTCCACTCTATGACTTCACACTCCTCCATTCTATGACTTCCCACACCTCCTTTCTATGACTTCACCCACCTTCATTCTATGACTTCACACACCTTCATTCTTACTTCAGAAACATCCATTCTATGACCTCACACACCTCCATCTATGACTTCACCAACCTCCATTCTGTGACTTCACACACCTCCATACTGAGTTCACAAAACTCCATTCAGTGACTTAACACACCTCCATTCTGACTACACATACGTCCATTCTATGACTTCACACACTTCCATTCTATTACTTCACAAACCTCCATTCTGTGACTTCACACACCTCCATTCTGAGTTCACACACCTCCATTCTGTGACTTCACACACATCCACTCAATGACTTCACACACCTACATTCTATGACTTCGCACATCCATTTTGACTTCACACACCTCCAATATATGACTTCAAACAGCTCAATTCTCTGACTTCACACACCTCCATTCTATGACTTTAAACTCGTCCATTCAGTGACTTCACACACCTCCATTCTATGACTTCACCCACCTCCATTCTATGACTTCACACACCTCCATTCTCCGACTTCACACCCCTCTAATTTGATTTCTCATACCTCCATTCTATGACTTCACAAACCTCCCTTCGTTGACTTCACAATACTCCATTCTATGACTTCACACATCTACATTCTATGACTTCACACACCTCAATTCTGACTCATACAACTCCTTTTTGTGACTTCACAAAACTCCATTCTATGATTTCACATATCTCCATATTATGACTTCACACACCTCCATCTATGACTTCACACACCTCCATTATGAGTTCACAAACCTCCATTCTGTGACTTCACACACCTCCATTCTATGACTTCACAAACTTCCATTGTGATGTCACACACCTCCATTCTATGAGTTCACACAGCTCCATTCTATGACTTCACACACCTAATTTCTATGACTTCACCCACCTCCGTTCTATGACTTCACACCTCCATTCGGACTTCACACACCTCCATTCTGTGACTTCACACACCTCCATTCTATGACTTCACAAACTTCCATTGTGACATCACAGACCTCCATTCTATGTGTTCACACACCTCCATTCTATGACTTCACTCACCTCCATTCTATGACTTCACACACCTCCTTTCTGAGTTGACACACCTCCATTCTATGATTTCACACACCTCCAATCTGAATTCACACACTTCCATTCTATGACTTCACCCACCTCCATTCTATGACTTCACACACCTCCATTCTCCGACTCCACACCCCTCTAATTTGATTTCTTATACGTCCATTCTATGACTTCACAAACCTCCCTTCGGTGACTTCACAATACTCCATTCTATGACTTCACACATCTACATTCTATGACTTCACACACCTCAATTCTGACTCACACAACTCCATTCTGTGACTTCACAAAACTCCATTCTATGATTTCACATATCTCCATACTATGACTTCACACACCGACATCTATGATTGCACACACCTCCATTCTGAGTTCACACACCTCCATTCTGTGACTTCACACACCTCCATTCTGACTTCACACACCTCCATTGTATGACTTCACACACCTCCATTCTGTTACTTCACACACGTCCATTCTATGACTTCACAAACTTCCATTGTGACGTCACACACCTCCATTCTATGAGTTCACACACCTCCATTCTATGACTTCACACACCTCCATTCTGAGTTCACACACCTCTATACTATGACTTCGAACACCTACATTCTGACTTCCCACACCTCCATTCTATGACTTCACAGACCTCGAATCTGTGACTTCACTCACCTCCATTCTATGACTTCACATTTTTCCATTCTATGACTTCCCACACCTAATTTCTATGACTTCATCCACCTCCATTCTATTACTTCACACCTCCATTCTGACTTCACACACCTCCATTCTATGACTTCACACACCTCCATTCTGACTTCACACACCTCCATTCTGTGACTTCACACACCTCCATTCTATGATTTCACACACCTCCATTCTGTGACTTCACTCACTTCCATTCTATGACTTCACACACCTCCATTCTATGACTTCACACACCTACACTGTGACTTCACACACCTCCATTCTATGAGTTCACACACCTGCATTGTGACTTCACCAACCTCCATTCTATGACTTCACAAACCTCCATTCTGACCTCACACACCTCCATTCCGACTTCACACACCTAAATTCTATGACTTCACACACCTCCATTCTATGATTTCTCACACCTCCATTCTATGACTTCACTCACCTCCATTCTATGACTTCACACACCTCTTTTCTGAGTTGACACACCTCCATTCTATGACTTCACACACCTCCAATCTGAATTCACACACTTCCATTCGATGACTTCACCCACCTCCATTCTATGACTTCACACACCTCCATTCTCCGACTTCACACCCCTCTAATTTGATTTCTCATACCTCCATTCTATGACTTCACAAACCTCCTTTCGGTGACTTCACAATACTCCATTCTATGACTTCACACACCTCCATTCTATGACTTCACAGATCTCGAATCTGTGACTTCACTCAACTCCACTCTATGACTTCACACTTCTCCATTCTATGACTTCCCACACCTAAGTTCTATGACTTCACCCACCTCCATTCTATGACTTCACACCTCGATTCTGACTTCACACACCTCCATTCTATGACTTCACACACCTCCATTCTGACTTCACACACCTCCATTCTGTGACTTCTCACACCTCGATTCTGTGACTTCACACAGCTCCAATCTGTGACTTCACACACTTCCATTCTATGTCTTCACACACCTCCATACTATGACTTCACACACATCCATTCTGTGACTTCACACACCTCCATTCTATGACGTCACACACCCTCATTCTATGATTTCACACACCTCCATTCTGTGACTTCACACATCCATTTTGATTTCACACACCTCCAATATATGACTTCAAACACCTCAATTCTGTGACTTCACACACCTCCATTCTATGACTTCATACCGTCCATTCTGTGACGTCACACACGTCCATTCTATGACTTCACACACTTTCATTCTATGACTTCACACACCTCCATTCTATGACTTCACACACCTCCATTCTGGGATCACACACCTGCATTCTGTGACTTCACACTCCTGCCATCTGTGACTTCCCACACCTCCATTCTGTGACTTCCCACACCTCCATTCTATGACTTCACCCACCTCCATTGTATGACTTCACAAACCTCCATTCTGACCTCACACACCTCCATTCCGACTTCACACACCTAAATTCTGTGACTTCACACTCCTCCATTCTATGATTTCACACACCTCCATTCTATGACTTCACTCACCTGCATTCTATGACTTCACACACCTCTTTTCTGAGTTGACACACCTCCATTCTATGACTTCACACACCTTCATTCTTACTTCACAAACACCCATTCAATGACTTCACACACCTCCATTCTATGACTTCACACACCTCCATTCTGTGACTTCACACACCTCCATTCTATGACTTCACACATCTCCATTGTGACTACACACACGTCCATTCTATGAGTTCACACACCTCCATTCTGACTTCACACACCTCCATTCTATGACTTCACACACCTCCATTCTGAATTCACACAGCTCAATTCTGTGTCTTCACAAAATTCCATTCTGACTTCACACACCTCCATTGTATGTAATCACACACATCCATTCTATGAGTTCACACACCTCCATTGTGACTACACACACCTCCATTCTATGAGTTCACACACCTCCATTCTGTGACTTCACATACCTCCATTGTGGCGTCACACACCTCTATTCTATGAGTTCACACACCTCCATTCTGACTTCACAAACCTCTATTCTATGACTCCGCACACCTGCATTCTGACATCACACACCTCCAATCTATGACTTCACAGACCTCGAATCTGTGACTTCACTCACCTCCACTCTATGACTTCACACTCCTCCATTCTATGACTTCCCACACCTCTTTTCTATGACTTCACCCACCTTCATTCTATGACTTCACACACCTTCATTCTTACTTCAGAAACATCCATTCTGTGACCTCACACAACTCCATCTATGACTTCACCAACCTCCATTCTGTGACTTCACACACCTCCATACTGAGTTGACAAAACTCCATTGGGTGCCTTAACACACCTCCATTCTGACTTCACACACGTCCATTCTATTACTTCACACACTTCCATTCTATTACTTCACAAACCTCCATTCTGTGACTTCACACACCTCCATTCTGTGTTCACACAGCTCCATTCTGTGAGTTCACACACCTCCATTCTATGACTTCACACACCTACATTCTATGACTTCACACATCCATTTTGACTTCACACACCTCCAATATATGACTTCAAACAGCTCAATTCTCTGACTTCACACACCTCCATTCTATGACTTTAAACTCGTCCATTCAGTGACTTCACACACCTCCTTTCTGTAACTTCACACACTTCCAATGTTTGCCTTCACACACCTCCATTCCATGACTTCATACACCTCCATTCTATGACTTCAAACACATCCCTTCTTTGACTTCACACACCTCCATTTTGACTTCACACACCTCCATTCTGTGACTTCACACAACTCCATTCTCTGCCTTCACACACCTCCATTTTGACTTCACACACCTCCATTCTATGACTTCACTCAAATCCCTTCTATGAATTCACACCCCTCCATTCTGTGACTTCACACACCTCCATTGTATGACTTCACACACCTCCATTCTGTGACTTCACACACCTCCATTCTGTGACTTCCACACCTCCATTCTATGACTTAACACACCTCCATTCTATGACTTCACACCCCTCCATTCTATGACTTCACACACCACCATTCTGTGACTTCACACACCTCCATTCTATGACTTCACACACCTCCATTCTGTCACTTCACCACCTCCATTCTATGACTTCACACACCACCATTCTATGACTTCACACACCTGCATTGTGACTTCACCCACCTGAATTCTATGAGTTCACACACCTGCATTGTGACTTTACACACCTCCATTCTATGACTTCACACATCTCCATTCTGACTTCACACACCCCCATTCTATGATTTCACACACTTCAATTCTATGACTTCACACACCTCCATTCTATATGTTCCCACACCTCGTTTCTGAGTTGACACACCTGCTTTCTGTGATTTCACACACCTGCAATCTGAGTTCACACACCTCCAGTCTATGACTTCACACACGTCCATTCTTTGACATCAAAAACCACCGTTCTATGACTTCACACACCTCCATTTTGACTTCACACACCTCTATTCTATGAGTTCACACACTTCCATTCTGCCTTCACCCACCTCCATTCTATGACTTCACTCAGCTGCCTTCTGACTTCACACACCTCCATTTGTGAATTCACACACCATCATTTTGAATTCACACACCTCCATTCTGTGACTTCACACACCTCCATTCTGTGACTTCACACACCTCCATTCTGTGAATTCACACACCTCCATTCTGTGACTTCACACACCTCCATTGTTTGACTTCACACACCTCCATTCTTGGACTTCACACACCTCCATTCCATGACTTCACATACCTCCATTCTTTGAGTTCACACACCTCCATTTTGACTTCACACACCTCCATTCTATGACTTCACACACCTTCATTCCTACTTCAGAAACATCCATTATATGACTGCACACACCTCCATTAGATGACGTCACACACCTCCATTCTGAATTCACACAGCTCCATTCTATGACGTCACACACCTCCATTCTGTGACTTCACACACCTCCATTCTATGACTTCACACACCTCCAATCTATGACTTCACACACCTTCGTTCTTACTTCAGAAACATCCATTCTATGACCTCACACACCTCCATTCTATGACTTCACAAACCTCCATTCTGTGACTTCCCACACCTCCATTCTGAGTTCACACATCTCCATTCTGTGACTTCACACACCTCCCTTCTGACTTCACACACCTCCATTCTGTTACTTCACACACCTCCATTCTGTGACTTCACACACCTCCATTCTATGACTTCACACACCTCCATTCTAGGAATTCCCACACCTCCATTCTGTGACTTCACACACCTCCATTGTATGACTTCACACACCTCCATTCTGTGACTTCACACACCTCCTTTGTGAGTTCACACAACTCCATTCTATGACTTCACACACCTGCATTGTGACTTCACCCACCTCCATTCTATGAGTTCACACACCTGCATTATGACTTCACACATCTCCATTCTATGACTTCACACATCTCCATTCTGACTTCACACACCTCCATGCTGTGACTTCACACACCTCCATTCTATGACTTCACACACCTCCATTCTTTGACTTCAAACACCTCCATTCTATGACTTCACACACCTCCACTGTGACTTCACAGAACTCCATTCTGTGACTTCACACACCTCCCTCTGTGATTTCACACACCTCCAATCTATGACTTCACACACTTCCAATCTATGACTTCACACACCTCCATTCTATGACTTCACACACCTGCATTCTGACTTCACACACCTCCATTCTCTGACTTCACACACCTCCATTCTATGACATCACACACCTCCATTCTGTAACTTCACACACTTCCAATGTTTGACTTCACACACCTCCATTCCATGACTTCATACACCTCCATTCTATGACTTCAAACACATCCATTCTTTGACTTCACACAGCTCCATTTTGACTTCACACACCTCCATTCTGTGACTTCACACACATCCATTCTTTGACTTCACACACCACAATTTTGACTATGATTTCAGGTACCTCCATTCTATGACTTCACAGACCTCCATTCTATGACTTCACACACCTCCTTTCTGAGTTCACACACATCCATTCTGTGACTTCACACAACTCCATTGTGACTTCACACACGTCCATTCTATGAGTTCACACACCTCCATTCTGACTTCACACACCTCCATTCTATGACTTCACACTCCTCCATTCTGACTTCACACAGCTCCATTCTGTGAATTCACAAAATTCCATTCTATGATTTCACACACCTCCATACTGTGACTTCACACACCTCCATCTATGACTTCAAACACCTCCATTCTGAGTTCACACACCTCCATTCTGTGACTTCACACACCTCCATTCTGACTTCCCACACCTCCAATGTATGACCACACACCTCCATTCTGTGACTTCACACACTTCCATTGTGACGTCACACACCTCCATTCTATGAGTTCACACACATCCATTCTAGGACTTCACACACCTCAATTCTGACATCACTCAACCCCATTCTATGACTTCACACTCCTCTATTCTATGACTTCCCACAACCCCTTTCTATGACTTCACCCACCTCTATTCTATGACTTCAAACCTCCATTCTGACTTCACACACCTCCATTCTGTGACTTCACACACCTCCATTCTATGACTTCACACACCTTCATTCTTACTTCAGAAACATCCATTCTATGACCTCACACACCTCCATTCTATGACTTCACAAATCTCCATTCTGTGACTTCCCACACCTCCATTGTGAGTTCACACATCTCCATTCTGTGACTTCACACACCTCCCTTCTGACTTCACACACCTCCCTTCTGTGACTTCACACACCTCCATTGTGAGTTCACCCACTTCCATTCTGTTACTTCACACACCTCCATTCTGTGACTTCACACACCTCCCTCTGTGACTTCACACACCTCCAATCTATGACTTCACACACTTCCAATCTATGACTTCACACACCTCAATTCTATGACTTCACACACCTGCATTCTGACTTCACACACATCCATTCTCTGACTTCACACACCTCCATTCTATGACTTCACACACCTCCATTCTGTAACTTCACACACTTCCAATGTTTGACTTCACACACCTCCATTCCATGACTTCATACACCTCCATTCTATGACTTCAAACACATCCATTCTTTGACTTCACACACCTCCATTTTGACTTCACATACCTCCATTCTGTGACTTCACACACATCCATTCTTTGACTTCACACACCACAATTTTGACTTCACACAAGTCCATTCATTGACTTCACACACCTCCATTCTCTGACTTCACACACCTCCATTTTGACTTCACACACTTCCATTCTGTGACTTCACACACCTCCATTCTATGACTTCACACACGTCCCTTCTATGAATTCACACACCTCCATTCTGTGACTTCACACACCTCCATTGTGAGTTCACCCACTTCCATTCTGTGTCTTCACGCACATCCATTCTGTGACTTCACACACCTCCATTATGTGACTTCACACACTTCCATTGTGACGTCACACACCTCCATTCTATGAGTTCACACACATCCATTCTAGGACTTCACACTCCTCAATTCTGAAATCACTCAACCCCATTGTATGACTTCACACTCCTCTATTCTATGACTTCCCACAACCCCTTTCTATGACTTCACCCACCTCTATTCTATGACTTCACACCTCCATTCTGACTTCACACACCTCCATTCTGTGACTTCACACACCTCCATTCTATGACTTCACACACATCCATTCTATGACTTCACACACCTCCATTCTATGACTTCACAAATCTCCATTCTGAGACTTCCCACACCTCCATTCTGACTTCACACATCTCCATTCTGTGACTTCACACACCTCCCTTCTGACTTCACGCACCTCCCTTCTGTGACTTCACACACCTCCATTGTGAGTTCACCCACTTCCATTCTCTGACTTCACACACCTCCATTCTGTTACTTCACACACCTCCATTCTGTGACTTCACACACCTTCATTGCATGACTTCACACACCTCTATTCTGTGACTTCACACACCTCCTTTCGGAGTTCACACAATTCCATTCTATGATTTCACACACCTGCATTTTGACTTCACCCACCTCCATTCTATGACTTCACACATCTCCATTCTAACTTCACACACCTCCATGCTGTGACTTCACACACCTCCATTCTATGACTTCACACACCTTCATTCTTTGACTTCACACACCTCCATTCTATGACTTCACACACCTCCACTGTGACTTCACAGAACTCCATTCTGTGACTTCACACACCTCCTTCTGTGACTTCACACACCTCCAATCTATGACTTCACACACTTCCAATCTATGACTTCACACACCTCCATTCTATGACTTCACACACCTGCATTCTGACTTCACACACATCCATTCTCTGACTTCACACACCTACATTCTATGACTTCACACACCTCCATTCTTTAACTTCACACACTTCCAATGTTTGACTTCACACACCTCCATTCCATGACTTCATACACCTTCATTCTATGACTTCAAACACATCCATTCTTTGACTTCACACACCTCCATTTTGACTTCACATACCTCCATTCTGTGACTTCACACACATCCATTCTTTGACTTCACACACCACAATTTTGACTTCACACAAGTCCATTCATTGACTTCACACACCTCCATTCTCTGACTTCACACACCTCCATTTTGACTTCACACACTTCCATTCTGTGACTTCACACACCTCCATTCTATGACTTCACACACTTCCCTTCTATGAATTCACACACCTCCATTCTGTGACTTCACACACCTCCATTGTGAGTTCACCCACTTCCATTCTGTGTCTTCACGCACATCCATTCTGTGACTTCACACACCTCCATTATGTGACTTCACACACTTCCATTGTGACGTCACACACCTCCATTCTATGAGTTCGCACACATCCATTCTAGGACTTCACAATCCTCAATTCTGACATCACTCAACCCCATTCTATGACTTCACACTCCTCTATTCTATGACTTCCCACAACCCCTTTCTATGACTTCACCCACCTCTATTCTATGACTTCACACCTCCATTCTGACTTCACACACCTACATTCTGTGACTTCACACACCTCCATTCTATGACTTCACACACCTCCATTCTATGACTTCACACACCTTCATTCTTACTTCAGAAACATCCATTCTATGACCTCACACACCTCCATTCTATGACTTCACAAATCTCCATTCTGTGTCTTCCCACACCTCCATTCTGAGTTCACACATCTCCATTCTGTGACTTCACACACCTCCCTTCTGACTTCACACACCTCCCTTCTGTGACTTCACACACCTCCATTGTGAGTTCACCCAATTCCATTCTGTGACTTCACACACCTCCATTCTGTTACTTCACACACCTCCATTCTGTGACTTCACACACCTTCATTGCATGACTTCACACACCTCTATTCTGTGACTTCACACACCTCCTTTCGGAGTTCACACAACTCCATTCTATGATTTCACACACCTGCATTGTGACTTCACCCACCTCCATTCTATGACTTCACACATCTCCATTCTGACTTCACAGACCTCCATGCTGTGACTTCACACACCTCCATTCTATGACTTCACACACCTCCATTCTTTGACTTCACACACCTCCATTCTATGACTTCACACACCTCCACTGTGACTTCACAGAACTCCATTCTGTGACTTCACACACCTCCCTCTGTGACTTCACACACCTCCAATCTATGACTTCACACACTTCCAATCTATGACTTCACACACTTCCATTCTATGACTTCACACACCTGCATTCTGACTTCACACACATCCATTCTCTGACTTCACACACCTCCATTCTATGACTTCACACACCTCCATTCTGTAAGTTCACACACTTCCAATGTTTGACTTCACACACCTCCATTCCCTGACTTCATACACCTTCATTCTATAACTTCAAACACATCCATTCTTTGACTTCACACACCTCCATTTTGACTTCACATACCTCCATTCTGTGACTTCACACACATCCATTCTTTGACTTCACACACCACAATTTTGACTTCACACAAGTCCATTCATTGACTTCACACACCTCCATTCTCTGACTTCACACACGTCTATTTTGACTTCACACACTTCCATTCTGTGACTTCACACACCTCCATTCTATGACTTCACACACGTCCCTTCTAAGAATTCACCCACCTCCATTCTGTGACTTCACACACCTCCATTGTGAGTTCACCCACTTCCATTCTGTGTCTTTACGCAAATCCATTCTGTGACTTCACACACCTCAATTATGAGACTTCACACACCTCCATTCTATGACTTCACACACCTCCCTTCTATAAATTCACACCCCTCCATTCTGTGACTTCACACACCTCCATTGTATGACTTCACACACCTCCATTCTGTGACTTCACACACCTCCATTCTCAGTTCACACACCTCCATTCTGTGACTTCACACACCTCCATTCTGTGACTTCCACACCTCCATTCTATGACTTCACACGCTTCCAATCTATGAGTTCACACACCTCCATTCTATGACTTCACACACCTCCATTCTATGACTTCACACACCTGCATTCTGACTTCACACACCTCCATTCTCTGATTTCACACACCCACATTCTATGACTTCACACACCTCCATTGTGACTTCACACACATCCATTCTATGAGTTCATACACCTCCATTCTGACTTCACAAACCTCCATTCTATGACTTCACAGACTTTGAATATGTGACTTCACTCACCTCCACTCTATGACTTCACACTTCTCCATTCTATGACTTCCCAAACCTCCTTTCCATGACTTCACCCACCCCCATTCTATGACTTCACACCTCCATTCTGACTTCACACACCTCCATTCTGTGGTTTCACACACCACCATTCTATGAGTTCACACACCTCCATTTTGACTTCACACCCCTCCATTCTATGACTTCACACACCTTCATTCTTACATCAGAAACATCCATTCTATGATTTCACACACCTCCATTCTATGACTTCACACACCTCCATTCTATGACTTCACACACCTTCATTCTTACATCAGAAACATCCATTCTATGACCTCACACACCTCCATTCTATCACTTCACAAATCTCAATTCTGTCACTTCCCACACCTCCATTCTGAGTTCACACATCTCCATTCTGTGACTTCACACACCTCCCTTCTGACTTCACACACCTCCCTCCTGTGACTTCACACACCTCCATTGTGAGTTCACCCACTTCCGTTCTGTGACTTCACACACCTCCATTCTGTTACTTCACACACCTCCATTCTGTGACTTCACACACCTCCATTCTATGACTTCAAACACCTCCATTCTATGAATTCACACACCTCCATTATGTGACTTCACACACCTTCATTGTATAACTTCACACACCTCTATTCTGTGACTTCACACACCTCCTTTCTGAGTTCACACAACTCCATTCTATGACTTCACACACCTGCATTGTGTCTTCACCCACCTCCATTCTATGACTTCACACATCTCCATTCTGACTTCACACACCTCCATGCTGTGACTTCACACACCTCCATTCTATGACTTCACACACCTCCATTCTTTGACTCCACACACCTCCATTCTATGACTTCACACTCCTCCACTGTGACTTCACAGAACTCCATTCTGTGACTTCACACACCTCCCTCTGTGACTTCACACACCTCCAATCTATGACTTCACACACTTCCAATCGATGACTTCACAAACCTCTATTTTATGACTTCACACACCTGCATTCTGACTTCACACACCTCCATTCTCTGACTTCACACACCTCCATTCTATGACTTCACACACCTCCATTCTGTAACTTCACACACTTCCAATGTTTGACTTCACACACCTCCATTCCATGACTTCATACACCTCGATTCTATGTCTTCAAACAAATCCATTCTTTGACTTCACACACCTCCATTTTGACTTCACACACCTCCATTCTGTGACTTCACACACATCCATTCTTTGACTTCACACACCATAATTTTGACTTCACCCAAGTCCATTAATTGACTTCACACACCTCCATTCTCTGACTTCACACACCTCCATTTTGACTTCACACACTTCCATTCTGTGACTTCACACACCTCCATTCTATGACTTCACACACCTCCCTTCTATGAATTCACACACCTCCATTCTGTGACTTCACACACCTCCATTGTGAGTTCACCCACTTCCATTCTGTGTCTTCACGCACATCCATTCTGTGACTTCACACACCTCCATTATGTGACTTCACACACCTCCATTCTATGACTTCACACACCTCCATTCTATGAATTCACACCCCTCCATTCTGTGACTTCACACACCTCCATTGTATGACTTCACACACCTCCATTCTGTGACTTCACACACCTCCATTCTCAGTTCACACACCTCCATTCTGTGACTTCACACACCTCCATTCTGTGACTTCCACACCTCCATTCTATGACTTAACACACCTCCATTCTATGACTTCACACCCCTCCATTCTATGATTTCACACACCACCATTCTGTGACTTCACACACCTCCTTTCTATGACTTCACACACCTCTATTCTGTCACTTCACCACCTCCATTCTATGACTTCACACACCTCCATTCTATGACTTCACACACCTGCATTGTGACTTCACACACCTCCATTATCTGACTTCACACACCTCCATTCTGACTTCACACACCTCCATTCTGTCTTCACACACCTCAATTCTGTGACTTCACACACCTCCATTCTATAATTTCACACACCTCCATTCTATGACTTCACAGACCTCCATTCTATGACTTCACATACCTCCTTTCTGAGTTCACACACATCCATTCTGTGACTTCACACACCTCCATTGTGACTTCATACACCTCCAATCTATGAGTTTACACACCTCCATTCTGACTTCACACACATCCATTCTATGACTTCGCACACCTCTATTCTGACTTCACACACCTGCATTCTGTGACTTCACACACCTCCATTCTATGACTTCACAAACCTCCATTCTGTGACTTCACACACCTCCACGCTGTGACTTTATGCACCTCCATTCTGTGACTTCACACACCTCCATTCTCTGATTTCACACACAATCCATTCTATGACTTCACAAATCTCCCTTCTTTGATTTCACACACCTCCATCCTATGACTTCACACACCTCCATTGTGAGTTCACACAACTCCATTCTGTGACTTCACACACCTCCATTCTGTGACTACACAAACCTCCATACTATGACTTCCCTAAACCTTCAATCTATGACTTCACACACCTCAATTCTATGACTTCACACGCTTCCAATCTTTGACTTCACACACCTCCATTCTATGACTTTACACACCTCCATTCTATGACTTCACACACCTGCATTCTGACTTCACACACCTCCATTCTCTGATTTCACACACCCACATTCTATGACTTCACACACCTCCATTGTGACTTCACACACATCCATTCTATGAGTTCATACACCTCCATTCTGACTTCACAAACCTCCATTCTATGACTTCACAGACTTTGAATATGTGACTTCACTCACCTCCACTCTATGACTTCACACTTCTCCATTCTATGACTTCCCACACCTCCTTTCCATGACTTCACCCACTCCCATTCTATGACTTCACACCTCCATTCTGACTTCACACACCTCCATTCTGTGGTTTCACACACCTCCAATCTATGAGTTCACACACCTCCATTTTGACTTCACACACCTCCATTCTATGACTTCACACACCTTCATTCTTACTTCAGAAACATCCATTCTATGACTTCACACACCTCCATTCTATGACTTCACACACCTCCATTCTATGACTTCACACACCTCCATTCTGTGACTTCACACACCTCCATTCTATGTCTTCACACACCTCCATTGTGACTTCACACACGTCCATTCTATGAGTTCACACAAATCCATTCTGACTTCACACACCTCCATTCTATGACTTCACACTCCTCCATTCTGACTTCACACAGCTCAATTCTGTGAATTCACAAAATTCCATTCTATGATTTCACACACCTCCATACTCTGACTTCACACACCTCCATCTATGACTTCAAACACCTCCATTCTGAGTTCACACACCTCCATTGTGTGACTTCACACACCTCCATTCTGACTTCACACACCTCCAATATATGACTTCACACACCTCCATTCTTTGACTTCACACACTTCCATTGTGACGTCACACACCTCCATTCTATGAGTTCACACACATCCATTCTAGGACTTCACATTCCTCAATTCTGACATCACACAGCTCCATTCTATGACTTCACAGACCTCGGATCTGTGACTTCACTCACCTCCATTTTATGATTTCACACTCCTCTATTCTATGACTTCCCACAACTCCTTTCTATGACTTCACCCACCTCTATTCTATGACTTCACACCTCCATTCGGACTTCACACACCTCCATTCTGTGACTTCACACACCTCCATTCTATGACTTCACACACCTCCATTCTATGACTTCACACACCTTCATTCTTACTTCAGAAACATCCATTCTACGACCTCACAAACCTCCTTTCTATGACTTCACAAATCTCCATTCTGTGACTTCCCACACCTCCATTCTGAGTTCACACATCTCCATTGTGTCACTTCACACACCTCCCTTCTGACTTCACACACCTCCCTTCTGTGACTTCACACACCTCAATTGTGAGTTCACCCACTTCCATTCTGTGACTTCACACACCTCCATTCTGTTACTTCACACACCTCCATTCTGTGACTTCACACACCTCCATTCTATGACTTCACACACCTCCATTCTATGAATTCACACACCTCCATTCTGTGACTTCACACACCTGCATTGTATGACTTCACACACCTCTATTCTGTGACTTCACACACCTCCTTTCTGAGTTCACACAACTCCATTCTATGACTTCACAAACCTCCCTGTGGGACTTCACACACCTCCAATCTATGACTTCACACACTTCCAATCTATGACTTCACACACCTCCATTCTATGACTTCACACACCTGCATTCTGACTTCACACACCTCCATTCTCTGACTTCACACACCTCCATTCTATGACTTCACACACCTCCATTCTGTAACTTCACACACTTCCAATGTTTGACTTCACACACCTCCATTCCATGACTTCATACACCTCCATTCTATGACTTCAAACACATCCATTCTTTGACTTCACACACCTCCATTTTGTCTTCACACACCTCCATTCTGTGACTTCACACACATCCATTCTTTGACTTCACACACCACAATTTTGACTTCACACAAATCCATTCATTGACTTCACACACCTACATTCTCTGACTTCACACACATCCATTTTGACTTCACACACTTCCATTCTGTGACTTCACACACCTCCATTCTATGACTTCACACACCTCCCTTCTATGAATTCACACATCTCCATTCTGTGACTTCACACACCTCCATTGTGAGTTCATCCACTTCAATTCTGTGTCTTCACACACCTCCATTCTTTGACTTCACACACCTCCATTATGTGACTTCACACACCTCCATTCTATGACTTCACACACCTCCCTTCTATGAATTAACACCCCTCCATTCTGTGACTACACACACCTCCATTGTATGACTTCACACACCTCCATTCTGTGACTTCACACACCTCCATTCTCAGTTCACACACCTCCATTCTGTGACTTCACACACCTCCATTCTGTGACTTCCACACCTCCATTCTATGACTTAACACACCTCCATTCTATGACTTCACACCCCTCCATTCTATGACATCACACACGACCATTCTGTGACTTCACACACCTCCATTCTATGACTTCACACACCTCCATTCTGTTACTTCACCACCTCCATTCTATGACTTCACACACCTCCATTCTATGACTTCACACACCTGCATTGTGACTTCACCCACCTCCATTCTATGACTTCACTCAGCTGCCTTCTCACTTCACACACCTCCATTTGTGAATTCACACACCACCGTTTTGACTTCACACACCTCCATTCTGTGACTTCACACACCTCCATTCTGTGACTTCACACACCTCCATTCTGTCACTTCACACACCTCCATTGTTTGACTTCACACACCTCCATTCTTGGACTTCACACACCTCCATTCCATGACTTCACACACCTGCATTCTATGAGTTCACACACCTCCATTCTTTGAGTTCACACACCTCCATTTTGACTTCACACAATTCCATTCTTTGACTTCACACATCCTCATTCCTACTTCAGAAACATCCATTCTATGACTGCACACACCTCCATTCTATGACTTCACAAACCTCCATTCTGTGACTTCACACACTTCCATTCTATGACTTCACACACATTCATTCTTACTTCACAAACATCCATTCTGTGACTTCACACACCTTCATTCCATGTCTTCACACACCTCCATTGTGACTTCACACACCTCCATTCTTTGAGTTCACACACCTCCATTCTAACTTCACACACCTCCATTCTATGACTTCACACTCCGCCATTCTGACTTCACACTCCTCCATTCTGTGAATTCACAAAACTCCATTCTATGATTTCACACACCTCCATCCTATGACTTCACACACCTCCAACTATGACTTCACACACCTCCATTCTGAGTTCACACACCTCAATTCTGTGACTTCACACACCTCCATTCTGACTTCCCACACCAATGTATGACTTCACACACCTCCATTCTGTGACTTCACACACTTCCATTGTGACGACACACACCTTCATTCTATGAGTTCACACACCTCCATTCTATTACTTCACATACCTCCATTCTGACTTCACACACCTGCATTCTATGACTTCACAGACCTCGAATCTGTGACTTCACTCACCTCCATTCTATGACTTCCCACACCTCCTTTGTATGACTTCAACCACCTCTATTCTATGACTTTACACCTCGATTCTGACTTCAGATACATCCATTTTGTGACTTCACACACCTCCTTTCTATGACTTCAAACACCTCCATTCTCTGACTTCACACACCTCCATTCTGAGCTCACACAACTCCATTCGGTGACTTCACACACCTCCATTCTTACTTCACAAACCTCCATTCTATGACTTCACACACTTCCATTCTATGACTTCACACACTTCCATTCTATGACTTCACACACCTCCATTCTATGACTTCAGAAACCTACATTGTTACTTCACACACCACCATTCAATGAGTTCACACACCTGCATTGTGACTTCACACACCTCCATTATCTGACTTCACACACTTCCATTCTGACTTCACACACCTCCATTCTGTCTTCACACACCTCAGTTCTGTGACTTCACACACCTCCATTCTATGATTTCACACACCTCCATTCTATGACTTCACAGACCTCCATTCTATGACTTCACAGACCTCCTTTCTGAGTTCACACACATCCATTCTATGACTTCACAGACCTCCATTCTATGATTTCACACACCTCCTTTCTGAGTTCACACACATCCATTCTGTGACTTTACACACCTCCATTGTGACTTCATACACCTCCATTCTATGAGTTCACACACCTCCCTTCTGACTTCACACACATCCATTCTATGACTTCACACAGCTCCATTCTGACTTCACACACCTCCATTCTATGACTTCGCACACCTCTATTCTGACTTCAAACACCTGCATTCTGTAACTTCACACACCTCCATTCTATGACTTCACAAACCTCCATTCTGTGACTTCACACACCTCCATTCTGTGATTTCACACACAATCCATTCTGTGACTTCACACACCTCCATTCTTTGATTTCACACACCTCCATCCTATGACTTCACACACCTCCATTTTGACTTCACACAACTCCATTCTGTGACTTCACACACCTCCATTCTGTGACTTCACACACCTCCATACTATGACTTCCCCACACCTTCAATCTATGACTTCACACACCTCCATTCTATGACTTCACACGCTTCAAATCTATTTCTTCACACACCTCCATTCTATGACTTCACACACCTCCATTCTATGACTTCACATACCTGCATTCTGACTTCACACACCTCCATTCTCTGATTTCACACACCTCCATTCTATGAATTCACACACCTCCATTCTGTAACTTCACACGCTTCCAATGTTTGACTTCACAAACCTCCATTCCATGACTTCATACACCTCCAGTCTATGACTTCACACACCTCCATTCTGTGACTTCACACACTTGCATTTGTGATTTCACACACCACAATTTTGACTTCACACACGTCCATTCTTTGACTTCACACACCGCCATTCTCTGAATTCACACACCTCCATTTTGACTTCACACACATCCAATCTATGACTTCACACACTTCCATTGTTTGACTTCACACACCTCCATTCTATGATTTCACACACCTCCTTTGTGACTTCACACAACTCTATTCTCTGACTTCACACACCTGCCTTCTGTGACTTCACACACTTCCATTCTGTGACTTCACACCTCCATTCTATGACTTCACACCTCCATTCTATGACTTCACACACCAACATTTATGACGTCACACACCTCCATTCTGTGACTTCACACACCTCCATTCTGACATCACACACGTCCATTCTATGACTTCACACACTTCCATTCTATGACTTCACACACCTCCATTCTGTGACTTCACTTACCTCCATTGTGAGTTCACACACCTCCATTCTGTGACTTCACACACCTTGATTCTCTGACTTCACACACCTCCATTCTACGATTTCACACATCTCCATTCTGTGACTTAACACATCTCCATTCTATGACTTCACACACCTCCATTCTGTGACTTCACACACCTCCATTCTGAGTTCACACACCTCCATTCTGTGACTTCACACACCTCCATTATATGACTTCACACACCTCCATATTGTGACTTCACACAGCTACGTTCTATCAGTTCACACACCTGCATTGTGACTTCACACACGTCCATTCTCTGACTTCACACACCTCCATTCTGACTTCACACACCTCAATTCTGTGACTTCACACACCTCCATTCTATGACTTCACATACCTCATTTCTGAGTTGACACACCTCCATTTTGTGACTTCACATACCTCTAATCTAACTTCACACACCTCCATTCTATGACTTCACACACCTCCATTCTGTGACTTCAAAAACCACCATTCTATGACTTCACACATCTCCATTGTGACTTCACACACCTCCATTCTATGAGTTCACACAGCTCCATTCTGACTTCACACACCTCCATTCTATGACTTCGCACACCTGTATTCTCACTTCACACATCTCCATTCTGTGACTTCACATTCCTCCATGCTTTGACTTCACACCCCTCCATTCTGTGCCTTCACACACCTCCACTCTGTGACTTTACAGACCTCCATTCTGTGACTTCACACACCTCCCTTCTGTGACTACACACCCCTCCATTCTATGACTTCACACACCTCCATTCTAAGACTTCACACACCTCCATTCTATGACTTCACACATTTCCATTGTTTGACATCATACACCTCCATTCTTTGACTTCACACACCTCCGTTCCATGAATTCACACACCTCCATTCTATGAGTTCATACACCTCCATTCTATGAGTTCACACACCTTCATTCTTACTTCAGCAACATCCATTCTATGACTTCAGACACCTCCATTCTATGACTTCACACACCTTCATTCTTACTTCAGCAACATCCATTCTATGACTTCACACACCTCCATTCTATGACTTCACACACCTCCATTCTGTGACGTCACACATCTCCATTCTATGTCTCCACACACCTCCATTATGACTTCACACACCTCCATTCTATGAGTTCACACACCTCCATTCTAACTTCACACACCTCCATTCTATGACTTCACACTTCGCCATTCTGACTTCACACTCCTCCATTCTGTGAATTCACAAAACTCCATTCTATGATTTCACACAACTCCATACTATGACTTCACACACCTCCATCTATGACTTCACACACCTCCAATCTGACTTCACACACCTCCATTCTGTGACTTCACACACCTCCATTCTGACCTCACACACCAATGTATGGCTTCACATACCTCCATTCTGTGACTTCACACACTTCCATTGTGACATCACAAACCTCCATTCTATGAGTTCACATACCTCCATTCTATGACTTCACACACCTCCATTCTGACTTCACACACCTCTATTCTATGACTTCACAGACCTCGAATCTGTGACTTCACTCACCTCCACTCTATGACTTCACACTGCTCCATTTTATGACTTCCCACACCTACTTTCTATAACTTCACCCACCTCTATTAGATGACTTCACACCTCCATTCTGACTTCAGATACCTCCATTCTTTGACTTCACACACCTCCATTCTATGACTTCACACACCTCCATTCTATGACTTCACACACCTTCATTCTTACTTCAGAAACATCCATTCTATGACCTCACACAACTCCATTCTATGCCTTCACAAACCTCCATTCTGTGAATTCACACACCTCCATTCTGAGTTCACACAACTCCATTCGGTGACTTCACACACCTCCATTCTTACTTCACAAACCTCCATTCTATGACTTCACACACTTCCATTCTATGACTTCACACACCTCCATTCTGTGACTTCTCACACCTCCATTCTGAGTTCACACACCTCCATTCTGTGACTTCACACACCTCCCTTCCGTGACTTCACACACCTCCATTCTGTGACGTCACACACCTCCATTCTATGACTTCACACACCTCCATTCTATGACTTCAAACACCTCCATTGTCTGCCTTCACACACCTCCATTCTTACTTCACACACCTCCATTCTATGACTTCACACACTTCCATTCTAGGACTTCACACACCTCCATTCTGTGACTTCACACACCTTCATTCTGAGTTCACACACCTCCATTCTGTGACTTCCCACACCTCCATTCTGTGACTTCACACACCTCCATTCTGTGATTTCACACACCTCCATTTTGACTTCACACACCTTCATTCTGTGACTTCACACACCT